>JAVGWX010000005.1:19083950-19683950 GCA_036924085.1 Ariolimax columbianus | reverse complement strand
ATATTCCATTTCGGGTTAAGGGGAGGACAGGTCGATATAATTTTATTTTAAGTAAATAAGTAACGGCTTAGTTTAACGATAGAAGTGTAGAAAAAAATGGTTATATTCAGTTTTGCGAATGTTAAAGGTATGGTGTAGGGTTAAGATTAGGTTTGGGTTTAAGGTTAGCATTAGGGTTAGGGTTAGATCTGCATTAAAGTTAGAATAGAGGTTATGGTTAGTATTAGTTAACATGGTTATGTTTACATCGTGGGACAGCATGAATAATTCCATGCTGATGTAGAAAGGAGATGCTACTCTCCTTATCATGGACAAACATTGACAGATTCAAGAAATGTATTACTCAGACGATAGGAATTATCGAAAATGTTTATTATGTATTCTCGAAGAATGTTTAACACCCCTAAAAGTGGACTATTCTACGACGTCAGTACCTCAAATTCTTAGCTAAAAATATATATTTATTTTGTCTGGGGTGAATTAAGATACACTTACCTCAAGCTCTACTTCCATGTATATGTAACTCATTCCTTTTTTTTAATGGTGTCCTACAACCTTACTGTCTTTTGCCTAATCTAATATTCATTCTTTCGTGCACTGGCACAGATATTCCGGACTAAATTCTCCAGATTTCTATCTCTTGGTCAGTAAACCTCTACCAATAGATACGTGTGCTGATTCTAATCTTTTTTCTATCCCTTCTAGACAGGATACACACTTTTCGCTGTCTATTTGTCGGATGAAAAAGGGGTCGACTGCATCGTTAACGATTCTTTGATGTTTATGTAGAGTTTAGAGATGTAACGGTTTTCTCTCTCCTTTTCGTTTGTAAGTTTGTGAAGTACTTTCGAAAGCTTTGACCAGGACTTTTGTGTCCCGACGACAGTACGTCCTGCACATAGATTATTTAAGTTGAATTTTTTTCAAAAGTGACATGACCCTCTGTCCCTTTTCGATGAGATTATTTCTGTTTGCTTGATATGGACTTTTGTATTCTGATTCCTCTGATTCAGACCAACTACGAACCATGATTCTCACCTGTGTCCTGATTCATCTGATTCAGACCAACGATGACCAACAATTCACCTCTGTGTCCTGATTCCTTTGATCCAGACCCACCATGACGCATAATTCACTGTTGTGTTCTGAGCTTGTTCTGCGAAGAGATTATTTTAGTTGAACGTTATGATCTCTCTCCCTTTTCCCTCAAATTGCTTCAGGTATTTACCTGATCTGCGATTAAATAACAACGAAGAACGAGGAGCTCGCAGGTGCACTCGCTAACGCCAACGTGGTCCTTTCGGTAGCCTCGGCTACCTAATCGCATCCTGCTAGACAGTGGGTGGCCGTAGCCCGCCTAAGTCTGTTTCCAATTTTCTTTATCTAAAAATGTCAGTTACCTCTAAATTATTCGTCTCCTGACCTGATAAGCACATTCGGAAACATGGGATTCCATTTAACAAGGACGACCTTTAACTCGGGGAAAATCTGCAAATGGCCTAACACTGCTATTGCACTCACCGACTTGTACGCGGTTCTGAAACTGATGGGTGCTATGTTTGGGTCCTCTCTCGTGGGTCAGGACATGCTACAATAAGATCGCTGACTAAATATCGCGTGTCTCTGCAGTCGCCACTCACTGTATATATAAATATATATATATATATATATATATAATCATCATCATTATTAACATCTTCATCATCATAATTAATGTCCGTCGTTTTTTTCGGACCTTACGCCATTGACAACCCTCCTCTATCACGTCCGATCGTAAGCTGCCTTTTTTGCCTCTCCCCAGTTATGGTTCAGCAACCTACACAGTCTCTTCTCCGGGTGTTTTTTTCTACCTCTCTTCATCTTCTCCTGTGGATTCCATGTCAGGGTCTGCCAAGTGCACGTTTGGAAGTGCCTCACTTGTTACTTTGGATTTGCTGCTCAACTACTAGGATTTTATTTTAGCTCCGACAGAAATTAAAGAACAGGTCTTACAAGGATTTAAACGAATGTCATCGTGTCTGAAGACCAGCATCCAAACATATTGGCCACCTGAGAAGAAAGACACGAATTAAAACGCTATTAGAATCAGGCTCACTTTAATTGGTGGTGATCCATATACAGGAGGGTCTGAGCTGCATAGTGGAAAGAGCGTAGGATTCTCTCGACATTGGTAACGGGTTCAATTCACAGTCTCGACAGAGTGCAGATAGTAAAGCGTTAGATGGATGCCTGACTTCCTATTTGGGAAGGAAAGACGGGAGGAACACGGGACTGGGAGTACAAGACTTGAAGATAAGGTTCCCTGACCCTGGTTTTACTCTTCGCTCACAACACCTGGACACAATATTCACCTGACCCTGATGTTACTCTTCGCTCACAACACCTGGACACAATATTCACCTGACCATGACGTTACTCTTCGCTCACAACACCTGGACACAATATTCACCTGACCATGATGTTACTCTTCGCTCACAACACCTGGACACAATATTCACCTGACCCTGATGTTACCTTTCGTTTACAACACCTAAACAAAATATTCACCTGACCCTGATGTTTATCTTCATTTACAACACCTGGACAAAATATTCACTTGACCCTGATGTTACTCTTCGCTCCGCCTTTTGATCTTTCTCCAGGTGTCCATTGTATAGTAGTAGTTCAATGATGGCTAGACGTACTATTTGTTGGGCGCATGCTTTCAAATTCAGGTCTCGACTGTTTACCTTCTTGGCTCCTCCGGATATGTTTCCTCTTATTGGATGATGTTATGGATAAACATTCGATGATTCGTCATTAGCCAGAGATTGTGAAAAGGAAACATTTTGAACATTCTTTTTCTACTAATCTCTCTTGGTGTTAACATCTTAATTTTTTAGAGCATTCATAAAGACATTTCGACTGACAAAGATCTTTTCTACATTTTATTATATTTATTCTTGTTTCGGCTGCTCTGATCAATTTTTGCTGTCTGTACTGTTCATAATCTATTTTGAGTGTGAGCCTGATCAGTTTGTTCAGCTCGCTTAACTTGCTCTCATTAAGTAATGCATCTGCTTATGTCGTCTTCTGGTTGCTTGACGTTTTACAGCGTTATCATTGATCCCACTGCACTTTGCTGCGCCATGTATTTTGTCCCTGTGATGTAATTACTCAGATTTTGTCCCTTCATCTATCCCACGTGACAGGTAGGACATCGCGTGCACTGATAATCATGTTGCCGAGTTTGCTCTGTCAGCCTCGCATCATCGTGTTTTGTAGAAACATGGAAAAACAAACACCGCAGTGGTTAAATCTCCTTTAATGTGAATACTAATTTTTTTTAAATTGTAGATGAGGGTTCATTTGATCCACATGCCTGACATCAGATGGATACGAAAAGTGTATTCATTGTGAACTTTCAACTTTAAGCGACCTCCAATCAGATAGAGAGATGGAAGGTAAGATTGACGTGGCATGTATCCAGGAAACGCACCTCAACAATAACCATAAATTCTCAATCAGAGGATACCAGACTTTCCGTCTAGATAGAGAAGGCCACAAAGGAGGGGTCCTGATACTGACCAGAAACAGCATACCGAGTAGCGCGGTACCTGTCAATCACACCGGACAAGCAGAAATTGTAGGAGTTGACATAATGGCTCAAGAGACGAAGCTCCGCATTTTCAATCTGTACGGACCACCAAACAGAGACCTATCGCTCTCGAGTATGGAGGTCAGAGACTCCAACTGCATAGTGGTTGGAGATTTCAACAGCCACTCGGAGAGATGGGGATACTCTGACACAGACAGCAGAGGTGACGAAGTGGAAGATTGGGAGATAGATGCAAATCTCTCCCTAATCAATAGGCCGGAGGATAGCCCTAGCTTCTATTCAAGAACATGGCATACCACCTCGACTCCAGATTTGGCCTTCTCCACACAGGACATACACTATAAAATAGACCGCCAGGTGCTAAACCAACTGGCAGGTAGCGACCACAGGCCGATCAGGCTAACCATTGACATGGAAGTAGGCCCACAGGAAACAAAACCGCTCCCACGTTGAAATTACAAACGAGCCGACTGGGACAGATTTGCAATCCTGACAGATGGGCTGTGTGAAACCATCAACACACGAAACACCAAAATGAAGCCCATGGTAGAGAGCCTAAGCAAGGCAATAATGCAAGCCGCCACTGAAACCATCCCAAGAGGAGCTAGGAAAAACTATAAGCCCTACTGGAATGATGAGTTACAGAAAGTGGAAGATGCAGTAACAAATGCTAGGAACATGGCAGAACGAGAAAAATCCGTGGAGGCAAACATCGCCCTCAAAGCCGCCGCGGCGAAGTACAAACACACTCTCAAGCAAACAGCAAGAGAAAGTTGGAAAAATAAAACGAAAAGCTTAAACCTGGACAAAGAAGGGAACAAGCTATGGAAGCTAGTCAGAGCCATGAACGACGAAACCCCGTCAAATAAACAAATTACTATCAAGCAAGGCGAGAACTTGATCACAGGTAAGAAAGCCGCAAACGCCTTTGTCGATCACTATGCCAGAGCAAACCACATCGAGGTCCCTGCAGATAAGCATACAGACATTAGCGAAGAGCTAAAGGGGCACGAAAACATAAATACGGCTCCTGAAGAGCACATGATGGCCAAACTAACAATGCGCGAAATGGAAGAGGCTATGAGAACACTAAAGAGAAGGAAATCTCCCGGAAAAGACGGGATAACAAACGAAATGCTGATGGGGCTGGGCCAAACAGCGAAGAAAAAACTACTATCAGTCCTGAACCAAAGCTGGAAAAGGGGTATTGTACCCCAGGCATGGAAAGATGCAATACTGGTACCAGTACCAAAAACAGGAAAGGACAAAACAGATCCGAATGGATACAGGCCCATAAGCCTACTGAGCTGTGTCGGCAAGCTGATGGAACGGATGATAAACACCAGACTGATGTGGCATCTGGAAGAAAAACGAATACTAATTCCACAGCAAGCCGGCTTTAGACAGCACAGATCCACTGAGGACCAGGTCATCCTCATAGCCCAGGAGATAGAAGATGCCTACCAGGCACAGAAACACACAGTAGCTGTTTGGGTGGATCTGGAAAAGGCATTTGACAAAGTCTGGAAGGATGGACTTAGAGTCAAGCTAAGAAGAAGTGATGTTTGTGGGAAGATGTACAAGTGGATCAACCACTACCTCAAACAAAGAACGGCCAGAGTCCAAGTACAAGGGCAGATGAGCAAAAAGGTGACACTCGAGCAGGGAGTACCCCAAGGGGGAGTACTGTCACCCACACTCTTCCTGGTATATATAAACGATATTACAGAGAATATACCAAGAAGAGTCCATAGCTCAATGTTTGCAGACGATCTGGCTATGTGGACCTCTGAAAAGAATCTCACCATAGCAAGAAATCGGATGCAAACGGCCCTAACATCGCTGGAAGAGTGGGCGAACTCATGGCTGGTCAAAATAAACGAGGAGAAAACCACGTGCACAATATTCTCGCTCTCATTAAAACCCCAAAGTACCAAATTAAGCCTAAATGGCAAAATCCTGCAGCCAAACGACAACCCAACCTATCTGGGAGTCACATTTGATCGGCGCATGACATGGAAAAGTCAGATTGAGAGAAACCGAATGAAAGCCAGAGAAAGAATGGCGATCATGAGGAAACTTGCTGGCACAAGCTGGGGAGCAGACGAAGGCATACTAAAGAAACTGTACACTGGAAGAGTGAGACCAGTTCTCGAGTATGGCATCGCGGCATGGACAACAGCAGCGAAGGCGAACTTCGATAAAGTTAACAAACTTCAAAACCAAGCCATGAGAATCATAACAGGTGGCATGAAGTCAACGCCAATTGTAGAACTTGAAAAGATTACAAAACTGCAATCCATGACCGACAGAAGAGACTGCAGAGCCCAGCTGCAGTCAGAGAAACTCCGAAGACTGACGGACCATCCAATGTACCAGAGGCTAAACAATTTGGGAACTGGGAAACTAAAGCGGAGAAACTTTGCAGAAATAGCCAAAGCAAAGATGCACGAAGATCCCATAAACACACTAACAACACCAAAACCCATCACTACTGTACGAAAACCTACTTGGAGGCAGGATATATTTAAAGAGGTGGTAGAAAATATACCAGGTATTGCAAACAAAAACTGCCAGACCGAAAAAGAAAGGAGAGACACTACCTTAAGCTTCATAACGAAAAGCTACCCAAGCATGGACTGGACCCATGCATACACCGACGGTTCTGTAACAAACACTACACAGAACGGAGGGGCAGGAGCATTCCTGAACCTACCAAATGGCAGAAAAATAACACTGTCATTCGCTACTGGTAAGTACACGAGCAATTTCAGAGCAGAGGCAGAGGCACTGAGGGCGGCAGTGGAAGAAATGGTAACACACAGTGAAAATGAGAGCCATATAGTCCTGCTGACAGATGCTCTCGAAGTAGTCACAGCGCTAAAAAGCCAGAAAAACACTGAGCTTAATGACTTAAGAGCAGCACTCTGCAAACTGTGCCAACAGTCCGCACCAAAAAGGGTAGTGGTACAGTGGGTTCCGTCACACTGCAACATCCAAGGCAACGAGGAGGCAGACAGACTGGCAAAAGAAGGTGCAAGGCTACCACAAATAGATACCAGTATGACGTACGAAGAGTCAAAACGGCTTATCAAAGCCAGGTACATGTCCAAATGGGAAACCGAACATACTGGTTACACCAAAAACGATGCCTATTACCAGTTGAACCGAAGAGAGCAGGTCGTTGTCTTCAGACTTCGCACTGGCCACAACAGACTGAGGTACCACCTCTTCAACAAATTGAAGATAGGGTGTACCGACGAATGTCCGTGCGGTACTGGTAAAATGACCACTGAACATCTGCTGCAGAACTGCCCGACATACGAGGATCAGAGAGAGCAGATGTGGCCATTGCCAGTGGAACTGCAAGACAAGCTCTATGGTAGTGGCGAGAGTCTCAGGATGACCACCGCTTTTTTCGAGAAAATAATGGTTACTGTCTGACTGTGTACGCAGAAGAAGAAGAAGAAGATAGAGAGATGGCCTGATTAAAATCCTTGGTCCAGAATGGTATTCTGGCAGAAGACCGATATGAGGTTAAACAACATTTGACTACCTGGAATCAGATACTTGTTATGCCAGGATGAATGCCAGGATTGTAAACTACATATCATTTCTGCCAAATTTGTGTAGTCTAGTTTCAAGCAGAGGTGAAGTCTTCCTTCCAGTGCCACTTGTGACCAATGATATTTTCAATCTGTAGAGGTAGAAATAAAAGTAATATATTTTCAATCTGTAGAAATAAAGAAAAAAGTAATAAATTTTCAATCTGTAAAAATAAAAATAAAAGTAATTTTTTTTCAATCTGTAAAAATATAATTAAATGTAATATATTTTCAATCTGTAAAAATAAAAAATTCAGTTATTTTAATATGTACAAGTAAAGATAAAAGTAATATATTTTCTATATGTAAAAGTAAAGATACAAAAAATCACAAAGCATGCATTTCTGTCAAGGATGAAGTGTTACAGACGTCATTGTTCTTAGCGCAAGTGTTTTGTTTTCATTCGTTGTGGCATTTACTCTTATTCTATCTTTCTTTCACTTAAGCAAGCCAGGAAACCATTTACATCTGTGTAGACAGGGTCGTTCAGATAAAAATTGATTTCTTGAACATTGTTATAAATCGTCTTCTTGCTTTATAACATTGCTGTTATGTGTTATAGACTCAGGCAGCCAGTTAGGTTAGAGACATTTTTGTCACATGGTGAAAGCATATCATTTCCTACCTGTCTGTATGTCATACATTACGTTGATCTGTTGTTGCTAGATTTCTCCATTTCTGACATCTTTCCTTATTCTAACGCAATACAATCACTATATCATATATGCATATCACTGTGGTCGAGAGGCAAGGTACTCGTCTATCAAAGCGATGAACGGAAACGGTGTTCGAGGTTCGAGCACCGCAGATTTCAAGCGACCTCTAGTCTCAAAAGAAATTAAACCAGAGTGCCTGCATCCTGTATCGTTTTGATTTGTGTCTTGCCACTGGCTCAATGTAGTTCAGGACCAGAGAGTGAGGTTGATAACCAGCGCAGCTTTTTCCTGTCTATTTTCTAAATATAGCTCTTTACATCATCAAGACAAAAAATATCCGATGGTGTCGCCATCACCGCTCGCGATGGACAACTAACTTATCATATATGCTAAAGCAATATGAAAATAACCAAACATTAACATTATCAAGTACAATTCCCAAATTTATCCATGAAATGAAAAAATTACGCGTCCAATTTCATCAAAGATTTGTCCTTCAGGCTGAGAAAGCACTTGTTCTCATGATCTGTCCAAACCCGTTCAGACATTCCGACCACGTGGCTCTTTACATCCCTAATTTTGCCAATTAAGTTTTTGTTTTTCAGAATTCTGAAATAAGAATATTACAAACAAGAATGCACATTATCGTATTTTAACAGAATTGTACATATTAAATTTTGTTCACAAAATTCTAGAAATTAAGTTATTTTGTCACAAATCCAGCAAATGAAATTCTCATTTCAGCTAAATGAAATAACTGAAGTCTCTTGCTTACATCCTTGCTACTCTTACCATGTGGTGTATAGACTTCTACCATGCTTTGTAGATGTCTTCACTTGCAGTCTATTGGAGCTTAAAGCTCTAACAGAATGGGGTAGTCAGATATTTTTATTTTACGTGTTTCGTGTTTGCTTCACTAGTTTCTATTAGCAGAAGCGCGCCTATTCCACCCCAGACAGTAGTCAATTGGGCGATATTTAAAAAAAAATATTTTTAAAATTTAAAAAAAATAAAAAATTATACGAGATTTTTCCCATTGCTGGGGTAGTCGCGGGGTTTTGAAGGCTGATGACTACATGCGTCTACGTCACTGCTGTCGCCACGTCGTGTGCTGGAAATGTTTGTTTATTTCATCCCTAACAGAAAAACAACATATGCCATAACGGGGATTCGAACCGCTGCCCTCCTTGTCGGCAGGCAGGCCTCGAAACCATTCGGCCACGCGATATTAAGACGCACAAACCAGTGCTTGGATACATTTGTGCGTCTGTATCCACCAATGATAGGTTTTTGCGCTCTCAGAAGTCAGACCAACCAAAGTGCAATGGAAGGGTCTCACTCTGGGGGAGCGTGTGAAAGTTGTGCAAGAGTGTGATTGTAGGACAGAGTCAAATGAAACAGAGTAAGGTAAGCAGAGAGGAAGGGCAGTCTTCCGAGTACTCAGCTCCACGCCCAAGCCGTTTTAGCCGCCTTATACGACGTGCCTGTCAGGTTACAGTGTAACATGCCATCGGTTGTCCAAAACTCTGCAGATTATGTTTTCTTTTTTTTTTCTTTGAAATGTATGCAATCATTTTTTACTTGCTTGAATACTTGAATCCTGATATTCAATCAGGCGAGGTTGCCTGGTGGTAGCCAAAAGCTTCTTTAATCCGTGTCTGTCCCTCACACTAAAGTACCATGCTGATTCTCACGCGTGGTGCAGATCATCTCCCCATCTTGTAGGCGAACGACCGGAGGAGCGGTTGAAGCTATGTGGCCACCAGAAAGACACTCTCCTAGTCCATCTATCGTCAGCCATACTGACCACATGACTGGCCAATCTGTACTTTCTCAACGACGCAGAGTTGACGACACCCCTTAACTTTGTTTGGTCGCGGATGTCCGTATTCAGATGTGGTCTCTTAATGAGATATTTAGGACTATTCGCTCCATTCCTCCATCCGTTATACGGAGCTTCTCTGTGACTGATTTGCTTTGACTCCAAACTCCACACCCTCTTACCATTTTTTTGATAATCATGATATTGAAGGTGTGAGTCCTGGCCTTGACATCCTCATCTGAAAGGAGGATCGGTTTAATGAAGTTGAAGCTGAGGCAACCTGCCGCCCTGCTGCTTGAGATCTCATCATCCTTGTGGTTGTTGTTGATCTCCTGGCCTAGGTAGACATTTTTATGTGCTGGATTTCTAATCACAGTTCCCCGGAAGAAAGATTTTGGTAGAAATTTAGTCTTCTTTATGTTCAGGCCTTTCCCAATCAGCTGGTTTAGGCTTTGCTCGGCTTTTGCAATGATTTGGCTGAAGATTACAATGTCATCCGCAAAACGCAGTTGTGAGAGCATCTGGTCATCAATGTTGACACTTCGATCCTGCCAGGTGTGAGAGCATCTGGTCATCAATGTTGACACTTCGATCCTGCCAGGTGTGAGAGCATCTGGTCATCAATGTTGACACTTCGATCCTGCCAGGTGTGAGAGCATCTGGTCATCAATGTTGACACTTCGATCCTGCCAGGTGTGAGAGCATCTGGTCATCAATGTTGACACTTCGATCCTGCCAGGTGTGAGAGCATCTGGTCATCAATGTTGACACTTCGATCCTGCCAGGTGTGAGAGCATCTGGTCATCAATGTTGACACTTCGATCCTGCCAGGTGTGAGAGCATCTGGTCATCAATGTTGACACTTCGATCCTGCCAGGTGTGAGAGCATCTGGTCATCAATGTTGACACTTCGATCCTGCCAGGTGTGAGAGCATCTGGTCATCTATGTTGACACCTGGATCCTGCCAGGTGTGAGAGCATCTGGTCATCTATGTTGACACCTGGATCCTGCCAGGTGTGAGAGCATCTGGTCATCTATGTTGACACCTGGATCCTGCCAGGTGTGAGAAGCATCTGGTCATCTATGTTGACACCTGGATCCTGCCAGGTGTGAGAGCATCTGGTCATCTATGTTGGATCCTCGATCCTGCCAGGTGTGAGAGCATCTGGTCATCTATGTTGACACCTGGATCATGTCAGGTGTGAGAGCATCTGGTCATCTATGTTGACACCTGGATCCTGTCAGGTGTGAGAGCATCTCGTCATCTATGTTCACACCTGGATCCTCTCCGTCTAGAAACCTAAAAATGTCTTCAGGGAAGCTGGGAACGGTTTGGTGTAGATCGCATCGCCTTAACGTATCTCTATGAAGAATGTATCGCCATGGTTTTTCTACATTTCAAAAATTAATTCCTCTTAACAGGGGTCTTCTAACAGTGTAATCTTTTTTCTCACAAACACACTATAGGACTTCGGTCGAGTGACTACTTATTAGAGAAGTGACTGGCCAAGTGGTTTGGATGTCCGTTGACTGATTCTTTTTCACCTTTGGCAATATAGGAACAATAACAGTTTAAAACAATAGAATGCAAGAAGCACTGGTAACACTACAGATCTGGACAGATGCTGATCGTTAGCGAGAGGAAAAACCACAGACACCGTTTTCATTGTATCTGACAATAAACAAATAGTGAGACTAAGAATTCGTGATTACATACTCCAACGATAACAAGATCCAACATACTTCTGGGAATCAGCCTACATGGTAGAAAAGCATTGGATGAGGAAATAGTATAGACCGAATAAATAGCCAGTTGTTGAATGGGCATAATGAAAAAGATAGCAGGCCCCAATTGGGCGCAGACAATAACATCTAAAAAAGACTATACACTGAAAGAGTTGGATTAATATTGGAGTATAGCATCATGACTTGGGCCACTGTTAGTACTGGAGTATAGCATCACGACTTGAGCCACTGCTAGTACTGGAGTATAGCATCACAACTTGCCACTGCTAGTACTGGAGTATAGCATCACAACTTGCCACTGCTAGTACTGGAGTATAGCATCACAACTTGCCACTGCTAGTACTGGAGTTTAGCATCACAACTTTGGCCACTGCTAGTACTGGAGTATAGCATCACGACTTGGGCCACTGCTAGTACTGGAGTATAGCATCGCAACTTGGGCCACTGTTAGTACTGGAGTATAGCATCACAACTTGGGCCACTGCTAGTACTGAAGTATAGCATCACAACTTGGGCCACTGCTAGTACTGAAGTATAGCATCACGACGTGGGCCACTGCAACGAGAACACACTTTACCCCAAAAAAATATATAGAATCAATAACCAAGTCTAGCGCATCTACATCAGTATCATGAAGTCCACCTGCATAGAGGCTTTAGAAAGATTGACAGACCTTCAGTCAAGGTGAATAGATGAGACATAACTATAATGCAACCGCCAGAGAAGTACAAGAGATTCGTGAACCCCACAATAAACCAAAGAATGAACAGCCAAGGAAAGGGTAAAATTAAGAGAAGTAATTGCATTTCAAACGCAAAGGAATTGACAATCAATGGTCCAGTAGTTACAAGCAAATCCAAAACCCGTACAGCCAGTTGGTACTTCTCTCCCTTGGTATGCAAATTCCCAGAAGTAATAGAAAAAATAGAAGGATCAAGGAAATGAGTGCAGATCTATCACAGAAATGAATAAACACGCTAAGTATGCAGCAGACGGACAACTGCCTATACAGATATCTCAGATACAAATGCCACCCTGGATGGAGGAAGGGAAGGTGATCAGGCAAAAAATTGGGAGACGGTTACCAAGTCTATAGCCCCAAACATCTTCAGAGCCAAAATTGAATCTCTTAAGACCGCAGCAGAAATTACTGCAATACAAAAACATTTTACATGAAAGAATCTTGAACTACCTAATGGACCTCAGCCATTACGACACTGAAATCCCACAAGAACACTGATCTGAACGAATTGAGGGCATCCCTGATGAAAATGGCTCTCGGGTTCCAGAAAGCAGTGATCCAGTGGATACCATCGCATTGGTAAAGGAAACGAGGAGGCCGTCAATCTATACAAAGAGGGAACGAAACAGACCAATGAAGAGTGTCTGGTCATCTACGATAAAGCAAATGCGATAATAAAAGGTAGTACAGTGTAAAATGGTAGGAAGACCATCCAAACAACACGCAGCTGACAGATTCTTTCAGCTGTCCAGAAACGACAAGGTTATCATACTACATCTCCGAACTGGCCATAAAAGTATGAGACATTACCTGTACACCAAATCCAAGTTCGGTACCTCCAGCCTACGTTATTGTGGCCTGGCAAATATGATAGCAGCACATGGCCCCAGGGCACACAGATATGAGGAGAAAGGTGTGGTCCACACTGACTCCCCTCGAGCAGAAATTGTATACCAATATTGAGAACCTGAAAACGAGCAGAATTTATTAAAGCAGTCCCAGTCTAAATAAGCAATGCTTGCAGAAGAAGAAGAAGAAGAAGAAGAAGAAGAAGAAGAAGAAGAAGAAGAAGAAGAAGAAGAAGAAAAAGATGAACAAGAACAAGAAGAACACGAAGAACAAGAAGAACAAGAAGACGAAGAAGAAGAAGAAGAAGAAGAAGAATAAGAAGAAGAAGAACAACAACAACAACAATAACAACAACAAAATGAAGAAGGAAAAGAGGACGAATAAGAAGAAGAAAAAAGAAGATGGAGGAACAAGAACAAAAAGAACAAGAATAAGACGTAGGAGAGAAATAAAAGACAAGAAGAAGAAAAAAAAGCAATGAATCAGTAGAAGAAGAAGAAGAAGGAGAAGAAGAAGAAGAAGGAGAAGAAGAAGAAGAAAAGGAAGAAGAAGAAGCCCCAGTGGATTTTAGAATGATTTAAAGATACTAAAAGAAGAAATATGAACGGATTGGAGTACAGAAAGGGCATTGCCACTGCAGTTAAATATAGCTTCTTGTTCCTCTTGTGATTGCATCTGGAATCCTTACACCGTGAAGAACGCGACCGCTTCTTGGAGCTCCTCTTTAGCTTAGTACATTATTGAGTTCATTATTGTACCAGTCTATTCGACACCAGTATAGAATGCATCTACACACACGAAACATTTCGATATGGCAGCTAATGTGACACGCCGAATATTGCCACCAATACCAACAGGAAAGGTCTATGCAATCGCTGGTATCGCATATCCGGAAATTAGAAAACACATGGCATCTGAAGTTGAGAGACAACAGCAGTCTTGTGACAAGATAGACCCTCTTTTCGGACATAGACCATACAAATAATAATACTACTGAAATCAAGGACAAGTTTTCTGCAGACTGTACAGACCTCAGAACAGAATTCAGAGAGAGAAATCGTATAGAAAAGTGGCACCAAAACAAATCGGGGAAGGTCGGATGAAGTTTAAACAAATTGCACCATCACATGATTTGCCATATACAACCGGAGATCTCCTAACAGGCTACAAGCAGACGTGTCCAGATGTGGATCTAAATTGAAAAAGTTTGGATATGCAGATCATGAATATCGCTAATGTCCAGGACCCGGAACATCTGATTATGAAGGAATCGTGTACATTGGAGGATGTAGTGGTTTCAAATGTAAAAGAACTGACTGTGGCGGGTTATTGGGCGAAGACTATGTGAGGTTGAAAGTAAGTAAATTAGTGTATCTTCTTTAACGGATCTACACGGTCACCAACATGTAATACAAGTTAAGCAGTTTGGCAGACAGTCGAAGCGTGTACAATTGTCTGCTGCGTCTGGTGTGCCATGTCCTGAGACGACGAATTGTGATCTCTTCCTATTCTCTTTTGTCAACCTAGATATCTCCCTCTTACTCAACTCGTGTGATTTGAATTCCTCCTTATTCACAATCTCCTCCCCTTTATACAAGATCATATGTCTACCTGTTCCCAGTACTCCACTGTTGGACTGTGGGAAGGAAAGTAACATTAGGTTTAGGACACCTACCTTTCATAACTCACTCCTCATGTACGATAGATTGACATCTTTGTGAGCTTGCATAGAAGATAATGCTTCTCTGAAGATGACTACAGAATGACAGTACGAATTGTTGCTCTAAATCTTGTTCAAGAAATGCGAACCTCAGCCCAACTTGGCTCTATTATTTTTGTTGTCGGGGCTGCTCGCACAGAGTTGGTCACTCTGGACATATTGCCTCTGGTAACGGGTTTTTCGTGGTTCCTTATATATATATCGGGTGTGCTGACCAAGGTGGACCTGGATCTTCTAACATACTAGGGTTTGCTGACCAAAGTGGACCTGGGTCTCTAACATACTAGGGTTTGCTGACCAAAGTGGACCTGGGTCCTCTAACATACTAGGGTTTGCTGACCAAGGTGCACCTGTATCCTCTAACATACTAGGGTTTGCTGACCAAAGTAGACCTGGGTCCTCTAACATACTAGGATTTGCTATCCACGGTGGACCTCGGTCATCTAATATACTAGGGTTTGCTAACAAAAGTGGACCAGTGTCTTCTTAAATACTATCGTTTGCTCAGCAAGGTGGACCTGGGTCCTCTTAAATACTATCGTTTGCTCAGCAAGGTGGACCTGTGTCCTCTTAAATACAATCGTTTGCTCATCAAGGTGGACCTGGGTCCTCTTAAATACTATCGTTTGCTCAGCAAGGTGGACCTGGGTCCTTTTAAATGCAAGGCTTTGTTTAGCAAGGTGGGCCTGGGTTCTCTTAAATACAAGGCTTTGTTTAGCAAGGTGGACCTGGGTCCTATTAAATATTAGGGTTTGCTTAGATGGTGGGCCTGGGTCCTGTTAAATACTAGAGTTTACTTAGCAAGATGGACCTTGGTCATCCAAGATACTAGGGCTTACTGAGCAAGGTGGATCTTGGTCCTCGTAAACTACTATGGTTTGCTGTACAATATGGATCTGGGTCCTTTCCTATACTATGGTTTGCTGTACACGATGGATCCTCTCATATACAAGTGTTTCCTAAGCAATGTGAACCTGGGTCCTCTTATGTACTAGGGCGCTCTGAAAAAGGTGAACCTGGGTTCAGGTTTGAAGCTCAATGCTACTCATGCTTACCAATTCGGGGATCATAGTATCTATCTCCACCAAGTTAGCCCCATGTGCAGAACGTGAACGTTATCAGTATATTGCATCTTTCACATAAAGTTAGTCTTAGCTACAGATTCACCAGTTTTAAAGTTAGTTATTGCCCCTCGAGAAGCGATGATGGTCACACCATCAGACGGTTTTGTCTTAATAATGTGATGTGCGCTGTATGAGGATTATAGTGAAGAGAAAATATGCGCTGGTCATCAATCTCACTCTTATCCCGAGTTATCTTGGATCAGTGGCAAGACAATTGATCGAGACGACTGGAGGTAACTCGGGATGCAAGCCCTCTGGTCTTACTTCCCGTGAGACCAGGAGTTGCTTGAAACTTGCGGGATTCTATCGCTCACCTGGGATCAAGATGCTGCAGTGGTCAGCGACCCATAGCTGACTGCTAGCGTCAGGGCCAGCGAACCATAGCTGCCAAGACCCTTCTACACCTCCACGTGGTGATCCTGGATAACAGGCTGCAGCAGGGCAGACTGGCTAAGGAGAAGGGATCGAAGAGGGAATGCTAACCCGGTACTCAAAAAATGCTGGCTGAAGTCGGATGTGTTGGACCGAAAGGTGCAAATATCGCAGCCAAGCTGCAAACTACGACACAACGCATTCCGTTCTCTGGACTACATTCTGCTACTTAAGCCCTTTCAGGGTTTGGTAGTTGGAGATTGAGAACGAACGAAGAAAAAGAAAAAGATCGCTCACCCTTTCCGTTCATCACTATGAGAGGCGACTGTCTTAAACTCTTGACTACAGCGACCCCCAGCGATCAGTATAAATACAATAAACGCACGATGCTGGATGAACCACTAACAGCATTCCTACCATTACTGTGTGACAGCACCTGAAAATTCTGGGGTCAGTTCAATTGGAACAATCTAGACTATTGGATGACCCGGCACATTGACGTAATGGCAGCTTCACGACAGAAACTGCCGACTTGGATGACAATTCAAAGATTGCGTGTGGACTAACTCTCAGCTTTAGCTCAGTTTAAAAACAGTAACTTGACTAAACTGAACATCTTCATGCTCGTTTAGAAGACACTGTAGAGTCTGTACACAACCAGTTTCTTTTACATTGACTTGATCTAAAAATACATATGCACATGTAATATATTCTTTAATGCATTAATTGACACTGCCGTGACTATTTCTTGTGACAATAGATTCCAATTATTCACCACTCTCTGACTAAAACATTTTTCCTGGTATCTAATCTGGACCTTTCTTTATGTCTAATTTATCCTTTTAGTTGATTATCGTATAAATCTGTATTAAATCACCTCGAATTATTATATTCTCTAGACACTGTAGGTCGGCTTTTCTGACTTTCCTCATAACTGTAATTCTGTCACTTTTTCCGCTCTTCTTTGTATCATTTTCATAATGTGTATATCCCCTCTATGATAATGACTCCACAATTGTACACATCACTCCAATCTAGGTCTAACCAGTGCTCTATATAGTTTGACTAATACTTCCTTGTACCTATGTTTAATATCTATTTTTATCATACCTAATACTGCATTTGCCTTTTTCACTGCTCCCTCACCTTATCTGTATGTTCTGTTATAACTCTCAGGTTATTTTCCATTTCTATCTTTCTAATATTGTTCTCTGCAACTCTGTAATTATGTTCCATATTGGATCTACCAATGTGGATGACTGTACATTTATCTACATTGAACTCCATTTGTTGAGGCTATTTCCGAATGTTTATTAAAATCGATCGCAATATACGTAGGGTTAAGATATCGCGCTAACAAAATGTAATTTAAATAGCAAAAACAAACAGGGGAGCAACAGTAACAAATAATGTGTTAGTAACACAAGTAACAAAGGCTGATGATATTTGTAGAAGTATCTTTATTGACTTTCGTCAGATTATTAGGTGTTAGCATAATACATCAAATTACCACCTAGCCAATAACATCTAGTTGTTACCTCATGTTTGGTTTCTTCATTTAAAAAATCTAGATTTGGGGCCTCCAACATACGGGCCACCTAATCTTATCCTGTGTCTCACAACCTGAGTAGCATCCTGATCTGGTGTCAGTGATAATTAGATAAAGGGAGACTAGAAGGTTAATACATTTTGCGAAAACACAGTACAGACAATGATCGTCAACACAAGTATATCTTAAGTTATCTAGAAAAATTGAAGAACCGCAGAAAAGAAAGTCGAGTAGCGTAAAACAAGATGTGGCGGATCAACACTTTATTGACTGGGGGATGCCCAATTAGAGTCAAGCGTTAGCTGATCAGATATACCTGAATGTGTCTCCCATCATCGGAGACAGTCCGTGACACCCTTGCCCACGTCAATTGGCAAGACCCTATAACGCATAACCTGCCGTCTTCTGTCTTTAACTATGAGATTTGTTCATCCTAGGGATGGAGTTGTACATCTTTACTGCACAAAGCCGGACCTGACATATAAAGACGATGTTTTGCTCATGTTGCATTGCCACTCTCACGGTCTGCCTTGTTTGCTCCAAGGGAGAGGTAACACCAATACATTTAGGACAAGGCAAGCCTCAGAAGCTGTAGAATCAGCAGAGCAATGATGTATCTCTTAGACCAGCTGCTAACCAGGCCAGTCTGCGGGCAACACTTATCTTAGGTTGCATTTCCTCGCTCTGCAATAAGGCATTGTATTCTCTCATGTGTACTCTTCAGGACACTGTGAGTTGTCAAGTTTAGTAGACGCTGGCAAGTTAAGTAACAGATACTTCGGATTTGAACCTCAATCTTTCAGCTGTCGAATGGACCTCACTGCCATAAAGACAATACTTATGGGACTTGTCTAGCTCTATCTCACCTCCTATGTGTTAGTCAAGTTCGTCACTATGAGGTCAAGTCAAGTTCGTCACTATGAGGTCAAGTCAAGTTCGTCACTATGAGGTCAAGAGTTAAAATTCTAAGTTCCAATTACATGACTTTCCTTTCTCTTGTTTGATCTGCTTACCAGGTCTTAAAATGTACTCGTGTTTGTTAGTTCTGTCTCTTATTTGTCTTGAAAAAGATAATAGAAGATTTACAGAAAGGCGTTATACTTAAACGAACTAAATATAAATTTATAACATGAAGATACAATTATAGTCAGAGTAAGCGGCGGTTAAATGAAAACACACATCTTATACAATATAACATCGATAACAGAAAATTGATAACATAATTAACATTCAACATAGCTCTATGTATCGACTATATTTAGGTATTGAAGAAGCGAACTAATGTTAAAGCGGTGAGGTCTTTGACATACGCAACTTCACGTTGTGAATGCCTGAGGTTAGCTTCATTTAGAGATTCCTGATCTAAATTATTTTGCATTTGTCTTGCTGAATCGCTTAATAAATAAAAGATATATGCATGTCTGTCTGAACCACGCATGTGTGTTACCGGGGTCTGAATGGGTAGCTAAGCATCTGCAGTCTTCTAAACCAGTATAAAGACGTTAAGTTAAGGGTCAAACACCCTGTCGTAAAATAGAAGCGACTAAATCAGATCAGAGTAATGAGGGTTGTACATGTGAAGATTACACACGGCTGTAGAAGCTTCCTGGCTAGATAGAAACCAATAAAAATAATGTACACTCAAACTATTTGCGTTTCTAATGTGTTCCTTACTAGTTGTTTCTTTGTGAATTAAACAAAAAATGGGTTAACATTCTGACTTTTCATTAGCCACAGGAAGCACATTGTTATGTGTTGTTTAATGAGCGCGTGGCCAAATGGTTTCGGCGCCTGCCTACCGATAAGGAGGGTGGGGGTGGTGTGGGAGTGGGGGGGGGGGGTGGCTCGAATTCCTGGCAAGGCATTTGTTGTTTTTCTGTTTGGGATGAAATAAACAAGCATCGCCAGCACACGTCGTGGTGTCATGAGTGGAGAAGTGGCCTGTAGTCCTCAGCCTAAAAACCCATCAACTATCCGAGTAATGGGAATAAAGAAGTACATTTTTTAAATTTGTGTGTTGGTAATGTTTTGTCTAGCGTGTCACTAGAACCATTGTACTGTATGTTGGTAATGTTTTGTCTAGCGTGTCACTAGAACCATTGTACTGTATGTTGGTAATGTTTTGTCTAGCGTGTCACTAGAACCATTGTACTGTATGTTGGTAATGTTTTGTCTAGCGTGTCACTAGAACCATTGTACTGTATGTTGGTAATGTTTTGTCTAGCGTGTCACTAGAACCATTGTACTGTATGTTGGTAATGTTTCGTCTAGCGTTTCACTAGAACCATTGTACTGTATGTTGGTAATGTTTCGTCTAGCGTTTCACTAGAACCATTGTACTGTATGTTGGTAATGTTTTGTCTAGCGTGTCACTAGAACCATTGTACTGTATGTTGGTAATGTTTCGTCTAGCGTGTCACTAGAACCATTGTACTGTATGTTGGTAATGTTTCGTCTAGCGTGTCACTAGAACCATTGTACTGTATGTTGGTAATGTTTTGTCTAGCGTGTCATAGAACCATTGTACTGTATGTTGGTAATGTTTTGTCTAGCGTTTCACTAGAACCATTGTACTGTATGTTGGTAATGTTTCGTCTAGCGTGTCACTAGAACCATTGTACTGTATGTTGGTAATGTTTTGTCTAGCGTGTCACTAGAACCATTGTACTGTATGTTGGTAATGTTTCGTCTAGCGTTTCACTAGAACCATTGTACTGTATGTTGGTAATGTTTCGTCTAGCGTTTCACTAGAACCATTGTACTGTATGTTGGTAATGTTTTGTCTAGCGTGTCACTAGAACCATTGTACTGTATGTTGGTAATGTTTCGTCTAGCGTGTCACTAGAACCATTGTACTGTATGTTGGTAATGTTTCGTCTAGCGTGTCACTAGAACCATTGTACTGTATGTTGGTAATGTTTTGTCTAGCGTGTCATAGAACCATTGTACTGTATGTTGGTAATGTTTTGTCTAGCGTTTCACTAGAACCATTGTACTGTATGTTGGTAATGTTTCGTCTAGCGTGTCACTAGAACCATTGTACTGTATGTTGGTAATGTTTTGTCTAGCGTGTCACTAGAACCATTGTACTGTATGTTGGTAATGTTTCGTCTAGCGTTTCACTAGAACCATTGTACTGTATGTTGGTAATGTTTTGTCTAGCGTGTCACTAGAACCATTGTACTGTATGTTGGTAATGTTTCGTCTAGCGTGTCACTAGAACCATTGTACTGTATGTTGGTAATGTTTTGTCTAGCGTTTCACTAGAACCATTGTACTGTATGTTGGTAATGTTTCGTCTAGCGTGTCACTAGAACCATTGTACTGTATGTTGGTAATGTTTTGTCTAGCGTTTCACTAGAACCATTGTACTGTATGTTGGTAATGTTTCGTCTAGCGTGTCACTAGAACCATTGTACTGTATGTTGGTAATGTTTCGTCTAGCGTTTCACTAGAACCATTGTACTGTATGTTGGTAATGTTTTGTCTAGCGTGTCACTAGAACCATTGTACTGTATGTTGGTAATGTTTCGTCTAGCGTGTCACTAGAACCATTGTACTGTATGTTGGTAATGTTTTGTCTAGCGTTTCACTAGAACCATTGTACTGTATGTTGGTAATGTTTCGTCTAGCGTGTCACTAGAACCATTGTACTGTATGTTGGTAATGTTTTGTCTAGCGTTTCACTAGAACCATTGTACTGTATGTTGGTAATGTTTCGTCTAGCGTTTCACTAGAACCATTGTACTGTATGTTGGTAATGTTTTGTCTAGAGTTTCACTTGAACCATTGTACTGTATGTCAATAATCTTTTGTCTGGCGTGTCACTAGAACCATTGTACTGTATGGTGGTCATTTATTGTGGATCTCACAGAAAATATAAACAACAAACATGTACAAGTTCCGTTTAGCTACACTTTTGCACCTTGACAGGAACGTATCGAGAAAGAAGATTTTCGTCAGTACACCAGCAACACAATATTAAGTAAATAGATAACAATTATAACAACAACTATAATAACACATTCCGTAAAGTATATCGTTGTTATGTCTGTGAACTTCATTAACTAACATTTTTTTTTAAATTCGAAACTGAATCTAGAAAGTAGAACAACCAATATGGACGAATCTGCATTTCAGAACTAGAGTAAACACTTGAAATCGATAAATATCTAAATTATCTGGTGACGGATTAGCGCCTTCACGATTTAAACCAGTGTTTCTCAACCGGGTCCCCTGGAACCCCACTGTACTGTGAGAATTAGTGACGAACAGACTAACCATTTGTAAATATATTTTTAAATTTTGTTTGTGCAGTTTTAAAAAACAATTCAAATTCGTAATTTTACTATATACCATTGTCCTATTCTAGGAAAACTCTTGAGTGTATTGATCAAGTCTTCAACCTGTTTTAACATTTAGAAGTATCAACGACCCCGAATGAAGTATTTATATACCAACAGACAAGCACATTAGAGCGGTACGTTTTCATATCTAAATTGGCTTCAAAAATGACATTTACATGCCATGTATATCTATTCAAATAATATTTTCATGACACGCATATTTGTTCATATAACATTTCACCTTGATTTATCATGTCTTTCCAATAAACGATTCAGATATTATCGTAATTATTATCTCTTTGCGTTATGTTTATTTGTGTTATGTACTATATAAGTGTACTATAAAAGTCTATTTTGTGTGTGTATACAGGAACGGGGTTAATTTTATGTTTCTTAAGAAGGAAATTTGATTTCATTTTTTTTGTGGCAAACGACAGGTATTTGTTGTTGAAACCAGAGACCAGAAAAATATATGATGGTTTCCATACGAACTTAAAGTTAATAAAAAAAAGAAAGAAAGATATTAAAAACGATAAACAGTAACGTTTATCTAGGGGTTCCCTGAGACTTGAATATTATTTCAAGAGTTCCGAAGCGTAAAAAATTTGCGAAACGCTGAATTAAAGTCTGTTTTCCCCTTTACTTCCCAAACCTCCTTTGGAAACTACATCCCTTAAAATGTAAGTGGCGAATTTGAAATAAATAAACCCAGGTTTTGTCTAATGAAAGAGTCACTAGCAATGTGTTTGTCAACACTTGAAGTGTATTACTTTTTAAATATGTTCTCCAAGTTTTCTTCATCTCCGATTGTAAGAACAATATCTTCGTTATCATGGTATCTACTTTGTCCGTCATTTGCATATGCAGAATCAGTTGGTCTTTTCATGAATCCGCTTAAGCCATGGCTTCCAGAGATGGAGTCAAATGGCCGTTTGGCAAACCCGTTAAGACCGTGGCTCCCAGAAATTGAGTCAAATGGTCGCTTGGCAAACCCGCTTAGACCGTGGCTCCCATAGATGGAGTCAAATGGTCGTTTGGCAAACCCGTTAAGACCGTGGCTCCCAGAAATTGAGTCAAATGGTCGCTTGGCAAACCCGCTTAGACCGTGGCTCCCAGAAATGGAGTCAAATGGTCGCTTAGCAAACCCGATTAGACCGTGGCTCCCAGAGATAGAATCAAATGGTCGCTTGGCAAACCCGTTTAGCCCGTGGCTTCCAGAGATGGAGTCAAATGGTCGCTTGGCAAACCCGTTTAGCCCTTGGCTTCCAGAGATGGAGTCAAATGGTCGCTTGGCAAACCCGTTTAGCCCGTGGCTTCCAGAGATGGAGTCAAATGGTCGTTTGGCAAACCCGTTTAGCCCGTGGCTTCCATAGATGGAGTCAAATGGTCGCTTTGCAAACCCACTTAAACCATGGCTACCGGAGATCGAATCAAACGGTCGCTTTCCAAACCCCTCTAGGCCGGGGCTTCCTGAAACAGAATCAAATGGACGCTTGGCAAATCCAGAAAGACCTTGGCTTCCTGAAATAGAATCAAATGGACGCTTGTCAAACCCAGCGTCAAAGCCGTAGTCTTCAGATATAGAATTAAATGGTCGCTTAGCAAACCCTGCAAGACCGTGGCTTTCTGAAATAGAATCAAATGGTCGCTTGGCAAACCCAGTTAGACCGTGACTCCCAGAGATAGAATCAAATGGTCGCTTCGCAAACCCCGAAAGACCGTGGCTTCCAGAGACAGAATCAAATGGTCGCCTGGCAATTCCGATCAATCCAGTTGAACCAACCTCAAAGTTGTCTGTCCCAATGTCTAGTGACCTTTTATCCAGTTCTCTGTGGCTGTCAGTTGTGATTGTGTCGACCTTGAAATAAAAAGGACAGTTTATTAGATTAATGCAATATCAACTTAACTACAACGAATACAAACATGCGCAAACACACAAATTCAAATACAAACGATCTATCTAATGGAATTAAACTCACGACAAACACTTAGCTGATTGTTCTTTATCTTTTTCTCCTTATTCTCCACACATTTTATTCATCTTATTCTTTTACGCTCACTTCGAAGCATAGAGTAACCAAACATCCCCTTGTATTGTGATATGTACATAGCAAGATACGGTAGTGGTAGTTTCTGCATAAATTCATCTTACTTCAAGGGGCCGCTAGAGCTAACTTCAAGGGGCCGCTGGAGCTAACTTCAAGGGACTGCTGACTTCATGGTGCTAACTTCAAGGGGCTGCTGATTTCATGGAACTAACTTTAAGAGGCCGTTGACTTCATGGAGCTAACTTGGGGAGCCTGCTGACGTTATGGAACTAACTTCATAGGTCTGCTAACTTCATAGGTCTGCTAACTTCGTGGAGCTAACTTCATAGGTCTGCTAACTTCATGCAACTGACTTCATGTCTGCTAACTTTACAGGTCTGCTAATTTCATGGAGCTAACTTCATAGGTCTGCTAACTTCATGGAGCTACCTTATTTTGGTCTGCTAACTTCATGGAGCTAACATGGAGGGCCTGCTGACTTCATGCAGCTAACTTGGCGGGCCTGCTCACTTAATTGAGCTAACATGGTGGGTCTGCTAACTCTGTGGGTCTGCTAACTTCGTGGAGCTGACCTCATGGGTCTGCCAGCTTCTTTGAACTAGCTTTGTGGGTCTGATAACTTCGTGGGGGCTAACATGGTGGAGGAGGGGGGGGGGGGGGTCTCCTAACTCTATGGAACTTCTAACTTCCTGGAGATAACCTCATTGGTCTGCTAGCTTCTTGGAACTAACTTTGTGGTGTATGCTAACTTCGTGAAGCTAACATGGTGGATTTGCTAACTGTATGGGACTGTTAATTTCATGGAGCTGCTACGTTCATGGAGCTGCTAACTTTAAGGGACTGCTAACTTCATGGAGCTGCTAATTGCATGTGTCTGCTTACTTTATGTAGCTGTTAGGGGCTGTTTAATTCATTGGGGGCTAACTTCTTAAGGTTACTAACTTCATGGAACTGCTAACTTCATGGAACTGCTAACTTCATGGAACTGCTAACTTCATGGAACTGCTAACTTCATGGAACTGCTAACTTCATGGAACTGCTAACTTCATGGAACTGCTAACTTCATGGAACTGCTAACTTCATGGAACTGCTAGCAAAGACCCCAAATTAACAATTTACCGCAGCTGCATATTTTCTGTGCTTCTGTCCTATGTTGGAAAGTCGTAGAAAAAGAATGTTCAAAATGTTGCTTTTTCATAATGTCTAGTTAATGACGAATCACCGAATGTTTATCCATATCATCATCCCATAAGAGAAACCATATCCGGAGGAGCCAAGAAGGTAAACAGTCGAGACCTGAATGTGAAAGCATGCGCCCAACACATAGTGCGTCTAGCCATCATTGAACTACCACCATACAATGGACACCTGGAGAAAGATTTTTTTTAAAAGGGGTAGTGAAAAGTAACATCATGACCAGGTGAATATTTTGTCCAGGTGTTGTAAACGAAGATGAACATCAGGGTCAAGCGAATATGTTATCCAGGTGTTTAAACGAAGATAAACATCAAGGTCACGTGAATATTGTATCCAGGTGTTGTAAGCGAAGAGTAACATCAGGATCAGGTGAATGTTGTGTCCAGCTGTTGTGAGCCAAGAGTAACATCAGGGTCAGGTGAATATTGTGTACAGGGGTTGTGAGCGAAGAGTAACATCAGGGTCAGGTGAATATTGTGTCCAGGTGTTGTGAGCGAAGAGTAAAACCAGGGTCAGGGGAACCCTTTCTTCAGGACTTGTACTCACAGTTCCTTGTTCCTCCCGTCTTTCCTTCCCAGAGAGTAAATCAGGTATCCACTTCAAGATTTACTATCTGCACTCTGTCGAGACTGTGAATTGAACCCGTTACCAGTGCCGCGAAAATCTTACGTTCTTTCTACTCTGCAGCTTAGACCCTCCTGTATATGGATCACCACCAATTAAAGTGAGCCTGATTCTAATAGCGTTTTAATTCGTGTCTTTCTTCTCAGGTGGCCAAGATGTTTGGATACTGGTCTTCAGACACAATGACATTCGTTTAAATCCTTGTTCTTCTTCTTCTTCTTCTTCTGCGTTCATTCTCAATCTCCCGCTACCAAGCCCTGAACAGGGCTTTGCAAGTAGCAGGATGTAGTCCGGAGAACGGATTTGCGTTGTGTCGCTAGTTTACAGTTTGATTGCGATATTTACACCTTTCGGTCCGACACATCTACGGCATGAAAATCCTTGTCAGACGTGTTCTTTAATTTCTGTCAGAGCTAACATAAAATCCTAGTAGTTGAGCAGCAAATCTAAAGTAACAAATGAGTCCCTATCAAACGTGCCCATGGCAAATCCTGACATGGAATCCACAGTAGAAGATGAAAAAAGGTAAACAAATACACCTGGAGAAGAGACTGAAAATAAATGTAGGTTGCTGGACCACAACTGGGGAGAGGCAAATAAGGCAGCTCAAGATCGGACGTGATAGAGGAGGGTTGTCAATGGCGTAAGCCCCGAAAGAAGTGACATACATTAATTATGATGAATGCGAGGATGATGAAGATGTTAATAATGATTATATATATATATATATATATATATATATATAAGGAGTGGCGACTGCAGAGACACGCGATATTTAGTCAGCGATCCTATTGTAGAAGGTCCTGACCCACGAGAGAGGACCCAAACATAGCACCCATCAGTTTCAGAACCGCGTACAAGTCGGTGAGTGCAATAGCAGTGTTAGACCATTTGCAGATTTTCAATCTTTCGTCCTTGTTAAAACCGTCAGCACGCCCCAGTCCAGATCATCTTGACACACTCGGCCTACAAAAACGGTGTTCTGAAAAAAAAATTATTTTTTGAACGGAGTCACTCCCGACAGCAATTTTTTACTTTTTTTTTTTTTTTGCTTAGATGTTTGCCTCACTAGTTTCTACTGGCGGAGGCGCGCCATTTCCCACCCCAGACCGTAGTCCATTGGACGCATAAACCAGTGCTTGGAGGCATGTATGCGTCTGTATGTGCCTATGCTAGGTTTGTGCGCCTTCAGAAGCTAGCCCAACCAAAGTGCAATGGAAGGGCCTCACCATGAGGGCGCGTGTGAAAGTTGTGCAATAGTGACCGATGCCCCAAAGTTGTAATTTTGTATACGCCGTTTGGACCAAGCCGACTTTTTGCGAAAGGGGAAGTAGGTTGTTGGGAAAGATCTTTATCGAGTAGATCTGTTTATTTTGTTTGTTTAAATGAAAGAACTACGTTTGAATTGTAAACTAACAGTTGTGTCGATATGGTAAACACAGTATCGATACGTTGTTGTGGTTTCCATGGTTTTCAATCGAAGCGACTAGGCCTAGTGGTCGAGCCCAAATTTTTTCCGAGATTTTCATAAATTTCAACTTCATCTTTTTGTATCTCAAAAACTAACAAACACACAACAAAAACAATAACATCCACATGTTTGTTATGCAATTGTGTGTCTACACGCAAGAAAATCATATTTATTGACAAACAAACATAAAAGTTATAAATTTTGAAAGACACTACCATAGCGACAAATTCAGAAAATTAATTAGGTCAAATTTTTTCCCAAAAAAATGCGGCAGGCTAAAGGTTAATAGAATCCCACGTTTCTGAATGTGCTTATCAGGTCAGAAGCTGAATAAATTAGACGTAACTGACATTTTTAGATAAAGAAAATTGCAAACAGACTTAGGCGGGTTACGCCACCCACTGTTTAGCAGGATGCGATTAGGTAATCAAAGTTACGATCGGTCAAGATACGAGAGAACCACGTTACCGTTAGCGAGTGCACCTGTCACGTTTCACGTTTTCGAGAAATCAGCAACCTAGGTGGGTTGACCAGCAAGACCAGACCGAGACGGACATATTTGACAAGATTTTATTGAATTGGACTAAAGAAACTCAGTTACATTTGCGAGTGCCTCGTGCGTCGTTTGCAATTTAATCGCAGATCAGGTAAATAAATACCTGAAGCAATTTGAGGGAAAAGGGATAGAGATCATCTCACCTGTGAATAACGTTCAACTACAATAATATCTTCGCAGAACAAGCTCAGAACACAAAAGGGAATTGTTGGTCATCGTGGATCCGAATCAGAGAAATCAAGACACAGAGGAGAATCATAGGTCATCTTGTGTCTGAATCAGAGGAATCAGGATACAAAAGTCCATATCAAGCAAACAGAAATAATCTCATCGAAAAGGGAGAGAGGGATCATCTCAATCGTTAATAAAGTTCAACTCAAATAATCTATGCGCAGGACGTACTGTCGTCGGGACACAGAAGTCCTGGTCACAGCTTTCGAAAGTACTTCACGATCTTTACAAACTTAACGAAAAGGAGAGAGAAAACCGTTACATCTCTAAGCTTTACATAAACATCAAAGGATCGTTAACGATGCAGTCGACCCCTTTTCCATCCGACAAATAGACAGCGAAACGTGTGTATCTTGTGTAGAAAGGATAGAAAAAAGATTAGAATCAGCACACGTATCTATTGGTAGCGGTTTACTGACCAAGAGATAGAAATCTTGAGAATTTAGACCGGAATATATGTGCCAGTGCACGAAAGAATGAATATTAGATTACGCAAAAAGCAGTAAGGTTGGAGGACACAATTAAAACTCTGCCCTTAAAGGAATGAGTTACGTATACATGGAAGTAGAGCTTGAGGTGATTGCATCTTAATTCACCTCAAACAAAATAAATATATATTTTTAGCTCCGAATTTGAGGTACTGACGTCGCAGAATAGTCCAC
Organism: Ariolimax columbianus; assembly: GCA_036924085.1. Taxonomy (NCBI): domain Eukaryota; kingdom Metazoa; phylum Mollusca; class Gastropoda; order Stylommatophora; family Arionidae; genus Ariolimax; species Ariolimax columbianus. Next base: position 19,655,031 of record JAVGWX010000005.1, on the reverse strand, counting down.
TTTTATGGGTGTTAAACATTCTTCGAGAATACATAATAAACATTCTCGCTTTTTCCTGTCGTCTGAGTAATGAATTTCTTGAATCTGTCAATGTTGGTCCATGATAAGGAGAGTAGCATCTCCTTTCTACAGCAGCATGGAATTATCCACGCTATCATACGATGTAATTATAACCATCTTAACTAACACTAACCATAACCTTGATTCTAACTTAAATCCAGATCTAACCCTAACCCTAATGCTAACCTTAAACCTAAACCTAATCTTAACCCTAAACCATAACCTTAACCATTCGCAAAACTGAATATAACCATTTTTTTCTACACTTCTATCGTTAACTAAGCCGTTCCTTATTTACTTAAAATAAAATTATATCGACATGTTCTCTCCTTAACCCGAAATGGAATGTCCCGTTATGTACGATGGGGAACTCATGGAATTCTGCGGTGAATTGTACATATTTGTTTTTCCATGCTCTATTTTTAGCTCTTCTACGCTAGTCAAGAAACCTTTTAACAAATAAGTTGTTAGTTCCTGGTGGATTTCACAGAAAAAATAAATAACACATATAATACGACACATACAAGTGACGTTTAGCTTTATCGCCAAGACTCTAACGTATCGACAGAGAAGGTTTTCCCCAGTGCACAAACAACACATTACAAAGTAAATAGTTAACAATGACAATAACAATAAGTGTACAATTCGTAAAGTATATCATTGCCATGTTTGTGTACTGACACTGTTATTTTAAATACGAAACTGAATCAACCAAGTAAAACAACAATACGGAAGCATTCCAGAACTAGTGTGAACACTCATTAGATTGTATTCCATTCATGTTTTTATTATCTTATGACGGATTATCAACTTCCCTATTTCAACCATCACTGCCCCTTCTATCATAATTATGCAACCATGCCATCTATTATTTCGCTGATGAACATGCAATTGTGTGCCACATTGCTCTAAATTGAAACATATAAATAACTTGAATAAAGACAGTCGCTACGCAGTGTGAATGTTTGTTTACTATTTCACACCTGAATTAACAATCCTGTGGATTTTTTTGTCCTGATCTGGAAAAGACCTTTCTTTAACCCTAGCAAACTGTTTGGTTGATATAACTTTGAGAAAATGTACTATACCTTTACAATTTGTATGTTTTGCAAGCCTTATTCTATTTAGGTAAGCAAGTTTACTTACATTTATTTTAACATACTAAAATGAAAATAAACCAGTCTTTCTTCTATTTACTAACCAAAATCATATATGTTAACTGCATTCATTAAAATATACGTGGCAAAACTGAAATATACAAACATTAGTTTTGTTTTAAGAACGCGTCACGTGCAATTATTGTCCCAACACTTAAACCGCATTATTCCGTCATTACTTCTCCAAACTTTTATTATCTGCGACTGTAAGAATACTATTTTCATTGCCATGGCAAGTTCGTTTTTTTTCTCCGAAAGTTGCTTATACAGAACGAGATGGTCTTTCCATGAATCCACTCAAGCATGACTTCCAGAGATAAGATCAAAAGGACGCTTCACAAAGTCTGACTATAGCTTCGAAACATGAAATCAAATGACCTGTCATCACAATTATTAAGGCCACGACGCCCAGTGATGAAATCAAATGGTTGCTTGAGACCTCCTCAACTCCATCCCCCCCCCGCCCCCGCCCCGAACCCACTCTCGAATCTAAGCTGTAGACTTTTGACGCAGAATCAAATCGTCGCTTGTCAATCCCCGTGTCTATGCTGTAGACTTTTGATACAGAATCAAATTGTCGGTTGTCACAGCACCCTCTAAGCCGTGGCCTCCTTGCACAGAATCCACTAGCCGTTTGTCACAGCACCCTCTAAGCCGTGGCCTCCTGGTACAGAATCCAATAGCCGCTTGTCACAGCACCATCTAAGCCGTTGCCTCCTGGTACAGAATCCAATAGCCGCTTGTCACATCACCCTCTAAGCCGTGACCTGCTGGTACAGAATCCAACAGCCGCTTGTCACATCCCCCTCTAAGCCGTGGCCTGCTGGTACAGAATCCAACAGCCGCTTGTTACATCACCCTCTAAGCCGTGGCCTCATGGTACAGAATTCATTAGCCGCTTGTCACATCACCCTCTAAGCTGCGGCCTCATGGTACAGAATCCAAGAGCCGCTTGTCACATCACCCTCTAAGCCGTAGCCTCCTGGTACAGAATCGAATAGCCACTTGTCCCATCACCCTCTAAGCCGCGGCGTCATGGTACAGAATCCAATAGCCGCTTGTCACATCACCCTCTAAGCCGTGGCCTCATGGTACAGAATCTAATAGCTGCTTGTCAAACCATTCCCCCCACCTTCTCCCCCCAAACCTCTCTCCCCCCTCCCTACCTCACACTCCCCCGTCTAAGAAGTGACCTGATACAGAATCCAATAACCGCTTGTCACAGCACCCTCTAAGCCGTGGCCTCCTGGTTCAGATTTCAGTAGTCCACGTCAAACCCCCTATTCACAAGCCGTGACCTGATTTGGAAACAGGTTTTGGCTGATCAGCCCCTCCGAATGAGCTGTAACCTTGCGATAAAAAATAAAATGGCCGCTGGCAAACCACGACAGACCATAGCTCCCTGAGATCCACATCAATCCATTTGAACCCACTTCAGGGTTGTCAGTTTCAATTTACAATACCCTTTTACCAGTTCTGTGTCAGCTGGGAATGCGCGGACCTTGAAATAAAAAGGTCAGTTTGTTAGATGAATATAATATCAACTTAATACCAACAAACACGCATGCGTACGGCAATCCATGGTGTCAGTTAAAGGTCAAATTGTATCTCAAACATGCGCATTGGGGCCAAGAACATTATGTTATAAGGTCACCATTTTTCTCAACATGCCTGCAAACAATATATACGATTCGTGTTCAAATGAAACCGGACCAAACTGTAACAAGTAAACAAACGTATGATACGTATGATGGTGTAAATACTTGCGTCACTTCTGGTGTAAACATACCAGTCAAGTTTGCAAAATTGCATTATCCTCCGACTCATAGTTTCCCTCAACAGACCGTTGAAAACATAACGGGTGTGATACGGGACCAGTCCAGAGTTCATCAGTTTAGCGGTGATTCGGTTTCTAACAGCTAAAGTGCGTCGAACAGTTGACATTCATTGCAGAATTTAGGCAGTGTATGGTGACAAAAGTGTGTCGAAGATAACAGTGAAGAACTGGCCAACGATGTTTAAAGAAGGTGGTGAGTTAACGAAATCTCCCGAGACCAGGTCAGGCGCATATTGTTGCGTTAACTCACGTCTTTCTTTAACAGACGGTGAGACTTTACGGAGATTTGTCAAAGTCAAGAAATTATGTCCGTTAAAAAACGAGAGTCCTACTTGGAATCCTGGAATTCAAACAGGCATGTTGTAGGTGTGTGTGGCCAGGAAGCCGAAGGCTATCCGTAGTATATTTTTTAAACTTCCTGATGCAGGCTAGGCCTGGTGGAAGCTACAACTAATTTGGATGGATTTTTAACTAGTAGTGGCAGTTAAGCTTATTCTTTTTTTTTATTTCTAACTGCCAAGGGATTTTTAACGGCGCTTAACACTGACACGGGAGTCCGATCTCACTACCCAGAGATCATGAGAATTTTTACCAGATGATCCACATGAAACAATCGTGGTCCACATCGTGATTCAAACACGGGACCTCATGTATCCTAGGCTAACACCTTACCTCTAGACCACTGAAAGTTCGTTCTGAGTAAATTCATTTCTCAGAGAGAAGTGAGAGAGAGCGAGGGAACCAGTCTCAACAGAAGGGACATATAGAGATACAGCTTAAACTAAGTGATTTCTGAACAGATTTTAGGGATACAACGAGAGGTGGGGTGAGTGGTCAGTCTCACCGGTAAGGGCACACAGAGATACAGCTTAACCTAAGTAATTTCTGATCAGATTTTAGGGATACAAGACGTTTCGTTCAGGGAGAGGTAAGGTGAGAAGTCAGTCTCACCGGTAAGGGCACACAGAGATTCAGCTTAAACCAAGTAATTTCTGATCAGATTTTAGGGATACAAGACGATTCGTTCAGGGAGAGGTAATGTGAATGGTCAGTCTCACCGATAAGGGCACACAGAGATACAGATGAACTCAAGTTCATAAGTGGAGGGAGTTCGTTGTTAGACTTACACATGGTCGTTGTATTAGTTTTTGCATAAGGAGCTAAGAATATGTTTAATCTGCTAAGCCGCAAACACAGTCACCTTTCAGTTGATCTATACTCCATGCTTGGAAGATCACAACAGCAGCCAATGGAATAACAAATAATTAAGCGAAGAAAATGTGGCTGGATAAAACAGACGTTACGGAAGGAAACGTCCAATATACCCAGACATGTTTTTACAAGGAATCCATAGCAGTTTGTGTCTTCCTTCAAAAACGTTTTCGTCATTCACGGGCTAGGATTTCAATATACGGTCACCATGTTTCATATTGTTTTGTTTTGTTTTTTGCTGTTTGTTTGATTAAAAGGTTCTTTTCTGGATTCTACTGGCGGAAGTACGTTTCTTTCCACAGACAGCAGTTATTTGAGTTATATCAGGACGTATTGACCAGTGTATTTATGCGTGTGTCTCATTGCGTAATGTGTTTACTAAGACAGTTTTGCAGTACAGTAAGTGTGTCAATCATTTCTGAATGCAGAAAACAGAATAATCCCGGACATGCCCGGCAAACTGGACAAAAAGCGATTTTAACTCGATATATTGGGATTGTAAACCAAGTTTCTGCTCGATTTACACCCCAACACTACGCGAACCCAATGTCGTAGTTTGCAAATTCTTTGCTTTAAATATAGATACTGATTTGATACGGTCAAAGCATGACCTACTCTAGATAAACCACAGATGGTCATGGTCAAAGTATGACCTGCTCTAGATAAATTACAAATGGCCATGGTCAAAGCATGGACATAAGAATGAATATAATAATTTGTTCTTGACTTTCCGTGTGGAGAAAAGCATAAGACTGCTGTGCCCCCAGGCATATGGTAAATTGCGAACAAAGAGGGTCGTGCATGCGGCTTGCAACCTCATCGTGTAAAACTAGTTGTTACAGAAACACCACTGTAATTTGCCTTGTAGTAAGGGCAACAGAAGTTGTGTCGCTGTACTCCAGCTGGAGCCAAATACGCATATACATGCATCCGAGTGTGCAAACAAACACGTGTTTTGACCTATTGTAAATGTGCATGATGGTAGGGTTGCCTTCTTTTGAACTAAGGGCTGGCACAGTTGGATAAGAAATAAGTTAGACTTAAAATTGTTGCCCAAATAACGGCTAACAGCTAACGGCTAACGGGATGCAGGTACGTCGGCCCTTCGAGATTATTGTTCATCTCCGATAGGACTAGACGTTCCTAACATCCATTGAGAACAGGGCGCAGTTGAAACTGGTGGGATTCAAACACACCCCGCTAAGTCCGTTCGTTCGTTTGTTTCTTGGAAGACAGGCGTCTTACCTTTCAGCTATTACGGCCTCCATATATATATATATCTTTATCACTGTATTTCATTTTCCTTGCTCCAATATTTGTTATCATATTTACTCTCATGCTCCGCTTTTTCTATCTAATTTAATCAGTTTTGGTCAACATGTAAAATCATCTGGAATTCGAATCGCAAACACATTTTAAGAAATCAGATTTCATAAATGATGTTTCGCATTATTATTTCGGCAGATTTGAAAAGAAAATAACCGAATTTTATTAATGACGTTGAATTTTCTGATCACGAAGGGCAGTTTGCAAAATTGTTAAGCAGTTTCTAGATGTTCTTTGAGTGGTTTGAATATGAAAATCGGAATCTTCTAACGGAGCTACAAACATGTCTTACAGACATTTTCTTTTCTTAAAGCTATTTATGAGACAGGAATGGGTAAGAATGAGAACGAGGTAAAGGTAGACAGAGATGACGAGAGACAGATACAGAGAGAGAGAGAGAGAGAGAGAGGGAGGGGCAGGGGGAGGGAGGAAGACAGAGAGTGAGGTGAGGGAGGGAGAGAGAGAGTGGGAGAGAGAGAGAGAGAGAGAGAGTGGAGATAGAAATATGACATACGTAGTAAACAAAATCAAAACCAATCAGTTATAAGACAAGGCTCGGGGTCAAAAGTTGTATTCCTGGATGAAAAGATCTACAACAATGTCGGAGTCCTTGATCGTTTGCAGTGTTATCAACGTATTCTATACTTATTGAAATACTTCAGCTACAACTAAAATCAGCTACATTTTTTACTAGAAATACTTCAACAATAACTAAAATTAGCTACATTTTTTACTTGAACTATTTCAGCAATAACTAAAAACAGCTTCATATTTTACAAGAAAAACTTCAACAATAACCCAAAGTCAGTTACATTTTGACTAAATTTGTGTCTAAGCAAAATTGTTTTTAACTAGTGTTTAGTTTGTCTCTCGTAGACTGGGAGTAACAAAAGGAAATATCAGTTCAAGTTATAAAATAAATATGTATACTAAACTGTTTATTTAATCAAATGTATTAAACAGAGGAATATATATATATATTTTCGTCAGCACGTTACATGTTATTTGCAGAACGTCGCTTTCACGAAATCCCGTCTGAAATAAACTCTATTTCTTTACTAAATCTCCAGTTTGCTTCAAAGTCAAACCCAAGAATCCCTTGACATCTTGGTATCCTCGACTTCTTGGTCTGCCTCTGTCTCTCTTGTGAGGCACTATACCTTCTATTAACGTTCTCTCAAGACAGTTGTGTCTTTTGATGTGGCCAAACTATTTCAATTTTCTGTTCATGATGGAATTTATGAAGCAGTTCTCCTTTATGCACAACTCAAGTCGAATGCCTGCATTCTTATTTTTGTAGGTCCAGTGCATTCTGAGAACCTTTATATTCTGAGGACCTTTATATAACATTTAGACTCAAAGAACTCAATTGTCTTGCTTGAGGTTTGGGTAACTCTCTGTTTCGCAACAGTGTGATATCACGAGAAAAGACATAGATTCACTTTTGTTGGTTTGCAGAAATTCTGTCAGTTTCCTCAGACTGTGTAGCCTCTGCATTGTCATTGTCAATCTCCTTCTGATTTCCTTTCAGCAATCTCCATTTTTGTCAATTCTGGAGCCAAGATACTCGAAGTTGGTGATCTGTTCTATTTTCACACCTCCGAAATTGAATTGATGTTGACTTAATGTTTTGTCCGTGTTCATTATCTTTGTTTTGTTATGTTTGCAAAGAGGTTTTGATTTTCGCTGCATCTGCTTACGGGTGTAATTTGCTGTTCTAACCCCTCTGTCCTGTTCGACAGAATCACTATGTCGTCTGCGTATCTTAGCTCTGAGATCTTGTATCCACTGATTGTAAATGAATCGTAACTTTCGATTTGTTTCTCTTATCTAACGATCTTCATTATGTACCCTGTATAAATGTTAAGTAGGTTTGTGGAGGATACATCCCTGACTTACTCCCATTTGTACTTGGAGCCAATCTGATGTTTCATCAGATACTGTGACAGCAGCTTGTTGTTCCTGATATAATGATTCTGGATCAAGATGCTGGGCAGCTCATAGGCTGCAGTGGTCAGCGATCCATAGGTGACTGCCAGCGTCAGGGCCAGCGAAACAGAGCTGCTAGGACCCTTCTTCACTTCCACGCGGTGATCCTGGATAACAGACTGCAGCAGGGCAGACTGGCTAAGGAGAACGGATCGAAGAGGGAATGCTAACCCGGTACTCAAAAAATGATTGCTGAAGTCGGAGGTGTTGGACCAAAAAGTGCAAATATTGCAGTCAAGATTTAAACTACGACACAACGCATTCTGTTCTCTGGATTACATTCTGCTACTTAAGCCCTTTTAGGGTTTGGTAGCGGGAGATTTAGAACGAACGAAGCCAAGCCAAACCATATAATGATTCGATGAGATGGAATCCCCATATCTAACATTGTTTTCCACAATTTATTATGGTTTTTACGCAATCGAAGGCCTTGATATAATCGATAAATCTTGTATTCAGAACTACGTTGTATTCCATACAGTTTTCATAGATGTTCCTCATATTAAATATGTGATCTCTGGTCCCTCTGTCTTTTCTTAAGCCGGCTTGCAGTTCAGGGGAAGAATAGAAAAAAAGAAGAAGAATAAGAAGATGAAGATGATTATGACGATGATTATGAAGAAGAAGAAGAAGACAAACAATTGATTTGTCCCAGTTCCAGAAAACACTCGATTTAATGTATTAGAAGCAAAGACTTATCCTTTTGCACACGACCTAATTTTATATGATTTTCCAGATGAACGTTCAATGAGATTCTGCGACAACAAATACGCTGATTTATCATCATCTTACACTTCCAGATGAACGTTCAATGAGATTCTGCGACAACAAATACACTGATTTATCATCATCTTACACTTCCAGATGAGCGTTCAATGAGATTCTGCGACAACAAATACACTGATTTATCATCATCTTACACTTCCAGTTGAGCGTTCAATGAGATTCTGCGACAACAAATACACTGATTTATCATCATCTTAAACTTCCACTGATCCTTCAAACGGGCTTTTAAATTGATTTACATTGACTTAATTTAAAGTACATAGCTGTTTCCCCTGTCAGACTATTCTAATAAATTTCTTGGAAAGATTATATTTCTTTGTTGATTTCGGGTTTTGGAAATGGCTGTTCCGTTTTGTTTTTTCTGAGAAATGTCAAGAGAACTAATGAATAACTTGTCTTGGCAGCGTGCGTCATTCCTTCAGTTCATATTTAGGTGACAGTAAATTGTTGGAAACTGCATTTTTCTTACAACTTGTTCCAAAAACACGTGTGAGAAACAGTGGTAGAGCGCACGTTTCTCACGGCAAATGTATCGGGTTCAATGCTCGTTTTCGATTTGCTTCCCAGAAAAACACTGAGCTTAATGACTTAAGAGCAGCACTCTGCAAACTGTGCCAGCAGTCCGCACCAAAAAGGGTAGTGGTACAGTGGGTCCCATCACACTGCAACATCCATGGCAACGAGGAGGCAGACAGACTGGCAAAAGAAGGTGCAAGACTACCACAAACAGATACTAGTATGACGTACGAAGAGTCAAAACGGCTTATCAAAGCCAGATACATGACCAAATGGGAAACCGAACATACTGGTTACACAAAAAACGATGCCTATTACCAGTTGAACAGAAGAGAGCAGGTCGTTGTCTTCAGACTTCGCACTGGCCACAATAGACTGAGGTACCACCTATTCAACAAATTGAAGATAGGTGGTACCGACAAATGCCCGTGCGGTACTGGTAAAATGACCGCTGAACATCTGCTGCAGAACTGCCCAACATACGAGGATCAGAGAGAGCAGATGTGGCCATCACCAGTGGAACTGTAAGACAAGCTCTATGGCAGTGGCGACAGCCTCAGGATGACCGCCGCTTTTTTCGAAAAAATAATGGTTACTGTCTGACTGCGTACAAAGAAGAAGATATGCTTCCGTCGACCAAGCTGTAAATAGATACATGACTTACTGTTTTGGAAGGTAAGGCACCGAGGATGAAAACTGGTTGTCCATCTTGATAAAAAGTTGAACCCCAGTACAATGAAGTTTTTAACACTTCATCCCCGAGAGCAGTGTCTTGAAGGGAACGAGAGAACTGATAGGTTGGCGAAAAACACAATATAAAGTATCCTTGTATAACATAAAAAGACACTACAAGGTGTCATTCTGAAGTAGAAAAAAAATGAAGTGGCATTTCAATTGAGAGGCATCCATGGAGAAAAGCGTAGACCACTGTAATCTTCCAAGCTGTCCTAAACGAATACTGAAGAAGGTTGCTCTTGGAGTTAGAAGCATCATCGTCTCAGAAACAAGAATTGTTACAGAATTCGCCACTGTAACAAGAGTGAATGTAAGTTATGTAGTATACTACATCTGAGCAGTTGACCTATGCTTCGTTTGGAGCAAAGAAAAGAGAAGAATATATTCTTTAAAAAAAGGAAAATAAAGAGTAACAATATTAAAACTCAGACATCGATAAAAGCGTTTCTAATTAACTGTACTGACTAATTATTTCATCTGCGCCTGTCACGATATACTCATTAATATTTTATGTAACGATATGTTGTAGACAGCATCACGGAAGATCAGACTGACTCAAAGGTGCTATTCTCTTTCAGCAGACGGCAAAGATGATAGAAACTTAAGGTTCTCGCAGATCCCTGATTGATCCGCACGTTCTCGTGCTTCTCACTGCTCGACCTACCTTTGATTTCGAATTCCGAGCATGTACGGTTGAGGACTTTTACGTGTGAAGTTCGTGATATCAAGAGCATGAATTGTCCCAGGACCGCAATGATTTGTTAATGATTGTATAATGAAGATCAGACAGCGTGGGAACGGACTGGGAATTCAATTGGTATAACCTGTTAAATTATTAAATTGAGGGCAGCATTACTTTGTTAGTTTCACGTGTTACCGAGTGTTGCTTCTTTCCTTTAACATTTGTAGTAGAAATAGTCACGCAAAAGAGGGAAGCTATTTGGACATGTCATAAATAACATACGATAATTAGCCATCGCGAGTACTGTATGTTTGATCCTGGACACAGTGACTTAACTCTACTTTCGGTGAATGGGATAGAAGCATTAAAATAGAAAAGGTACACAAACAGACAAAAAAAGAAAAACAGATCGAAAGAAAGAAAGTATGCCGAATATAAAAAAGAGGACGGAAACACATTAAGAAAGAAAGAAATTCTGAAAGAAAAAGTATGAAAGATACAAAGAAATATTGACGAAAATGAAACAAATGGGGGGGGGGGCGGGGGGGGGGGGGATATTTATTGTATAAGAAGACCAGAAGAAATAAAAGAAAGAAATAATAATTTCTAATAAAAGAACAAAAATTCTTTATTTTAAAACGAAAAGAAGAAAAAAGAAATGGAAGAAAAAAATACAAAAAAAGAAAAGCCAAAAAAAGCAAGAATAAAAAAAAAGAAAAATTATAAAAAAAACATTTCAGGAAAAAATTCGACAAAAAGACAGAAATGCGTGAAGTAAAATGTATACTTCAAAGCAAGAGATAACAAAGGAAATAATGTATAAGTGAAAAGTAGTTGACATAATGCAAAACAATAATTAAAGAAAAGTAAAAAATAGAAAATAAATTACAAATGATAGGAAGGATATAAAACAGGATAAAGCGAAATAATTGAAGATATAAAGGGAAAAGCACAGAAAAGAAACAAGTAATGAACTAAAAACGTAAGAAAAGAGAAACAAAATTTAACTGAATGAAGAAAAAAGAAGTAATGAAAGTAGGGGAAGAAAAAGGTATGGAAAGAGAGACAGAAAGAAAGAAATTAAGGAAGACAGAAAGAATGACAGACAGAAAGAAAGTAAGGAAAATGGAATGAAAGATGGATAGAAAGTAAGAAATATAGAAAGAAGGGAAAAAATACAGAAAGAAGAAAAGGAAAAATACAGAAAAAAAGGAAATTAGGATGACAGACAGAAAGAACGAAGGAAAATAATAAGGAAGAAAAAAAGAAAGAATGAATCAAAAAAGGAAGAAAGAACAAGGTGTGTCATGACTCACAATTCTTTTATACATTTTACTTGTCTCTTGTGCACCATGGAGAAAACAGTAGACAATTATTCTTAGAGAGGTAAATCAAGTGATACAGAGTGAAATAGAAAATCATACTAAAAGAATTGAAGAGCATATAAGAAAGGACTTCAGACGAACGGAGGATATTTCGTTTTGAAATTGTCAACTGTGCAAAGTGGAACAGAGATTTGACAGGTGCAAGAAAGTAAAAATAAGGTTAAGCTTTGAAAGAACATTATGAAACCAGAGAGAAAATAAAAAAAAAAAACCTTTCGAAAGATGAAAAGAAAGAAAAAAATGAAAAAAGAAAGAAATAAAAAATAAAAAAAGAGAGAGAGAAAGTAAGAAAGAAATAAGGAAAGAAAGAAATAAAAGGTAAGAAAACCAGAAAGAAAGAAAGTTACAATAAAGAAAACATATCGAAAGAAAGAAAGATAGAAAGAAAGAACGAAGGGAAAAACGAAATTTACAAAGGAAAAAAAATATCGAAAGAAAGAATGAAGGAAGGACGAAAGGAAGGAGGGAAGGAGGGTGGAAGGAAGGAATAAGGAAGGAATAAGGAAGGAAGGAAGGAAAGTAAAACAAAGAAAGATATTTAGAAAACATGAAGAAACAAACAAACAAACACGTAAGGAATCGAATGCAAAACAGAGACAGAACAATTTTAAAAAGACAAAAAAAGTAAGGAAAGTTAGTAGGTAGACGGACGGACTAAGAAAGAAAGAAAGAAAAAGAAAGAAAGAAAACGTAAAGAAAGAAAGGAAAAAGAGAAGTATTGAAAAAAGAACAAGAAGGGCGAAAGAAAAAAACGAGAAAGGCAGCAAGTAAACAGAAAGAAATGAAAAAGTCAGACAAAGAAAGAGAGACAAAGAGAGAAATTAAAAAATAATAAAGGCAGGCGCATAGCCAACGACTGAATAAAAAAGACAAGACAGACAATGTAAAATAAAGACAGAGATAGAGATAGAAAGACACACAGACTGAATAAGAGCATAACTTCAAGCCCTGATTTCCACAAATTGACACGTCGGGTACAGTAAATGGCAGATCTACAAAAGAGACGCGACAATTCCTGCCGAGTATTCCAATGTTCTAATATTCTCCATTTCTAACATTAACTCAATTGTACACCACTCTTCATTGCTCTGTTTGATTTGGGAAAGTGGGGGGGGGGGGGGGGGGGGGTTTATTCTGCAACGTGAGAGAGAAGACGTCTGTCTCAATGAAACGTCTCAACTTTTCTAAGAGAAGAAATGGATGTGCTTTCGTGGGGGTCTAAGAGAGTAAGGAATAGTCCATCACAACCTTATTTAAATACAATTAGTCTAAACCGAATTGGTGCTCTAGAAGTAACTAACCTGATTACGAAACAATACTGCTACACAAACCACCACTGCGAGTACAGGTAAAAGTCATTTTCCCCCAGGATCCCTGCAAACAGGCCAATGGAAGGTGTGGTTTTATGCTTTGTGGGGAACAAAGCTGAAGACAAAGCAGGACTGTGTTTATGCTCGTATATTAAAAGCAAAGGTCAGTCATGTTGCAACAATTGCCGTCAGAGATGAAGATAACTCTTCAGGTACGAAGCCGCAGCCTTTGTGAGGTGGGGTGCCTTCCTTGCAGTTTATATCTTTCAAAACTTACACGTCTTGTAGCAATTTACTGCTGGGTCGACTGGAGGAGAGGTGATTCCAGGAGCGAAAAAGGTTGGGATTTTATTAGTATTTTATATTTTATTTTTATATATTGATATTGATGACCCGTTCCTCGGTGTGGCTGCGAGTCTCAGCCTCGTCTCCAGCGGACCCTGTCTTGGGCCAGGGAAGTCCAGTGCATGGCAAGCCCTCCTCTAGAGGCGTCTTGGATGTTGTTGTGTGCAGCAAGAGAGACCAACGCATTGAAGGTCTTCACAACGATCTCTTTTTGCCTCGTGGAATTAGATTACAGTCGCCGTGCTCCATCGACCATCGTTTCATCACAACATGTGACTTGTCCATCTATGTTTTAACTTGTGTGCGTAGATTTCCGCATCATTCACCATATATATAATATTATATATATAATATAATATATTTTATATATTATTTTATATAATAGTTTATTACTAGTATATGTAAATGTGTGTATATATGGTGTGGGTTCGACTCCGAACTCCGCCGTTTTTTTCAAGGGTGCTTGATGCGGAGTCGCCTCCTAGTCGACTTGTCCTTGACGTGCCACTGGGGTCGTGTCGCACGAGACGAGAGAGTGGGGATTAAAAGTAGCGCAGTTAATTCTTACTAAAAATAGCTTTAGCAAAATTAATTATGCCATCATCGTCTACGATGGACGGCGGCATTTGCCTTTTTTGTTCATATATATATATATTAGTTTATATATTATTTTCTTTCGGGAAATAGTGAATTATCATATAACAGCCATTCCGCTTAGTAGATTGCATAAAATACTGGAACGATATATAGAAGTTGTTCGGATAATGGGAGCACCCATCAGTTACGAGCGAGCTGCAGTGCCATTATCGAACACTAGACTTAACTTCGTTAAATGTCAAACGTGCCACAACGACATGATCTTCGCTTATTTCAGATCTACGGATATTCTTGTTGTCGCTGCTCTCTTGTCGTGCCATGTCATGTCATTTAACTCTGATGTCATCCTCTTATGCGTTCCATAATCACCATCACGAGGCAGTGGATAGATTTGCGTACTTTAACAATCATTGGAGCCATACTGGCGGCAGGATTGTGCTCCTGCCAGGTTCAATCAGGCCGGAAAGGTCAGCAAGAGACGGTTTACACTAAAAATGTATAACTATTCCCTAGCATTCCAAAGGGGGGGGGGGGGCTATGTTTCTGAAACCACAACAATGTTCAATCGAGCATCCGCTATCATCATCATGTAGCATGTCCTTGATAGAACGTCGCTCTCATCATATCCATTCAGTAGGATTCTCGATCCTCAATCAGCCTGGTCCATGTTCAGGGTATCATTGATGGTTTGTCGCTATCTACGCTGTAGTCGACCTCTGCCTCGTCTTTCTGGAATAATGCTCTCTAGAACTGCTATTTCAGTACGTCATGGAGCTTGATGTGGCCAACAAACCTTAGTTTCCGAGACATAACATGGTTTACAAGTCAGCTCTCTTCGAAACTCAGATCTTGCAGGATGGTTTTGTTGTTATTTTCTTTACCCAATGTCTTTTACAATTGTTCTGTAGCATTTCGTTTCGAAAACCCCGATCCTCTTTCTTAATAGTTGTGTGATTGTCCATGTCTCACATCCATAGACTGCCACCGGAAATATGCACGTTCTTGGGATCTTCAGTTTTAATTCTGTGTTAGTATTGTGTTACACATTTGCGTACTATTCAGTTTCTGCATCGCTACGCACATCCGCCACAACCGAAATATATGAGAAGGTCTGATGAAAGCTTGTCAGGTTACCGAAAATCTTCTGAACATAAAGGCAAACACCAGAACAAAATTATGGACAATCCTCATCCTGTATGATATCGGAAAAAACAATTCAAGTTTTGTCAAAGAAATATTAAGTTTCTTGGATCTTGAAGAGATAACATGAAACTATGCAGGGAACATCACGCTAAGCAAATGAGAAACAGTTATATATTTCAGATAAGAAAAGGACGGCCATGCTCACAGAAGAAATAGCCTTTATAATGGCAAGCAGGTGCAAGAACTGCACCAATTGACTTCAAACAATGTCACTCCGAATAATAAAAGCAACATTTCACTCGAACGGCATGAAAAAAAACAATCCCACACTGCCGCAGGCTAATTAGCGATGATGATAAATATATAAAAAATGAATTCTCTGATATACTTCACGAAACACTGAACAAAGCAACAAGATGGGACATCAAGAGAGTCATCGAAAATACAAATACAAACGTTGAAAAAGACAACGGGAACCACGAATTGATTATTGGCAGTAATGACATGGGATGTAGACATTAAAACGAAGAGAGCCGTGTTAACTTCTGCGACTGCAATAACATGGTTATTACTTACTGTATGATTATATGATTATATGATTATATGATTATATGACTTGGAGTAGTGAAACTCTCCATGTCATAAGCTTGGGCATCTTTCTATGGAGAACAAGCTATTGCTCATGCAGCCGGTCCTCCCTCTCCACGTAACTAATTGATCCAGGGAACCTGTATTAGCCGATGCAGTCTGGAATCAGCGACGCCGCTGGAGTTGCCAGAAAATCGATGGATTAACCACTAGACTGCCGTTCCGGAATTTGTCTCAGGGATTACTCAAGAAACTTTTATCGTGAACATGTATCCCATAAGTCAGGGGGTGATCCGCTTTTACGGTAACAGTTTCTTAGGCCTGCTCAGCTCTAATGTCCAAACGGT
Source organism: Ariolimax columbianus (assembly GCA_036924085.1). Taxonomy (NCBI): domain Eukaryota; kingdom Metazoa; phylum Mollusca; class Gastropoda; order Stylommatophora; family Arionidae; genus Ariolimax; species Ariolimax columbianus. Next base: position 19,639,016 of record JAVGWX010000005.1, on the reverse strand, counting down.
CAATTTATGAGTCAAGTGACCGGTTATTGATTATTTTATGACACTATACGATGAACGATATTGTTTATAATGCACTCGCGGGTAAGTTCGGTTACTATTCTTGCAACAAACAATAATTATGTATGTCTTTACTGTCGTATCGAAAAACACTACAAGAACACAACCGCCGTCTTGGTATCGTAATCGCACGATTCCCATGAAATCATGTACAGCCAGTGGTACAAGCATAAGGAAAGAATTTGGAACCTGTATGTAGATGTTCTTTAAAAAGGAAGTTAGCATTACAAGGAATTGCTCACAAAAAAACACATGGAGCCTGATAGAAGACAGAAGGACTATAAACAGAGAATCGGTACATGTGAAAATAAGAAGGAAAGACAAGACTGCGTATATTATACTCGGAGCTAAACAAGAAAGTTAAAACAATGTCAAATCAGAAAAAGAAAGCAAAAATAAAATGAGTGAATAAAACTGAAAATGTATATAAACATAAAAATGCTGACTGACATTTTACAATATATTAAATAGGCAGAATAACACCATGGGAAAAAAACATAATCAAAATACACCAGTGAAAGACAAACAAGGAAAGACCATTATCAGGGCAGAGAAACAGCGTGATTGATGGACAGAATATTTTATGGAAACCATAACCAGAGCTCCACCATTATGCCAAATTGACATACAACGAGCTAAGGTACTTCTATATGTAAGGATAGATCCACCACAACAAAACAAGATCTCGAGAAAGCACTCAAACCCGAATGGCTCACCGGGGTCTTTGTGTATGATATAGACAAGAAAATCATCACTGCCCCACAGAGAACATGTCGTTAGAGGCGACTGACTGTGTGACCTGGCATAACACCAGGCATGGTTATGTGGGTAGTTAAGAGCAGCATAAATGGCGTCTAACAAGCTGCGGGTTTTCTTTGCTCTAGTGTTTGTCTATTAAGGTGGACTCGTACATCCGTTAACAACCATTCACGGCAATTGTCCCAACGCAGGGAAGTTATAAAGTGATCGAGTCTAGCCCGCTAAGCAGGAAATAATTCTTCTAATGACTACATCCAGTTCACTCCAGTGATGGGACCTGAGCAGGGTCATGTGTCCATATAGAAGTACAGGTCAATTAAGACTAAGACTTAAACTATTGAAGAATAGAAACGCTGAAGGACCAGATGGAATGCCATCAAAAGCGGGAAAGAGAACATCACAACAAGCATGGAGATGCTACTCCAGTTGTTAAAATAAAAAGCATGGAATCAACAGGTCCTACCCAAAAGATGGAAAGAGGAACAAATAAGTATATCCCCAAATAAACTAATCTGCTTTCATGCAGTAAATGGCGAGGTAAAACTCTCTTTATACATAACGGAAAAGTCCTGACCATGATAATTTTGGATCGTATAAAAAGTACTTTAGACAGAAAACAATTTTTCTGATCATGATAGAAAAGGTTATTAGATAAACAATAAGGATAATAAAACTGGAATCCAAAGTTCTGTTGATAGGCGCTTAGATTAACTCGATTATTCAGATGGTATAAGTTGTCACATAAGCAGCAGCAACCTACAAGGAAAGATAGACAAACAGCTGAAACAACAAAAATGAGATTACAAGGAAAGATAGACAAACAGCTGAAACAACAAAAATGAGATTACAAGGAAAGATAGACAAACAGCTGAAACAACAAAAATGAGATTACAAGGAAAGATAGACAAACAGCTGAAACAACAAAAATGAGATTACAAGGAAAGATAGACAAACAGCTGAAACAACAAAAATGAGATTGTATATTAATTTGAACAAAACAAAGGAGATTATATTAAATAATAAGCAAATAGACGATATGCAAATTAATGGTCAGATAATCGAGGCAGTGCACTATCTGCTGAGTAACACTGGCAAAGACACACTAGTTTTACTAGTCGCACCAGTTCGACCCTGGTGTGTAGAGGTCTGACAAAGGCTGAGGAGCAAGTCGGTATGTTAACGTCTGAATTAGCAAGGTCTGATTTGCTTTCAACTCTCTTTGTCCAATATGAAACTCGGAGGAATTTTCCGTGGAAAATAAGATTATACTGTTTAACGAGATTGGAAGATTAGTCCTGCCAAGTAACTGGTAACAATGACACGTAACTAAGAGTATTACATTCAGAATTCAGAACTTCATCAATAAATGTCTTTGTTGCATTTGTCACATTACATTGCAAGAGATAGTGACAGACACAGAGCTGATGAGAAAAAACACGGCAACAAACAATAGAGCAAGACATTTCGAAAAAAAGTTAAGACAAATAGGACACACGCTCAGAAGGTAATCGGACAGTATAGCCAGACATACTTTGGATGTGAACTCATAGAGCAAGAGACGAGTGTATAGGCTGAGAAACCCCTGACGAAGGATGTGGGGGTCTCGTGGACGGAAAACAAGATGACAATACAGAAAAGAAACAGATTAAGAGCATCTGCTGCGATATTATGTTCCAAAGGGAACCAAACGCGAATAAATGGTGATGATGATTTCGTGTCTTCTTGTGCATTCGATCTTTCCAGTTGTCATACTAAGCTTTTTTTTTTATTATGGGATCAATACTTTTTAGCTATCTTCCTTCTACCCTTCTATTTAATCTTTTATTTATCGTTTAAGTGCAGAGAAGATGAGATCAGGAAGGGAATCTTTACACAAAGTCAGACATGCACTAAAAACATGTTGATCATATCTAAAGACATAATATCTTACTGAAACCTCATATGGAATGAAGAGTAGAGAACAGACGAAAATAGCATTTAAATTGTAGCGAACGATAACATCAAGATATGGATCGAAAAAAGTATGTTCGATTTTGCCTTCAACAAGATAAGAACGGAGATTGTTGAAGATCCATTGCAACTGAGCTTTGATGTTGAAGATGAAAACTGATCTGATATGACATTTTCCTAGTCACATACCTGTATCACATGGCTTAGCTGGCTGTAGTACGTGAATCTCTTTTTCTAAGAAACACAATTGTATTACTCCCTGTGATTGTTTGGTGAATGTTGTTTTTTATTTTGTTTAGGTTCTCACCTATATTAATATGTATACTACTAGCTGACCCGCTCAGGACATCTGTCCTGCGGTAAAACTGTACAAGTATGAAATAAATACGAACATTTTAATAATTATCTCAGCATTATTATTGTTAATATTGATCATTGTCACAAAGAAGATTATATAGTGTAAATCAGCATTATGCAACAATGGGAAAGACAAAATAACATAATTTATTAGAACAAATTAAAAACACAAACAAAACACACACTGCTTTAAAATTTGGAACAGTGGTAAATTGGTACGTTGCAAATTGTTTGTCCATGGCGGAACGTAAACAAATAATTTATGAAATATTGACATGAAATAATTATGGCCGAAACTATTTGAACCATTTCATAAAAATTGAAATATAATAAATTCAGCGATTAAGTTGATGTTTTACAAACCATTTACTTACCAAATTTATATTTGTATCAATGAAATTATCAACGGTGCTATTTGAATTCTTAAAATGTAACTCTTTGATGCGTCTTCTTCTTCGTCGTCTGTCGTCCTGAATAGACAATCTGATGTTGTGTTGTAGTTTACAGCCAGACTTCGATATATGTACCTTTCAGCCCGATACATTCGGTTTAGGTTGACCGTTTTTAGTATCTGGCTTACCTTTCCATTGCGATACCTATCCCTTGACGAGACTACACAAGTGACTAGTGCAACCCGTTTCCAGGGCGGCCACCTGGAGACGGAATAGGGTCACTGACCCTGATGCAAACAGCCAGCTATGACTCGATAGCTGTTGTCAACTCAAGCACTGGCTGCTGCATCTTGGCCCACTTTTTTATTCTAAACTAAATACATGGTATGCATGTGAAGCAAATGGTAACTGAAAGGAATTAGAATTCAAGTGTTAAAATTGCTATACAATTTTTAAAATGCAACATGTGACCATACAAACATTTATTTTTTCAATATTTAGAAATATTGATTTCATCGATCAATCAAACCCGTTTTAGCTCCGCGCGAAACATAGGCTTTCAATAAATATAGGCCATACCATCAAACGTTGACCTGCTTATATCTGTTGTGGTTTTTTGGGCTTACAGTATCTACATGATGGAGTAGCTTGTTGGGATCAAGATGCTAAGCAGTGCATGAGCCGTAGTAGTGAGCGACTCAAAGCTGACTGCTAGCGTCAGGGCCAACGAACCAAAACCGTCTAGATCCTTCTACACATCCATGTGGCGATCCAGGATTACAAGCTGCAACAGAGCAGAATGTCTAAGAAGAAGGTTTCGAAGAGAGGAGGCTAACCTGGTACCCAGAAATGTCAAATGTGTCGGAACGAATTGTGCAAATATCGCAGTCAAGTTGTAAACTCGGACACAACGCATTTAGTTCTCATGACTTCCTGCTATTTGCAAAAACCCTTTTCAAGATTTGGTAGAGGGAGTATAAAAATGAACGAGGAAGTAAGTAAGTGAGATCCCCATTGCAAGAGAAGATGGCGATATCGTCAGGCTGTCCTCGTCCTGTAACGCGCTGAATTTGGATTATAGTGAGAAAGTATCTGCGCTATACATCAATCTCACTCTCTCATCCAACAGCGTGTATTCTATAACACATGAATGACAGATCGTGTTTTCTCCGAATTCTGAGAAACATTAACCACATGGGCTTCCTGTGAATAGCGTAGGGCGTGCTAGAAAATGATCACCACACAACACTGCGATCCACACATGAAGTGGAACGAACAAACCACACGAAAATCGCAGACCTTGAGAGCAGCTGTTGCTTGGTCGCTATCTTACCGGGACGAGGAAGTGGAAAATTAAAGAAGAGTAGTCAATCACATGACAAGAGCCCTCCTTTTTGCAACATGCCTGACAGGTTACAGTCTTGCTGTTCGTTGCTCCCCTTCTGGACCCCTGTACCACTTGGTAAAACTCTAATATCGCACATAATAGAAGCTAGACAATGGAGTATTTTAGACAATCAGATAACAACTATCCACACGCCAGTTACATTGCGTGACATATTTAATCTGTGATCAGGTTGAGGCTGCAAGTGAAAGTAATAAATAAGTCTAGCCAACCAAACTTTCTGACTATTCCCATTTCGTCTTGACAGTTCTGGTGTATATATATTGAGAACTTCCCTGAAACATTAAAGGTAATACGGACAATTTACCTAAACCCACATGATCACTGTGAGATCAATACTCTGTCCCATCTTGGAGTCCTTGATATATGCAACTCGTTAATCTCATGCATTCTCAGACAGTTAAGTCGGGGTCATTCAGCTTTCACATAAGCATCAACAGAATACTTTTGAGATAAATTGCTTCTGTGTAATCGACAAAATCAAAGTGCACAGGAAGATGATAAGCATGGTACAGAAACTACGTAGCTGGTACAGAAACTACGTAGCTGGTACAGAAACTACGTAGCTGGTACAGAAACTACGTAGCTCTAATTCGCTTAGCCGACCTTCTCACTCCCCTTATTCCATCTCTAAATGTCAACGACAGTCTATTCTTGGGGAACAATAGAGTATAGATTCATTGGTTAAATATTCTTGCTGTGATCTCTAATCAGATAAATTAGATGTCTGTTTAGCGCTAAAAAGCCAGAAAAACACTGAGCTTAATGACCTAAGAGCAGCACTCTGCAAACTGTGCCAGCAGTCCGCACCAAAAAGGGTAGTGGTACAGTGGGTCCCGTCACACTGCAACATCCAAGGCAACGAGGAGGCAGACAGACTGGCAAAAGAAGGTGCAAGACTACCACAAACAGATACCAGTATGACGTACGAAGAGTCAAAACGGCTTATCAAAGCCAGATACATGACCAAATGGGAAACCGAACATACTGGTTACACCAAAAACGATGCCTATTACCAGTTGAACCGAAGAGAGCAGGTCGTTGTCTTCAGACTTCGCACTGGCCACAACAGACTGAGGTACCACCTATTCAACAAATTGAAGATAGGGTGTACCGACGAATGCCCGTGCGGTACTGGTAAAATGACCACTGAACATCTGCTGCAGAACTGCCCGACATACGAGGATCAGAGAGAGCAGATGTGGCCATTACCAGTGGAACTGCAAGACAAGCTCTATGGCAGTGGCGAGAGCCTCAGGATGACCGCCGCTTTTTTCGAAAAAATAATGGTTACTGTCTGACTGTGTACGCAGAAGAAGAAGAAGAAGATGTCTGTTTTTAACTGCTCACCGTTCTCACAAAACAAATATTGCTGCAAACTTCTTCTCTTTAAGTAAGTTCGTTATATCTCCTCGTGTTTCCATCAAACCCGTTTTAACGTCTACTTTTAGCTTAGTTTCTGTTACATGATTTATTTGATTGATTCTGCAAACCAATTAATCCTCCTCAACTTAAAAATCTCAATTTGTCATAATAATTCCTAAATAACTTTCATTACTATCTTTACGTTTGTTTGTTGCTTCGCTCGTGTCAAATGTTAACAACTGTCTGTATCCCGGCTTACTATCGTATCTACTTACGTTCTTTCCGTGTCGGGCAACCTCACAAAGTATTGAACCAGAACTCAGCTACCCTGAACGTTCTTTAATTTACTGCCATGAGATCCAGCAACCTCACAAAGTATTGGACCAGAACTCAGCTACGCTGGACGTTCTTTCATTTTCTGCCATGAGATCCGCCAAAGCACATGGTTCTTGCATTCTTGGGCAGTTAAACAGATGTTTGTCGACCGCATATCCCCATTTTATTTTTTCACGTTCGATTTGCACCTGTACCCTCCCGTTCGTAATCTGTTCATGAATCTCCACATATTATGCCTTTTTGAAGTTCATCTTTGATCCCCATCCATCCCTCACCATATCTTTGACGCCGTAGTTATGTGACCAAAACAAGATTTATCCTGTTGGTATTCTTAGTTGAATATAAGGGAGAAACTTAGGTGAATGTGTCTATGAATTCTAAAACAACATGTGCTTTGATTTAGGTACCTATGGAAGTGAAAACTAATGCTGCATTGTATGATCTTCTAGGTTCGATCATTTTGTAAGCTGCATTTGTATTTTCTGAAAATAACTCTTTGATTAACTCAGGCGTATCTGATAAATCTTCAAGTGAAACTAAGCTATCATGACATTTTGTAAATTTTTGTTTATGTATTTGCAGGGCTAGTAAAATGCAGATCACACTTGCGCAATAATGTTCTTTATTATCATATATAGTTACCGAATTGTGAACTTCAGGTATATATATATAATCCACTTATGATTACATCTTTGCCTTCTCTTTCGTTACGATATTCTCTTTGTTGCTCAGATTATTTTTTTTTTCATTTAACTTACTGGTGTTCTTTGGAGCACCTGTGATCCTCCACAGCGCTTGGTTGTGTACCTTGCCAAAAGTGTATAGGTGTGAATTAACTGCTGTGGGCAGTGATGTCTATACGGGCAAGCAGCACGTGCGGACAGTCGAACTACATGCTTAGGGAACTACCTAATGAGCACCGGCCCAAGGATACGAACCTTGACACAAAGCTGTTATGGAGTCCTGAAGAAATGTTCAACACGCTTATCCAGAGAACTTAACTGCGTCTGAACCTTAAAAGAACATCGCGAACGAGATGAAAAAGAAGAAGAACAAAGTAAAATAAGAAGTAGAAGAAGAAGAAAAAGAAGAGAAAAAGATCATCGTTTTCTATGCGAACTCTGTCCTTTATACATCTTCTCATAGTTCGTTCCTCCCTCACTTTTTCTGCGATCTTTGCAACATTTATTTCTTTCATCCATTTTTTGTATATTTGTTTGTTCTTAGTGTCATTTACTCTGTCGTTTATTCTTCAGGTCAGGTCAGATCAGGTCATCCCGTAACCGGTGACGTCGTTGGGGCACACATGAAGACATCCTCACAATGCCACGCCACCCCTCTCTGTCAGATGCCTCTGCCTGTGACTCTTCTGGTCGGAGATTGGCCCATTCTTTTATGTTGTCCTCCTACCTCTTTTTGGGACGGCCTCTTCGTCGTCTGCCTTGCACCTTTCCGTGGAGGACTGTATTTGCAAGACCATTTGATCTCGATATGTGACCGCACAAAGCGAGCTTCCTTCTTTTGACAGTTGCCAAGAGGTCTTCAAAAGGTCCTATTGCTGTTGTAATTCTATTTCGTATTTCCTCATTTGTAACTCGATCTTTGTACGTGACGTTTAAAAGTCTTCGGAAACATCTTCACGAATTATAATAATTTTTGTCCTCTTGATCTATTAGAAGAATATCATTTTCTCTATTGGATTACCTCTTTCTATTTTGCGTAGTTCCTCCAAACAATATTCTGAAACCAAAAAATAAATATCAGTATCAGGTCTAAACAAATTAAATTGTTTTCGTTATAGCTAATACATAGCTCAATGTCATTCATATTGTCGTTTACCACTATCAAATACAAATGCCAATTCCTAATATAGATTATTTATTGTTAACAGCTTAACTTTAATCACGCAAATATAAAGTAATGAAGTAATGTAAGGGTGATCGTATCAGGAAGACTGTAGTACATGGGTTAAGCCATCATCGCCATCATTATCATTATCATCATCTGGGATCAAGATGCTGAGCAGCGCATGAGCTGCAGTGGTTAGCGACCCATAGCTGACTGCTAGCGTCAGGGCCAGCGAACCAGAGCTGCCAAGACCCTTCTACACCTCTACGCGGTGATCCTGGATAACAGGCTGCAGTAGGGCAGACTGGCTAAGGAGAAGGGATCGAAGAGGGAATGGTAACCCAGTACTAAAAAAATGATTGCTGAATTCGGATGTGTTGGATCGAAAGGTGCAAATATCGTAGCCAAGCTGTAAACTACGACACAACGCATTCCGTTCTCTGAACTACATTCTGCTACTTAAGCCCTTTCAGGGTTTGGTAGTGAGAGATTGAGAACGAACGAAGAAGAAGAAGAAGATTATCATCATCCATCCACTTATGTCGGCAGACGTCATGGGGAAGTGTAGTATTCTCTCGCTTGCCAGCTTTTTCAATGATGTTGTTGACATTCCGAGTTTCTTCAGTGTCTCACTGACACCATCTTTCCATCTTTTACGTAGTCTGCCTCTTGCTCTGCAACCCTAATGTCTGGAATTGTAGATACGAGCAGCTGGTAACTTTGGTTGAATTTTTGTCAGGTGCCCGAACTATTTTATTCTCTGCCTATCCATGTATTCCATGCACGTTGTTGCACCCACCTTCTGTCTGATTACTTCGTTTCGTACCCTGTTCAGCCTTGTGACCCCGACAGCTTTTCTCAAACATCTCATTTTGCATACCATAATTTTGTTTTCTTGTGCCTTAGTGAGAGTCCATGTCTGACACTGGCGCAGAGAAAACAAATACTATCTATCAGCTCTCTCTATATCTTTATTGGAATGTGTTTGTGTCTTAGTAATGGTGAGAGATGGTAGGAACCCGCATTAGCTTCCTGTCTTCTTGATTCTACCTCTGTCCAGCCTTCCATCTTCTGTGAACACGCTGCCCAAGTATTTTAATTCACTTACTTGTTTAAGTTATCTGCTTTTTACCTGAATATTTAATGTTTGTCCTTCATCGTTCTTGTATTCGTCGTAGAGGTTGCGTTGTCTCGCAAATACCACTGGCCTGGAAACGTGTTAACATATCGATTTTCAGAACGACGTTTTGGTGGTCCTATGATTATACACGACCACACAGCTGCCTGCCCGTCCATACGATGGCGAGATGGTCTGCTGAGAGATCTTGGTCCGAAATGGTACGGCGAAAGATCGGACTGCATACAGGACATTGTTGGCTACCTTGCATACGTCGCACCCGACGAACTGAATGTTTTCTTTATTCGGCAAAATTTTTTTTTTTTTTTTTTTTGGGTCTCCGCCTTAGCTGAACTAATCCTCGTCGTACATCTATCTTTTGTCTCCCCCTTTGATGTACTAAACCTCCTCGTACATCTATCTTTTGTCTCCGCCTTTGCTGTACTAATCCTCGTCGTACATCTATCTTTTGTCTCCGCCTTTGCTGTACTAAACCTCCTCGTACATCTATCTTTTGTCTCCGCCTTTGCTGTACTAATCCTCGTCGTACATCTATCTTTTGTCTCCGCCTTTGCTGTACTAAACCTCCTCGTACATCTATCTTTTGTCTCCGCCTTTGCTGTACTAAACCTCGTCGTACATCTATCTTTTGTCTCCGCCTTTGCTGTACTAAACCTCCTCGCACATCTATCTTTTGTCTCCCCCTTTGCTGTACTAAACCTCGTCGTACATCTATCTTTTGTCTCCGCCTTTGCTGTACTAATCCTCGTCGTACATCTATCTTTTGTCTCCGCCTTTGCTGTACTAAACCTCCTCGTACATCTATCTTTTGTCTCCGCCTTTGCTGTACTAATCCTCGTTGTACATCTATCATTCAGATGTTCTTGGACATAATGTTCATCAGAATGAAAGAGACTCTGATCATCAGCAAAAAGGAGCACGTTCATTGTGGTGGTTTCTGGTTTTCTTTCAGATGTTATTCGATCTATGTATACAATGAACAGAAGTGGTGACGTCCATGTCTTGACCCGGTCTTAACTGCAAACCACTTACCGAGTCACTTTGTGTTCTCACAGTGCTTTAGCTGTTTTTATACATTGCTATTATATTTATGAATAATTGTTTTTGCCCTCCATAGCTTTCCAGGATCTCCCATAGCTTGTTTATATCCACTCGGTAAAATGCTTTCTTTCTTCTATTCTACAAAGACGATGTTTTGTTCCTGATTGTATTCTTCTTCTTCTTCTTTTTCGTTCGTTCTCAATCTCCCGCTACCAAACCCTGAAAGGGCTTAAGTAGCAAAATGTAGTCCAGAGAACGGAATGCGTTGTGTCGTAGTTTACAGCTTGACTGCGATATTTGCACCTTTCGGTCCAACACATCCGACTTCAGCAAGCATTTTTTTAGTACCGGGTTAGCATTCCCTCTTCGATCCCTTCTCCTTAGCCAGTCTGCTCTGCTGCAACCTGTTATCCAGGATCACCGCGTGGAGGTGTAGAAGGGTCTTGGCAGCTCTGGTTCGCTGGCCCTGACGCTAGCAGTCAGCTATGGGTCGCTGACCACTGCAGCTCATGCGCTGCTCAGCGTCTTGTTCCCGATTGTATTCAAGTTTCTTCACAAAACTGTTTTAGAGTAAATAGTGCGTTTATGCAACCTCTCCCTTTTCTGAACAAAAACTGTGTGTCACTTAATTGTCTTTCCACTATTGGCCTTGTTCTGTTTTTCAGAATCTCCGCGTGATGGATTAATAAGTGTTCAAATTAAAACGAAATATTATTCCTTGTTGCACGATATCATTATATCATGGTATCACGCTATCGGACCTGTTAGACTTTATGCATGGCATTCATATATCAAAAATTGATTTAGACAAAACTGAAAAAAATCATATCATATTAGTTGTTTTGTTTTAAATTCATTTCAAGACTTTTTTACTTTACGATCTCTTGTTATACCGCAAGGATTCTCCAAAAATTTATTCGAAACGGCAAAACAAGGTTAAACATCAATATCATGGTTTAAAATTACATTATTTGTGTTATAACTATATGTTAACTAATCTAACTTGTTTAGTCTTTTACGATAATCGTATACCCCCTACATATATTATAGGCACTCGCATATAAAAATTGACCGAAATAACCCTTGAAGACACATACACACAAATTGCTTCTGCGGCGAAGGGGTAAAGCCGTTTGCTTCGTGTTCAGACGGTCGGGGTTCGATTTTGAGCTGCGATGGTAGGTCCATGATGTCAAATTTTTTTCTGGAGATCCCTGGGTTCATTGCTAGAGCTACGGAGTTCGTGCTTTGTGCGATGCTCTCGATAGATGGGGTACCCATCTGCCGAGAGAGACCGAGCTAAAATGGTGAAAAAACCCGAGGCAATGAAGTCGAGCCCCCACTAAAAGTGTTTTTTTCTACAACCATTAGTTATTTTATTTTACTTTTAAACATAGAATTGTAAACGTACTTACTTTGACATGAAACGAGACATTCCTTTCTGCATATCATCACCGAATTCTTGGTAGTCCTACAGAGTACAGCAGGTTCCTCTTGAACAAATAACAGTAACGATAGGCTGTTTCCTTCGAATGTTAACGGGAAACCCCGCAGAACAACGAACAATGTTAGAATGTCAAGACCGGTGTTTGACTAGAAAATAAATATGCGTCGTATTTGGAGAAAAAAAAGATGTACGAAATGGATTACTTCCAATAAATACATTGGAAACACTTTTTTTTAAAGATAATGTTCGCTAATATATGTGGCATTTCTTTTTTTAAGTATAATTTGTTTACGGAAAAACTGATCTTCAACGTTTTCTTTCAATTTGTAAAAAAATGCAAATAATGTTGAAAAGTCTGAAACCAGAGTGATAACATAAATACCTGATCACGCACGCACGTACCACAAAGATTAAATATAGAGATTTGTGTAATGCTTATTGATATCCGTATTGTCACAAAAATAGGTGTTACTAAATATAGGTGACAATTTATTATGTGTAAGAACCAAAAATAAAATATGTTTACAATATTGTCGCCTAGAACGTGGGAAATAACATCTATTGTCTGTACGATAAGTACTGTAATAATGTATTGGACTGACTTATCTTTGTTCCAGACATCATAATTAGTTAATCAACTGAACAGTTATTACTTCGTAGTGGGAATGAGTCGAGCATTTATTTCTTTATTCCTGACGTTTTTTCCCTTATTTTTCTAAACTAATTTCACGTTTAGCAAAAATGAAACTAAACTATTTAGGGCACTAATACCATTAATTAAAAATGCCAGTAATTCACAACAATTTCTGAATTTTATCAAATGTTTTCTTAAATTGCGTGAATTCATGTGAAGTGAAATATTTGGTATTTCAATATCTAAGAGTATATTCATAAATGTATTTCAAAACATTATCATTTTAAAAAGTTCAATGTATTACATGATGTGTCCAGACTTACATTTGTTTCTACTCTACGATCTACAAAGTGTGAATATGTATTTAACAAATATACAAGATGTCCTGTCCTGTGATATCTTTTCTAACTCAATCTTCGGGAGCTGTTCTACTTCAAAGTTCTTCGAATTATTTTGCTCATCTTTTTACTTGCTCATTCACATAGCTAAGTAAACGTCCTTTCTTATTTTTCCCCTCTCTTTATCTGTTAATTTGCTTTGTTAAGCCAACGCCCTATCTTATATTTGCCCATCTCTTTATCTGCTCATTTGCATTGTTAAGCAAGCGTTCTTTCTTATTTGTTCCCTCTTTTTATCTGATCATTTGCATTGCTAAGCAATCGCCTTTCCTTATCTTTGCCAATCTCTTTATCTGATCATTTGCATTGTTAAGCAAGAGTCCTTTCTGATCTTTTTCCTCTTTCGGATTTCGTGTGTATAGAAATGTATAGTGTTGTTTATCAATGTTCTGTTATTGCGTTGGTGTGATAACACACTAAATAATAACGATAAAATTTACAAGTTGAAAGTATTTTAATTGCAGAATATCTGTTTTCAACAGTTATGTGTTTAGCTGTGTCTATAGTTAGTCTAAGCCGTTCCTGATTGCATTGAATTGCCTACTGCTTCAATCAATTAAAACATTTCAGCACGATGTGGGCCACATGTCTTCATGAAATACTTCCTAACGTTCTCGTGTCCTGTGCCATCCTATCCAGTTTTGTTCAAGTCTTATCTAATTCATGTTTCCATGTTCTTTTCCCCGTCCGTGTTTGGTCCGCATGTTGCTTAACACTGTACAAATGAAAATTTCAAAACAATCTAAGCCACTAAATTGAAAATAATGGAACTAGATGAAACTCTGAGACTCATAAATTTAAAAAACAGAGTATTCCATGAAATGGCAAAACAAGTATTATTCACTCGCAACAAATGCATACTAAAACACAGACACGAAAATGTTAACATTCGTTTATACAAATGTTTCTTATTTGAAATAGGTCTATGTTCCTTAAAGCGACGATAGTGAATGGCAAAAACGTTATGATCAGGAGTGTTAACAACGTTATTATCAGGAGTGTTAGCAACGTTATGATCAGGAGTGTTAACAACATTATGATCAGGAGTGTTAGCAACGTTATGATCAGGAGTGTTAACAACGTTATTATCAGGAGTGTTAGCAACGTTATGATCAGGAGTGTTAACAACATTGCTATCAGGAGTGTTAACAACATTATGATCAGGAGTGTTAACGTTATGATCAGGATTGTTACCATTATGATCAGGAGCGTTAACATTATGATCAGGAGCGTTAACATTATGATCAGGAGCGTTAACATTATGATCAGGAGCGTTAACATTATGATCAGGAGCGTTAACATTATGATCAGGAGCGTTAACATAATGATCAGGAGCGTTAACATTATGATCAGGAGCGTTAACATTATGATCAGGAGCGTTAACATTATGATCAGGAGCGTTAACATTATGATCAGGAGCGTTAACATTATGATCAGGAGCGTTAACATTATGATCAGGAGTGTTAACATTATGATCAGGAGTGTTAACATTATGATCAGGAGCGTTAACATTATGATCAGGAGCGTTAACATTATGATCAGGAGCGTTAACATTATGATCAGGAGCGTTAACATTATGATCAGGAGCGTTAACATTATGATCAGGAGCGTTAACATTATGATCAGGAGCGTTAATATTATGATCAGGAGCGTTAACATTATGATCAGGAGCGTTAACATTATGATCAGGAGCGTTAACATTATGATCAGGAGCGTTAACATTATGATCAGGAGCGTTAACATTATGATCAGGAGCGTTAACATTATGATCAGGAGCGTTAACATTATGATCAGGAGCGTTAACATTATGATCAGAAGCGTTAACATTATGATCAGGAGTGTTAACAACATTATGATCTGTAGTGTTAATTAATTTTGCTAGTGAGCGCCTATAAAATTATGATAAAGAATGTCAGAAACATTCTGCTGTTGAGGGTTAATAATGTGATGAGAAGGCGTGGCAACAACATGTGTGATGAGTGTATATAAGTGGGTGTACTGAGCATAGATACCAGCAATGATCGACTAGTTATTCAGTTACCCTTGCCTTTGATATGTTTATGACTTGTATCTTTTTTCGCATACATGATCACAAATGGGCTGGGTTACTTCCGCTGCTTCCTGTGGGTTTCATGCAAGCTGAATTAATCACAGCGCGTCTGTCACTTTTTGGGTGGCTTTGACTTCCACTCTGTGACAACACTTTGTGAATATCTGGAACATTATTTGGTACTTACAGTTTCTTGTGCCCTTTGTTATGAATTTAGATATTTAGTCCTCGCCATCCTGCATTTCCAAAAAAAAAAGATGCAACACCCCGGCTAACTTACAGGATACCTGTTTCAGGGAAAGGCTTCGGGAGCAAACCCTGAGAAAATAAATATGCATCCTGTGCCATCTCCAGTAAGCTCTCTATAACGTCTTCCCACTGACTAAAGGTAGCTCAGGACGAGAGAGTGATGTTGACAAATTGTAAAAACCTTTCTCACTTTAATCTAAATCGTGGCACAATCTCCCCCATTTAAGCGGGCAGAGCAAAAAGAAACGATTTTCCACATGACTGAACAGAGGGAGGGGTCATCATCCAGAATTGACAAAAATGGTGACTGCTCGAAAGAAATCAGAAGAAGACTAGCTATGGCAATGCAGAGACTGAACAGCCTGAAGAAATTATGGCACAGCACAAACAAAATGATAAAAGTAAAAGTCTTGAGAGCCTGTCTTTTTCCTGTGGCAGCTTATGGCTGTGAATCATGGACGATTACAAAAACTTATAGACAAAGAATCGAACCCTTCGAGTCAAAATGTAACAGAAAGATCCTCAAAATATCATGGACAGAGAAAAAAAATAAATGTAGACCTTCGTCAAGAGTTGAGCATAGAGGAGAACTAGTTTATCAATTCCCTTTTGGCTATAAAATGCAAATACTTTGGTCACATCACGAGACACAACGGTCTTGAGGGAACGGTGATGGAAGGTATGGTGCCAGGCAAAAGAGGAAGGGGTAGACCAAGAAGACGATGGCACCAAGATATCCAGAAATGCCTGGTTATGACTGTGGCGGAGGCTAGAGTTTTGGCAAGGGAAAGAGTTTCTTTCAGACAGACTGTGATGGAAGCGACGTTCTACAAAAGACATGCTACATGATGATGATGATATATATATATATATATATATATATATATATATATATATATATATATATATATATATATATGTATATATATGTTTTAAGACACCAAAACTTACACAACGGACGGAAAGATATTTCGAGCTGAAATTTTAACTCAAAATTAAATGGACGATTTGTAGATACGTCCAATTTATTTTACATCTCTATGCCAAGCGTTTTCGATTTATAAGCATTTATTTATTGTCTCTATATTTCATGTATGTAATATAATTAGCTAAAAGGGACGCGACCAAATAAACTACTAATATTTACGAAAGTTATCCTCCTTCTATTTAAATATGAAAGTTGTTGGCTTAGCGGAACAATCAGTTTAAATTATATAGTGGAAGATACCCTTCTCTCTTCTCTCCTCACTCTGTTTTATTTGACTCTATCCTACAGTCACACTCTTGCACAACTTTCATTCGCGCCCTCAGGTTGAGGCCCTTCCATTGCACTTTGGTTGAGCTAGCTTCTGATGGCGCACAAACCTAGTATAGGTACATACAGACACACACATGCATCCAAGCACTGGTTTATGCGTCCCGATATCGCCAAATGGACTACGGTTTGGGGTGGAATGGGCGCGCCTATACCAGTAGAAACTAGTGAGGCAAACATCTAAGCAACAACAACATTACACAATAATTGAAGATCATACTTTTAGGGACCATTTCTGGAAGACTCTCTCGTTTTTCCACACACTCTTGTTTCATTTTACTCTGTCCAACAATCACACCCTTGCACAATTTCCACACGCGCCTTGATGGTGAAGTCCTTTCATTGCACTTTGGCTAGGCTGGCTTATGAGAGTGTACAAACCTAGCATAGCTTACAGGCATCCAAGCACAATTGACTACGGTCTGGGGTGGAATATGCGCAGTAGAAACTAGTGAATCAAATACGTAATATTAAAAAAATAAGAAATTATAAGTATTGGATGCTCATACCTTCTATAATCGTTAACCTATACACGCACTGTTACACAACTCTACATGTCCCCTCAGAGTGAGACCCTTCCATTTCACTGTGGTTGGGTTGACCACTGAGACGGCCCTAACTATCATATGTACATACAGACGCACACATCCAAGCAATGATTAATTCGTCCTGATATCGTCTAAAAGTCAGGGGTGGAAAGCCACTTGCCTCCGCCAATAGAATACAAAGAAGCAAACCTTTTACATAACAAAATGTAATATTGTTTTCAGGCAAAATAGAAAAATGGATTGATAAAATTGCGCATGCGTGAGATAACATGTGATCTTTGCTGTTTTAGAAACTAGTTCAGAGAGGAGCGCGTGGCCGCATGATTTCGATGGTTGCCTGGGGACAAGGAGGGCAGTGGATCTAATCATATGTCGCACGACAGTTTGGTTTTTAACTGACTTCACAACCGGTTATAACAACAGAAACGTTTTAAATTTTAATGAGAATTGTTGGCTTAATTCGTATTTACTGTCCAATTAGGTGTATTCCAAAAACAATGTGTTATTTCCAAGGCGAAGTTGGGTTCTAAAGCTTAAAGGAAAGAAACGGGCAGGTTGAAAGGGGAAGAGATTGTAAGTTGGGGGAGAGAGATGGGCAGGTTGAGGGTGGGGGCAAGATATTGCAAATTGAGAAGAAGGAAAAGATGAGTGATTTGAGGATGACGAGATGGGTGGTTTGATGGAAGTGGGGAAGAGATTTGCTGAATATTGGAAAGAGGTCTGCGGTCCGAGAAGGGAAGAAATTGGCAGAGAGATAGGTGGGGCAAAGGGCAACGCTATGACGTGTTTGATGGCAGGAAATGAGACAATGGTAGTGTGACTGATGGAAAATATTAAAATAATTAACGGAAGGCGACAATGTTTTCCTTCCAAGAATGACGATAAAACTACAGCTACAATTGGACTGTTAGGGCGTGGTAGAGATGAGCGGATTAATGACGGAAAAGAAATGAGCTATTTGGCTTGGCTTGGCTTCGTTCGTTCTCAATTTCCAGCTACCAAGCTCTGAAAGGGCTTAAGTAGCAGAATGTTGTCCAGAGAACGGAATGCGTTGTGTCGTAGTTTACAGCTTCACTGCGATATTTGCATCTTTCGGTCCAACACATCCGACTTCAGCAACCATTTTTTGAGTACCGGGTTAGCATTCCCTCTTCGATCCCTTCTCCTTAGCCAGTCTGTCCTGCTGCAGACTGTTATCCAGGATCATCGCGTGGAGGTGTAGACGGGTCTTGGCAGCTTTGCTTCACTGAAATGGTCTATTTGAGGGTAGGCTGGAGAGCGAAATGGGAGTGCAATGGGGATATGTGGAGTGTATTAGGTTTTTTCGAAAATTAACTTCTCTGTTTTCATATTTATCCAGAGCAAAGCCGTTCATTTATATTGTTTACCTGATTTACTTACACGAGTGTACTAACAGAGACTGGTGAGTTGAGGGGGACGAGATAGGCGGTTTTATAGGGATTGGGGAAGTGATTTGCGATATTATGGAAACAGATTACTAATGTTTAAATGATTAATTATTTTCATAATTATCAAAGACAACGCTGGGAAAATGTTGTTAATCGTATTGTGTGTATTAACAATTTAAGTTATTTCCGGGGCGAAGCCAGGTGCTGAATCTAGAATATATACATAAAAATTATATATATATATATATATATATAATAGTGAGTGTCTAGAAATTGATGATAGTTTGTGTCTATATAATGGTAATAATAAGTGTAAACTTTGGCGATATAAATGTCTATTTATCATTGCAATTAGTCGCAATTACATTGCGATAAGAGTGTCTTTATATTATTGTAGCGTGCGCCTATAACATCATTATAATTGGTATCTATAAATTGTTGATAAAGTGTGTCGATAATGTGATGATAGTCGATGTCGTTAGAATGATGACAATTTTTGTCTATAACATTATTATAAAGATTATCTACAGAAAGGGGGTAATTTGGGTGTTCATAAAATGACGTCAATGTGTGTCTATAAAATGGTGATAATAAGTGTCTATAACATCGGGATGATGAGTGTCTATAACATGGTGATGATGAGTGTCTATAACATAGTGATGAAGAATGTCTATAACACGGTGATGATGTCTATAACATGTTGATCATAAATGTCTATAACACGGCGATGAGCAATGTCTATAACACAGTGATGACGAGTGTCTATAAAAGTTATTAACAATAATTGATCCCAAATGATTGATATACAGCTTGAAGTGGAATTTATAATATGCGCGTACATACAAAAAAGAAGCCACAAAACTATGCATAACACCCAACTTTTAACAGCAACAAGCTCAGCTCCTGGTCTTCACAATGCGGGACAGTACCTACTAACAGAAGATTAAGAAAAGCGCCAGTCTCTGTTGTTCTAAAACAGAAATGTTCTGAGTAGTTGAAATCCGTACTCCGTATGTGGTAATTCATCTAGGAGAAGGAAAACTTTCACTTTAAACCGTATGTTGCCTTGCAGGTATTCTAGCTACAAATAAAAGGGCTAGCGTAAAGCGGTTGTTCCAACCCGAACATTCCGATATCGCAGTCCGAATGCAAAATGCGACACATTAAAAATAAATCAATGTAATTTGTTTAATGAAACGAGGAAGAAGTGAAAATAAATAATAACAACGAATAATAATTGTATAGAAACTCTCCGAGTACATATTCTTACCTTTGTCGTGGTAGAGTAAGCGCAGTTGAAGATAATGAGGAAAATAACTTTTGCCAGTTCCATTGCGTGCCTATGTTTCTTTGTTTCGTCAAAGAGAAGGTGACTTGTTCAAATAGTGTTCGGCTTGTTCGTGACGTTTTTATATGATAACTTCGAGAAGTTTCTGTAATGGAAGATTGTTTAAATTTAATTTTAACCGCAACTGGATATATTCTTCTATTCGTCCGAAATGTGCAATATTTGTATCTAACCCTATAATATTAAATATTCTTATGAAAGTCTAAAAGTCAAATATTCGTATCTTAACTCTGAAATTTAAGAAATTCTTATGGAAATCTGAAATGTAAATTATCTAACTCTGAAATGCTTATAATTCGAATCAAAGTCGTAAATGGGTATTACTCTTGTCTAAATCTGTAATGTGAAATATTTCTATCTGCAATTGAAAAATGAAATAATTTATCTGTCTGAAATGTGAACTGTTCTAATCAAAGTATGAAATTGAAAAATAAATGTTTAAGCGCACAAAAATTGAAAATAAAGTGTATCTTTAATTGTTGTTCAATAAGTAACTTTACAAAACTTACTTCACATAACAATTTGCCCTGCTTTGGGCTGGCGAAAGATATCTTCAAACTGTGGAAGAGCAGAAAGTTTTGAATTTAAGAACAATCCTTTGATCACGTGGGGGCAACCCTTCTGTCATTCTCTGCGCGCGCAATCCTCTGTGGGCGCGCTAGAGTATCGTATCTGGGCAGTTCAGTGAGTTATATTGATTATTAGTTTCCATAGTTACTCAATGAGGGACTTGTATTTTTTAACTCTTCCTTTTGGAAAAAAGAGCTTCTTTTGAAATTACTGA
Organism: Ariolimax columbianus; assembly: GCA_036924085.1. NCBI lineage: Eukaryota > Metazoa > Mollusca > Gastropoda > Stylommatophora > Arionidae > Ariolimax > Ariolimax columbianus. Next base: position 19,618,186 of record JAVGWX010000005.1, on the reverse strand, counting down.
CTTATTGAAAAATTAACAAACGGTCAAATATGACATGACGTACATCCATATTTAATGCGCAATTAGTATAGACTCAGAAGATTATAGAAATTGTTACCGTAAACTGAGTTCCTTGCACGCTAAAGTTTTATACGTTTATGTTTCCGATTGTGGCGGTGTTCACTAAGTGCAGAGAGTATCAACCTCTGTCAAAATGTATAGTACACCCACCCAGTGCTGGAGTATAGTGAACCCACCCAGTGCTAAAGTATAGGGAACCCATCCAGTGCTGGAGTATAGTGAACCCATCCAGTGCTGGAGTATAGTGAACCCACCCAGTGCTGGAGTATAGTGAACCCACCCAGTGCTGGAGTATAGTGAACCCATCCAGCACTGGAGTATAGTGAACCCATCCAGTGTTGGAGTATAGTGAACCCACCTAGTGCTGGAGTATAGTCAACCCATCCAGTGCTGGAGTATAGTGAACCCACCCAGTGATGGAGTATAGTGAACCCATCCAGTGCTGGAGTATAGTGAACCGACCCAGTGCTGGAGTATAGTGAACCCACCCAGTGCTGAAGTATAGTGAACCCATCCAGTGCTGGAGTATAGTGAACCCACCCAGTGTTGGAGTACAGTACACCCACCCAGTGCTGGAGTATAGTACACCCACCCAGTGCTGGAGTATAGTGAACCTACCTAGTCCTGGAGTATAGTGAACCCACCCAGTGCTGGAGTATAGTGAACCCACCCAGTGCTGGAGTATAGAGAACCCATCCAGTGCTGGAGTATAGAACACCTACCCAGTGCTGGAGTATAGTGAACCCATCCGGTGCTGGAGTATAGTGAACTCACCCAGTGCTGGAGTATTGTCGTAAACAGGCTAAGCACTAACTGCTCAAGTCTCAAGTATAACAGGAACACTAAAATCACTAGAAATGTATTCTGAAATAATGTATTTCAACAAGCAAATATAAATCACTACGTTGTTTGCGGCATCTCCTCTCTTTCTTTAGCAATATGTCTGTCAATTTAGACTGACCTATCTCGGAGGTGTTCACACCTGTACCTGGAAATTATGGGCGGGAACAGGACACATTCATCACGGAGAAACATTGCTCCGACTCCATCCTATATGCATGCTGCCTGCAACTCAGTCACCCACTTGGCCAACATACTGCCTACGACTCAGTCACCTACCTGACCAACATACTGCCTTCGACTGGAGTCAGCCATCTGACCAACATGCTGCCTACGACTCAGTCAGCCACTTGACCAACATGCTGCCTACGACTCGAGTCACCAACCTGCCCTGCATGTTGCCTACGACTCAGTCACCCACTTGACCAATATGCTGCCTTCGACTCAGTAACCTACCTGACCAACATACTGCCTACGACTCAGTCACCTACCTTCCCAACATACTGCCTACGACTGGAGTCACCCACCTGACCAACATGCTGCCTACGACTCAGTCACCCACTTGACCAACATTTTGCCTCGCCTACGACTCAGTCACCCACTTGACCAACATACTGCCTACGACTCAGTCATCTACCTTCCCAACATACTGCCTACGACTGGAGTCACCCACCTGACCAACATGCTGCCTACGACTCAGTCACCCACATGACCAACATTTTGCCTCGCCTACGACTCAGTCACCCACTTGACCAACATGCTGCCTACGACTCGAGTCAACGACCTACCCTGCATGTTGCCAATGACTCAGCCACCCACTTGACCAACATTTTGCCTCGCCTACGACTCAGTCAACGACCTGCTCTGCATGTTGCCTACGACTCAGTCACCGACCTGCTCTGCATGTTGCCTACGACTCAGTCACCGACCTGCTCTGCATGTTGACCGACCGCGGTCATGGACGATCAGCGTAGCAAGCTTTGGTTGCGGTGGCTTATTACTTCTCTTGACCTGTACTGACCATCTTCTGCATCTTCTTCGTGAGATTGTTTCTGAACTTTTCTGTTCCGATGGCGGATCCATTCATTGTAAGTCTAATTACATTGGCTGAATTACCTTTATCTTGTTAGCAGATAATTGCCTTAAATTAGTTTGCAAGGATAAGGCAGTTAAGAAAGAGAATAGTCATTCCGTTACCAAATAGATTAGATCTAGTAAATTGACATCTCTAAGGCACAAATGTGTTTAGTGTCTGGCAGTCAGGTCAAAAATATAGGTGACACGCATAACGTTGAGTGAAAGGTTCCTCGTAGGATTGTACAACATGCTGGAGGGTATGGGTGAGATATTGTTGAAAATAGGAATTTTAAATGCACAAATGTAAGTTCATTTTTTTAAATACTCACCAATATCTTATTTCTACTTATTTGTTGCGAACAGGAACGTCTGTTGGAGATAAGCTTTATAGATTGTATGAGTAAATAGGGCATTGGTTAAGAAGTTTTATTCACTACAGCAAATTTTCCAGCCAGTTTCAGAAATAGTTTACACCTAGTACATTGAGGTCTCTAAGATGACTGGACAGCCATCAGACTCATCAGGTTATCCTTTGGCATTAGATGGAGACTGCGAGAATAGTGTTAAACCAATATTTCTGCCAGGCTTTCTGTGTCTGTCCGTGTCAAACTCCCTGTTTTTCCGTGTCCGCCGAGGCTTCTGATTGTGTTCACCATTTGGTCAGTTTGACCCTTGCTGTGCTGAGAATACGAGGTTTGGAGAAGTATCGTGTAACCTCCGGTGAAGGGAGGGGCGGGCAGGAGGAAGTCGGCTTCAGTCAGAGCAGAAATGTCCCTGAGTAATCTGGACTGAATTCTGGTGTTCAGTTAAGGGGAACGTTGAACTTCATCATGGACTGGTCTCCCACGGCTTAAGACGGGAATGAAATGCAACGAAATTTGGCATTAGAAACAGGATAACCGATCGAAAGCATATGCATTCCACAGAATAAAGTCCCTGAAGCAACCTGGTGAAGGAGTTGGGAAATATAATCCGAACAGGAACCAGCAAACATCGGAAAATGACACAAACACCAACCAACTGGTTATTATCAGTACGGAATTGTTGTTAGTTGTCCTTCGCTCGCGATTAGGGCAACATCATCAGATGGGTTTGTCTTGATGATGTAACTTCCCCCGTATTTGGATTATAGTGAGGAAGACACTGGATAGGTCATCAACCTCACTCTCTGGTCCCGAGTAAACGTTGAACCAGTGCAGGACGAAAAGTCAAGCCAAACTGACTGCAGGTAACTCAAAATTCAAGCACGCTAGTCGCAGCTCCATAAAGACCAAGTGTTGACACGAGACTAATAAGATACCATTTTCTAGAGTAGCCGACACGCTCATATGTCATAATAAGGCCAAAGTCTACATAGTAAATGAAAGGTTTTGGGATGGTTTTTTTAATTTGAAAGAATACTCGAAATGAGATACTAGAAAAGATGGAATTTGCAGTTTTCCCGGGTACAGGAAAAAGAAAAGGATTGACCAAGTATTCGCTCTCATGATGATGATGATATAATCCCTTTATCTGTGAGCTGGCAGCTATTGACAGGACAATGCCTCCAAGACACAAGCACATGTCCTTCTCAATTGTTGAGGTGACGTCCAATCTCGTATAAAGTCTGTTGTCTTAGAAGCATCACGATTTAGAAGGAGGATTATGGACGCATCTTCGAGTATACCTGATGGGAGGTAGTACAGTATGTCGGTCTCCCAGGATCGTCACGTCCTGCCAGGGACATATACTAATCTGGGTCGGCTATCTCCTCATTCTTCCATCAGTTTTTCCAGCTCATCTGTAGTGATGGTATGTGTGGCATCCCCTCCACCTGGGAGGTCGTCACGTCCTGCCAGCCCATCTGTAGTGATGGTATGTGTGGCATTCGCCGCCACCTGGAAGATGGTCACGTCCTGCCAGCCCATCTGTAGTGATGTAAGTGTGGCATTTCCCGCAACCTGGAAGATGGTTACAAAGGGGCAGAGGTGCAATGTCCGCTGGTCTGCATCTCTTCGTCGTCCATGGATATAAATGATAGAGGACAAAAAATAGAGAACGAGACAAGAATGCATTTCACCCATGAAATTGAGATGGATTGGTGCTGCCGAGAGCATGTACCACTCGCTCTGGTGTCACCTCGTAGTCCTTCTCTAGAAATCCTTGGTCCTCGCATACCTCCGAGAACTCGTCCTCCTCCATACCTTCGCCCTCCTTCATGCTTTCGCCTTATACATCCTAACGGCCACATACCAATGAACAAATCAAGAAGACTTATGAAGATCACATACGCATATAGGGTTTATAACCTTTCATACGGGATCAAGATGCTGAGCAGCGCATGAGTTGCAGTGGTCAGTGACCCATAGCTGACTGCTAGCGTCAGAGCCGGCGAACCAAAGCCGCCAAGGCCCTTCTACACCTCCACGCGGTGATCCTGGATAACAGGCTACAGCAGGCAGACTGGCTAAGGAGAAGGGATCGAAGAGGGAATGCTAACCCGGTACTCAAAAAATGCTTGCTGAAGTCTGATGTGTTGGACCGAAAGGTGCAAATATCGCAGCCAAGCTGTTAACTACGACACAACACACTCCGTTCTCTGAACTTCATTCTGCTACTTAAGCCCTTTCAGGGCTTGGTAGTGGGAGATTGAGAACGAACGACGAAGAAGAAGAAGATGAAGGTAACCTTTCATACACACACGCACAACATTTAGGGACCATACTTCAGCGAGCAAGAACATCCTGTCTAGTTTGAACCACACAAAAACATCTTGCATCACTGAAACATTAGCAAAGGTACATACAGACACACGCATGCATCCAATCATTGGTTAATAAGTCTTGATATCGCCCAAATGGCTACAGTCCGAGGTGGAAAACGGCGTGCCTCCGCCATTAGAATACAGAGATGCAGACCTTTAAAGCTAAAAATAATGAACAAATGCTCAAATGAACAAAACACCGAATTATGATTTTTGAAGCCCCTTATCTACAAATACTGCGAGTCATCCCGTTACACGTGCAACCTTAGTGTAAAAACACGAAACTCTTGAAGGTATAGATTTCATTTTTAAATGCTATAAAAATTATAAATCAAACATTTGCTCTGCGTAATTTCTTGGAAACAAATCTCTACAGAATGTCAGAACATTGTCGATTACTGGCAACATGATTCTCAATTGTCGTGCGAGAAAGTCTCGTCCCAATGTCGATCTGTGTGCCTTCTTGATATATTTCAGCTTTTAGAAACTCGTTTCTCCAGTGGCTTTTGTCCCCATTAAACATAAGTAAATCCATAATGTTCTTTCAACATCAAGAAACTAAAAAGTAAATCTATTTTTTACTACAAGGGTGAACATATCAGAAGCTTGTAGTGTATCACACGTGCCACTGGATTCATCAGTTTTTCCAATATTCGGGTAGTTATAAAAGTCGATAGATTTTTCTACAAAGTGTGGATCAGTTTCTGCTGCTTCTTCTTAGTTCCTCTTCTTTAATAATCCTTCATTTTGACTAAGTCTACGGAATCTTCAATAAATTGTGATGTCTTTTTTCACAGGCAGAGCACGATATCTTTAATTCTTTGTCCCAATATATGTTATTATGAGATTTGTTACAAGTTGGTTTGCTCTATCTGGTCAAGGGCATCCACTTTCTGTTGGTTTGTTTTCAGTTTGGCCTACCCTAGCCATTGGTAGTCCCCAAAATGCCTGCAGGTCATCAGGATAACTTTTATGTTAGGGGATACTGCCCTTAGCTGTCTTGCTCTACTGGGTTTTCGGGCTCAATCTGCCTGGATTTGGTGTAGTTTTCCATCTCTTAGGTGGTCTGTCTTTCTGAACTTAAGAATCACCTACCCGGCTGCTACCATTCTTAGTCTGACCCCTCTGCAATGATCTTTCTGACTTGTATCGCCCTAATAGTAACATATGTCCACATCGGCTAAGCTCACTGGATCACTTAGGCCCGTAAGGTACTCTCCCCAACCTCGAGAAGCTGATGACATCTCCACAATAATGATATCATTGCAAGTAGTACCCAGTTTCATGTGAAACAGCCTCTGAAATAATAGTTTCCCATTAGAGCATTGTCTCATGGATAAAACATAAACCAGCATCATGATAAGGGCACTCTACAAACTCTTGTTTACACCAAAGCTCACAAACATTATCTGCCTTGTTTGAATGCCTATACTGATGTGGCATCTGGTAGAAAAACGAATACTAATTCCACAGCAAGCCGGCTTTAGACAGCACAGATCCACTGAGGACCAGGTCATCATCATAGCCCAGGAAATAGAAGATGCCTACCAGGCACAGAAACACACAGTAGAGGTTTGGGTGGACCTGGAAAAGGCATTTGACAAAGTCTGGAAAGACGGACTTAGAGTCAAGCTAAGAAGAAGTGATGTTTGTGGGAAAATGTACAAGTGGATCAACCACTACCTCAAAAACAGAACGGCCAGAGTCCAAGTACAAGGGCAGATGAGCAAAAAGGTGACACTCGAGCAGGGAGTACCCCAAAAGGGAAATACTGTCACCCACACTCTTCCTGGTGTATATAAACGACATTACAGAGAATATACCAAGAAGAGTCCATAGCTCAATGTTTGCAGACGATCTGGCTATGTGGACCTCTGAAAAGAATCTCACCATAGCAAGAAATCGGATGCAGCAGGCCCTAACATCGCTGGAAGAGTGGGCGAATTGATGGCTGGTCAAAATAAACGAGAAGAAAACCACATGTACAATATTCTCGCTTTCAATCAAACCCCAAAACACCAAATTACGTCTAAAGGGCAAATTCCTGCAGCCAAACGACAACCAAAACTATCTGGGAGTCACATTTGATCGGCGCATGACATGGAAAAGTCAGATCGAGAGAAACCGAATGAGAGCCAGAGAAAGGATGGCAATCATGAGGAAACTTGCTGGCACAAGCTGGGGAGCAGACGAAAGTATACTAAAGAAACTGTACACTGGAAGAGTGAGACCAGTTCTCGAGTATGGCATCGTGGCATGGACAACAGCAGCAAAGGCGAACTTCGATAAAGTTAGCAAACTTCAAAACCAAGCCATGAGAGTTATAACAGGAGGCATGAAGTCAACGCCAATTGTAGAACTTGAAAAGATTACAAAACTGCAATCCATGACCAATAGAAGAGACTGCAGAGTCCAGCTACAGTCAGAGAAACTCCGAAGACTGACTGACCATCCAATGCATCAGAGACTAAACAATTTGGGAAATGGGAAATTAAAGCGGAGAAACTTTTCAGAAAAATCCAAAGCAAAGATGCACGAAGATCCCATAAACGCACTAACAACACCAAAGCCCATCACTACTGTACGAAAACCTACCTGGAGGCAGGATATATTTCCAGAGGTGGTAGAAAATATACCAGGTATTGGAAACAAAAACTGCCAGACTGAAAAAGAAAGGAGAGATACTACCCTAAGCTTTATATCGAAAAACTACCCAAGCATGGACCATGCATACCCATGCATACACCGACGGTTCTGTAACAAACACTACACAGAACGGAGGGGCAGAAGCATTCCTGAACCTACCAAATGGCAGAAAAATAACACTGTCATTCGCTACTGGTAAGTACACAAGCAATTTCAGAGCGGAGGCAGAGGCACTGAGGGTGGCAGTGGAAGAAATGGTGACACATAAAGAAAATGAGTCACAGCGCTAAAAAGCCAGAAAAACACTGAGCTTAATGACTTAAGAGCAGTACTCTGTCAACTATGCCAGCAGTCCGATCCAAGAAGGGTAGTGGTACAGTGGGTCCCATCACACTGCAACATCCAAGGCAACGAGGAGGCAGACAGACTGGCAAAAGAAGGTGCAAGACTACCACAAACAGATACTAGTATGACGTACGAAGAGTCAAAACGGCTTATTAAGGCCAGATACATGACCAAATGGGAAACTGAACATACCGGCTACACCAAAAACGATGCCTATTACCAGTTGAACAGAAGAGAGCAGGTCGTTGTCTTCAGACTTCGCACTGGCCACAATAGACTGAGGTACCACCTATTCAACAAATTGAAGATAGATGGTACCGACGAATGCCCGTGTGGTACCGGGAAAATGACCGCTGAGCATCTGCTGCAGGACTGCCCGACATACGAGGATCAGAGAGAGCAGATGTGGCCATCACCAGTGGCAACACTAGACAAGCTATATGGCAGTGTCGACAGCCTCAGGATGACCGCCACTTTTTTCGAAAAAATAATGGTTACTGTCTGACTGCGTACGATGAAGAAGAAGAAGAAGAAGAAGAGGAAGAAGAAGAAGAAGAAGAAGAAGAAGAAGAAGAAGAAGAAGAAGAAGAAGAAGAAGAAGAAGAAGAAGAAGAAGAAGAAGAAGAATGTCTATACACGTCAATTGCATTTTAATACTCAGATATTCTAGGTAATAATAATAATAATGTTCGCGAAGGCGTCAAGAGCCCGTTGCGTCGATCGACCACTACCATATCTAACTGCTGAAGCTGTGTTCATGCGTATCGTGTTGACCTAAATCCCTACAGATTCCCCAGGTGGAGCCGTGTACCCCGCAGCCTTGGGATTACGGCCGCGAGGATTGTGTTAAAGCAATGTTTGTGCTAAGCTTTCCGTGTTTGTCCGTGTTAAACTCTCTGTTTTTTATGTGTCCCGCCGCCGAAGTAGGTCATTTTTATTCTTCTGTGCATCAACGTCAGTGGTAATGACATTATCAGAGAAAATGGAAACTTCGGATGCCTCGTCCCTGCTGTTGTCACCGGATGTAGTTGCATGTTGTCGTCACTGGTTGGAGTTGTACATTCCGTTTAGTTGAACTTCTAATGCCTCGTCCATTTTGCCATCGCTGGATGAAGTTGTTTGACCAGTTTGGTAGAACTTCTAATGTCTCTTGCATGTTGTCGTCACTGGATGGGGTTGTTTGCCTCGTTTAGTTGAACTTCTAATGCCCTTCTACGAGTATGTTGTCATCACTAGATGGAGTTGTTGTTTGTGCTCTTCAGATGAATTTCTAATTTCTTTTTCGTGATTCCCTCACTGAATGGAAATGTTTGTCCAGTTTAGTTAAGCTTTTTATGCCTCTTCCATGTTGTTGTCACTGGATGGAGTTATTGATTACTCTGTTTGGTGGTTGTATTTGTCAATCAAAGATCAAATAAAGTTTGAATTTGACTTAGCAATTTTTCATGCTTCCATGTCATATAGCTGTGTAATCGCTTTTTATCCTGAAATTACTATCAAAAGCCGTATTGTATCTGACATGATCAATCTAAAATGGGAAATGCCCGATTAGCTTCTAGTACCAGCTGAATGAAAAATAATACATTTTTTTGTAATGTGATTAGCACATTTTTAATGTCAATAAAATGATTCGTTTATGTACATTTTTTGTAGAATTAGTATTTTTTTTTAGTATTAAGACTATTGCTCTTCAACCTGAGTGCTTGCACCCACTAGTATCCAAATTTAGCTTAAAGGTTGGTGGTTGCAGAATAATTACTTTATGTTTTAAAAACATACTATTATTGTTATTGTTATTATTATTATTATTATTACTACTATTAATATTAATATTATTAAGACTATGCAGAGTATATACAACCTGGGGAAATTATGGCAAAATGCCAGCAAACCGACAAAAGTGAATATTTTCAGAACCTCTGTTTTTCTTGTTGGAGCATACCGCTGCAAAACATGAACAGTTACCCAAATCTAAAAGAAAAGAATCGAGTCCTTCGAGTCGAAATGTTATTGAAAGATTATCAGAATACCTTGAAATGAGAACAATAGCAGAGCAGAGATTCGACAAGAGTTGGGCATAGATGAATGAGAACTGATTCATAAATTAAATCATAAACATAAAATTTAAATACTTTGGCCCCCATCAAAAGACACAACGGTCTTGAGATAGAGATAATGGAAGGAACGGTGCCGGACAAAAAAGCAGCAGTAAACCAAGATGGCAATGACACCAAGATGTCAACGATTGCTAGGGTATCTTCTTCTTCATCGTACGCAGTCAGATAGCAACCTTTATTTTTTCGAAAAAAGCAGCGGTCATCCTGAGGCTGTCGACACTGCCATAGATGTTGTCTAGTGCTGCCACTGGTGATGGCCACATCTGCTCTCTCTGATCCTCGTATGTCGGGCAGTTTTGCAGCAAATGCTCAGCATACCTTTTTATTTGATTTTATTAGATGGAAGGTCGTAGTCTTCCTATTCTTTGCGTCAAATGACCAACACCACAGTAAAAGAAACTTAAAAGATTATTTCCATCCTGTTTACTTACATCGGCGGTGCAGGTAACAGCTAGTGGTTTGCTCAAGTTAAACTCTCCTAAGTCTTTTCCCCTGCTGCCCGCGATTTCATACCGCGATTCTGGCCATATTATGTAGCCTTGTTTCATCTCATATTCTTTCCACGTACATGGTTATGACGAAACAAATAGATCGAAGCTGCAATATTGCTGAAAGATAACAGTAGATAAAAACATGTAAGCAATGACTCAGTGATCGCACCAGGACAACAATAGAACAATACAACCACAAGGCCTTCGTCAAGGACAAGAAAACTATAAAAATAACGAACAAATCAAACAATAACCATGAGATTATGTAAAATGAACTGTTTCAGTCAACAGCCATTACAAGATGTGCCAGGAAATGTCTCACTATCATGGTGCACCATGTTACGGCAGCGAACTTAAAACGCTCGTTTTACACATTTTTGTTGTTGCTGCTGTGATTTGTTAGTTTTCGATAGATTTTTTTTTGTTCCTGGCGAAGTCCTTGTGACAGTAATGTAGGTATTGCTTTTGTTCTTGTCCTGGTGCGGTATCTAAGTCATTACCTATGTGTGTTTTTACCGGCGTACATGAGGAACTAAGACGCTAGTTCAGTCAAGAACGGCATACTGACCAGTACGTTACGTCAGGGTCAAGCACAATACACTGACCAAGACCACACTGTCTTCCATGTAGCGTTCCCTGGAAGCAGACTGTTTTCAAGGCAACCTGGCTGGCGAGATGTGGATCGATGTGATCCCTGCAGTAGTGAGCCCCACGCAGATGAAGCCAAGCATATGATAACCGCCTGGAGGACCCCAGTCCACCTTCATCAGCACGCTCGGGATGTGAGGAAAGCCCCTACATCTCGCCACTTAACGTCCTATTCAGAGCACACAAAAGAGTAGACCTATTCATTGTGGACAACAACTACATCCTAGGATCATTGACATCTCTATAGAGGCTGTCCAAGAGAGATATGGGTGTGGGGGTGGGGGGGATTGTTCGAGTAAACATGGCACACTGGTTCTGATGCCGCAGCAAAATGTCCAGTCGTCATGCGGACCTAATGCCTAAGATTTGTCTTGCTCCGCTTTAAGATGATTAGACAGCAAGTCTCAGAAATAGTTTAGACCTAGTACATTGAGGTCTCTTACAGATCTGGTCGACCCGTCTAAAAAATAGTTTAGATCTAGTACAATGAGGTCTCTAGCAGATCTGGTCGACCCGTCTAAAAAATAGTTTAGACCTAGTACATTGACGTCTCTAAGAGGACTGATCAGCCAGTCTCAGAATAAGTCAAGATTTAAGCGCGTAAATTACTTACTGTTAAAATGGGAAAAAAAGGCTCAGAAGAATTGGATTGATCATTTGACCTCACAGAAAGCTGAACACCTGAACAATGAAGTCTGTAACGCTTCATCCTAGATTAAAAATGAAAAAGATAAAGAGTAAAAGAAAAGCAACAAGAACAACGACAACCAAAGGACGACGAAGAAGACAAAGAGGTAGAGCAACAGCAATACCAATAACAATAAGAACAAAGAGAAGAAGACGAAGAGAAAGAAGAAGATGATGATGAAAAACAAGACAAACACGGAGGTATCAATATTTTAACCCATATACATTTCTTGTTATTACGTTTAACCTTTCCCTACAAATAACTGGTGGCATACGGTTGCACAGAAATATTTTTCTAATTCACCAATTTTTAAATGTCTAAAGTTTCCTTATCACGGATATATTTCTTGCTGCTAACGGTATCTCTGCGCTGTATAAGAGTACTGACTTGACATTTGAGTTGCAGATTTGAGTTTGGCTTTTCGAAATTACATTCTGGCATTCCAAATATTGTTTGATGTTATTGATGTCACTTATGCTTGCGAGAATGCCAGTAATTTTTTATTCTTTCTGTTTTCACTGATTTCTATCCAGGTGAAAACGTTGGACAAATGTCGCATCAATTCGAGATATTCGTGCATACTTTCCAAAGATCTTTTCTTCTTATTACAGAATTATATGAAGCACATGTAAACTTAGGATATATATATGGCTTACAACGCTGATAGATCTGGCAACAGGTCAAGGAGATGACCTCGAGGTAGGTGGATAAATGATATTAGAGTGATTGTGCAGCGACATGGGCTCATATTGACCGACGCAACGCACTTGGCGCAGAACAGACGACTTAAGACCTTCACGTCGCTTAACGGCAGAAAACTAACTAACTTTATATATATATATATATATATATATATATATATATATATATATATATATATACAGAGAGAGAGAAAGAGATAGAGAGAGAAAGAGCGAGAGAAAGAGAGAGAGTGTATGTGTGTGTAGCCAAGTCGATAGTGACCTGGCTTACAAAGACTGGGATTACACCGCGTCAGGGTTTCGAAATCTCGGTCGGACAAAGCCGGACGTGATATGTTCCGATACGACCCCTCTTCCAATCGACCCAGCTGTAAATGGGTACCTGGTGTATGAGTTAGGGAAGGTATAATAGGAACTGGCTACCCCACCTCACATAGGCTGCGGCTTCATCTATGACGACAATTGTTGCCATGGAACCCACCTTTACCTTGATTTATATATAAATATATTAAAGTTGTATTACCTAGCGTTACTCGGGATAGTTATGTAAGTCAACCATCCCATTCCTCGGTCCAGCTTTTCTTGGGCCACGCTACTAACTTCATGTCTTTCTTAAAATAGTTGAGCTTCTTGTAGCATAGATCTTACACTGTAGTGATATGCAAAACCGCAAAACTTCTAAACCTTGAAAGATGCAGTACATTGAATGAACTAAAAGTGATTAGCGACTCATATCTGGTTACTTGCATTAGGGTCAAGGAACCATAACTGACCAATACCCTATTTCGCCTTCATGTGGTGGCATGGGAAACTGACAGCTGGCATGTAACCTGACCAAGACAACAGGGACCATAAAGAGAAGGCAAACCTGGATCCAAAAATGTTTTGCTGAAATCGGAAGTGTCGGGTAGAAAAGCGCAGATATACAAACTCGCCATAAACGTAAAAAAGGTTTTTGAAATGACGAACGTCGAAGAAAGAGAGGAATGTTTTACGTGGAAAGCTTGAAGCATTGTGTAAAAGCAAAACAGCCGGCATACACAAATGACTGAATGTGACAGATGCTCACTGTATCCTAGAATTTGCTGTGAAGAAAAGAAAAATCCCATGAATCTGTCCTTCCAGGATGGGGAGTAAGGGTTCAACTCTGCGTTTGGATTGTCCTAACTAAATCAGAGAATATTGAGTGCAGTGAGGTGCGCGTGACCGAATGGTTTCGAGGCCTGTCTGCCGACAAGGAGGGCAGCGGTTCGAATCCCCGGTTTGGCATATGTTGTTTTTCTATTGGGGGTGAAATAAGCAAACATAGCCATCACACGACGTGGCGACAGCAGTGGCGCAGCAGCCTGTAGTCCTCAGCCTTCAAAACCCCTCGACTACCGCAGCAATGGGGAAAATGTCGTATGACAGTTTCAGTTTATTATCGAGTGCAGTTTTAGGAGCACCGGTTTATACATGGTGAAGTTGCTAACCCCACCATCAATCTAGTCATCTCTTATTTTACGCCCGGAAAGAATCAATAGCCCTTTTATATTTAACCCGTGAACTACCCTGGGAAGGGGGAGGGTGGCCATTCGAGCATGTTGAAGGGCGATCAGTAGGTATTTTTTGCAAACAAACCTCATAGTCCAGGCTAAGTTTGAGTAGCTGGCATCGACCGTTCAATGATGAGGCACTTGTTAATTTTGCTATCCAGAGCAATAGGCAAAACTCAGCATCAGGTATTAGCTAGATGTTGAATGTCAGTCGATGCCAATGAAGGCCCGGCCGCATAATTGGGGGAGTCATTGGAAGTTGAAAGTACTTTGATTGCTCGGCAAATCAGTCGTTAAGTGGCGACGATCTCACTCAGACCTAGCTCATCGAAATTCCGTTTCCTACCGCAGCCCACTGGCCCATCCGTTTCCCACCACCACCCACTGACCCATCCGTTTCCTACCACAGCCCACTGACCCATCCGTTTCCTACCACATCCCACTGACCCATCCGTTTCCTACCACAGCCCACTGACCCATCCGTTTCCTACCACAGACCACTGACCCATCCGTTTCCTACCACAGCCCACTGACCCATCCGTTTCCCACCACAACCCACTGACCCATCCGTTTCCCACCACAACCCACTGACCCATCCTTTTCCCACCACAACCCACTGACCCATCCGTTTCCCACCACAACCCACTGACCCATCCGTTTCCCACCACAACCCACTGACCCATCCGTTTCCCACCACAACCCACTGACCCAACCGTTTCCCACCACAGCCCACTGACCGAGTCTTCATAATAAATCATGTCCCCGAAGTTATGTCACAATACTGATTCAAGGTCTCCACAAACATCGGATTTCTCTCGATGTATGGAAGTTATTCAGTTTCTGAGTGGTCTGTCGGGGCCTTTGTGTATGACAAAGAAATGAATAGCAACAGTGCCCCTTTGATAACAGGCTACTAACTGTGCGACATGGCATACCACTGACACGGTTAGGTGGATTGTTATGAGCAGCATAGATGGCGCCTAACAGGCTGCGGTTCTACTTTGCTCTAGTGTTTGAGTCTATCAAGATGGATTCGCACATCGGTTAACCACCCACCAAGAAACTGGTTTTATACAGTCTTCGAAATCAGTATAAAGACGTTATGATAAGTTAAGCTGTGTTTCCAGAAATAGAAAATACTCTTGCTAGTGAAAATAGTCATGAATTTTCAATGTTGACTAGTTTTACAAACTATCGTATGTTCTCCAGTTACAGCTGGGCCGTATGTTCTCCAGTTACAGCTGGGCCGTATGTTCTCCAATTACAGCTGTGCCATATGTTCGCCAGTTACAGCTGTGCTGTATGTTCTCCAATTACAGCTGTGCCATATGTTCTCCAGTTACAGCTGTGCTGTATGTTCTCCAATTACAGCTGGGCCGTATGTTCTCCGGTTACAGCTGGGCCGTATGTTCTCCAGTTACAGCTTTGCCATATGTTCTCCAATTACAGCTGGGCCGTATGTTCTCCAGTTACAGCTTTGCCATATGTTCTCCAATTACAGCTGGGCCGTATGTTCTCCAGTTACAGCTTTGCCATATGTTCTCCAATTACAGCTGGGCCGTATGTTCTCCAGTTACAGCTGTGCCGTATGTTCTCCAATTACAGCTGTGCCATATGTTCTCCAGTTACAGCTGTTCTGTATGTTCTCCAATTACAGCTGGGCCGTATGTTCTCCAGTTACAGCTGGGCCGTATGTTCTCCAATTACAGCTGTGCCAAATGTTCTCCAGTTACAGCTGTGCTGTATGTTCTCCAATTGCAGCTGTTCCCTATGTTCTCCAGCTACAGCTGTGCCATATGTTCTCCAGTTACAGCTGTGCTGTATGTTCTCCAATTACAGCTGTGCCATATGTTCTCCAATTACAGCTGTGCCATATGTTCTCCAGCTACAGCTGTGCCATGTTGTTGTTTGCGAATGTTCATAATGAATAGGTTACTCTGTTGTGCGCCCTGAAAAGGACGTTAAGTGGCTGGTTGTACAAGCTTTCCTCACATCCCGAGCGTGCTGATGAAGGTAGACTGTGGTCCTCCAGGCGGTTGTGCTATGCTTGGCTTCCTCTGCGTGCTGCTCATTACTACATAGATCAGGTCGATTCCTCACTCCGTTAGCCAGGCTTCCGTTAAAACAGCCCATATACAGGGATGACTAATAGAAAGCCGAGGTGAGGGTCTTGGCCAGTATATTTTGCTGACCCTGACTAACATGTCTGATCAGTATATTTTGCTGACCCTGACTAACATGTATGATCAGTATATTTTGCCTGACCAGACATTATTCTTCCTCCCCATATGTATATGCAAATCATATGTGACCTTTTTTGCTGCTTCTTTGTGACTGTATCAATGCTTGCGAAAATGGATCAGATACATGAGGCGCTGTAGATCACTTTTGATAGTTATTGTATTTTACTTTTAATAGCTTTTTAATCATATATATTTTTTAAGTTACATCTTTTTAGCAATGTATTGGATTACAAAGTTGTCAAGACACTCTTACTCATTAAACTGAACTATTTTATGAAATAAAACAAACAAGGAAACTTGTCTCTAAGAAAAATGATTCTGCTAAATGCAACAAAGTTAATTAAATGCGAGGGACACTCTTAAAGTTTCAGGAATTTTATGAGACATTTTTTGCGATTTTTGTTTTTCGATTTAGTCCCACTCCCTGGCAACACATTTGGTCTACCTGTCCCCTAGCTGTCCCCTTCTAGAAATAGTGTTTTTGTTGTGACCTGTAGCTAATTTTGCACTGCCTCCATCACCTCGTTGTCTGCTGCCTAAGGACCCATCTTCTATAACCGAGATCATCATGGACAATTATATGCTCAGCGCGTGACTAATGTATAAATCTACGGCTATTTCATCTATTGTGACTCGTATGTTGCCACGATCTAGCTTGTCGGTCTGCTGTTTCGCTATGTCAGTTGTCACAATTGTTGGTCTCCCACTCCTCGGTTCATCAATTACGTTTTGAAATCTTTCTGCTCATTCATACACTCTCCCTTTACTCAAACAACTGTCTCCATACTGAACCTTCATTTTTTATTATTGTAGATTTAAGAAGGCTTTACACCCTCTGACCACACAAAAAACTAAAAATTCCTCATTGCTCTTCTACGTTGCAAGTCGTCAGTGGAGCGGCAATGTTGTGCTCTATATCACGCATGCGTTTTCATAATGAACGCAGAAGAAGAAGAAGAAGAAGAAGAAGAAAAAAAGAAGAAGAAGAAGAAGAAGAAGAAGAAGAACAACAACAACAACAACAACAACAAGATCAAGAACAAGGAAAAGAAGAAGAACAAGAACAAGAAGAATAGCAAGATAAAGAAAAAGAAGAAGAAAAATAAGAAGATGATAAAGAAGACAATAACATGTAAGTAAAGACAGGGACTAAAATAAGGAGCCGCGTAGCGCAGTGGTTAGCGACCTGGGTTCGCATCTGAGTGGTCCTGGGTTGAGTTGGAAATGTTTTTTTCAGACCGCAACGGCATCCGGGTCGACCCAGCCTTAAATGGGTACCCGGTTCAGTCCAGGAAGTCAACGCGGCGAGGGAGAGGAGATGGCTACCGCCTTCATATAGCCGATCTTTTGAAATGTGAGATCGCTAACAGCTCACACCCCTATGGCAGTAATGCTATGGGTTACTTTACTTTATTATTAGAAGAAGAATGTGTGTGCCCGTTTTGTTGGGAAATATATGAGCAAAAGAACAATCTACTTTCCGATCACAAGATCCTTGTTATAGGCTTAGTTCATCAATCGATCATAGATTGCTGTATTTAAAAAGGGGGAGCTCGTGCTCGGATGCATAAAAAGATTCTCAACTTCGTTGTTTTTTTGCTTGATGATTACATTTTGAACGTATCGAATGATATTGTTCTTGCATAAATTTACACTAAAAATATAGATTTGTTTATCATTATTTATAGTAATATTTACATAAATACACACATACGTGCATACGGAATAGCAGCAGAAGCTTTAATGGCAAATATAGATAAGGCCGCAGTTATATTATATGGATTATTCAAAATGATATGGGAAAAGGAGTGTCCACAGAATGAAACGGACATCTGATTAGACTGCTTAAGAAATGAAATGTGGCAGATTGCAACAATTAAAGAAGAATTACATAAATGTCAGTGTCAGGATGGATATTCAACAGAATCATCTTGAACAGATTAAAATTGGAAGAAGATAAAAAGTTATGAACGGAATAGACATGATAAATCGTCAGGGAAGATCATGCACATATTATATCCGAGGCGTGCTCAAATTAAACCGGACCTAACTGCATCAAGTGAACATACGTACGATGTGCAGGATGACATCACTTCTTATGTAGACAGCACATACCAACCGACAAGTTTGCAAAATGTCATTATCCACCGACTCATAGTTTCCTCAGCAGACCATTGAAAACATGACGGATGTGATACGCAATCCGTCCAGAAGTTGATCAGCGAGCGGTAAATTCGGTTTTTAACAGCTGAAGGAAGTCGACCAGTTAACATTCATCCCAGAATGCAGGCAGTGTATGGTGACAATAGTTTGTCAAAGACAATAGTGAACAACTGGAAAACAATGTTTAAAAAATGACGTGAGTTAAGGAAAGGTCTTCCGAGACCAAGTTCGTGCATATTGTTGCGTCAGAAGATGCCATCGCCAAAATTTATGCAGCAATTTGGGTGGACCGTCGTCGGAGCTTACGACTGCCATACTTTTGAGACCATATACTGCCTTCACTCTGCGATGAATGTCAAATGGTTGACATCCTTCAGTTGTTAGAAACCGAATCACCGCTGGCTGATCAACTCTTGACGGATTCCGTATCATAACCGCCATGTTTTCAACGGTATTCTAATGGTAGCTATGAGTCGGAGAATAAAAACATTTTGCAAACTTGACGGTTGGTAATGTTGTTTACATCAGAACTGACGTCATCATGCGAATCGTACGTATGTTCACTTGGTGCAGTTAAATCCAGTTTCATATGAACACGATTCGAAGCTAAGCTACGCATCATAGTAGAACAAAGTATTAAATGGAAATCATCTTGACGCGCAAATTGTAAAGACTATAATAAGGCGTTTGATAGCGTAGATCGAAGTACTCTATGGCAACAGTTGAGACACTATGAGATACTAAAGAAGTTAAAAACCCTCATGCAGAATATGTACGAAGATAGAGTCAGTAGAGTGGTACATTAAGGGGCACTGATTGACAGCTCCGGAGTGCAAACAGCAGTGAGACAGGACTGACTGCGCTCACCTCTCCTGTTCTTGTTGGCTATAGATTGGATAATGAAAACATCAATCGAAGGAAGAAGAACTGGGTTTTCAGTGAACATTATTGTCACAATTGAAGTAATTGTACTGCGCAGGTGTTCTGGTACTGTTGTCATGCAGTCCCAGTCAAATGCAAGAGAAACTTGATAAGTTGAAAGAACAATCAACTAAATATCAGCATGAAGAAAAATTAGCTCCTTAAACTCAACACTAACAGCAAAGAATCAACGACGCTGGAGGGAGACCAATTGAAAGAAGTGGATACAAAAACGATGCCTATTACCAGTTGAACCGAAGAGGGCAGGTCGTTGTCTTCAGACTTCGCACTGGCCACAACAGACTGAGGTACCACCTATTCAACAAATTGAAGATAGGGAGTACCGACGAATGCCCGTGCGGTACTGGTAAAATGACCACTGAACATCTGCTGCAGAACTGCCCGACATACGAGGATCAGAGAGAGCAGATGTGGCCATTGCCAGTGGAACTGCAAGACAAGCTCTATGGTAGTGGCGAGAGTCTCAGGATGACCGCCGCTTTTTTCGAAAAAATAATGGTTACTGTCTGACTGTGTACGCAGAAGAAGAAGAAGAAGAAAGATGTGGATACATTCAGCTATTTAGGAACCACAATTGAGACATCAAGAGGTACAGATGCAAATGTAAGGATCAGAATTGGAAAGGCAAGAATTGCATTTCTGACACTGAACGACATACCTAGGGAAATCAAGATTCACACCAAAGTTAAAATATTGAACGCCAATGTCAAGTCAGTGATACTGACTTAGATTAGAGAGACGGAGAACGGAAACAGACTTCAGTTCTTCCTCAACAGATGTCTACGAAAGATAATTGGTATAGAGTGACAGGACATAGTAATGAAGAGCTATGAGAAAGGAGCCAACAACAGCTACTGGAACAAGAAATTAAGTGACGAGCATGGGGCTGGATAGAGCATACGCTGCAGAAGGCGCAGTCCAACATAGCCAGACAGGCTCTTACATGGAATCCTCAAGGGAAGAGAAAGAAAGTAGACCCATAAATATACGAAGAATGCTAGAAGGATCTAAGATTAAATATTGACACCTTGAGATCTTCAGGCAGAGCAGCTTAGAACTGTAAATGCTGGCGGGATGTTGTCAATGACCTGCGACGGTCTAGGATTGGTTATATATATATATATATATCATCATCATCATCATCTTCTTCTATCTACCTGTGTCGTTAGACGTCGTGGGGAGGTCTAGTATTATGTCGTGTGCCATCTATGTTGTTGTAATTCCCTGTTTCTTCAGTGTCTCACTGACACCATCTATCCATCTTTTACGTGGTCTACCTCTTGCTCTGCAACGCTGATGTCTGCATTGTAGATACGAGCATCTGGTAGCTACGGTTGCATTCTTGTCAGATGTCCAAACCATTTTATTCTCTACCTTTCTAAGTATTCCATACACTGTGTTACGCCCACCTTCTGTCTGATTATTTCGTTTCTTAATCTGCCCAGCCTAGTGTCCCCGACAGCTTTTCTCTAACACATAATTTCACATACAATGATTTTTCTTTCTTGTGCCTCAGTGAGAGTCCATGTTTGACACTGGTAGCAGAGAGTTGGTATAAAAATATTATTTATCAGCTGTCTCTTTGTCCTCGTTGGAATGTGTTTGTGTCTTAGTAATGGTGAGAGCTGATAGGATAAACCGCATTTGCTTTCTTTGTTCTTGACTATACCTCTCTATCTAGCCTTCCATCTTGTGTAAACACGCTGCCCAAGTATTTAAATTCAATGACCTGTTTAACCTCCTCTGAACTTTTTATCTGTATATTTCGTGTTTTCTCTATTCTACTAATTTTCATTGCCTCAGTCTTTGCTGTACTAATTCTTATATTATATATATCACGGGCATTGACAAAGGCAATACAATTTATGAGGGAAAGCTAAGCTGGGTAAGCTAACATCAGGGCCGGATGAAACCTGCTGTCTAAGATCCCGACCTCACGTCTGCGAAACTCAAATTTTTTTATTTTTTTTTGGCGCTCGCCTTATTTCTCTATTTTCCAAGGCGGTGTACGTTGCACTGTGGTTTTTATTTTGCCCCTGTCAGCCCAGTGCATCCGACTTAGGCATGCATTTTATGTAAGGGCCTGCTTCCTCCTGCATTTTCTAAGGGTTTGCTTCCACGGGGTAACGGCCGGTGCTGTGATGGGGATCGAACCCAGGACCTTCGGTTTGTGAGCCGTGCCACTTAACTACTAGGCCACGCCGTCCCCTGCGAAACTCATATGGAAACAGGCAATGCTACAGCAGCCTGGTCAAGTGGGGATCGACACTGTGATCCCATAGTGGAATCCTACTGAAAAGCCTAGCATTGCGCTTCAGCGAAGGTGGCCTCGACGCGCCTTCTTCAGAACGTCTCGGTGTATAAGAAGAGCGAAGATACCCTGTAAGCTGCTACTATAGAAATGTCGTCAAAAGTTAAGAACTCAGGACGAGTAGCATCGAACCACAACAACAACAAATGCTCGTCTGAGTGGTTAAGGGAGCGGCTTGCCCTCAGGTCTCGGCACGTTCCAACTTTGTTCTGTTCAGTTCAAGTACCATCTCCACATTAAAGGTCGGTTGCTATAAATCTCCAACATTCCCTGGTTCTTGCCAAAATGGTGCAATCTGCTAGACTTTTCCGTGTCCATCTTTTGATGTTATCCACCTACTTTCAGAGCTGCTTAACCTTGACCTTTATTTCCGGTATTGTTTTCAGCGAGGTGTTCCGTCTTTTTAAATAACCAAAGTATCTTAACTGCCTGACTGAATTCGTTCATCAATTCTTTCTCTAAGCAGTTTCCTTAATTTATTCCTTGTCTTTCCATAAGATGAGCAACGTTTTCTACACATATTGAAGGGTCTAATTCTCTTCTAAACTGTTTGTTTTCCACGTTTCTACGCAATACGGCAATGACGAGTATACGCAACACCTAATCTGAATATTATAATTTGTCAGTTATTTGTTTGGATGTCGATATACGACTTATGTCAGCGCGCCTAGACGACAGCAAACTTTTACTTAACGTCTTTATCTTACTCTATCATAATCAGGGGCCATGCCGATTGGAGATTGGCGATCTAGGACCTCCATCCGCTTCTATCATGTGTAACGTTTGCCGATTGTTGTTGATTGTCGTCCGTACCATTGTCTCAGGCTATACAACATCTTCTCTCTATGTCTTCCTCTGTCTCGCTTTCTTTCTGTCTTTTCCGTTGTCACAACGTGCTCCAAATCGCCTCTTCTCATAACATGCCCGAAAAAGGATGACTGCCTTGTTCTGATCCTTGCAATCAGTTGTCTTAGTGTTTGTGCCTCTCAGTTGTCTTAGTGTTTGTGCCTCTCAGTTGTCTTAGTGTTTGTGCCTCTCAGTTGTCTTAGTGTTTGTGCCTCTCAGTTGTCTTAGTGTTTGTGCCTCTCAGTTGTCTTAGTGTTTGTGCCTCTCAGTTGTCTTAGTGTTTGTGCCTCTCAGTTGTCTTAGTGTTTGTGCCTCTCAGTTGTCTTAGTGTTTGGGCCTCTCAGTTGTCTTAGTGTTTGTGCCTCTCAGTTGTCTTAGTGTTTGTGCCTCTCAGTTGTCTTAGTGTTTGTGCCTCTCAGTTGTCTTAGTGTTTGTGCCTCTCAGTTGTCTTAGTGTTTGTGCCTCTCAGTTGTCTTAGTGTTTGTGCCTCTCAGTTGTCTTAGTGTTTGTGCCTCTCAGTTGTCTTAGTGTTTGTGCCTCTCAGTTGTCTTAGTGTTTGTGCCTCTCAGTTGTCTTAGTGTTTGTGCCTCTCAGTTGTCTTAGTGTTTGTGCCTCTCAGTTGTCTTAGTGTTTGTGCCTCTCAGTTGTCTTAGTGTTTGTGCCTCTCAGTTGTCTTAGTGTTTGTGCCTCTCAGTTGTCTTAGTGTTTGTGCCTCTCAGTTGTCTTAGTGTTTGTGCTTCTCAGTTGTCTAAGTGTTTGTGCCTCTCAGTTGTCTTAGTGTTTGTGCCTCTCAGTTGTCTTAGTGTTTGTGCCTCTCAGTTGTCTTAGTGTTTGTGCCTCTCAGTTGTCTTAGTGTTTGTGCCTCTCAGTTGTCTTAGTGTTTGTGCCTCTCAGTTGTCTTAGTGTTTGTGTCTCTCAGTTGTCTTAGTGTTTGTGCCTCTCAGTTGTCTTAGTGTTTGTGCCTCTCAGTTGTCTTAGTGTTTGTGCCTCTCAGTTGTCTTAGTGTTTGTGCCTCTCAGTTGTCTTAGTGTTTGTGCCTCTCAGTTGTCTTAGTGTTTGTGCCTCTCAGTTGTCTTAGTGTTTGTGCCTCTCAGTTGTCTTAGTGTTTGTGCCTCTCAGTTGTCTTAGTGTTTGTGCCTCTCAGTTGTCTTAGTGTTTGTGCCTCTCAGTTGTCTTAGTGTGTGTGCCTCTCAGTTGTCTTAGTGTTTGTGCCTCTCAGTTGTCTTAGTGTTTGTGCTTCTCAGTTGTCTTAGTGTTTGTGCCTCTCAGTTGTCTTAGTGTTTGTGCCTCTCAGTTGTCTTAGTGTTTGTGCCTCTCAGTTGTCTTAGTGTTTGTGCCTCTCAGTTGTCTTAGTGTTTGTGCCTCTCAGTTGTCTTAGTGTTTGTGCCTCTCAGTTGTCTTAGTGTTTGTGCCTCTCAGTTGTCTTAGTGTGTGTGCCTCTCAGTTGTCTTAGTGTTTGTGCCTCTCAGTTGTCTTAGTGTTTGTGCCTCTCAGTTGTCTTAGTTTTTGTGCCTCTCAGTTGTCTTAGTGTTTGTGCCTCTCAGTTGTCTTAGTGTTTGTGCCTCTCAGTTGTCTTAGTGTTTGTGCCTCTCAGTTGTCTTAGTGTTTGTGCCTCTCAGTTGTCTTAGTGTTTGTGCCTCTCAGTTGTCTTAGTGTTTGTGCCTCTCAGTTGTCTTAGTGTTTGTGCCTCTCAGTTGTCTTAGTGTTTGTGCCTCTCAGTTGTCTTAGTGTTTGTGCCTCTCAGTTGTCTTAGTGTTTGTGCCTCTCAGTTGTCTTAGTGTTTGTGCCTCTCAGTTGTCTTAGTGTTTGTGCCTCTCAGTTGTCTTAGTGTCTGTGCCTCTCAGTTGTCTTAGTGTTTGTGCCTCTTCGAGTATTGTATCATTAGTCGTCCCAGCAGTCCGTTAGATCCGCAGCATTTTTTCTATAAAACCACATCTCCGTTGCTTCCAACGATCTATGCTCTTGCTTGCTAATTGTCCATGATTTATTACCATGTGTCAGTAATGGTTCCACCTAGCACCCAAGGATACTCTTGTTCAATTTCAGCGACAAGGTTTTGTTGCACAAGATTCCCTTCATGGTCTTGAAGACCCAGTTTTGTTTGGGCTATCGTGCATTTTATTTCAAAATTGCATCTTCCATATGATGTTATGTATGTGTCAAGGTATTTAAACGTGTTAACTTGTCTCAATTTGATCCCCCTTGTTTTGGCGCAGCATTTTTGAGAGTCCGGTTTGTTTTTCTGTATTTAGTGGATATCAAACCTTTCCCTTACACATTTACCTTACACTATAAGTACTTGATATCAAACCTTTCCCTTACACATTTACCTTACACTATACGTACTCGATATCAAACTTTTCCCTTACACATTTACCTTACACTATAAGTACTCGATATCAAATCTTGTGCTTACAGACAACCGAAACGCTAATCCGGTCAGACACAACATAATGAGCCGGTCGTCACTTCAGGGTCAATCACAATCTACTTACAAAGACCACTATCTCTCTTCTGTGTAGCGTTCCTTGGAAACAGGTGATTGTCTGGTTGACGAGATGTGGATCCCCGATTTAGTGAGTGGCACGTAGATAAAACCATGCATAGCCCAACTGTCTGGAGGACTGTTGTCTACCTTCATCAGCACGCTGTAGATCTGAGGAAAGCTACTACAATCCGCTTCTTAACGCCCTTTTCAGGCAGCACAAAAGAGTAAACTTACTCATTGTGGGCATTGGACAATAACAACCTTACATATTTACCTACACTGTTCTTATATAATATCAAACCGTTACCTTATACTACACTTTCTTGATATCAAACATTAACCTTACACTACACCTTGTTGGTATCAAAGCTTTACCTTACACTACAGTTTGTTGATATTAAACCTTTACCTTACACTACACCTTGTTGATATAAAACCTTTACCTTACACTACACTTTGTTGATATCAAACCTTTACCTTACACTACAGTTTGTTGATATTAAATCTTTACCGTACACTACACTTTGTTGATATCAAACATTAACCTTACACTACACCTTGTTGATATAAAACCTTTACCTTACACTACAGTTTGTTGATATTAAATCTTTACCGTACACTACACTTGTTGATAACAAACCTTTATTATGCATTGTACTTAGTCGATATCAAACCGCTAACTTATCATGAACTTAGTGGATATCAAACCGCTACCTTATCATGAACTTAGTCGATATCATACCTAGATGTAGCAGACGTTGTTCGTCGTGTCAGCCAGTGAAGCATACCTACTTTTTGATGACTTTCATTATTTGACCAGACTATTACAGCGCTCTGATGAGCTATGGTAACATAAACGGTGTTTGATAACATGGCGTGAAACTAGACTGAGATGAGAGGAGGGGGTGATGTTTCTGTGTGAGGGAACAGAAGAATGATTAAAGGAAGTTATCATAGGAAACTAACAGTTGGGGAAGAAAACAGTGGATTATAGGAAGAAGAGGATACGGAAAAAGATTATGGTAAAGAGAATAGCCCAAAGTAGATACGAAGAAAGAAGATAGGAAGGTAACAGAATAGACGGGAAAGAATGGTGCAGAATTGAGAGAAAAGATTTTAAAAACCGATAGAAGATACAGATGAGGCAGAAAAGGGGAAGAATTAGAGAAAAAACACGAAGAAAAGAGGAAGTAGAAAGCGAAAAAATTAGAACAAGAAGACGAAGAAGAAGAAGAAAAAGAAGAAGAAGAAGTAGAAGATGAAGAAGATGAAAAAGAAGAGAAAGAAGAAGAAGTAAGAAGAGAAAGAATAAGAATACATAAAAGAACAGAAGAAGTAGAAAGAGAAGAAACAGAAGAAGAAGAAGAAGAAGAAGAAGAAGAAGAAGAAGAAGAAGAAGAAGAAGAAGAAGAAGAAATAATACGGAAAAGAAATATTAATGTGAAATGTGTAGCAATAAATGTATAATATTATGTAATAAGGCTTTCTAACTTCTATATGGTAGAAAACTCTCCAACCCACGACAAGCCATCACTCACACGGTTCAAAAGCTCTGAGTGTGAAACATTTTTCTTGGCTTGAAAGAGAATTTTAGATACAAAAGCCCATTAATGATACAGGAATTTGAGTGTGAATAACTCGATTTCCTGATGACGGGAAGTAACGATGTGTGTTCTCCCATCTGACGAGACACGTGTTCATTTCAGTGAAAGACACTGTCTTAAATGTGTCGTTGTGTGCAGTGAACAAACACAAACATGTGTATGTGTGTATATATATATATATATATATATATATATATATATATATATATATATGGGCGTGTGTCGTATGTGTAAGTGTGTGTGTGTCTGATGTTTATGTGAGTGTTTGCTGTGTGTATGAAATGTGTGTGATATGTTTTTGTGTGTATTTTTGGCTTGGCTTGGCTTCGTTCGTTCTCAATCTCCCACTACCAAATTCTAAAAGGGCTTAAGTAGCAGTATGTAGTCCCCAGAACGGAATGCGTTGTGTCGTAGTTTACAGCTCGACTGCGATATTTGCACCTTTCAGTCCAACATATCCGACTTCAGCAACCATTTTTTGAGTACCGGGTTAGCATTCCCTCTTCGATCCCTTCTCCTTAGCCAGTCTATCCTTCTGCAGCATGTTATCCAGGATCACCGCGTGGAGGTGTAGAAGGGTCTTGGCAGCTCTGGTTCGCTGGCCCTGACGCTAGCAGTCAGCTATGGGTCGCTGACCACTGCAACTCATGCGCTGTTCAGCATCTTGATCCCTGTGTGTATGTATGGTGTGTGTGTGTGTATATGTGTGTGGGTGTGTATGCTGTGTGTGTCATGTGAGTGTGTATGATGCAAATGTGTATGATGTGAATGTGTGTGTGTATGTGTGATGTGAATGTGTGTGTAGGGTATGCGCGTGTGTGTGATGTATGTATGTTGTGTGTATGCTGTGTGTATGATATGTGTATGCTGTGTGTGATGCGTGTGTGTGTGTGTGGATATGCTTTGTGGGTGTGAAGTGTGTTTGCTATGTGTGTGAGTGATGTGTGTGTGAGTGTGTCT
This sequence comes from Ariolimax columbianus, assembly GCA_036924085.1. NCBI lineage: Eukaryota > Metazoa > Mollusca > Gastropoda > Stylommatophora > Arionidae > Ariolimax > Ariolimax columbianus. The sequence continues at coordinate 19,590,738 of JAVGWX010000005.1, read as the reverse complement.
GTACAGATTCGTTCAATGACCTGTGGAAAGTCTCAGTGAGATAGTTTTTTTGTTGGTCATTGTTTGCAAGGTTCCTCCACTGATCATGTATTTTCTGTGGAAGATAAGTACAATTGGCTCTTCCAACTACCTGATGCGTTCTGACGAACGTAAACCCGCGTCCTCATAAACGTAGTTTCTCGGTAGACTTCTCAGTTGGCCGGGCTGATGTAGTACAGCCTGATTTCAAATGCTTGACGGCGTGGGCTAGTGGATAAGTGACACTGCTCACAACCCCAAGGTGCTAGGTTCGATCCCCATCACAGCACCGGCCGTTACCCCGGGGAAGCAACCCCTTAGAAAATGCAGGATGAAGCAGAACCTTACATAAATGCATGCTGAAGTCGGATTCACTGGGCCAACAGGCGCAAAATAAAAACCACAGTGCAACGCACACCGCCTTGGAAAATAGAGAAATAAGGCAAACACCAAAAAAAGAAGAAAAAAAGATGCTTGTTGTGGGCGTGAAAAGGGGTCTTTGTCAGTATGTTGCACTTGGCCATGAAGATTGGCTTTGCACCCAGTACCAATGAGAATAATAAGGAACATGAAGATGTGTTACATACCAAAAAAACACCAGACGAATAATATAAACATACGCGATTGAAGAGACGGCACTGACCTTAAAATACTACATTTTAAGCAGAAAAAAATGGGATTTATGTAAGGTAGTCTCTTGTCTGAAATCCACAGGGTATGAGAAGTAGTGGGTGATCAAAGCACACATTGAGAAGGACGCTCAACGCAAAGAAAACGGAAACAACAAAGACGTAGACAGAGTTGAAGCTGGGGTCAATCGACAGGATAATTTGATGTGGTCTTGAGATGTGCATCATACATTTCAAGGAAAGGTTCTAACTGATTAATTTATCGTTTGATTTGTAAAAATGAATGCTGCTATCTGACCCCTTCTCCCTGTGCAGTGATGACATATTGAAATCTACAGGGAAATGACATGGATTATCCGTCAGTAGACGTTACATACGATGTGTGTACAAAACATTTCCCTACCTCAATTGTTGTTTTTACAGTAACAAATTAGGCATTGTTGTTATCCTTCTGAAGGTAGGTATAGAGGACCGTCATAGACATGAGGGAATTTTTTCCCGCCTGCAGACGTCGTCAGTTGCTAGCAGTGAGCCTTTCAGTGTTGAGTGTAGTGAGCCCCATTGGGGTTTTCATTCACCACGAAATGACGCAATGTCAACGTCATGTTGATCGTTTTCTTTGACTCCGTGGGGCTGTGCATCACGAGTACGCAACATACGGTCAAGACATTACCAAAGAGTACCATCTGGAGGTCATCCGTGACCTTCATAATGCTGTTTGAGGCAAACATTCGGACCTGTGGACAACGGGAACTTGGCAGCTTCATCAATACATAGCACCTGCCCATTTTTTGCATCTAATTCAGACCTTCTTAGGCAAACCCAACATTCCTTTGGTTTGCCAGGCTTTCTGTTCTTTCGACATGGCTCCTTGCGATTATTGGCTGTTACCCAAGATAAACATTCCGCTTAAAAGAACCAGATTTGAGTCACGAGAAGACCTTATGCGGAATCCGACGACCCAGATGCACTCTATTCCCATGAGCTGCAGTGGTCAGCGACCCATAGCTGACTGCTAGCGTCAGGGCCAGCGAACCAAAGCTGCCAAGACCCTTCTACACCTCCACGCGGTGATCCTAAATAACAGGCTGCAGCAGGACAGACAGGCTAAGGAGAAGGGATCGAAGATGGAATGCTAACCCGGTACTCAAAAAATGCTTGCTGTAGTAGGATGTGTTGGACCGAAAGGTGCAAATATCGCAGTCGAGCTGTAAACTACGACGCAGCGCATTCCGTTCTCTAGACTACATTCTGCTACTTGAGCCCTTTCAGGGTTTGGTAGCAGGAGATTGAGAACGAACGAAGCCAAGCGAAGCCAAGCTAAAACCTACTTATAAGCATAAACACAAAGTTAATGACCACCGACAAAACACAATGTCAACATAAATGTACAGAGGGTGGTGGGGAAATAGATAATGTCGGCCATTTTGAAATTCTGGGCTCCAGAATTGATAAGAATGACGACTGCTTAAAAGAAATCAAAAGAAGAATAGCCATGGCAATACAGAGACGGAAGATCCTAAAGAAATTAAGGCAGAGCACCAACAAAATGACAAAAGTAAAAGTCTTGAGAGCCTGTGTTTTTCCTGTCGCAGCGTATGGCTGCGAATCATGGACGATTACTAAAACTTCTAGTCAAAGAATCGAATCCTTCGAGTAAAAATGTTACAGAAAGATCCCCAGAATGCACTGGACAGAGAAAAAGACAAATGTAGACATTCGGCAAGAGTTGAGCATAGAGGAGAACTGGTTTATTAATTTCAATATGGCCAGAAAATGTTAATACTTTTGTCACATCAAGCGACACACCGGTCTTTAGAGAACAGTGATGGAAGCTTTGCTGCCAGGCAATAGAGGCAGAGGTAGACCAAGAAGACGATGGCACCAAGATATCAAGGAATGCCTGGGTATGACTGTGGCGGAGGCTGGAGTTTTGGCACGGAATTAGTTTCTTTCAGACAGACTGTGATGGGAGCGACGTTCTATAAAGGACATGCTACATGATGATGATGTATGTGTATATATGTGTGTATGTATGTATGTATACACACACACACATACATACACACATACACACACACATACACACAGACATTAAAAGTGTGTTCAGATTACCGTTTTTGGTTGTGAATATCTCTCCCTCTGCCCACATTAATGTACATTCTTTATATAAGATTCTTAGATGGCCGCTGTAAAATCCAATCTGTATGGCAAGCAGTGATTTCATATTTTGTTCTTTTCTGTTTGTTTGTTGTTTTTTTTGGGGGGGTGGGGGTGGGGGGGGGGGGGGATTTGGTTGGCTGTTGTTCATTATTCAAACTGATACGATATAACGATTTCACATAAGAACTCTATTTCGTACTTTGGTTTGTAAAGGTTTCGTGCACTGATTGCTTTAATTATTAACGAAAGCCCATAGTTTAATATGTAGCTCTAGTCTATATGTCAGACTGACACATCCTGTAGTGTCATTACAATCGAGATGGCATAGATAAGGAGATACATGCGGTAGAAGTAAGGAAATAGGGAGAGATCGTAGAAGAATGAGGTGATCAGAAGGATTGTAAATTTGAAGACTGGCTTCTTGGCATGACACAGGAGAACATGTGATTCAGATAGAAAATGGGCGGGGGTGGTGTGGGCTAGGGCTTAAGTGACACGACTCACAATCCGAAGTTGCTGGGTTCGATCCCCATCACAGTACCGGCCGTTACCCCGGGGAAGCAAACCCTTATAAAATTCAGGAGGAAGCCGATCCTTACATAAAATGAATGCCAAAGACAGATGCACTGGGCCAACAGTCACAAAATAAAAACCGCAGTGCAACGCCTCGGGGAATAGAGAAATAGGCGACCGCAAAATAAAAAATAGAGACAGGAAAAAAGATGATGAGTATGTCGTAAAGGGGAAGACTGGAATCTTGACATAATAAAAGAAAATGAACGAGGCAGATAGAGAGAGAAAAAGGCTATCTTATAAATCTCTTTCTCTCTCTATCTATATATCTATCTTACACTCCTGTTGATCTATTTCCCTGTATGTCTCTCACTTCCTCTCTCCTTCTATTACCATATTCAGATCCCTTTTTATGAGACTTCTAATCAACCAGTCCGCGTGATTAGCCATTCATCTCCCAGTACATGAAATAAATTCTCTCACACAACCACGACACCTTTCCGTCTACCCCCAGCTGTTCTCCCGCGGCCCCCTTCTGTCCAACACGACAGAGTACTAACCTCATCCCACGGCTCGCCGACCTTAAGACTGATGTAACCGTCCACTAAAGGATTATCATTCAGTTTGATATCGGCTCTCCCGTGACACATCTGTCTTTGTCTTGGTCCTGTGAATGTCTTCCATGTCAGACTCATCGAAAGGACAAAAGTGGATAACTACAAAATGGCGAGCCTATCCTCTTTATCAAACTCTTTTTTCATCAGCTTCTTTTGTAAAATTATCTCATTATTATTTCTCTTCGACTCGCTATCATTCTATATTTCCTTCAGTCTTTCTATCTCTCTCTTTCTCTCTCTCCTCCCTCTCTCTCTCTCTCACTCTCTCTCTCTGTGCCTCGTTCATCTTCTTTCATGATTCCACTGTTTCCCGTTACGGCACTACACATCATCTTTCTTCTACTGTTTCTTCCTATTTCTGTCACCCCTCTTCCTTATATCTTCCTCTCCTTAAATTTACGCTATACAGCTCATCTTCTCTCTCTCTCTCTCTCTCTCTCTCTCTCTCTCCCAATTACTATGTGCGGACTATAGTCGTCCCCTTTATGAACATATTTATCATCACCGCCAATTTCTTGCAGTCTCTCAGTCTCCTTATCAGTCTTTGTTAGTCCTTTTACCTTCTCTCTCTTTATCTCTCTTTTTCTTGTTTCTCTCTCTCTCTCTCTCTCTCTCTCTTCTCTTCTCTATTCTCAAATATTAGCAATTTTTTTGTAACAAATAAGCTGTAACTACATTTTTTCGTCTCTCTCTCTCTCTCTTTATGTCTCCCTTACTTTATCTCTTCCTACCCCCCCCCCCCCCCCACCCATCTCTCTCTCTCTCTCTCTCTTTCTCTGTCAAGCAATATAGCTTGCTTCGTACTGTCCAATAAAGAGTCTCCGCCAAGTTGGATATCGTCTCCCATGTGACATATCTGACCTACACATTTATCAGGAAAGATCTCCTGACAGTGTCATCGATATTACAGAACCGGAATACCACAAAATGGCAAAAACTGATTTTTCTGAACAAAGAACATACTGTAACCAAACTTCTCTAATCGTGTGTCTTCTAGTTTATGAGACGTTGAAAGTCTAAGAGAAAAGTGATTCGATCACAAGTTAATCATGACAAAGTGATCAAGGTACTGAGCAGTGCATGAGCTGTAGCGGTCAACGACCTCAAGGTAACTGCTAGCGCCAAGGCCAGCAACCCAGAGCTGCCATGTGGCGATCCTGGATAACAGGCTGAACCAGGGCAGACTGGCTAAGGAGAAGGGGAGGACAGACTGGCTAAGGAGCGGGGAGGACAGACTGGAGAAGGGAAGGCAGACTGGCTAAGGAGAAGGGGGGAGACTGGCTAACGAGAAGGGACGGCAGACTGGAGAAGGACTGGCAGACTGGCTAAGGAGAGGGGAGGACAGACTGGCTAAGGAGAGGGGAGGACAGACTGGCTAAGGAAAAGGGGGGAGACTGGCTAAAGAGAAGGGAGGGCAGACTGGAGAAGGGAAGGCAGACTGGCTAAAGAGAGGGGAGGAAAAACTGGCTAAGGAGAGGGGAGGACAAACTGGCTAAGGAGAAGGGGGGAGACTGGCTAAAGAGAAGGGAGGGCAGACTGGAGAAGGGAAGGCAAACTGGCTAAGGATAGGGGAGGACAAACTGGCTAAGGAGAGTGAGTGTAGACTGGCTAAGGAGAGAGGAGGACAGACTGGCTAAGGAGAAGGGGGGAGACTGGCTAAAGAGAAGGGACGGCAGACTGGAGAAGGGAAGGCAGACTGGCTAAGGAGAAGGGAGGAGACTGGCTAAAGAGAGGGGAGGGCAGGCTGGCTAAGGAGAGAGGAGGGCAGACTGGTTAAGGAGAGGGGAGGGCAGACTGGCTAAGGAGAGAGGAAGGCAGACTGGCTAAGGAGAGGGGAAGGCAGACTGGCTAAGGAGAGGGGGGGGGCAGACTGGCTAAGGAGAGGGGAGGGAAGACTAACTAAGGAGGGGTGAGGGCAGACTGGCTAAGGAGAGGGGAGGGCAGACTGGCTAAGGAGAGGGGATTAAAGAGGGAAACGTTACCTGTACGAAAAAATGCTTGCTGAAGTCGGATTTGTCGGTTCGGAAGGTGCAAAGATCGCAGTCAAGCTGTAAACTACAAGACAACGTCATTCCGTTCTCCGGGATCAAGACGCTGAGCAGCGCATGAGCTGCAGTGGTCAGCGACCCATATCTGACTGCTAGCGTCAGGGCCAGCGAACCAGAGCTGCCAAGACCCTTCTACACCTCCACGTGGTGATCCTGGATAACAGGCTGCAACAGGGCAGACTGGCTAAGGAGTAGGGATCGAAGAGGAATGCTAACCCGGTGCTTAAAAAATGCTTGCTGAAGTCGGATGTGTTGGACCGAAAGGTGCAAATATCGCAGTCAAGCTATAAACTACGTCACAACGCATTCCGTTCTCCGGACTACACTCTGCTACTTAAGCCTTTTCAGGGTTTGGTAGCGGGAGATTGAGAACGAACGAAGCCAAGCCAAGCCATTCCGTTCTCCAGACTACATCCTGCCACTTGCAAAGTCATTTCAGGACTTTGTAGCGGGAGATTTCTTCTTCTTTTTCTTTCTTCTACTTCTGACGCTGTCTGACGTCGACTTGAATTTGCTCAAAGAAAGTTGCGGTCATCCCCAGGCTGTCGACACTGCCATAGAGCTTGGGTAGTACTTTACATCATATCTAGCTGTTCCTGTCATTCGCTACTGGTAAGTATACAAGCAATTTCAGAGCGGAGGCAGAGGCATTGAGGGCGGCAGTGGAAGAAATGGTGACACATAAAGAAAATGAAAGCCATATAGTCCTGCTTACAGATGCTTTGGCCGTAGTAACAGCGCTAAAAAGCCAGAAAAACACTGAGCTTAATGACTTAAGAGCAGTACTCTGTCAACTATGCCAGCAGTCCGCACCAAAAAGGGTAGTGGTACAGTGTGTCCCATCACACTGCAACATCCAAGGCAACGAGGAGGCAGACAGACTGGCAAAAAAAGGTGCAAGACTACCACAAACAGATACTAGTATGACGTACGAAGAGTCAAAACGGCTTATTAAAGCCAGATACATGACCAAATGGGAAACTGAACATACCGGCTACACCAAAAACGATGCCTATTACCAGTTGAACAGAAGAGAGCAGGTCGTTGTCTTCAGACTTCGCACTGGCCACAATAGACTGAGGTACCACCTATTCAACAAATTGAAGATAGGTGGTACCGACGAATGCCCGTGTGGTACCGGGAAAAAGACCGCTGAGCATCTGCTGCAGAACTGCCCGACATACGAGGATCAGAGAGAGCAGATGTGGCCATCACCAGTGGAACCACAAGACAAGCTCTATGGCAGTGTCGACAGCCTCAGGATGACCGCCGCTTTTTTCGAAAAAATAATGGTTACTGTCTGCGTACGATGAAGAAGAAGAAGATATCTAGCTGTTCTTCGGGACGGCGTGGGATAGTGGTTAAGTGACACGGCTCACAACCGGAAGGTGCTGGGTTCGATCCCCATCCCAGCACCAGCCGTTACCCCGGGGAAGAAACCTCTTAGAAAATGCAGGAGGAATCAGACACTTACATAAAATGAATGCTGTAGTCGGATGCACTGGGCCGGCAGGCGCAAAATAAAAACCACAGTGCAACGCACACCGCCTTGGGGATTAGAGAAATAAAGCGAACGCAAAAATTGAAAAAACAAAAAAAATCTAGCTGTACACGAAATGCTGCTAGAGAGACACGGTCTAAAATCGAGAAAGAGAACTGGTCAGCAGATTAAACATAGCTAATAGGAGAACTGAGAATCTAGTCCGGTCAGGCCCAACAAACTGACCATGAGGTCGCGTCAATATACTGACCAATACCCCAATTTTTCTTCCATGTCGCGTTACTTGGAAACAGGTTGTTCCCAATGTAGTTTGGCTTACAAAATGGGGATCGCCGTTATTCCCGTAGTAGTGAGCGCGCACTTTGGATGTGAGGAAAGCTACTACAAACTGCAACATAACGGTCTTTTCAGGGAGAACAAAAGAGTAAATATACTCATTGCCCGAGTGGTCAGCCAAGGTTTTTGGGAATTTCAAGGACAAGAATAGCACCACTGCCTCACAAAGGGCATGTCGTAAGAGGCAACTAACTGTGTGACATAGTATAACACCGGCCATGGTTAGTAGGTTGGTTTAGAGCAGCATAGATGGCGCCTAACAGGCTGCGGATCTACTTTGCTCTAGTGTTTGAGTCTGTTAAGATGGACTAGCACATCGGTTAACCATCCTCCATAAGCGCTTGTCCCAACGTAGGGGAGTATTAAGCTGCTCGATCCCAACCCGCTAAGCAGGAAACCATTCTCCCGGCTAAATCCAACTCATACCAGGACTGGGACCTGCACCGGACCATCTGCCCCTGTAGAAATACAGGTCGACTAAGAAAAAAGAACTCATTGTGGGCATTAAACAACAACAACAATGCAAAATAACAAATGCGATGGTCCACGAGAAACTACGGGTGGAAAGATAATTGTTGAAAGACATAAAGAGCAAATAAATCATATATTTTAGCCGCATTAAAAAGACATAACACACACACTAGAGGGAACGGTTAGAAGAAGTTGAGCACAAGGTCTGCAGTGCTACAAGTTGGTGGATAAAAGCAAGCGATGGACGAGCAGGACTTGTTCTGTGTGTACCACCAGGGCAAGAAATAAAGAATGTTGGAGACCCATTGTCTGTGTGTACCACCAGGGCAAGAGATAGAGAATGTTGGAGATCCATTGTCTGTGTGTACCACCAGGGCAAGAGATAGAGAATGTTGGAGACCCATTGTCTGTGTACCACCAGATCGAGAGATACAGAATGTTGGCGACACATTATCTGTGTGTATCACCTAGTCAAGAGACAGAGAATGTTGAGATCCATTGTCTGTGTGCAACTATCAAAACGAGACATAGAAAATGTTGGATATACATTGCATATACTATCATGGCGAGAGACAGAATGTCGGAGATCCATTGTCTATGTATATCTTCATGGCAAGACATACAGAATTATTGGAGATCAGTTGTCTGTGTGTACCACCATGGCGAGACATTAAGAATGTTAAGACCCATTGCAGCCAACCTTAATTGTAGAGACGACACTTGAATTGAAATTAACCGTTGTACAATTGCGACTGTAATACACTGTTCCCAGCGGCACTCATTCTTATTTGACTATATTTGTCTTCTGTTTCCTTATTGATTTCCGTCTAACCGTTTCCATCTTCTGTCACTGTGCTTCCAAGATATCAGAACAATGTTTTGTTTCAGTGATTGTGTCTTCATTACACAACTTTTATTTGTTCCTTTTTCAGTTTCGTTGGGGATAATATTTGCAAGAAAGGAAGAGATGCTATATGCCTATAAAAGAAGATGATGTGTTGTTGCTAAGAATCGACTTCACTGCGCTCAGGGCATGCCTATAGGTGCTCAGTCTTTTCCAACAAATAGCGAAAGGTGTGGATACTGATGGTTTCGACAGCTCATTGGTTCTACACACTTCTGCTCCGTCCTCTCTTACACACCAGTCCAATTGAACCTTGTTCGATATCAAAGATATGCAGTTTGTGAATAGCTGATTTATCTATTGCGGTATCGCCGCCTAACAGGTGATCATTGATAGATTTTAAAATATCATTCCTATGCATATCTAGTATGCTTGTAACGGGCAAATGTGAAGCCAGAATGTCAGTTCTTTCGTTACTTTGAACTCCAGACTGGCCATGACAGTAGGTCCAGACCTGCCTGTGAAGATTTTTTTTTAAAAGAAAACTTTTTTAAAGGATATTTGTTCAAGTCCAGATACAGAAACAAGTCGAGTGGTCTCGAGGTAAGACGTCGGTCACGGGTTATGGAGGTCGCTGGTTCAAATCACGGTTGAGACTTACTGGTATTTCCACGGATCTCTAGGTACTAGAGATCGGACACCTGTGTGTAGAGTTGCGCACGTCAAAAATTCCTCGGCAGTTGGAAATCGAAAAGAGTAGGCTTAACGGCCGCTATCAGGGCCTAATTCAAAATTATGTTCAAAATTTAGCAAACCTATTACGGGATCCTCGGAGTTCGTCCATTGTGCTGAGATTCTCCAAAAACTTGAAGAAGAACAGTGCACGTATGGGTCAAACCGTGTGCAATGACATTGATTCTTCGACTTAACTAAATTAAAACTAAAAAGAAACAAGAAGACAAAACGAGAAAAATCAGGTAATTGTTTTACTTTTTTAATACCAGTTTCCCATTCGTATTTGTCTCATAAATATATAACCAATGGTATGATTCAGTGGCTCTCAAGCTTTGTTCAGATCTCAGAACCACTGAAGCCAATGATAATTTTCCACTGTTTTTCTACACACTAGGATTAACTAGGTCTGCCGATGTTCGCTCAGTCAATGCTAAGATGACGAATTTGCAGGTGTTTTGTAGCTGGAGAGTGGCGTTGTGTAAGGTGTTAACGATTGTTTAAGTGTCAGGCAATAACGTGTCTCTTTCTGTGTTGAGTCCTGGTCAAGGGAACAGCAAATATTTCACCATCTACTATGTATGAGTGGAGTTGGGGCAGTTAGGCTTGTGTGCAGGGTCTTGATGGTCTGTGTATATCTCAAGTCTGATGTGTTCTGTCCTAAGTTGGGAGATTATGCTCTGTTCCGTGAATTGCAGCTTGTTGCTGTTGTTATTTTTGGTTTGGCTGTGTCATTTCAGCAGACTCTTCCGTCCATCAGCTCATCCATTCCTCTATGAAATTGTTTTAAAGTATTAGTTTTGCTGTATTCATGTTGACTGACGTGTTGTTTTATCCAGGCTTGCTACTAGATTTGCTAGTCTGTATAATTTCTCATGGCATTGCCTGATAAAACATAACTTAGCTTAACGTCTTTGTACTGGATTAGAAGACTCTGCAAAGTCTGTACAACCAGTTTCTTGGAGAGCAGTTAACCGATGTGCAAGTCCATCTTAATAGACTCAAACACTAAAGCAAAGAAGACCTGCAGTTTGTTAGATGCCATCGAAAGTTATTGCCCATCGCGAAGCCATGATGGCCACAATATCAGACACATTTGTCTTAATAACGTGATGGGCTGTATTTGGATTATAGTGAGGAAGAATATGCGCTGATCTCCTTAGAGTTACGTTGGATCAGTGGCACGTCTATTGATTGAGACGACTGGCGGTAACTCGGAATGTAGGCACTGTGGTCTTACCTCCCGTGAGAATAGGAGTCGATTGAAACTTGCGGGATTCGATCGCCCATCACCTATCACTGTGAGAGGCGAGTGCCTTAACCTCTTGACTACAACGACCATAGGTGCTACCATATTGACTTTGCTGCGCTTAACAAACCCCCTAACCATGGTCAGTGTTATCCCAAGTCATACAGTTAGTCGCCTCTTACGACATGCTCTTTGTGGAACAGTGCTGCTATTCTATATGTCCCGGAATCCACTGGATGGTGACTTTGATGCGGAGTCTTGTTTGTATCTTATCCATCATCTCAGCCAGCTTTGCAACTTTTTTGTTTCGTTAGTTAAAGGAATGTTTCTAGTGCGTGTAGCAATATCGGATGGTTTTTGCTTACTTTGCTAGACCTTCTTGAGTATTGGTGTTTATTGCTGTAATATCTGCTTGGTGGTTTTTATCATTTTCACCTCATGTTTCTCATAGTTGGAAAATATCGCTACTTGGGTACTTTATTAAAGCTCAATCAGGCTTTATAGTGACCTTAAAAGCAGATCCATACATGTAGCACAGTGTTATGGTCTTTTATTTCTAAGGTTGCTGTCTTGAGTACTGTTGGGTTGCTGTCTTGAGTACTGTTGGGTTGCTGTCTTGAGTACTGTTGGGTTGCTGTCTTGAGTACTGTTGGGTTGCTGTCTTGAGTACTGTTGGGTTGCTGTCTTGAGTACTGTTGGGCTGCTGTCTTGAGTACTGTTGGGTTGCTGTCTTGAGTACTGTTGAGTTGCTGTCTTGAGTACTGTTGGGTTGCTGTCTTGAGTACTGTTGGGTTGCTGTCTTGAGTACTGTTGGGCTGCTGTCTTGAGTACTGTTGGGTTGCTGTCTTGAGTACTGTTGGGTTGCTGTCTTGAGTACTGTTGGGTTGCTGTCTTGAGTACTGTTGGGTTGTTGTCTTGAGTACTGTTGGGTTGCTGTCTTGAGTACTGTTGGGTTGTTGTCTTGAGTACTGTTGGGTTGCTGTCTTGAGTACTGTTAGGTTGTTGTCTTGAGTACTGTTGGGTTGCTGTCTCTTGTATTTTCCAAAAGTAGAGCTCTTGCTATAGATGATTTTGACTCATTTTCTGGGTAAAATATTGGGTTTTTCTGATATTTCCAATATTTGTGGGAGATGATGTTGTCCTGCTAATGTTATAGCTATTTGTAATTTGGACTTTTTGTCTAAATCTAAATTGGTTTCCACTTTTCGACCAGCTATTTAACCAGTTTTGGAAAATGGCATTGCAGCTAAATCAAACTTTGAAAAATTAGGACGCATCCAAAACCAAGCACCCGTATCATAACAGGTGCTGTGAAGTCCACCCAAATAAAATACATGGAAGCCATGACTGGGCTATAGCCAATAGAAGACCTCCGAGAATGCAGAATCCTACAGCAAGCGGGAAAATTCAAAAGAATCATGAACCACCCGATTCATCACAGACTAAATGGGTTGGGACGCGGCAAGCTAAAAAGAAAATGTTTTACAGTCCAGGCAAAAGAAAAAATTAAAAACAATGCTGCACTCTTAAACGAAAAAATAAAACTCATACCAGCATGCACCATCCGCTGCCTCTGGAAAGGAAGACCGTTCCCTGATCTTATATGCAATGTCCCCAACATCGACGACAAAAAGACACAAGCAGAGGAATAGAAAAAACACATAATTACAAATTACATCAACTAAAATTTTCCACCAACGGCCTGGACACACGCCTATACGGATGACTCAGCCAAAGATGCCATTGGAAACGGGAGAGAAGGCATCACTATAAAACTAAAAAGCAAAGTCTACTCAGCAGCATTCGCCACTGGGAGACGCTGCAGCAACTTTAGTGCCGAAGCCAGTGCACTGAGACAAGCAGCTGAAATCCTTATAGACCATATGGAGCAGACATAAAAGCAAGTGGTTCATTTTCACAGATGCCCTCGCAGTGTTAATGGCGTTCAAGAACCAGCACAAAAAGGAACTCGGTGCTCTAGCAGACTCGCTCGAACGCCTGTCCCAGTGCTTCAAAAAAGCACAGTCCAGTGGATACCAGCCTGCTGCAACATTCCAGTCAACGAGGAGGCGGACAGACTCGCCAGAGAGAGAGGAATGCTGCAGCAGAGTGATACAAAAATCACATTCAATGAGACAAAAGCATTCATCAGGGTAACGCACAATGGAAAAAAGACCACTCTGGCCACATAGAAAACGATGCCCACCATCATCTCTCCAGGCGAGACTAGGTGATAATTCTCCGGCTACGCACAGGCCACAACAGACTTAGATGCCATCTGTACAACAAGTTCAAGATTGTGCCTGCGGCACAGCCCCCATGAAGGCAGAACATATTTTGCAGTCCTGTCCACTGTATACCGACAAAAAAAAGTAGCATTTGGCAACAGCCATTGTCCTTTCACGAGAAGCTGTACTGAAGCGTACAGAGCCTTGAGTCGACTGATGCCTTCGTCATTGAAGCTATTGAAGTTGAGGTCTGAAGACGAACGAGGAAGAAGAGGAAGAAGAAGAAGAAGAAGAAGAAGAAGAAGAAGAAGAAGAAGAAGAAGAAGAAGAAGACAGACTTTTTGTCTAAATCTAAATTGGTTTCCACTTTTCGACCAGCTATTTGTGTGTTCTTGTCGCATTCTTATAGACCGTTCTCTACCCTCAATTGTTGCACGTTTGCGCCTTAGTTCCATGCTGGAATCAATTTTGTAGGCAGCCCTTTGTGTGATTCTTTAGTCCTCACACATAAACTTGATTTTGTATTTAATTTTATTTGTTCTGCGTTATTTTGCTCATTGTGGTTTCCGGTGGCAGATTATAGTTCATAAATGATCGGACACAACCCAGGTACAACCTCAGATACCCTTTCATTGCTCAATGTGTAGTTCGTGCATAGTTTTTGTTAAAGTTCAGGGCGCTGTTGGTTGTGCATGTCATCTTGTGTACAGAAAGGTTAACCAGTAGTTGTCTGACTGTCAAGCTTGACTCTACGTTTGACAGAACTTCATCCCTGCTCACTAGCTGTCCAACGAGTTTGAGTTGGTACGCATTTTGTGTTCTTTATGCTTCTTGTGAAGACTTGTTACAGTTCATTTCAGTCGTGCCTCACCAGAACGAAGGTTCGGAACCCGATCCTTGTATGTAACATTTAAGAGTTCTAAAGCGCCTCATTTCCATTGTATATATTTTGCACTGGATATTCGCAGTAATGGTCTGTCTCACAAGCATACACAAATATTGAGAGCACCAATGAACGCATTAGTCTAACTTGTATGCTGAGGGCGAGCCGCGTATCCTGTCATGTGGGTTTCAAATGCGGAAGCTCCGCTGTAGTCTGTGCTATTCTGGAAACTATCTCGTCACTGATCAGTGATCCCAGATACTTGAATCGCTGTACAACTTCCAGCTCCTACCCATTTGCTTTTATCACAGATGTAAACTCTTCCGTGCTATTAGTCACAAGCTTTGTTTTCTCTGCATTTATCTCCATGCCATAGCTCTGCGCCGCTCTGTCCAATCTACTAATCAGCTTCAGGAGTTCCGTTTCCGTGACTGCCAGACCATCTATTTCATCTGCAAATCGTAGGTTTGTAATCGTCTTGTCCCCTATTCGTCCCGCCAGGGCCACCTCCATTATTCTGTCCAAGAATAATTTGAAGAGTGTTGGAAAGAGTATACAACCCCGTCTCCCCCCAACCGACGTGCGGAACCATTCTCCTCGCATTCCGTCTACAGAAACTGCACTTGACACATTCTCATAAAAGTTCTCAATTACCTTCACAATTTTACTATTGATCTTGTTATGCTTCATTGTTGTCCACTGCCCCGCTTGCCATACTCTGTCGAAAGGTTTTTTGAAATCGATGAAGACATGATATATCTGTTGTTGCTACTCTAAGTATTTCTCATTCAATATCCGCAGGTCTGTTCAGTGATACTTCTTCCCGCTCGCAGCCCTGCCTGCTCTTCGGCAATGATATTCTCTGCCTGTGGTTTTAATCTGTTGAGGATTATTCTTAAGAGAACTTTGCTTGGATGACTAATGAGGCTAATTGTTCGATAGTTCTGACACATCTTTAGGTTCCCTGATTTAGGCAGCGGTAAAACCGCTGATTTTGTACAAATGGTTGGCCACTCTCCTATCCGCCAAATTATATTATAGATAAATGTCACAGCCTCAATTATTACCTCCCCTCCCACTTATAGGAACTCTGCTGGGATATTATCAACACCCACAGCTTCTCCCATTTTTAGCATCTTCACCGCTTCAGTTACTTCCTCTCTTGTTATCGGTTGATTCTCCTCTAACAAATTCATTTCGGGGGTCATTGTATTTCCTGGGTCACGTCGACCCTCATGCTTATATAATTCAGAGCAGTACTCTGTCCAACGCGCCCGAATGTCTTGGGCTTCTGTGAGACATTTCCCTCTCTTATCCTGAATCGTTGTATTACGACCTTGTATAGGCCTTATTAGATCCTTGACTATTGTATATGCCCCCTTGGCATCGTTTCTTCCCAGATTTTGTTCGATATCTGATCCATTCTACCTTGGCCTTTTTCATTTTGGTCTTTATGTTTCCATTTATCTCTCTGTATTTCATAATCCCATCCAGTTTATTCTTTGACCTCTTCAGTAATCTTCTCTTGTCACATAACTCGAGTAGTTTACAGTTGCACTTGTCTTTATTTAAAGTTTCCCAAACTTGTAATGCACAGTTATTGTGGCCAGAGTTATGTTCAAATTTGCTTGTACCAGTTTTTTTAATGTTTTTTTTATTGTCCGGATGAGTAAGGAGTAAGTCTTTAGAACTTTCAAGATACCGGGGTAAGATTGGGGAGGGGGGGGGGGGGGAGGAGGGTGAAGGATTTTAGCATTTATGTAGATTAGGTAGAGGGGGCAATTAAACAAAGGTCCTTATGGCTATCCCTACTATATTGTGTTGTTGTTTATTTGGTTGATGTGGTTTCATCTGCTGTTGTTTGAATTGTTCCATTTTTCAAGTAGGCTCTAATTCAAAAAACACATTTTCTCTATATGTGGATTACTATTCTTGTATTTAAAAATTCATCCTTCTATATTTGTTTATATCCTTTCTACGTTTAATGTTTTCTACAGAAAATGTAAACGTTGATTCTCAGCTCTGTGATCTTTTCGTAATCATACCTGACTGGCATCAATCATGCTATTGTTTTCCAGCCGCCGGTACAGTCTGTGGTTCCCCATTCGTTCAACTAGTTTCCTAGTTGTTGAGGTAAATGAGATAGATATGTAGTATCTTAGGTTTCCAGATAATTAATGTTTCTTTCAAATTGGCTTGATGTTTGCAATGAGCCATGTCTTATGTGGGTGAAATTTCTAGGAACGTTCTGTTACTAAGGTTCATGAGAACAGACTTTGCTTTTAAATAGAGGTTTAATATTTAAAATACATTTAATTTTATTATTCAAACAGGCATGTTAAAATATGTTGCCAGGTAGCCGAAGGCTAATCTGTAGTAGGGTTTTTTTTAAACGTCCTGCGGTTTACAACTCCTCGAGGAAGTTACAAATAGTTTGGGTGGATTTTTAACTAGAATTTTGAATTTTGTCAGAGCAATTGCCGTTAAACCTGCTCTTTTCGATTTCTAAACGCTAAAAGATTTTTTACGTGCTTGACACTGAACACGGGAGTCCAACATCACTACCCAGAGATCAGTGGAATTTTTACTAGAAGATCCACATGAAAAAATCCCAGTCTCCACCATGATTCAAACCCGCTACTTCCGGCACCCGAGGCGAACACCTTGGATATCATTTCATTATTCGTTGTGTCGGTTTCTGGAGCCCTTTTTATCTTCAATTCATTTTCAAAGAGCATTATTCATTTCCTGCGTTCTGTACTCAGTCTCAAGTTGTGCAACATTTACTTTGGCAGCTCATTGTTGTATTATTGTTACTATCTTGATTGCTTTGTCTATCTGTTTCTTTCGATATGTTATGCTGACTGTCATAATATTTGTTAACTATTGCTGCTCATTGTCTTATTGTTTGCTATGATTTGTCCATCAGATGTGAATGTTTTTTTTATCTGCCTCCTTCATTTTGTTATCAAGACAGTTGCTTTGTGTTTTCATTTATAAACATTTTTAGTGTCTTAGTTCGACCCCTTCTTCGCCAAGGTGTGGTCACCTTTGAGCGGGTCCCAACTCAGGATCCAGTCGTTTCTGTCGCGTACGGGTGTAATCATGGCCATCTTTACTCCAGGCATGATCATAAATGGGAAATAACCCAGTGGTGGAGGCGGTGCCTAGGCTAATTACGTCCTTTGCTAAGAGGTTTTGTAATCAGTGTCCATAGTTCGTTGCTCTTTTTTAAAATTAAAAATGGTTTATTTCACATCTGGCATCAGCTGCTTTTAAGATACAATACAACTATGCAGTTGTTTCTTCCAGTGTTGGTTCACTCCCCCTATTTGATTATACTAGCAACGGCAACCACACACGGCCATCTTTAGGTAATCGATAACAACTGTGAATGATATTTGGAACTTCATCTGTGATCATTGACATTGTAGATTGAGACTCCGGATTCTTCAATAAATTCTGATGTCCATTTAGGGTCTCAATACCGCCGTACACTTTCTTCAATTGGAGAATCGGCTTGAGCCATATCCTTTTCCTCAGATCTGTTTGGTGGGTGTAGTCTTGGAGTATGTGTGCTTCTGTCATGTTTGCTAGGTCGTAGTAAGAGGTTGGTGCTACTTTACGTGAATTTGGTGTACCTGTGGTGTCTCATTTTATTGTGGTTAGTTCGAAGACCTAGTATGAAAACGTGGTGTAGCTGTGGTGTCTCATTCTATAGTGGCTAGTTTGGAAATCTAGTATGATAACTTGGTGTACCTGTGGTGTCTCATTCTATTGTGGTTAGTTCGAAGACCTAGTATGAAAACGTGGCGTACCTGTGGTGTCTCATTCTATTGTGGCTAGTTTGGAAATCTAGTATGATAACTTGGTGTACCTGTGGTGTCTCATTCTATTGTGGTTAGTTCGAAGACCTAGTATGAAAACGTGGTGTACCTGTGGTGTCTCATTCTATTGTGGCTAGTTTGGAAATCTAGTATGATAACTTGGTGTACCTGTGGTGTCTCATTCTATTGTGGTTAGTTTGGAAATCTAGTGTGATAACTTGGTGTACCTGTGGTGTCTCATTCTATTGTGGTTAGTTTGGAAATCTAGTATGATAACATGGTGCACCTGTGGTGTCTCATTCTATTGTGGCTAGTTTGGAAATCTAGTATGATAACTTGGTGTACCTGTGGTGTCTCATTCTATTGTGGCTAGTTTGGAAATCTAGTATGATAACTTGGTGTACCTGTGGTGTCTCATTCTATTGTGGCTAGTTTGGAAATCTAGTGTGATAACTTGGTGTACCTGTGGTGTCTCATTCTATTGTGGCTAGTTTGGAAATCTAGTGTGATAACTTGGTGTACCTGTGGTGTCTTATTCTATTGTGGCTAGTTTGGAAATCTAGTATGATAACCTGGTGTACCTGTGGTGTCTCGTTCTATTGTGGCTAGTTTGGAAATCTAGTATGATAACTTGGTGTACCTGTGGTGTCTCATTCTATTGTGGCTAGTTTGGAAATCTAGTATGATAACTTGGTGTACCTGTGGTGTCTCATTCTATTGTGGCTAGTTTGGAAATCTAGTATGATAACTTGGTGTACCTGTGGTGTCTCATTCTATTGTGGCTAGTTTGGAAATCTAGTGTGATAACTTGGTGTACCTGTGGTGTCTCATTCTATAGTGGCTAGTTTGGAAATCTAGTATGATAACTTGGTGTACCTGTGGTGTCTCATTCTATTGTGGCTAGTTTGGAAATCTAGTGTGATAACTTGGTGTACCTGTGGTGTCTCACTCTATTGTGGCTAGTTTGGAAATCTAGTGTGATAACTTGGTGTACCTGTGGTGTCTCATTCTATTGTGGCTAGTTTGGAAATCTAGTATGATAACTTGGTGTACCTGTGGTGTCTCATTCTATTGTGGCTAGTTTGGAAATCCAGTATGATAACTTGGTGTACCTGTGGTGTCTCATTCTATTGTGGCTAGTTCGGAAATCTAGTATGATAACTTGGTGTACCTGTGGTGTCTCATTCTATTGTGGCTAGTTTGGAAATCTAGTATGATAACTTGGTGTACCTGTGGTGTCTCATTCTATTGTGGCTAGTTTGGAAATCTAGTGTGATAACTTGGTGTACCTGTGGTGTCTCATTCTATTGTGGCTAGTTTGGAAATCTAGTGTGATAACTTGGTGTACCTGTGGTGTCTTATTCTATTGTGGCTAGTTTAGAAATCTAGTATGATAACCTGGTGTACCTGTGGTGTCTCATTCTATTGTGGCTAGTTTGGAAATATAGTGTGATAACTTGGTGTACCTGTGGTGTCTCACTCTATTGTGGCTAGTTTGGAAATCTAGTGTGATAACTTGGTGTACCTGTGGTGTCTCATTCTATTGTGGCTAGTTTGGAAATCTAGTATGATAACTTGGTGTACCTGTGGTGTCTCATTCTATTGTGGCTAGTTTGGAAATCTAGTATGATAACTTGGTGTACCTGTGGTGTCTCATTCTATTGTGGCTAGTTCGGAAATCTAGTATGATAACTTGGTGTACCTGTGGTGTCTCATTCTATTGTGGCTAGTTTGGAAATCTAGTATGATAACTTGGTGTACCTGTGGTGTCTCATTCTATTGTGGCTAGTTTGGAAATCTAGTATGATAACTTGGTGTACCTGTGGTGTCTCATTCTATTGTGGCTAGTTTGGAAATCTAGTGTGATAACTTGGTGTACCTGTGGTGTCTCATTCTATTGTGGCTAGTTTGGAAATCTAGTGTGATAACTTGGTGTACCTGTGGTGTCTCATTCTATTGTGGCTAGTTTGGAAATCTAGTGTGATAACTTGGTGTACCTGTGGTGTCTCATTCTATTGTGGCTAGTTTGGAAATCTAGTATGATAACTTGGTGTACCTGTGGTGTCTCATTCTATTGTGGCTAGTTTGGAAATCTAGTATGATAACTTGGTGTACCTGTGGTGTCTCATTCTATTGTGGCTAGTTTGGAAATCTAGTATGATAACTTGGTGTACCTGTGGTGTCTCATTCTATTGTGGTTAGTTCGAAGACCTAGTATGAAAACGTGGTGTACCTGTGGTGTCTCATTCTATTGTGGCTAGTTTGGAAATCTAGTATGATAACTTGGTGTACCTGTGGTGTCTCATTCTATTGTGGCTAGTTCGAAGACCTAGTGTGATAACTTGGTGTACCTGTGGTGTCTCATTCTATTGTGGCTAGTTTGGAAATCTAGTGTGATAACTTGGTGTACCTGTGGTTTCTTATTCTATTGTGGCTAGTTTGGAAATCTAGTGTGATAACTTGGTGTACCTGTGGTGTCTCATTCTATTGTGGCTAGTTCGAAGACCTAGTGTGATAACTTGGTGTACCTGTGGTGTCTCATTCTATTGTGGCTAGTTCGAAGACCTAGTGTGATAACTTGGTGTACCTGTGGTGTCTCATTCTATTGTGGCTAGTTCGAAGACCTAGTGTGATAACTTGGTGTACCTGTGGTGTCTCATTCTATTGTGGCTAGTTCGAAGATCTAGTGTGATAACTTGGTGTACCTGTGGTGTCTCATTCTATTGTGGCTAGTTCGAAGACCTAGTGTGATAACTTGGTGTACCTGTGGTGTCTCATTCTATTGTGGCTAGTTTGGAAATCTAGTATGATAACTTGGTGTACCTGTGGTGTCTCATTCTATTGTGGCTAGTTTGGAAATCTAGTATGATAACTTGGTGTACCTGTGGTGTCTCATTCTATTGTGGCTAGTTCGGAAATCTAGTATGATAACTTGGTGTACCTGTGGTGTCTCATTCTATTGTGGCTAGTTTGGAAATCTAGTGTGATAACTTGGTGTACCTGTGGTGTCTCATTCTATTGTGGTTAGTTTGGAAATCTAGTATGATAACATGGTGCACCTGTGGTGTCTCATTCTATTGTGGCTAGTTTGGAAATCTAGTATGATAACTTGGTGTACCTGTGGTGTCTCATTCTATTGTGGCTAGTTTGGAAATCTAGTATGATAACTTGGTGTACCTGTGGTGTCTCATTCTATTGTGGCTAGTTTGGAAATCTAGTGTGATAACTTGGTGTACCTGTGGTGTCTCATTCTATTGTGGCTAGTTTGGAAATCTAGTGTGATAACTTGGTGTACCTGTGGTGTCTTATTCTATTGTGGCTAGTTTGGAAATCTAGTATGATAACCTGGTGTACCTGTGGTGTCTCGTTCTATTGTGGCTAGTTTGGAAATCTAGTATGATAACTTGGTGTACCTGTGGTGTCTCATTCTATTGTGGCTAGTTTGGAAATCTAGTATGATAACTTGGTGTACCTGTGGTGTCTCATTCTATTGTGGCTAGTTTGGAAATCTAGTATGATAACTTGGTGTACCTGTGGTGTCTCATTCTATTGTGGCTAGTTTGGAAATCTAGTATGATAACTTGGTGTACCTGTGGTGTCTCATTCTATAGTGGCTAGTTTGGAAATCTAGTATGATAACTTGGTGTACCTGTGGTGTCTCATTCTATTATGGCTAGTTTGGAAATCTAGTATGATAACTTGGTGTACCTGTGGTGTCTCATTCTATTGTGGCTAGTTTGAAAATCTAGTATGATAACTTGGTGTACCTGTGGTGTCTCATTCTATTGTGGCTAGTTCGAAGACCTAGTGTGATAACTTGGTGTACCTGTGGTGTCTCATTCTATTGTGGCTAGTTTGGAAATCTAGTGTGATAACTTGGTGTACCTGTGGTTTCTTATTCTATTGTGGCTAGTTTGGAAATCTAGTGTGATAACTTGGTGTACCTGTGGTGTCTCATTCTATTGTGGCTAGTTCGAAGACCTAGTGTGATAACTTGGTTTACCTGTGGTGTCTCATTCTATTGTGGCTAGTTCGAAGACCTAGTGTGATAACTTGGTGTACCTGTGGTGTCTCCTTCTATTGTGGCTAGTTCGAAGACCTAGTGTGATAACTTGGTGTACCTGTGGTGTCTCATTCTATTGTGGCTAGTTCGAAGACCTAGTGTGATAACTTGGTGTACCTGTGGTGTCTCATTCTATTGTGGCTAGTTCGAAGACCTAGTGTGATAACTTGGTGTACCTGTGGTGTCTCATTCTATTGTGGCCAGTTCGAAGACCTAGTGTGATAACTTGGTGTTTTCTGTGTGTGGACAGTTGGTAGTATCCGTGATCTGTGTGCTCCTTGGGGCGTTCTTCCTCCCACTTTATATTGTATTGCCTTTTTAATTATGAATTTTGCTTTTGTTCAGAAGTCGAGCAGAGAAAAATATATCAGAGCTCTGATGACTCATTACAACATCATGACAAAAGACAGACTATTGATAAACCACTACAACATCAATGCAAGAGACAGAGCTCTGATGACTCATTACAACATCATGACAAAAGACAGACTATTGATGAACCACTACAACATCAAGGCCAGGAAAGTGACAGAGTACTCAAGCCTCTTTACAACATGATTGCAAGAGACAGAGCTCTGATGACTCATTACAACATCATGACAAAAGACAGACTATTGATGAACCACTACAACATCAAGGCCAGGAAAGTGACAGAGTACTCAAGCCTCTTTACAACATGATTGCAAGAGACAGAGCTCTGATGACTCATTACAACATCATGACAAAAGACAGACTATTGATAAACCACTACAACATCAAGGCCAGGAAAGTGACAGAGTACTCAAGCCTCTTTACAACATGATTGCAAGAGACAGAGTACTGATAATACATTGCTGTCGAGTTTTGAAATGTAGATGGTAACTGATCTGAATATAAAATTTGCGTGCGTTATTTGTTATGTTTTGTTTGTTCAGTTTAATAATATATGTCTTACAAGTTGACCAGGTCAAGCAGTTCAAACAACTTAACGATGTAATAATCCTGAAAAGAGGTAATTAAAAATAAATTGGCTTCACAAAGGGAAACATGTATCACACTTGTTCCTTCCATAAATAAACCTTCTACACTTAAGGCTTTATGAGGAGCGACTAAGTATGTTTAGTCATCATACATGTTCTACCTACACGCACCAGGTGAGGCGGCTAAACTGCTTTCAAATGAAGTGACTGCGCAGAATCTGGGAGTTGGACGGCACGACGAGATCTCTAACGCACAGGTGTTGGAGAGAACAGGCATTATCATAATCTTTTCCGTGCTTAGTCTTCGAAGGCTCAGATGGCTGGGACACAATCGTAGGATGGAGGATGGCAGAATACCAAAGGGTCTCTATGGGAAATTACAATTGATGAAAAGGTCTCGGGGTCGGCCACTACTTCGGTACAAGGATGTATGCAAGCATCGATTTGGAATCATGGGAACAGTACGCTCATGATCGTGTTGCATGGTGCGACATGGATTAAGCATGGAATACATACAAAGGAGATACTGATTGCGAATATGCTAAGGAGTCAGTGTTTGAGAAGACACGCTACACCATGCAATGTTACAAATGGTCCTGATTTCTCTTGCACAGACTGTAGAAGACGCTTCTATGCTGGGATTGATCTAACGAGCCACATTCGTTATCGTCATGGACTATAGTTGCATCTCTTTTTTCAAAGCACAACTCACTAACGTCTGACAAGACGGGAAGAGCCTAATGAATGAAGTAAGTATGTTTTAGAGTTGTGCTTTGTTTTATGTATACTAAATATATCACTTTAATGTACTGTGTTCAATACATGACTCTAATGATAAATTAAACTGATTGCGTAACCTGAAAGTTAGCCAACAGCAGAATTGATCAACGGCTGTAGGGACAGGTTTTTGTGAACAGCCCAGTTCGTCTAAGCTAGTCTCCATGACACTTGATAAAGTTATGGTATTGAGAAACGGCATAGCTGTAATCCTGTCTGAGCATTCTTCTGGTCCTTCACTGTTCGATCTTTTCTTTCTCCTTTGAGTGTGTGATCTGTTATTGGAACATTTGAAAGTTGAACTGTAATATCTGTACTTTTCGATCAAGCAAAATTTGACATTTAATCTACAATAGCTGGGCTTATCTGTCCGGCAAATTTGACATTTGATCTACAATATCTGTGCTTATCGGACAGGCAAATTTGACAATCGATCTACAATAGCTGGGCCTTTCAGTCTGCCAAATTTCATAGTTAGACTTTAATATCAGAGACTTAAGACTTAGAATCAAGATGCTGAAACAGTTCATGAGCTATAGCGGTCAGCGACCTAAGGCTGACTGCTAGCGTCAGGAACCAGGGACCTAGAGCTGCCAGTATATGAACAGTTCATGAGCTGTAGCAGTCAGCGACCTAAGGCTGACTGCTAGCGTCAGGGGCCAAGGACCCAGAGCTGCTGGTAGATGAACAGTTCATGAGCTGTAGCGGTCAGCGACCTAAGGCTGACTGCTAGCGTCAGGGGCCAAGGACCCAGAGCTGCCAGTATACTTCTCACCCCCCCCCCCCCTCCCCCCTACCTGATGATCCTAGATAACAGCCAGCAACAGGTCTGACTAGCTAACGAGAAGGGATCAAATAAGGAATTCTAACACGGTACCCAAGAATACCATTCTGAAGTCGGACCGAAAGCGGCAAATGTCACAGTTAAGCTGTAAACTACGACACAACACATTTCGTTTCCGGACTACATCCTGATATGTGCAAAGCCCTATTTGAGAACGAGTTGTGAATAAAAAGGAGAAGAGGAATAAAAGGAAGAAGAAAAGAAGAAGAAGAAAAGAAGAAGAAGAAGAAACAAAAAAAGAAGAGGGACCAGCAAAATCACAGAACATATTGCAATTCAACCAGAATCACAAAGATAAGACACAGAAATGACAAGTATTGCTAGTAATTTGATATTTGAATACGAGCAAAGAAGAAGAAGAAGAGGAAGAAGAAGAAGAAAAAGAAAAAGAAGAAGAAGAAGAAAAAGAAGAAAAAGAAAAAGAAGGAAAAGAAAAAAAGAAGAAGTAGAAAAAGTAGATGTAGAAGTAGAAAAAAAGAAGAAGAAGAAGAAGAAGAAGAAGAAGAAGGAAAAGAAGAAGAAAAAGAAGGAAAAGAAAAAAGAAGGAAAAGAAAAAAGAAAAAAGAAGGATAAGAAAAAGAAGAAGTAGAAAAAGTAGATGTAGAAGTAGAAAAAAAGAAGAAGAAGAAGAAGAAGAAGAAGAAGAAGAATCATGAACATACCTACGTTTTACAAAGAAGCTCGTGGATAGCCAATTCGTGACCTTTCTTTAACGTATATTTGATAACCAAATCTCAAGCCTTGTAATTTATTAATACCACTTGTTATCGGAAATTATGAGACTGAAGCTTTTAGAGAAGAGTGTACTTACAGACGTTTTTCTTTACATCCAGTGCAATTACATGGGCAAAATGATTTTGAAAATAAAGTCATTGCCAATATTGTATAGCTCTATGTAAGCAAATCTGAAATAGAATCCTAACTGTATTGAAAGGATTTGCGTTAACTCGACAGTCATTTTTGATAAATGAAATATTAATAGAACGTAATATTTCAATTTTTTTTAAGAAAGAAAGTAATCATTAAGTAGGAAAGAAAGAGGTCTGACTAAAGGAGATATTTATATATATATATATATATATGTGTGTGTATAAATAAGTAGTAATGAAAGAAAGAGGTCTGACTAAAGGAGATATTTATATATATATATATATGTGTGTGTGTGTATAAATAAGTAGTAATGAAAGGAAGAAGGAAGGAAAGAGCGAAAGAATATAAGAAAGTAATAAGAAGTAGCAGAAGAAATGAATGACAGAAGAAAGACAGAAAGTAGTAAGTTCTAGTAAATAAAATTTACAAATAAATAAACGTAGACAAAGTTAAAAAACAGTAAAACAATAAAGAGCAGTGTAAACATTTTGAAAAATAAATGGAAAAATGAAAATATCAGAATATCAGGAATAACAGAAATAATATGGAAATTAACCAGACAAACGGGAAACTGAGACTAGTCTGGTCAGTCACAACATACTGACGAGGACTTCGTGTCAGGGTCAGACACAATACACTGACCAAAACCACTATCTCTCGTCCATGTAGCGTTCCTGAATACAAACTGTTGTCAAGGCATTCTGGCAGATGAGATATTGATCAGCATGATCCCCATAGTTGTGATCGTCACGTAGATAAAGCCAAGCATAGCACAATCGCCTGAAAGACCACGGCCCACCTTCATCAGCACGCTGATATGAAGAAAGCTACTACAACTAGCCACTTAACGTCATTTTCATGGCGCACAAACGAGTAAACTTATTTTGTGTGGGCATTAAACAACAGAGTGCACAAACGAGTAAACTTATTTTGTGTGGGCATTAAACAACAGAGTGCACAAACGAGTAAACTTATTTTGTGTGGGCATTAAACAACAGAGTGCACAAACGAGTAAACTTATTTTGTGTGGGCATTAAACAACCACAGAGTGCACAAACGAGTAAACTTATTTTGTGTGGGCATTTAACAACAGAGTGCACAAACGAGTAAACTTATTTTGTGTGGGCATTAAACAACCACAGAGTGCACAAACGAGTAAACTTATTTTGTGTGGGCATTAAACAACCACAGAGTGCACAAACGAGTAAACTTATTTTGTGTGGGCATTAAACAACAACAGAGTGCACAAACGAGTAAACTTATTTTGTGTGAGCATTAAACAACAACAGAGTGCACAAACGAGTAAACTTATTTTGTGTGGGCATTAAACAACAGAGTGCACAAACGAGTAAACTTATTTTGTGTGGGCATTTAACAACAGAGTGCACAAACGAGTAAACTTATTTTGTGTGGGCATTTAACAACAGAGTGCACAAACGAGTAAACTTATTTTGTGTGGGCATTAAACAACCACAGAGTGCACAAACGAGTAAACTTATTTTGTGTGGGCATTTAACAACAGAGTGCACAAACGAGTAAACTTATTTTGTGTGGGCATTAAACAACCACAGAGTGCACAAACGAGTAAACTTATTTTGTGTGGGCATTAAACAACAACAGAGTGCACAAAGGAGTAAACTTATTTTGTGTGAGCATTAAACAACAACAGAGTGCACAAACGAGTAAACTTATTTTGTGTGGGCATTAAACAACAACAGAGTGCACAAACGAGTAAACTTATTTTGTGTGAGCATTAAACAACAACAGAGTGCACAAACGAGTAAACTTATTTTGTGTGGGCATTAAACAACAGAGTGCACAAACGAGTAAACTTATTTTGTGTGGGCATTTAACAACAGAGTGCACAAACGAGTAAACTTATTTTGTGTGGGCCTTTAACAACAGAGTGCACAAACGAGTAAACTTATTTTGTGTGGGCCTTTAACAACAGAGTGCACAAACGAGTAAACTTATTTTGTGTGGGCATTTAACAACAGAGTGCACAAACGAGTAAACTTATTTTGTGTGGGCATTTAACAACAGAGTGCACAAACGAGTAAACTTATTTTGTGTGGGCATTTAACAACAGAGTGCACAAACGAGTAAACTTATTTTGTGTGGGCATTTAACAACAGAGCGCACAAACGAGTAAACTTATTTTGTGTGGGCATTTAACAACAGAGTGCACAAACGAGTAAACTTATTTTGTGTGGGCATTTAACAACAGAGTGCACAAACGAGTAAACTTATTTTGTGTGGGCATTTAACAACAGAGTGCACAAACGAGTAAACTTATTTTGTGTGGGCATTAAACAACAACAGAGTGCACAAACGAGTAAACTTATTTTGTGTGGGCATTTAACAACAGAGTGCACAAACGAGTAAACTTATTTTGTGTGGGCATTAAACAACAACAGAGTGCACAAAAGAGTAAACTTATTTTGTGTGGGCATTAAACAACAACAGAGTGCACAAAAGAGTAAACTTATTTTGTGTGGACATTAAACAACAACAGAGTGCACAAAGTAGTAAACTTATTTTGTGTGGGCATTAAACAACAACAGAGTGCACAAACGAGTAAACTTATTTTGTGTGGACATTAAACAACAACAGAGTGCACAAACGAGTAAACTTATTTTGTGTGGACATTCAACAACAACAGAGTGTACAAAGGAGTAAACTTACTCGGTGTCGGCATTCAACAACAACAACAACAACCGGAAAAACTGGAAGTACCAAAAGATACACTAAGAAATATGGATGAACGAAACGAAATAAGGACGAAAAAAAGAAAACATCAATAAAGAATTTTTGTTTTTTAAACAGACAAATCAAAGGATATAAATAAACGTATTCCTTCTGTGTTTCCTCGCAACATGTAATTGCAGCGAAAGCAGCTGACCAATTCTTTTTGGACCGTCTTCTTCAGCTCTGTCAATTGCACTTCAGCTGCTCTGATCTACTTTTTCACAATTTTTTACAGGACTGTTTTTCCCTGTCCTTCTACTGCTCCTGTTGGTTTCAGTCCAGTGCACGTTTGTCTGCTTTGTTCTGCTTCTTCCCGAGGTTGTATCCAATCTACTTTCTCTCCACAGCATCCAGCTGTCGTTCCCCCAGGCCTAGTAAGCCGCAGGACAGGAAATGTAAAATACCTACTACCAATAGCCTTCGGTTACCTGGCAACAGACAGAATTCCAGGATTCCAAATACCAGGATTCCAAGTATTCCAGGTATCCAGCTGTTATGTCTGTTATCGTCATGTCTATCACAGACCTGTCGTTGGTGGTACTACATCTGACAATATTACAGAAAGTATGCAACTGAGATAATTCCTGGTGATGGTCTGGGTTCAGATTTAGCACTCTGTATTTCATTTCATACCATGGCTGTCGAGCTATATGATGCGTTAGTGCCAATGATACTTCAATCCATGAATCAATCAATCAAGCAATCCATGAATCAATCAATCCATCAAAAACCTGAAAACTCCTTGCAAAGCATAGGAACTCAACAATCAGTCGCTAGTCTTCTTATTATGAGCCATCTGCACCTGAGCCAGTTCTGTCCATGTCTTGTCTACTGGCTTGACATTTGCATCCAACTCCATCTTCTATGATGTCTCGGTCTTCCTTTATTTCTTTTTCCCTGTCGATTCCAGAAAAGAAACTGCCTTGTCATGCTATCAACTGGTTTTCGTAATGTATGACTCATAAGGCGACATCACCTCCTCCGTATTTCATGATCAACTGACATGTATTCTGTTCTTTCCAACAGTTCCACGTAACAATCATACTTCAGTCAATCAATTAAATCCTACCGCACCTCTCTACATAGACTATTGACAGCATTCTCGTCAACATTCTCGTCAGCATTCTCGTCAGGTCCTGGTACCTTTTTTTGTCTCTCCCCATGTGCGATCATTTAGCCTTAGTTCATTTCTCACATTCTCTTCTTCGTTGATTTGTTGGTCGACCTCGCTTTCTCTTCCCTTGAGGATTCAACATAAGAGCATGTCTGGCTATATTCACATATAAATAAATAATCGATGAAAACATGTGTCAGTAAAAGCTCTCTGACCGCTAAGGAACAGCGACCAAACCAAATCGAAATGACGACCACAAGACCGTTGTCAGGACCAACTTACTTACTTACCAACTAACGAATTATGACAACTTACTTACTTACCAACTAACGAATTATGACAACTTACTTACCTACCAACTAACGAATTATGACAACTTACTTACTTACCAACTAACGAATTATGACAACTTACTTACCTACCAACTAACGAATTATGACAACTTACTTACTTACCAACTAACGAATTATGACAACTTACTTACTTACCAACTAACGAATTATGACAACTTACTTACTTACCAACTAATGAATTATGACAACTTACTAAGTACACGTCAAAAAATTAAAACAATATACGTGACAATGAAAATATTAGACTGGAAAATTGCTCAGAAAGAGACCAAGAACGTGTGTGGCAGGGTATGCCAGTTATGAACATAAGAGCAAACAGAAAATGACCAAAATGAATACAAGTAAAACGATTACAAATGAAAAAATACACATGTAGATACATAGACATAAACACACAAACACACACACACACACACATATACATGGGGATTCCGTGGCGAAGTGGTTAAGCCATCGGCCTCGTGATCAGGTTGTGTAGGTTCGACTCCGGACTACGCCGTCTTTTTCACGGGTGCTTGATGCATGATGCGAGTCCCCTGCATCTCCTAGTCGCCCCGTAGTTGTCTTGTCCTTGACTTGCCACTGGAGTCGGGCGGCTCGAGACGAGAGAGTGAGGATAAAAAGTAGCGGAGTTAATCCTTACTAAAAATAGCGCTAGCAAAATTAATTATGCCATCATCGTCGGATGGACGGCGGCCTTTGCCTTTGCTATTTACATATATATGCTTTGACAAGCATTAAGGTGGCATTAGTCAGTCAAATATTTCACCAGTCGGACTACAGACATGCAATTTATGTTAACATATTTAAACTAAGCACTAATTCACCTTTATTTCTACATAACAATGGGTACCAAACCAAAATATATTGTATTACTTACGCAGTATTATCCTCTTTCTTCTTACGAAAAAATGCACTATTGTCAGGGGCATGGTATGCGTGTCCTTGAACATTCTTTGTAGTTTTAGCACTGTAGAACCATTTACCAATGGCTTTAGTATGTTTAAATTGTGGCAGTGGAGGTCCATTTAGATTCATCCTCATAAGCTAGCTCATGTGCAATCTATTCGAGTCGTAATATAATTAATAAACGTGCGAGAGTCGTTATTAAGTAACGATTTAAAACATAATTAACGATTAAAAACGGATATTATTTACTCGTCTAGCAAAAATGTACTCGTATAGACGAGCAGATGAGCTCTTTTGTATATATATCTAGCCACCAAGACAGCACTTTGACATATCGACCCACCAACACAGCACTTTGACGTATCGACCCACCAAGACAGCACTTTGACGTATCGATACACCAAGACAGCACTTTGACGTATCGACCCAAAAAGAGTGGTCTGCCGGAGTCTCTGTCTATGACAAAAACCAGAATAGCACCGCTATCCCACAGCGAGCATGTCATTAGAGGCGACTAACTGTATGACGTGGCATAACACCGGCTATTGTTAGGTGATTTGTTAAGAGTAGCATAAATGTCGACTAACATGCTGCGAGTCTACTTTTCTCCGGTGTTTGAGTCTATAAAGATGGATCCGCACATTGGTTAACCACCCTCCAAGAAACTGGTTGTATACAGACTCTGCAGAGTCTTCAAAACCAGTATAAAAACGTTAAGTTAAGTTGAGTTAAGTTAATACAGAACTTTGACGATTCCTGCATGCATGAAAAGATAAATAAGACGATAGACATGCAAAACCTAAAGGCGAATACCGAAATAGTGGCCCTCCTCCTCTTCTTCTTCGATCTTTCTCAATTTCCCGCTACCAAACCCTGAAGGGGTAAGTAGCAGAATGTAGTCCAGATAACGAAATGCGTTGTGTTGTAGTTTACAGCTTGGCTGCGATATTTGCACCTTTCGGTCCAACACATCCGACTTCAGCAAGATTTTTTTAGTACCGGGTTAGCATTCCCTCTTCGATCCCTTCTCCTTAGGCAGTCTGCCCTGCTGCAGCCTGTTACCCAGGATCACAGCGTGGAGGTGTAGAAGGGTCTTGGCAGCTATGGTTCGCTAACCCTGATGCTAGCAGTCAGCTATGGGTCGCTGACCACTGCAGCTCATGCGCTGCTCAGCATCTTGATCCCAATAGTGGCCCTAAATGTGGACGAAGTATAAACGAAAAAATGTAAAACGAAGAATCTACTGAACAAATGTGTCTGACGTCGAGGATCGGCGGATTCTCTTGATCAGATTAACCTAACCAAAGACGGTCACGC
Organism: Ariolimax columbianus; assembly: GCA_036924085.1. Classification (NCBI taxonomy): domain Eukaryota; kingdom Metazoa; phylum Mollusca; class Gastropoda; order Stylommatophora; family Arionidae; genus Ariolimax; species Ariolimax columbianus. The sequence goes on along the minus strand of JAVGWX010000005.1, from coordinate 19,558,725 downwards.
TTGTACAGGAAAAGCTTCTAAATCAGAGACTCTTCCTGGAATAAACACTGAACTGCAGATGGAACATGCTTGAGATAGAGAGAAGGGGGAATGGAGATAAACTGTGTGAGAATGTTATGGGAGAGCAGAGGTGAAAGCGGGAGACACAGCAGGGTATTGTGAGAGAGATAGAGTGTGGGAGAGAGTGGGTGAGGGGAAAATAGAGAGAAATAGTGATAGTTGGAGAGATTTAGATGGAGAAAGAGTTATAAAGATGGAGGATGTGAGAGAAGGTATGTGCGAGAGTGAGAGACAGACAGAGAATTAGAGAGAGAGAGAGAGGGCGCGAAAGAAAAAGACAAGAGACAAATAGGACAAAACTGGTAGAGAGATAGATAAAGAAAAATAAACATAGAGACTTACTGAGAGAGAAAAAACGCAGAACAGAGAGCAGAGAAATAGAGATGGGCAGATAACGAAAGATACAAAGATAGACAAAAAACAGAAACAGGGGAGAAAATAAAACTCAAGGACAGTGAGACACATAGACATATTGAAGTGGAGACAGAGAGAGAGAGAGAGAGAGAGAGAGAGAGAGAGAGAGAGAGCGAGAGAAAGAGAGTTCTAGAAATGAACACCACGAACATAGTTTCACTTTGGTCTAACCAATACTGGTCAGACAGTAGCTCAATAGACAACCAGGAGGCGATACTTCTAAAAGTTCATGCAACAATAATTAAACGAATTAGATTTCTTCTAAATGAGACCGGAACTGACCTCCCAAACCGGAAATCAATCTAAGGTCAAGATGACTGCGATGGCTGTCCAACGAGAAAATAGTCGTGTTTGTTATCTGTGATTTTCTTTTTTTTGTTGTTTTTTTTTGTTTGTTTTGTTGTTGATCGAAGTTTGAGAAGAAGCTTTACATGGAATGTGCTTTGTAAGAGTTGTTATTATATTAGTCTTCTTCTTTTTCGTACGCTATCTGTATCTTCTTCTTCTTCTTCTTCTTCTTCTTCTTCTTCGTACGAAGTCAGACAGTAACCATTATTTTTTCGAAAAAAGCGGCGGTCATCCTGAGGCTGTCGACACTGCCATAGAGCTTGTCTTGCAGTTCCACTGGTGGTGGCCACATCTGCTCTCTCTGATCCTCGTATGTCGGGCAGTTCTGCAGCAGATGTTCAGCGGTCATTTTACCGGTACTGCACGGGCATTCGTCGGTACCACCTATCTTTAATTTGTTGAATAGGTGGTACCTCAGTCTGTTGTGGCCAGTGCGAAGTCTGAAGACCACGACCTGCTCTCTTCTGTTCAACTGGTAATAGGCATCGTTTTTGGTGTAGCCAGTATGTTCGGTTTCCCATTTGGTCATGTATCAAGCTCTAATAAGCTGTTTTGACTCTTCGTATGTCATGCTAGTATCTGGTTGGGGTAGTTTTGCACCTTCTTTTGCCAGTCTGTCTGCCTCCTCGTTGCCTTGGATGTTGCAGTGTGATGGGACCCACTGTACCACTACCCTTTTTGGTGCGGACTGCTGGCACAGTTTGCAGAGTGCTGCTCTTAAGTCATTAAGCTCAGTGTTTTTCTGGCTTTTTAGCGCTGTGACTACGGCGTGAGCATCTGTAAGCAGGACTATATGGCTTTCATTTTCTTTGTGTGTCACCATTTCTTCCAATGCCGCCCTCAGTGCCTCTGCCTCCGCTCTGAAATTGCTTGTGTACTTACCAGTAGCGAATGACAGTGTTATTTTTCTGCCATTTGGTAGGTTCAGGAATGCTCCTGCCCCTCCGTTCTGTGTAGTGTTTGTTACAGAACCGTCCGTGTATGCATGGATCCAGTCCATGCTTGGGTAGCTTTTCGATATAAAGCTTAGGGTAGTATCTCTCCTTTCTTTTTCATTCTGGCAGTTTTTGTTTCCAATACCTGGTATATTTTCTACCACCTCTGGAAATATATCCTGCCTCCAGGTAGGTTTCGTACAGTAGTGATGGATTTTGGTGTTGTTAGTGCGTTTATGGGATCTTCCTGCATCTTTGCTTTGGCTATTTCTGCAAAGTTTCTCCGCTTTAGTTTCCCATTTCCCAAATTGTTTAGTCTCTGGTGCATTGTCTTCTTCTTCTTCTTCTTCTGCGTACACAGTCAGACAGTAACCATTATTTTTTCGAAAAAAGCGGCGGTCATCCTGAGACTCTCGCCACTACCATAGAGCTTGTCTTGCAGTTCCACTGGCAATGGCCACATCTGCTCTCTCTGATCCTCGTATGTCGGGCAGTTCTGCAGCAGATGTTCAGTGGTCATTTTACCAGTACCGCACGGGCATTCGTCGGTACACCCTATCTTCAATTTGTTGAATAGGTGGTACCTCAGTCTGTTGTGGCCAGTGCGAAGTCTGAAGACAACGACCTGCTCTCTTCGGTTCAACTGGTAATAGGCATCGTTTTTGGTGTAACCAGTATGTTCGGTTTCCCATTTGGTCATGTATCTGGCTTTGATAAGCCGTTTTGACTCTTCGTACGTCATACTGGTATCTGTTTGTGGTAGCATTCACCTTCTTTTGCCAGTCTGTCTGCATCCTCGTTGCCTTGGATGTTGCAGTGTGACGGAACCCACTGTACCACTACCCTTTTTGGTGCGGACTGCTGGCACAGTTTGCAGAGTGCTGCTCTTAAGTCATTTAGCTCAGTGTTTTTCTGGCTTTTTAGCGCTGTGACTACGGCGAGAGCATCTGTCAGCAAGACTATATGGCTCTCATTTTCACTGTGTGTTACCATTTCTTGCACTGCCGCCCTCAGTGCCTCTGCCTCCGCTCTGAAATTGCTTGTGTACTTACCAGTAGCGAATGACAGTGTTATTTTTCTGCCATTTGGTAGGTTCAGGAATGCTCCTGCCCCTCCGTTCTGTGTAGTGTTTGTTACAGAACCGTCGGTGTATGCATGGGTCCAGTCCATGCTTGGGTAGCTTTTCGTTATGAAGCTTAGGGTAGTGTCTCTCCTTTCTTTTTCACTCTGGCAGTTTTTGTTTGCAATACCTGGTATATTTTCTACCACCTCTGGAAATATATCCTGCCTCCAAGTAGGTTTTCGTACAGTAGTGATGGGTTTTGGTGTTGTTAGTGCGTTTAAGGGATCTTCGTGCATCTTTGCTTTGGCTATTTCTGCAAAGTTTCTCCGCTTTAGTTTCCCATTTCCCAGATTGTTTAGTCTCTGGTACATTGGATGGTCAGTCAGTCTTCGGAGTTTCTCTGACTGCAGCTGGGCTCTGCAGTCTTTTCTATCGGTCATGGATTGCAGTTTTGTAATCTTTTCAAGTTCTACAATTGGCGTTGACTTCATGCCTCCTGTTATAACTCTCATGGCTTGGTTTTGAAGTTTGCTAACTTTATCGAAGTTCGCCTTTGCTGCTGTTGTCCATGCCGCAATGCCATACTCGAGAACTGGTCTCACTCTTCCAGTGTACAGTTTCTTTAGTATGCTTTCGTCTGCTCCCCAGCTTCTGCCAGCAAGTTTCCTCATGATTGCCATTCTTTCTCTGGCTCTCATTCGGTTTCTCTCGATCTGACTTTTCCATGTCATGCGCCGATCAAACGTGACTCCCAGATAGTTTGGGTTGTCGTTTGGCTGCAGGAATTTGCCATTTAAGCTTAATTTGGTATTTTGGGGTTTGATTGAAAGCGAGAATATTGTGCATGTGATTTTCTCCTCGTTTATTTTGACCAGCCATGAGTTCGCCCACTCTTCCAGCGATGTTAGGGTCTGTTGCATCCGATTTCTTGCTATGGTGAGATTCTTTTCAGAGGTCCACATAGCCAGATCGTCTACAAACATTGAACTATGGACTCTTTTTGGTATATTCTCTGTAATGTCGTTTATATACACCAGAAAGAGTGTGGGTGACAGTACTCCCCCTTGGGGTACTCCCTGCTCGAGTGTCACCTTTTTGCTCATCTGCCCTTGTACTTGGACTCTGGCCGTTCTTTGTTTGAGGTAGTGGTTGATCCACTTGTACATTTTCCCACAAACATCACTTCTTCTTAGCTTGACTCTAAGTCCGTCTTTCCAGACTTTGTCAAATGCCTTTTCCAGATCCATCCAAACAGCTACTGTGTGTTTCTGTGCCTGGTAGGCATCTTCTATTTCCTGGGCTATGAGGATGACCTGGTCCTCAGTGGATCTGTGCTGTCTAAAGCCGGCTAGCTGTGGAATTAGTATTCGTTTTTCCTCCAGATGCCACATCAGTCTGGTGTTTATCATACGTTCCATCAGCTTGCCGACACAGCTCAGTAGGCTGATTTGCCTGTATCCATTTGGATCTGTTTTGTCCTTTCCTGTTTTTGGTACTGGTACAAGTACTGCGTCTTTCCATGCCTGGGGTACAATTCCCCTTTTCCAGCTTTGGTTCAGGACCGATAGCAGTTTCCTCTTCGCTGTTTGGCCCAGCCCCATCAGCATTTCGTTTGTTATCCCGTTTTTTCCGGGAGATTTACTTTTCTTTAATGTTCTCATGGCCTCTTCCATTTCGCTCATTGTTAATTTGGCCATCATATGCTCTTCAGGTGCCGTATTGATGTTGTCGTGCCCCTTTTGCTCTTCACTAATGTCTGTATGCCTATCTGCAGGGACCTCGTTGTGGTTTGCTCTGGCATAGTGATCGACAAAAGCGTTTGCGGCTTTCTTACCAGTGAGCAAGTTTTCGCCCTGTTTGATGGTAATTTGTTTGTTTGACGGGGTTTTGTCGTTCATGGCTCGCTGTCTGTATCAACTTGGACACATCTAAAGAATGCAGTGGTTAGAATTGGGATCTCCAAACAGCTTGTTCAAGAATGGTATTGGGCTGGACCACACGTGTTGTCTCTGTACCTCCTATGTTGGACAATCCACCTTATTGTGTTGCTTTATAGTGTCAATGCGACACCTCCGGTATCAAGTAGTATCGACCTGTTCTTCCCTTGGATACACCAGCTATGTGGAGATGTGCATCTGTTGACTGGTCAACAGCGGCCCTTGCAACAATATGCCCAGACAGGCGCTACATAGATCACATCAACAATCAACTCTTAGCAAAGAAGTCAACAGTTAAGACTGGCTTTTGGAACGTACTCTCCATGGTCACAGGAATAACAGAAATCCCTCAGACGATGAACGATGTCCGAAAGACCTCAGTCATTAACGAGGAGCTCAAAAGGCGTCAGGTCAACATCCTCACTCTACAAGAAACGCGTCTGGCCGAAAAATGGACAGCGGTTATTGAAGCTGTGTGTCTATCATAACCTGTGCATCATAAACACCTTCTTCCAAACGAAGCCCCAGCCCAAAGTATCTTGGACAGACCAAAATGGCGGCTGGCTATGTGGGCTGGCCTGCAGGCAGGGAGAATTCAAAATGCATTAAGATGCAATCTCCAAGCGTGTACGGCGAAAACAACAGCAACAAGTGACTAAGACCTTCCTCTCTAGCGTGGTCCATTATCTTCGAGACTGATAGGGTGTCAATCAATCATTCAGTTCACTTCGGTTCAGCTCGTAACCCGTGAAGTTATTGGGGCACACTTGAAGACACTCCCACGCCATCTTTCTCTGTCCGCTGACGCTAGTCGTGCCTCACTTGGATAAAGGTTTGGCAACTCAGTGATGTTGTCTGCCTATCTCTTCCTTAGACGTCCCCGCCCCCTCTGTCCTGGTACGGAACCGTGCAATAACGAATTTGTAATTCCGCTGGACCTCGTGACGTACTCATACCAAGCCATATTTCGCCTTTTGAAAGCTGTGAACAGATCAACCAAAGGCCCAATTGCATTTTCCAGTCTTCGTTGTATTTCCACATTCGTGATACGATCCTTATATGTACATTTAAGTCTTCTAAAGTCCCTCATTTCCATTGCATGTATTCTGCACTGGATAACTGTAGTAATGGTCCAAGTTTCACAGGCATACACAAATATTGAGAGCACCAATGAGCGCATTAGTCTAACTTTTATACTGAGGGCGAGCCGCCTATCAGGCGATATAGGTTTCAAACGCGTAAGAGTCGCTGTTGTCTGTTCTATTCTGGCAATTATCTCAGGCTACGAGCCCTCGTCACTGATCAGTGATCCCAGATACTTGAACCGGCGTACAACTTCGAGTTCCTGACCTTTTCCTTTTATCACAGACGTAAACCCATCCGTGTTATTAGTCATCAGTTTTGTTTTCTCTGCATTTATCTCCATGCTATAGCTCTGCGTCGCTCTGTCCAATCTACTAATCAGCTCCTGGATTTCCGTTTCCGTACCTGCCAGACCATCTATGTCATCTGCAAATTGTAGGTTTGTAATCGTCTTGTCACCTATTCTGACCGTATCAACATGTCCCTCCAGGGCCACCTCCATTATTCTGTCCAAGAATAATTTGAAGAGTGTTGGAAAGAGTATACAACCACGTCTCCCCTCAACAGACGTGCGGAACCATTCGCCTAGCATTCCGTCTACAGAAACTGCACTTGACACCTTCTCATAAAAGTTCTCAATTACCTTCACAATTTTACTATTGATCTTGTTATGCTTCATTGTTGTCCACTGCCCCGCTTGCCATACTCTGTCGAAAGGTTTTCTGAAATCGATGAAGACATGATATATGTGTTGTTGCTACTCTAAGTATTTCTCATTCAATATCCGCAGGTCTGTTCAGTGATACTTCTTCCCGCTCGCAGCCCTGCCTGCTCTTCGGCAAAGATATTCTCAGTCTGTGGTTTTAATCTGTGGAGGATTATTCTTAAGAGAACTTTGCTTGGATGACTAATGAGGCTAATTGTTCGATACTTTTGACACATCTTTAGGTTCCCTGATTTAGGCAGCGGTAAAACCGCTGATTTCGTCCAGATGGTTGACCCCTCTCCTATCCGCCAAATTCTGTTATAGATGAATGTCACAGCCTCAATTATTATCTCGCCTCCCACTTATAGGAACTCTGCTGGGATATTATCCACACCCACAGCTTTCTCCTTTTTTAGAATCTTCACCGCTTAAGTTACTTCCTCTCTTGTTATCGGTTGATTCTCCTCTAACACATTCATTTCGGGGGTCATTGCATTTCCTTGGTCAACTCGAACCTCATGCTTATATAATTCAGAGCAGTACTCTGTCATGACACTGTCCAACTAGCCCGAATGTATTGGGCTTCTGTGAGACATTTCACTCTCTTATCCTGAATCGTTGTATTGCGACCTTGTATAGGACTTACTAGGTCCTTGACTATTTTAAATGCCCCTTTGGCATCGTTTCTTCCCAGATTTCATTCGATATCGGAACACTGAGCAGTTATCTATTCTTCCTTGGCCTTTTGCATCTTGGCCTTTATGTTTCCATTTATCTCTTTGTGTTTTATAATGCCATCTACTGTACGAAAACCTACCTGGAGGCAGGATATATTTCCAGAGGTGGTAGAAAATATACCAGGTATTGGAAACAAAAACTGCCAGACTGAAAAAGAAAGGAGAGATACTACCCTAAGCTTCATAACGAAAAGCTACCCAAGCATGGACTGGACCCATGCATACACCGACGGTTCTGTAACAAACACTACACAGAACGGAGGGGCAGGAGCATTCTTGAACCTACCAAATGGAAAACAAATAACACTGTCATTCGCTTCTGGTAAGTACACATGCAATTTCAGAGCGGAGGCAGAGGCACTGAGGGCGGCAGTGGAAGAAATGGTGAGACACAGTGAAAATGAAAGCCATATAGTCCTGCTTACAGATGCTCTCTCCGTAGTCACAGCGCTAAAAAGCCAGAAAAACACTGAGCTTAATGACTTAAGAGCAGCACTCTTCAAACTGTGCCAGCAGTCCGCACCAAAAAGGGTAGTGGTACAGTGGGTTCCGTCACACTGCAACATCCAAGGCAACGAGGAGGCAGACAGACTGGCAAAAGAAGGTGCAAGGCTACCACAAACAGATACCAGTATGACGTACGAAGAGTCAAAACGGCTTATCAAAGCCAGGTACATGACCAAATGGGAAACCGAACATACTGATTACACCAAAAACGATGCCTATTACCAGTTGAACCGAAGAGAGCAGGTCGTTGTCTTCAGACTTCGCACTGGCCACAACAGACTGAGGTACCACCTATTCAACAAATTGAAGATAGGGTGTACCGACGAATGCCCGTGCGGTACTGGTAAAATGACCACTGAACATCTGCTGCAGAACTGCCCGACATACGAGGATCAGAGAGAGCAGATGTGGCCATTGCCAGTGGAACTGCAAGACAAGCTCTATGGTAGTGGCGAGAGTCTCAGGATGACCGCCGCTTTTTTCGAGAAAATAATGGTTACTGTCTGACTATGTACGCAGAAGAAGAAGAAGAAGAAGAAGAAGTTGCTGGCAATCCATTGTCAACTTGACTATGAAATGTCACACGATATAAGGATGACAAGTATCACAGACAAGGTAAACAGCGTCACAGTAGACAACCGTCAAATCTACACATTTGCTATGTTCACATCGAATGTCACAGAAAAATAATGACAAGCGCATTTATCCGGCTTTTCTCTAGATGTCGAAATATACAACAACTGGTAATAACACGCCTACAGCAATCCTACACACCAGTAGCATGTGTCAAGGGTCTCTATTTAAAGGTTGAATCATATCCTGTTTATAACTTAAGAAAATCCAAAAAGGTTATTTTCAACCGCCTTTTGGGGAGTGCACAAAAAGGCACCGCCATCTTGTGTGTTGTTCGTCTATAACGAGTGATGAGGACCTTTCCTTTTTCATTTTAGCCAGTCCTTCCAGTCGAGTTTTCTGTACTTCATGGTTGTGGATGGGTGCGGACATGGCTGACAAGTCCGATTTGGTATCTGCATACTCGAAGGCAGTGAGCGCAGGGAAAGTTCGCTTCGCGAGACATATTTTTCCGGCTTTTCTGATCTTTCTCCGTTGTTCTGCTGCAGTCTTTTTAGAACAATACTGCAAGACACTGCTCCTCTGCAGAGAGCTGTACGCCTGGCTGTACTGTCTTTTGCAGCATCTTCCCATGTTTCGAGGTTTATGCTGAAGGCTTTTAAATACCATTTTAGTGTGTCTTTAAAGCGCTTTTTTGGCCTCCTTTGGGAACGTTCACCATTCTGCATCTCACCATAGAAGATTAGTTTTGGCAACCGATAGTCTGGCATGCGAACCACATGACCCGCCCACCGAATCTGTGATTGCATCATGATGATATCATTGCTAAGGATACAGGTTGTCTCAAGAACAGCAGTGCCCGGGACACTGTCTTGCCATTTGACATTCAACACCCTCCTGAGACAAAGTGTGTGAAAGGGATTCAGCTTCTTTGCATGCTGCCTGTGTCCAGTCCATGTTTCACTTGCATATAGCAACACAGGGACCACCACTGCTCTGTACACTTTCAGCGTCGTATGGAAGCTGATGCCATTTCGACGCCAGACGTTCGACGTCACACTGTGACTCTTTAAACTTTACACATAGAAAATCTTCAGACAGATTGAAGGAGTACCTGAACTAAACATCAATAGAAAAATAATCTACAATCTGAGATATGCTCATACGCTTACTTCGACAAGCTAAACAGGGCCGAACTGATAGCGATTTTCAGACTCCAAACAGGCCACAACATATAACGATACCATTTATTCAACAGGATCAAACTAAGACATACCGGTGAATGCGTCTGCGATACTGATAAAATGATTGCTGAACATATGCTTTAGGAGTGTCGAACATACGAGTTACGAGGGTCCATTTGGCCATAACATGTTCTAAATTCGAAACAAGCTCTATGAAAATACCGATGGTATCATGCGGATTACCGCTTTCTTTATAAACATTCAAGATGACGTCTGGAAACATACGACGACGACTACGAATAAGAAGAAGATGAGAAAGAAGAAGAAGACTATATGCTGGACACTATTGCTGGCTCAAAGTGATAAAGAACTTGTGAAAATAGTAAAGACCAGGCAGTTATGAATTCGGTTTAGACATTAACATTAATTTTGTTTTAAGTTGTTATGTACCAAAACAAATGTGCAGCCCAAAACTAATATCCGAGCGAACGGCATGGTACTAGAACAGGTAGACAACAGCTACTCGTATCGGAGACAGATCATTGCAGGTGAGGGTAGATGGGACAGGGGAGGGATGAGGAGAATAGGAATAACCAAAAGTGGATTTCATTAATATGTTGAGAAATGTACGGGCATTTAGACAAATCACCAATACATTAAAAATGAGACTCGTCTGTGTTATATATATATATATTCAACGTTATTAACCGGTGCAGAAACATGGACAATTAAGAAACAGTTGGAGAACAAAATAGAGACCATCGAAATGTCGTTACACAGAAGAAAGGTCGCATTTCGTGGAAAAAGAAACAAACAAATAGCGATGTCCTGACGAGAGTAGGCATTGGTAGATAACTTTTGACAGACATTAAAATTAGTCAAGTCAAATATTTTTGTCCAATAAAAAGACACGATACTTTATTGAAAACAATACTGGAGGGGAATATTAAAGGTCGGCGGTTAAGAAACGGGCAGCGCAATAAGTGGAAGAGCAACATGAAAAGATGGACTAATGTCAGTCTGACAGAATGGGGTCAAGACAAGAGACAGGATATTGGAGGCCAGTCTTCGTTGCGCTAGCGGCACTTGAATTGATTGATTGACAGGTACATGGCAAACTTTCCAGAGGTAAACAGCGCTATAAGTGGGATGATACAATCAAGAGATTAACAGGGAAAACCCTGATAGATTGTGCCACTAAGGCAAGAGAGAGCACGCTAGAGATCCATTGCAGCCGACCTTCGATGGGGAGATGACACCTGGACTGAACTAGGCAGGACAGAAGGTTGTGAGCTCCAGTATTGCCTACACCGGCCGTCATGATAAGGGATAATGATAGTGATTCTTGTCAATTGTGTAGTTTAGTTGGTAGCTTTCTGTTGGTTGATTTTGTGTGATAAATTTCTTTGCCGCTTTAAATGAGCCAAAAATCATCATCATGTATCCTCTGCCACAGTCATACCCAAGTATTCCTGGATATCTTGGTGCCATCGTCTTCTTGGTCTACCCCTTCCTCTTTTTCCTGGCACTATACCTTCCGTCACCGTTCAAGACCGTTGTGTCTCTTGATGTGACCAAAGTATTTGTATTATCTAGCCAAAATGGAATTGATAAACTAGACTAAAATAAACCAGTTCTGAAACAGATAAACCAGTTCTCCTCTATGCTCAACTATGCTCAACTCTTGCCGAATGTCTACATTTGTTTTTTTCTCTGTCCAGGGTATTCGGAGGATCTTTCTGTAACATTTTGACTCGAAGGATTCGATTCTTTGTCTAGTTTTGGTAATCGTCCATAATGCAGAGTCATAAGCTGCTAGAGAAAAAACACAGGCTCTCAAGACTTTTACTTCTATCATTTTGGTGGTGCTCTGCCATAATTTCTTCAGGCTGTTCAGTCTCTGCATTGCCATAGCTAGTCTTCTTCTTTCTTTCGAGCAGTCGCCATTATTGTCAAATCTGGAGCCCAGATATTCAAAATGTGTGACCTGATTTATTTCCTGACCCCCCCCCCACCCCACCACACCCCCCACCCCCACCCACCCACCCCACCCCCCACCCACCCACCCACCCTACCCCTGTTCATTGTGATTTATGATTTATACATAAGCCAAAAATACAGCTGAAAAAAGAAATCGATGGAGCCTGTATTTCAAACAATAGCGAGAAAGCACTGGTGTTGAACGGAAAGTATGTTGCATCGAAATTTCTGAACTAAAATCAAAATTCGCTAGTTACGAGGAAACAAATTTCGTTTTAAAAAGTAGATATCATTAAATTATATACGTTTTATAAACATTCATTTCCTAAATAAAGTAGAAGTCTAAATATATTTCTAAATTTAATTTATAATAAAACAATTTATTTTAATGCATTTTTCTAATAATATAGCTTTGTAGCGTACCCCAGTTTCAAGTTTGCATTGTGTACATGCAATTCATGTCAGTCGTTCCATACAATGGTTACTACATCAGATGTACTCTCTAGCTGTTTTCACTTCAAAATGTAGTTTGAACTGTCAGAAAAGTAGAAACGGTAACCATCGGCTGAAATGTTCTGCTTTTCCAGCAGACAGGCAGACCTTTGGACTATGGGAGCAGCAACTGACGTGGCTGGATATCCGTTTTAGGATTTACGCATTCTGTGCACTGTCACTTGAGATGGGGCACTTCAAGTGTAAAAGTTAACAGGGTTTATGTGATCAACTTTACATTTGAAACCGTCGAAAAAATACTGGAAGTTTCTTGTTCTAAACAAAACGTATTGCGAGTAAGATGTGTTGAAGCAGTTAGCTCCAATTCAGCATTTGAGCATCCTCCTAGAATAAAACTGTAGATACCACTATTACAGAATTTGTTCAGAGACAGACCTACTTGCTGGATTCGACTTCTTACAGCTACAACAATGCTTCACAAAAAATACGCTGAGCCTCATAGCTCAGAAAAAATACGCAACAGAAGTATTTACATAAACGAAATGACCAAATTGTCTAAATTCCAACAAAATCGTTCTTCCCGTGCAAATAGAGCAGAACGTTTCCAAAAACCTTACAGAAAGAGACAGCATGTTTCTACAATCTGCACAAGACCATTTTGCATGTCACGAACTTTCAGATCACAGCAAGAGGTCGCTCCTAAAGGCATTTGTAAGTATTCAAACGGAAAACACCGTTCAGTCGTTAAATCTACTGGATCTACATCCTTTGTAGGTGGTACTATTAGTAGAAGTAGTAGTAGATGTTGCAACAATTTCGTCAAACGGAAAATAAAACCGCAACAAAAACAGTGTGCATTCAACTCGCTTGACGTATGTTACCATGATGTCACAGCAAACAGACACTACTCAAATGTCTACAGCTCCCTCAATCCACGTATAGCCCTCCAACTCAAAAACCGTTCAACCACAATGCTTAGTTCATGCACATCTCATCAGAGATACAAGCCATTTAGCTCATCTATTAGTCAGCAGGTGTTAAAGAAACTTCAAATCTTCAAGACGGGTAATGCCAGTTCTGGATTACAAACGCGTGCAAAGAAATGTGGTAATAGATTAAATGAGGACACCCATTTCTATCTCACAGCATGGGGACTGTCAGAAGCGGAAGTGCTTCGGTCACGAAGCAGTGAGGATTTGTCACTCATGAAGGAAGCCATTTCTCGTTCACCACCTCATTCTTTGATTTTGAAAAGTTACAATTCTAGAGAAAATATAAATAAAAAAACCATGGAATACATAAACAGCCTGCCCATGGTACACCTCCAAAATAAAGACATTAGAGCTGGGAAAAGTGTGTCCCATGCAGACAGTCTTGAATATAACGAGTCCGAGTCTTATCAAGATTCCAATAATAGTGATGATGACTTGTCAGATGATTCGAGTAGCTACGATTTGCGGCGCAAGATCTGGTCACCAGTCTTGATGAACGATGGAGCTTCAGCTAACATTCAGTTGGGTCCCCAGTTCTTGAACGGACGCTTGTCCTCGTTGTCAGAGCATCACTTATACCAGGAGCGTCAGGATCAGCCTGATCATCATATAGCAGACAGACCTTTCATATCCCATCGCTCGAGACGACTACTGCGCCGTCGCTCAAAGCAAGACGTTCAAGCAGATGCGGACGTGAGTTTCTTTGAATCAAGAAATAAATATTCACACAATTTGAGTTTGAATCCTTTCTCAAGACAGCTTCTTCGACATGTTCCTCTAGATCCAGATGGACTTTTAACATTTTCCAATGGAGTTATTTGTCCAGCCCGTTATAGACATTTTAATATTATGCAGTCACACTTTCTTAGCAGACGTCGGGGCATAACTGAAGAATTATTATTTAGTGAACCAACAATGCCCATCGATTTGAAGACGTCACCTTTACGAAGAGTAGTTTCCTTTTCTGACATGAGTAAATCTTCAAATAGTGCATATATTCAGTTTCTTCTGTTGCTTAATAGAATGCACCATTTATATTTGTTACAGGAACAGTGTGAGACCAGTGATAAGCTGGACAGACACCTGAATGGCTCTAGGGCGAATTTCAGGATTTTTAAAAATGATGCGCGTAGCATTGAAGCTGACAGCAGAAGAATGGAGCAGGCATTCCAAACATTTCCTCATAATAATGCTAATGTCTGGAAGTGGATAATCATTATGTTTATTTTTACTATGTTATTTACTTTTTGCGTATCTTTTGTGTCATTGGTAGCTATATCATTGTAAATGTAATAATTCACTGATTGGTATTTACTTCAGGAAACATAGAGGTCGATTAATTATCACTAACCCAGACGTTGACGTCAGGATTATCAAAACCGGAGTTGTAGGCCTTGCAATTCGTCCCAATTAGAACCGAGCTACATACTAAAAGGAAGATTAAACTGTTAATTCGCTGCCGAAGACGGATGTGTCTAACAGAAAGGTGCAGATGTCGCAGTTAAGCTGTAAACTAGCGACACAGCGCATTCTGTTCTCCGGACTACATCCTGCTACTTGCAAAACCCTGTTTAGGACTTGTTAGCGGGAGATTGAGAACGAACGCAGAAGGAAAAAAATGTTAATTCAATGTTTTTTAGACGAACATCTTCAAAATCACAAATTTTTCAAATTATAAAGAATGTAATGAAAATGAGTCGTTTTTTTATACACAGTACATAATTTAGTTCAAATACAATTTATAAGAGCAATTTATTGAAGAAAAAAATACTTGCTTTTGTTTGTCTTGTACCTCTTCTTATATTAATCTTACTTCCTACCCCTGAGTGTAGAGTCTGAAGATGTTGTTGTTAACTACGTTTTGTTTTCCAAAGTTTGTGTCTACATAATATCATGTGCGCATGTAGTGACTGTAGCTATAAGCATGCACAAAGGAATTGACATTAAATTCTCCTTGATCTATGTCTTGCGGGATTGTCTAGTCACTTTTCATGGATATCCAACAATGCGCGTTGCCTGAGCATGGCCATTTAAATTATTTTTTTTTTTTTTTTTTTGCGTTCGCCTTATTTCTCTATTCCCCAACGCGGATGATCGTTGCACTATGTTTTTATTTTGCGCCTGTCGTCCAGTGTATCCGACTTCAGCATGCATTTTATGTACGGGTCTACTTCCTCCTGCATTTTCTAAGGGTTTGCTTCCCAGGGGTAACGGCCGGTGCTGTGATGGGGATCGAACCCAGTACTTTCGGGTTGTTAGCCGTGCCATTTAACCACTAAGCCACGCCGTCCCCTGGCCATAGAGTTTAACGTGTGTTACTTTATCAATCTGTAGGAATCTGTTTGATAAGGGACAAGCGCAGTCTTTGTGGATGGAAAAATAGTTCCGCACATCCGTCGGCGTAAGACAAGGATGAATACTCTCCACGACACTCTTCAAAATATTCCTAGAAATAATTCACTCATAATGAAGATCAAATTGGCACAGTAAGGATAGGGTAGAATGATTACCAACTTACGCTTTGTGAATGATATTGACAGGCTGGCTAGGACTTGGCTTGACTTGGCTTCGTTCGTTCTCAATCTCCCGCTACCAAACCCTGAAAGGGCTTAAGTAGCAGAATGTAGTCCAGAGAACGGAATGCGTTGTGTCGTAGTTTACAGCTTGACTGGGATATTTGCACCTTTTGGTCCAACACATCCGACTCCAGCAAGCATTTTTTGAGTACCAGGTTAGGATTTCCTCTTCGATCCCTTCTCCTAAACCAGTTTGTCCTGCTGCAGCCTGTTATCCAGGATCACCGGGTGGAGGTGTAGAATGGTCTTGGCAGCTCTGGTTCGCTGGCCCTGACGCTAGCAGTCAGCTATGGGTCGCTGACCCCTGCAGCTCGTGCGCTGATCAGCATCTTGATCCCATTGGTTCTTTCGATATTCCTCTACGCCTGCGAAACATGGACCCTTATAGCAAACCTCCAGAGAAGAATTCAGACCATGGAGATTTGATGTTTTAGAATACTCCTATATATCACATACAAAGAACGTCTCACAAAGTATGTTCAACCAAGAATCGAGAAAGCAAGTGTCATGTACGATGACCTCCTCACAACGATCAAAAGGCGATAGCTGACTTGGTATGGCCACGTCTCAGGGTCCAAGTGCCTTGCAAATACCATTCTACGGGGCACAGTACAGTGCATACGAAGGCAAAGATGTCCGAGACAACGATGGGAAGAAAAAATATATAAATGGTCTAACCTACAACCCGAGAAGGCACATAAAAGCAACCGCAAACAGAGAGGGTTGTCGCAGTTTGTGGATGTGTCAGCAGGGGTACCCCAGCGATCTCAAGAGGTCACTGAATGAACTGAATTGAACTGACTTGATCACAGTTTTTGACAATCCTAGCCTTTTATCCTGCAATTCATCCACAAAGAACGGGGGCAACTTTCTGACTTCTCGTGGGCTTCTCCGTAGAGTTTCAATCAGAATTGCTCAACATCATTGAAGTTTGGAAACTCTTCCATCTTGTTAACCTTCCAGCACACCCATAACCAAATATCCAACATTCTTTCCTTAGCTTAATGTTACACTGAGACTAAATGCTGAACAAACAGCAACTCTTGCCTCCTAGTCATCTGCAAACTTCTGAATCCTATCTCGTTTGCTTTCAAAGCTTTCCTCCATTATCGATTTCTTCTTCTTCTTCATTCATCCTCAGATCAAGGTTCCGGTTTCTGTTACAAAGGACACCGTTGTTTGTAAGCCTGTTTCATCTCCATACAGTTTTTGTCTCATATCTGTCTCACGAGGCCAGTATTGTTCTCTCTTTTCTTGCGTGAGCGTGCACCTTTGCAGAATGTGTTCCGCGGTCATGATATGCTCCCCACATGAGCACCTGTCATCTGTCCCAGTCCTCATTTTGTTGTAGAGATGACCTTTGAGTCTGTTTTGCCTAGTTCTCAGTCTGAAGAGGATGACTTGCTCTTCTCTAGTTAAGTTAAAGTAGCTCTCTTCTTTTCGAAAGTCGGGGTGTTGATCAGCCAATTTTACCCTGCATTATCGATTTAACATACATTATAATCTTTGATTACATCATATGTTAATTCCTATTCTGTTGATACCTTTCTAGGTGTCAATAATTTCAGTTTGAATCTATCGTAGATACATGTTTCTATTACCTCCCTTGACTGATAACAACCTTGCACGAACAATTCAACCATGTCTACTGTTAACGCACCTTTCAAATGTTTCCATGCCAATTTTATAACAAAATCAGTACACTATCCAGCCCTACATACCGGATAGGAACATTTTTGTCAACTACAAAACGCAGCTGAGACATGAGAATAACTTTTTCGATCTGTCCTAAATAACCTAAGATATTTCCTTGATAAACTTGTCGGCTGTTCTAGGCTTAAATGGTCACCAAGCAGTTACATCATCATTTGTGTCTCAGTTTCTGTAGAGCAAGCGCGTGGGGATCTGTGAGTTTTGTCCAGCTCTGTCTCTTGTATTTCGACTCAAATGTCTGCCAACCTCCCTCACCATTGAATCCCCTTCTTCCAATACGGTACCTCATCTATATTTGCATACTTCACTGAAAAACTCTCAGCCCTGTGTACTATTTTCTCAGTAGAATCTCCCTTACTTTCAATTCCTATTTCCTTCTCTAACCCATACCTAACTGACAGTAGTTTTAATTTAATCACCTCGACTATCCATCTGCAGTTTCTTTAAAACTTTCTCAATTTTCTCTTGTTTCACTTTTATTTTAATCTGCCTCTTTTCTATCTCCTACAATCTCCTCTCAGTTGTCCGAATATCGGACTCCATTCGAGTCTGCCTCTTTTCTACTCTACATACCCTACATATAACGTTCACTTCATCGTCCAACGTTGTAGCTATCCCTACACTAAAACAAACATTGCCGCCACACAAATCACACAATCTGCCTTGGTCTTTCCTTGTCGCATTTCGCTTAGTCTTAGCGGCCATACTAACTACACTTTGGTATTTATTACCGTTAGCCAATAAGTTATACTAATACCTAATACAATGTATACTTGGTATAGTAAGTCGCATGTCCATTTACAGAACGTAGCTTCTTACAAACGCTACCTTTTTGGCTGTTACAAGTTTCTTGGCAAGTGTGCAGTACGGTAGGTGTCATTACTTCTCATACGTGGAGGAGCATTAGCCGGAGAAAAAACCCCAGTGTCTGCCAAACTGGACACAAGTGGGAATCGAACCCGGAACGTTGGGATTGTGAAAACCGAGCGAGTTTTACCCCTAGGCTACGCAGCCTCATACTTGGTATAGCAACACCAAAAAAATCAAATGTCGTTGGTTTTTACCTTACAACAACTTATCGCTAAATGCTAGGCCAACACTAAATTTACACCCTGTGTAACACAGTACACTAACTTACAGACTGTTACTACCGCTCACTATACCACGCTATTTAATTATGTCAAGTAACTAACTATCTGTTACAACCAGACCACTATATTTGAAAATATGTATACTACAGTAAACTACAATTACAACTACGTTATTTTTACGTTATTCTCAACACTAATACTTATCTGAAACATGAATCGATCTCTGTACTGTCAATTCGAATCCACCACCATCCTGAACAACCGGATACTCAGCATCTGAACAACAGGAAACTCAACACTTGCTGATGTGTCTTCCATTGCATTACAGCCAGGAGGACTCCGGTCTATCTTCTCAAGTACGTTTTGAGATGTGAGGACAGCCACTGTAACCCGCCACAGAAAAAAGTCGTTGAGAGTAGCTAACTCAAGTATGAGTGGCATTAGCAACAACAACAACTCCATGCAGGTCCTCATCTTATTTATTAGGGGGTGGGGCCTGTATCCTTCCTCGCTGCGTTTCCCTCTGGAACAGTAAGTCAGGTATGACATTTACAGCTCGATCGACTGTAACGTGTCGGTAACGGGATTCAAACCCAGTGTCCTTACCATAAAAAGTGAGAGCTCTGCCATTGCGCTAATCAGACAGGCATCAGTGTCTTACGCTAGCTATCTTCAGTGCTCTCCATAAACTCCGTGTGGAGCGAAATTTGGACACGCAAAGAAAACTAGAACCTGCTTGACCTAGACGCAAACGTTGTCATTTTACCTTGAAACAAAACCTCCC
Organism: Ariolimax columbianus; assembly: GCA_036924085.1. Classification (NCBI taxonomy): domain Eukaryota; kingdom Metazoa; phylum Mollusca; class Gastropoda; order Stylommatophora; family Arionidae; genus Ariolimax; species Ariolimax columbianus. Next base: position 19,539,589 of record JAVGWX010000005.1, on the reverse strand, counting down.
CAACCACTCCGTTACTTGGACACTTTCATTACAAATAGATTGAACGAGCTGAGGTATCCGGCATTACCAGTGATAATTATGCAAGAAGGTGAATTTACACCACGTCACCCCCCCCCCCCCCCACCCCACCAGTTTTTCCACTGTACCCCCCCCCCCACTGCATTGCAACCCAAATCTCACCCCCTCTCTTTATCCCCCACTTCCACACCAATAAATGTTAACACAACTATACATGCTGTGTACCACTAAGACTTAATCCCGATTTCAGCCAAAGCTTAGTATGTTGTTACACTGCCTCACTCTATTTCACACCGTGAATGTTCAACGCGATACGCTTTAATTCCACTACAACTCATATTTCTGTAGACTGTCTATGTAAATATTTCGCATAATTGTATTCAGTTTTCTATTGTAGCTTTGAAATTATAACATAGACTAAAGCCTTAGCGCAGACGTTCCCAACCTGTTGCTCACGAGCACCGCGGTACTCTTTTAACGCCATTTGGTGCTCACGTCATGCAGATTTTTAAAAAAAAGTCTTCGCGAACACCAACGCTCAAGAGGCCCGTTTTTCATTTCAAACTTTGTTTTGCAAGCCCAAACAAATAATGTTGCTATCCATCCATTATTTTTTAGGAGACCTCAAAGTTGTGAAGTTGCAAGTTTGCGGCCAGTAATTCTATTAAAATATTTCGCATTGTTGACTTCGGTGGTTTCCCTTTGCTAGCCAGCGTTGTGTTACATTGTGGGTACTTGAATTGATAGATCTCCATCGCTGAAATATTGGTGGAAAAAAGATAATTTCCTAATCTTTTGGAGAGTAAAAGGTACAAACATGTTCAAAATACTGTGCAGTTTTTCACTAAAATGTCTACCTATGTTCAAGACGACCTACATGTTCGAAAACGCTTTCTCACGATTAACTGATTAACATTTGTTAAACTGTTTACGTGTAGCTATAAGCGCCTTCTCCTTGGACATCACTGAACTTCTGACGTGTAGCTACAAGCGACTTCTCCTTGGACATCACTGAACTTCTGACGTGTACAAGCGACTTCTCCTTGGACGTTACTGAACTTCTGACGTGTAGCTACAAGTGACTTCTCCTTGGACATCACTGAACTTCTGACGTGTAGCTCGCTACAAGCGACTTCTCCTTGGACATCACTGAACTTCTCAAGTGTAGCTAGCTTCAAGCGACTTCTCCTTGGACATCACTGAACTTCTGACGTGTAGCTAGCTACAAGCAACTTCTCCTTGGACATCACTGAACTTCTGACGTGTAGCTACAAGTGATTCTCCTTGGACATCACTGAACTTCTGACGTGTAGCTACAAGCGACTTCTCCTTGGACATCACTGAACTTCTGACGTGTAGCTACAAGCGACTTCTCCTTGGACATCACTGAACTTATGACGTGTAGCTAACTACAAGCGACTTCTCCTTGGACATCACTGAACTTCTGACGTGTACATAGCTACTAGTGACTTCTCCTTGGACATCACTGAACTTCTGACGTGTAGATACAAGCGACTTCTCCTTGGACATCACTGAACTTCTGACGTGTAGCTACAAGCGGCTTCTCCTTGGACATCACTACACTTCTGACGTGTAGCTACAAGCGACTTCTCCTTGGACATCACTGAACTTCTGACGTGTAGCTAGCTACAAGCGACTTCCCCTTGGACATCACTGAACTTCTGACGTGTAGCTACAAGCGACGTCTCCTTGGACATCACTGAACTTCTCACGTGTAGCGACAAGCGACTTCTCTTTGGACATCACTGAACTTCTGACGTGTATCTACAAGCGATTTCTCCTTGGACATCACTGAACTTCTCACGTGTAGCTACAAGCGACTTCTCCTTGGACAACACTGAACTTCTGACGTGTAGCTACAAGCGACTTCTCCTTGGACATCACTGAACTTCTGACGTGTAACTACAAGCGACTTCTCCTTGGACATCACTGAACTTCTCAAGTGTAGCTAGCTTCAAGCGACTTCTCCTTGGACATCACTGAACTTCTGAAGTGTAGCTACAAGCGACTTCTCCTTGGACATCACCGAACTTCTGACGTGTAGCTAGCTACAAGCTACTTCTCCTTGGACATCACTGAACTTCTGACGTGTAGGTAGCTACTAGTGACTTCTCCTTGGATATCACTGAACTTTTGACGTGTAGCTGATTTCTCCTTGCACATCACTGAACTTCTGACGTGTAGCTACAAGCGATTTCTCCTTGGACATCACTGAACTTCTGACGTGTAGCTACAAGCGACGTCTCCTTGGACATCACTGAACTTCTCACGTGTAGCGACAAGCGACTTCTCCTTGGACATCACTGAACTTTTGACGTGTAGCTACAAGCGACTTCTCCTTGGACATCACTGAACCTCTGACGTGTAGCTACAAGCGATTTGTCCTTGGACATCACTGAACTTCTCACGTGCAAGCGACATCTCCTTGGACATAACTGAAGTTCTGTGTGGCTTTCAAGCTTCATGATGTCATTAACCCCGGTGAGTGTTTTTTTTAATTAATTGTTTTTCGAAGATGAAACCCGTTTGATTGCATGGTACTCGCGCACATTAATATTACACTTGAACGGTGCTCGATTTCTTAAAAAGTTGAGAACCCCTGCCTCAGATGGTCACAATGTGTCTCTATGTCAAACTTGATGACGCTATGTCTCGAGATGAGCGTACATGAACACCAGGCTCTTACTTTGCAGCGACATGCGCGCATGCACGCACACACACACGCACACACACACTTTCTCGTTTACTATTATACAATACAGCTTCAAAAAGTTCCCGGAAAAGTCGATTTGTGTTTCAATGAAAGATGATATTATGGAAAATATATATTTATAAGTTGGTAGTTACCTTGACGAAATGACATGGCAGACGTAACCTTCACATATACTCTCGAACAGAAGTTTGTTTGTGGGGTGTGCTCGTTGCATCATCGGATTTGAAAATTTCAACGTACAAATGTCAAATTGTGTGTTTTGCTTGAGAAGTCACTCGCAGAGACACAAGCATTGCTTAATAAAGCATATGGTGATACCGCAATGAAGAAATTGCAAGTATTTGAGTGGCACAATCCTGAGACAAAACGTCAGTCAACTGAATGGAAATGTAGATCTCCCCGGACACAGAAATTTCTTTTGGACCAGAGCAAAGGAAAAGTTATGCTGGAAAGTGTTTTTTATTCTCAGGGTATTGTCTACCATAATTTCATTCCTGAAGGCCGAAATGTTAACAAGGAATTGTACGTTGATATCCTCCGTCGTCTAAGAGATACAATCACAAGAAAGCGACCAGAAAAATGGAGAACAAACAGTTGGATTATGCTACATGACAATTCTCCAGAACATCGACCCCTACCGGTGAAGCAGTACCCCCCAAAGCACAATATGATTACCTTGGAACATCCTCCATATTCTCCCTACCTGGTAGAGACTTATTTTTTTCTTGTTCCCTCGACTGAAATAGGCATTGAAGGGGAAGCGATTCAAGGATGCTGATGACGTTATCAGGAATGTTACAAGACAGCTGAGAGAGGTGTCAAAGAATGTGTTCCAGGAATATTTCCAGCAGCTGTATGCACGTTATCAAAAGTGTGTAGTTGCGAAAGAGAACTACTTTGTAGGAAATGTAGTGTAGATAATTCTATTGTAACTTATTTCTATATAATCCACTAATTCCGGGAACGTTTTTGAAGCTACCTCGTATATAAACCTGCTTCTTCCTGTGTACTCCACTGCTGAACTGATTGTTTCGTTTTCTGCTAAAATGTTCTTGTCTTTCTTACATCCTCGTTTTTTATTGTTCACTTTTCTATCTATCCCACTCTAGGATATTACCAACTTTAATTTCTTAACTACGACTCAAGACTATGTCAATACGTCTGACTATTTCAAATAAAACCAGACAAACTAAAAACTTAATCGACTGCCACTTCTGAGAAAAGAGGTACTCCTTCCTGCTTGCGAATGCTTTCCATTGATGGTGAAATCTTCCCTGAATGAACTCAAGTATTGGCGGGGATCAGATTTATGACGTGATGTGGCCATTGAAAAGCTTAGAAAAATACTTGGAATCATTGACCTTCTACTGATTCGGAGAATTCACTCTCCGGTGCGCGGACATCAAAGTACATTCAGCTTCCGGGGCTCTTCCATTTAGAAATAGTAGTAGTTCGATTGGTTGTCTTGTCTTCCTAGTTTTTGGATGGCTATCGATATGTGTGGGTATGCGTGTGGGCATGTATGTGTGAAGCAATGTGTGTGTCTAGCTAACGATATGTGTGGGTATGCGTGTGTGCGTGTGGGCATGTATGAGTGTATATGTGTGTAGCAATGTGTGTGCCTAGCTAACGATATGTGTGGGTGTCTGTTACTAACTATATGTCTGACTAACTTTGTATGCGCGTGTGAAACTAACGATGTAGGTACGCGTGTGTATGCCTTTTATTCGGTTTCGCTGGAATGTATTAAGCAGTCATGCTCCGAAGAAACTCTGCTAGACTCATTATGCTTAATTCGTTTTTTTCGTGTAAACTATTTTGTACTGCTTTTCGACTCAGCTGCGTTTAATTTGCATTCTCCACTTTTAATAAGTAACTTCTGGCGCGTTTCTGTAATCTACAGTTAATTCTCAAATTCGGCTTGTTTAAAGAAACTGTTGACGGTTCGCTAAATGCTGAATTGGCTCCTTATTTTCTAGCTTCTGCTTGAAACGATTATAAGAAGAGTGAGTGATAGAGAAGGATTGATGCATGTATCATAATGTTCTTTATCTTTTTCTTCATTTTCTTCATACGTTCTCAAACTCCTGCTATTAGCCCTGAAATAGGATTTGCAAGTAGCAGGAGGTAATCCGAATAATCGAATGCGTTGTGTCGTAGTTTTCAGCTTGACTGTGATATTTGTAACTTTCGGTCCGACACATCCGTCTTCTACAACAGGCATTTTTTTTTAGGGCCGGAATAGCCTTCTCTCTTCGACCCGTTCTCCTTAGCCAGCCTGCCCTGCGGCAGCCTGTTATACAGGATCACCAGGTGGAGGTGTAGAAGGGTCTTCACAGCTCTAATTCGCCAGCCCCGACCCTAGCCATCAGCTATGGGCCGCTGACCGCTGCAGCTCATACTTCTTCTTCTTCTTCTTCGTTCGTTTTCAATCTCCCACTACCAAACCCTGAAAGGGCTTAAGTAGCAGAATGAAGTCCAGAGAACGGAATGCGTTGTGTCGTAGTTTACAGCTTGGCTGCGATATTTGCACCTTTCGGTCCAACACATCCGACTTTAGCAAACATTTTTTGAGTACCGGGTTAGCATTCCCTCTTCGATCCCTTCTCCTTAGCCAGTCTGCCCTGCTGCAGCCTGTTATCCAGGATCACCACGTGGAGGTGTAGAAGGGTCTTGGCAGCTATGGTTCGCTGGCCCTGTCGCTAGCAGTCAGCTATGGGTCGCTGACCGCAGCAGCTTCTTGATCCCGCAGCTCATACGATATTCAGCATCTTGATCCCGGAAAGATAAATCAGCACTCCGTAAAGAGACAGTCTGGAATCATCAAGTGCAGTAATCGCAACGGAGGTTGACGGAAATGGATCTCAAGCTGTCTCTGTTCTGCGTCAGGGTGGTATACGCAATCAAACTATGTCCCGACTACATCTTCTTGTTGTCTGTTCATATGTACCTCTGTCGTCCTTTGACTCTCTTGACCTTTCTTTCAAAATATGCTTCATCAGACTGTCATATCGCTTGAAAAGATCAAAATATTTGTTTTGTTTTTCTGCTTTTTCCTTCAGAAGTATATGTTCCACCTGGAGTTGTTCCAGAATCTCATTATTGATTTTCCTAATTCCAAGAAACTCGTCCAAGTCTTATGAATTCTCACATTTCAAATGATTCATATGCTTGATTCTCTGCAAGATCATGTGTATGATTATAGTGTAAGATTTTATGCAAAACCAAGTGCATTATAAGCATGATTATTTGTATGATTAAATGCAATATTATGTACATGATTATATGCAAGATTGTGTACATGATTATTTTCATGATTATATGCATCATTATGTGCATATATGTGTGCACGATTTTTTGATTTTTTTGTGCGTGTGGTTTTTATTTTGCGTCTGTTTGGGGACACCAACAGATTATGAAATAGAGTCTACTTACAGCACAGAATTTTATAGACCTATCAATAGATTACAAAATAGAGCTTAATTACAGCACCAACATTTATAGACTGACCAATAGAATACAAAGTAGAGTTTGCAGAAGTTTAAAGACAGATAGAAGATAATGTAATTAACCCTTAACATTCCGACGTAACTGATGAGATCTGTCTTAACCCTTTACAATCCCATCAAATTGATTAGATTTGTGTCTTAACGCTTTCATTTCTGCCTTATAATAGATTAATGTCTTTTTATTTCGTTCGCCTAATTTCTTTATTCTCCAAGTCGGTGTGTGTTGCACTACAGTTTTTATTTTGCGCCTGTCTGCCCAGTGCATCCGACTTCGGCATGCACTTTATGTAAGGGTCTGCTTCCTCCTGCATTTTCTAAGGGTTTGCTACCTCAGGTTAACCGCCGGTGCTGTGATGAGGCTCGAACTCAGCATCTTCGTGTTGTGAGCCGTGCCACTAGGCCACGGCGTCCCCTTAGGTAGCGCATATGAAAAGCATTTAGCCTTCTTTCATGTTTTCTTTCATCTTCTGTCATGTTAATGTTTCATTCTTTTCATTTAAATATTATAATCAATATCAAATAACTCAAGTCTAATTAAATGCAAGTGCACGATTATATGAAAGATGATATGCAATATTACTTGCTCGATTATATGCATGATTACATGCAAGATTGTATATACAATATTACGCTCATGAATGTGTACACAATTATCTGCAAGATTATGCACAAGACCAGAACATGATCCTATTGTTCTACTACAGTGATATTTTCTAAAGACAATCGCATTTTTTAATGAGGACAAATAGAACATCTGTATAGCAGAGTGGTTTACAGGGCTTCTCTTTCGAGACAGAGGGCCGGGTTTGTTCTCCGGTCTCGACGTGCTAAAATGTAACCTGACGTAAATGGCTACCCAATTTATAGTTAGAGAAGACGAGCCAGCAAAGAAGATAATTAGTCACCTCAGCTTCACAATAAAGATGTGAACTGTTACAATGAGGTCTCTAACATTTTGTTTCCGACGGCAGTGGGACTTCCGTTATTTATTTATTGTACCTGAAGTTGAAGATGGATAAAATTAAAGGACATTGCATACACTGCTATCGGGGAGAAGGTGTTAGGGACTTGTTTATAACTAGGGCTCATATTTTTGTATGAGGTACGGCGACCCGTTTCCTTCCTCACCGCCATTTTTTCCCAATATGTTAGTCAGATTCTCATTTGCAGCTGGGTCGACTGAAGGGTTTCGATAACGAGGATCGAACTTGACTCCTATACCTTGAGAAGCGAGAACTCTACTAGCACAACTCTGAATGCCTGCCATGTTTGTACTTGACATTGTCCCCAGATTTTACCACCGAGGCAAGCCACTGAGAATAAAACGTCGGCTCTCAGACTAAAGCTCTACAATACTTGGCATAGTCGCATCTTGTTTAGACAACGGCTTACCTATGCTTTCTTTGCTTGATTGCCTCTTGTTTTAAGTGTTAGCAATCTCTCCACAGATATTCATAAGGCATTCCTAACTTAGATTCAGTCATGATTATTCAGAGAAAACGTTTGGAGACAAGCTCGTCTTCTTAAGTCACGAAGAGCTGCTTGTGTGTGACAAGTTCATTTTCACAATCCCTCTGTCTTATTCTTCCAATGATAAGAGAAACGAGGTATTCACGTTTTTACCTGTATCGTATTAGGAATAGTTTTTTTCTGATCGACTGTTCACACAGATCCTGAGCAAAGTATCTTTTCATGTGGTCAGTCTCTTTTGTTTGTTGTTAATGTTTTCTTGTTTATTTGTGCTTTGATTATTTCCATGTCATTTGGACTGAGTTTTCCTCTTTGGTTGTAAATGGCTATTGTTGTGATACTCTCTGTGGCATTGTCTATTTTAATGGATAGGCATTCTAGGTTATCGGTATTAAATTTATCCCAATCCATTATTTTGTATTCGTCATGTACTATAAAGGCTACTCCTCCTTACCTCCTGTCTCTCTATCGTTCCTAACTATATTGAATTTTGGAATACTTAGTCTTTTGGTAGGGAAGAGCATGGCTTCTTGTATTGCATATACTATTGTTTCTTTTCCCCGATTGGCTAGTCCTAAGTATGGCTTAACGTTTTTGAGGAGGCCTTTGCAGTTCCATTGTATTATTTTCAGTTCTGTGTACTCTTATGACAGCATTGGTACAATTCTAGAGTATTTATCAATCAGAGAAGTCTCTCCAAAATACCTCGTGCACAATTCCTCAGGGGTAGTGAAATGAAAAACATCGCCATTTTGTATTTTACCGGATAGTGTGTGATTATGTGATTAAGACAATGTCATTTTAATTTAAAGTCAGCGCACAATTGTATCCATTGTTATGGATCACCGGATCTATTTGGATAGCTGCAGAAATTCTGAAGCAAATTGGAAGTTCTGTTTGGATGAGTGAGAGGTTTGGTTCCACTGTTTAATAAGGGAATGGTAAAAGGCTCTTTGATCACCGGTGTGATTCCCCGCCATTGTTTCCTTCCCAGGATGTCGTAGGAGGTGACGTATTTGAAATGTATTTGTAGATGTGGTTTTTGTAGAGGTGGTTATTGTATATGTGGTTATTGTAGAGGTGACTTTTGTAAAGATGGGTTTTGTAGAGATGATTTTTGTAAAGGTGGTTTAAGTATATGTGGCTTTTTGTAAAGGTGACTTTAGTATATGCGGTTTATGTTGAGGTGGGTTTTTTTTGTAGATGTGGTTTATGTAGATGTGATTTTTGAAGATGTTTTTTGTAGAAGTTATTCTTGTAGAATGGTTTTTGTAGACAAGGATTTTATAGATTTGGTTTTTGTAGAGATGGTTTTTGTAGATGCTGTTTTTGTAGATACCCTTTTTGTAGATACACATTTTGCAGAGGTGGTTTTTATAGATGCGATTTATGTAGATGTATTTTGATGGAGATGGTTTTTGTAGATGCTGTTTTTTGTAGAGGTGGTTTTTGTAAAAGTCGTATTTGTAGTGACAGTTTTTTGCAGCAATGTATTTTTCTGGAGATTAGTAATTCTACTTCGCCGCTCGTTTTGAAAGAAACACGTTGTGGTGTTCTGTAGCTATTTATAACGAGGCTACGAAATCTGCAACTTTCGGTCCGATACATCCAGTTTCGTTACGGAATATTTGAGACCAGATCTATCTTCCCTAGTCTCTACGCCAGGCTGTACGATGTAGTTACTTTCGGAGTCATAAACCCCTTGGAGATGGAATAGGGTCTTGGTCAGCTCTGATTCGCTGACCCTGACGCAAGCAGCCTATGGTGTCAGCTCGTTCACTGTTGCGTCTTTGGCCCCAGATTGTTAGTTCCGTGCACAAAGTTAATTTGTTGCCTTTTACTACATTCAAGAAGAACTGAGACGTGTCCAGTCAGGCACAACATACTGACCAGCACATCGCGCCAAGCTCAGGCACAATACACTGACCAATACCACAATCTCTCTTTCATGTTGTGTTCTCTGGAAACGCCCTTTTCCCCGAGGTGTCACGCAGATTAAGCCAAGTATAGCCCAATCGGCTGAAGGACCATGGTCCACCTTTATCAGCATGCTCAGGATGTGAGGAATGCTACAACAACCCTCCACTTAACATCCTTTTCAGGGCAAACAAAACAGTAAGCTTACTCATTGTGGGCATTAAACAACAAGAAAAACCACATTCATAGACGGTTGCAGTGGACTGACGCAGATATAGTCAATGACTGATCCTTCGTCAACCTGATCCTTGGTTGATGACTGAACATTGGCCAATGACTGTCCCTTAGTTGATGACTGATCCTTGATTGATGACTGATTGTAGATCAATGAATGATCTTCAGTTGATGACTCTTAATCAATGACTGCCCCTTGGTTGATGGCTGATCCTTTGTCAATAACTGCCCCTTGGTTGATGACTGATCCTTGGTTGATGGCTGATCCTTTGTCAATAACTGCCCCTTGGTTCATGACTGATCCTTGGTTGATGACTGATCCTTAGTTGATGACTGATCCTTGGTTGGTGACTGATGCTTGGTTGATGGCTGATCCTTGGTTGATGGCTGATCCTTGGTTGATGACTGATCCTTGGTTGATGGCTGATCCTTGGTTGATGATTGATCCTTGGTTGATGACTGATCCTTGGTTGATGGCTGATCCTTGGTTGATGATTGATCCTTGGTTGATGACTGATCCTTGGTTGATGGCTGATCCTTAGTTGATGACTGATCCTTGGTTGGTGACTGATGCTTGGTTGATGGCTGATCCTTGGTTGATGACTGATCCTTGGTTGATGACTGATCCTTGGTTGATGGCTGATCCTTAGTTGATGACTGATCCTTGGTTGGTGACTGATGCTTGGTTGATGGCTGATCCTTGGTTGATGACTGATCCTTGGTTGATGGCTGATCCTTGGTTGATGATTGATCCTTGGTTGATGACTGATCCTTGGTTGATGACTGATCCTTAGTTGATGACTGATCCTTGGTTGGTGACTGATGCTTGGTTGATGGCTGATCCTTGGTTGATGACTGATCCTTGGTTGATGGCTGATCCTTGGTTGATGATTGATCCTTGGTTGATGACTGATCCTTGGTTGATGGCTGATCCTTGGTTGATGATTGATCCTTGGTTGATGACTGATCCTTGGTTGATGGCTGATCCTTGGTTGATGATTGATCCTTGGTTGATGGCTGATCCTTGGTCGATGACTGATCCTTGGTTGATGACCTAACCTTGGTCAATGACAAATCTTTGTCGATGACTAATTCTTGATAGATAACCTATCCTTGGTCGATGACAGATCCTTTTTCAATGACTGATCAAACTATATCGCTGTTTGCTCTTTTCCAAACTACTCATGTTTTGACTTCTTCACTCTTGGCATACCTTCTTTGTTACTTGTTGTACTTCTTCTTCACACTGGAGCTCACTGAAGGTGGTTCTGAGCCATCCTGTCTGTAATGCATGTTGCTGGCTGCCGTCATCTCATTCACAGTCGCATCTTTGGCCTTGTTCTAGGTTCAATCTCCAGGTTGGGGTCAAAGACGTTTTTTAATGTACATAGTGAGTAAGTTTACTCTTTTGTGCATCTGTCCTGAAAAGGTCATTAAGTGGCGGGTTGTAGTAGCTTTTCTTACATCTCGAGCATGCTGAGGAAGACAGGCCGCAGTCCTGCAGGCAGTTGTACTATGCTTGACCTCATTTGAGTGACGCTCACTACTATGGAGATCATGTCGATCTATATCTCGTCAGCCAGACTGCCTTGAAAACAGCCTGTTTCCAGGGCACACTACATGGAAGACAGATATTTGTTTTCGTCAGTATACTGTGCCAGACCCTGATGCGACCTCCTGGTCAGTATGTTGTGTCTGACGGAACTAGCATCTCAGTTCCCTTGGAAAAAGACGTAGAAGTGGATTAGCTGAAAGCATGCTGCTTGTCAGGATCAGGAAACCATTGCTCCTACTGGTGGCCCTGGAAACAGACTGCAGCCATGCAGCCTGGCTAAGAGATTAGGGATCGAAGATGATAGGCAAATCCGGGTCCCAAAGATGTAGTACTGAAATTGGTGGATGTATCTGTCTGAAAGGTGCAGATAATGCAATCTTGCTGCGAACTAGGATACCACATGACAAATGTCCTTTTCAGGATGAACGCAGAAGGAAGGCAGGGAGGGAAGAAAGGAAGGGAAGAAAGGGAGGGAGGATAGATGGGAGGATGGATGGATGGAAGAAAGAAAGGAAGGAAGGAAGGAAGGAAGGGAAAGGAAAGGAAAGGGAAAAAAGGAAAGGAAGTGGGAAGGAAGTAAGTATCCAGAACCATTACCAGAAAGTCAGCACCATCCCCACCCTGCTACTCACTCACAAAACAAATCATCAAGACACTCTTCAGTATCATGAGTTTTATTTCATATCAAGCTGGGAATAAATTTTTCTAAAGGACATACAAAACAATATCAAAACCAAGCACGACTTTAAAAGTTATTTGTGCCATTTTTTTCTCTCTCTGCAATGTAGGAACTGTTTCGATCCTGTGGGTCCCTTACTTGGGAAGAAAGAACAGTACCGCTGGACCCTACTAAACGTGTCACAAAAGGTAATAGTTGTGCATGTGGCTAGCAACCTCATAATGTCAAAGTGCCACAGAAACCACATCTACAAAAGTACATAAATGCTTTATTCCTACAAGGAGGCCAGCTGTAGTGGTGGCCCCCATGCTCCCACTGGAGTAATAGAAAAAATAACATATGATGATGAATATAAGAACACAATGGTTTCTGGCAGTAATAGTTACAGTTTCCTATTCAACACCCGTGAGCCAAGGCCAAATCTACTTCCGTTCTTTCGGCATATCTAAATAAATATAACAATATATGTACACCAGACATGTGATATAGCTTGTATCTAACAAGTCAAAGCTAATTATAAAGGTGTCATAGCAAACACTGCTGTCAAGGATGAAGTGTTAGAGACGCCACTGTACTAGACCATAATATATGTTTATGAGTTCCCTGACTTTAACACTGGTCACATTTACACCTGGGTCGATCAGAATTTGTGGATAACAGAGACCGAATCTGGTACCTTCGCTATGAGAAGCCAGTGCTCAACCACTCTGTTATACAGGTGAAAATATCTATGTTAATTCTGAAGGGACAAGAAACAGAAACGAATCAAATTAAATCTAATAACTTATTTTTCTAAAGGTTGACTACATCATGTCTCCTTAAATATGCGAGGGATTGCAGTCAAACACGCTGGTATATCAACATGATCAGTCAAACTCACACTAGTCTGTCAACATGAGTGAAACTCATGCTAGTCTGTCAACACAAGTAGTTGAAAAAGGCTAGTCTGTCAACATGATCAGTGAAACTAATGCTAGTCTGTCAAAACAAGTAGTCAAACTCATGCTAGTCTGTCAACACAAGCAGTGAAACTAATGCCAGTTTGTCAACATAAGTAGTGAAACTCATGCCAGTTTGTCAACACAAGTAGTGAAACTCATGCCAGTCTGTCAACACAAGTAGTGAAACTCATGCCAGTCTGTCAACACAAGTAGTGAAACTAATGTCAGTCTGTCAACACAAGTAGTGAAACTAATGCCAGTCTGTCAACACAAGTAGTGAAACTCATGCCAGTCTGTCAACACAAGTAGTGAAACTAATGCCAGTCTGTCAACACAAGTAGTGAAACTCATGCCAGTCTGTCAACACAAGTAGTGAAACTAATGCCAGTCTGTCAACACAAGTAGTGAAACTAATGCCAGTCTGTCAACACAAGTAGTGAAACTAATGCCAGTCTGTCAACACAAAGAATCATATCAGTATAGACTAATTACTATAATTTGTATGTGGAGAGTACATGTTAACATAATATATGCCTCTCGACCAAGGTTCAAAACTATGGTTGCGGCTCAGGCTTTTTTCATATTGGGTATGAAATAAGTCTAGCCTGCACACTTTGTGGCAACTGCAAGGGCAAGCGATTTTATTAGTCAACCTTGTAAGTCCACCAGACAAAAATCCAAGCAATGGGAATAAATATTGTTTATATTTGTATTGACTTACAAGCTATATGAAACAATATAGTCTTAAAACATAATGTTTATATTGACTTACAAGCTATATGAAACAATATAATCTTAAAACATAATGTTTATATTGGCAACAATCATTTCATATGGGCTAACTAACAGCTAAAAAATAACAGCTAAAAAAATGTATGGGCTAACAGCTGAAAAATCATCTATCTCTGTGGGCCAACGGCTAAAAAAAATGTCTATAAAAGATGTCAACTAACAAAAAATTATCTATATTGGCCAACAGCTAAAAAAATCATCTATCTATATGGGCTAACAGCTAAATACATCATCTATCTATATGGGCTAACAGCTAAATACATCATCTATCTATAAGGGCTAACAGCTAAAAAGATCATCCAGATGGACTAACAGCAAAAAAATCATCTATGCTTAACTTAAACGTAACATCTTTATACTGGTAAATCAACGATCTATATGGGCTAACGCTAAATGAATATAACTATACAGGCTAAGGGATTGAACAGTTTCTGTCAGTGATTATATCAAGATACTTTTTACTAGCTAAGACAGCTGTTACAACTATCTTAGAACGCGGGCCCATTGATGTCAATGATATTTGTCATGGTGCCTCTATTCTTCCCTGCCACGCTGTAGTGCACACTGGTCAGTGCACTGGTTTCCCTGCCACGCTGTAGTAGCACACTGGTCAGTGCACTGGTTTCCCTGCCACGCTGTAGTAGCAAACTGGTCAGTGCACTGTTTCCCTGCCACGCTGTAGTAGCACACTGGTCAGTGCACTGGTTTCCCAGCCAGGTGGTCCCCAGTTCTTGCTGAATTTTTTTCCAATCGCAAACTGGCTCCTGTGGTCGACTCAGCCACAGAAATTGAGTACCAGAAAAAATCTGGAAAGTAAAGGCAGCCGGTGTGATGCTGACCCCATCATCATCCACTATGTGCTGTGAGTCACAAAATATTCTGGGCCTAATACCATATTTCCTATAACACCGCATGGCGTGACGGGATCTTTACTTTACTTACTTTTACACAAGACAAATTTAAAAACCTAGGCCCAAAAAAATGTCTAATCTACATTTTGTTCTCGGACCACCACAGTACTCTTCGTGGGCCCCCAAGGCTCCACAGACTTCCAGTTGGGAATAACTATGTTAAGAATATCATATTTATTCTTTCTACCATTTGTGTTTATTTTCAAAGCCTTATCCACTGTCTTCAGGAAACAGTCATATCGACCCTGGCACCAAAGTCAAGCTGATACTTTCTACAATTAAATTTTTATTTTTTCCAGCACTGAACTCAATCTGATATTTGGGATATGTCAAAAAAATTAGTCCATAGAAATATAGAGGACATCCCAGGACCAATTTATTATTTTACACATACCATAGAAACAATTAACAGTAAAAATGGATTGATATAATGCACAAAAGTCAAGAGTTCTTGTGTTTCGTTATATGCTACAGTTTTACCTACATTTAGATAATCATGTGACTTCAGGAAGCCAATCAGCAAGAAGTCTATTTCTTAATTAATTTTTTTTAAATATATATATATATGTCAGTTTTTTTTCAAATGAGGCAACAATCTGTTTAACCTTTACCACACTCGTGTCATTCCAAATCGACTGAAGTCATGAAAATTGCAGCGCAAGGGTGGGCGATATTCACCAGTACTCAACTTACGTCGTTGCAAAGCGACGGCTGTTCTAATCAAATATACGTAGAAATTGACATTTAATTGTAGAGAGTTATTCGTCTCATCGGGTATAAAAACAATGGCAATTTTGTGTGAGACTTTTGGAAATGATTTCTTATCTTTTTTGCTTGTATTTGAAGATTCACCCATTATTGAGAATTGGGTTTTTGCAACAGATTTTTCTGAGGTAGATCTGTTTAGATTGTTTATATAGATACAATAATTACATTTATAATGGAAACTGATAGATACAGCCATTTGAAAACATTGATATTCCTTTTTCGGTGGAATGTGTTGTTTTTTTTAAAACAAGGGGAGTCTAAATGTTAGTGCTGTTTTTAATTTTCACCATCTTCATGTAACTCAGAAACTAATACACAAAACACCAACAAGTTCTTTATTCATATGTCTCTACATACAAACAAATCATATCCATACATTAACAAACAAAATAGATAAAGGCTCTGAAAGTCAATGACGTGTTGAAAAATAATTCAGTGGCAGGGAGAATTGTGTCAATTTTATTAAGTGTGGAAAAGGTTTAATCGATCATTTTATGAATGTATACAATAACAGTCAATATAAATCCCAGTTAATCCACTTACCGTCCATCTTAAACTCCAAGACAGGAAACACAATTTCTTGTCAAAATGTATGCTTTTTATTTATTTCCCTCCATTTTGTTCAAACTGTGTTGTCTACTCTTATCCATATGATTGCTACTGACAGTTTCAATTTCAGTCTAAAATTTGGATTGTATTTCATTTACACATTTAATTCAGCTAATCTTGGTTGTTATAATCAAATAGTAAAATGTTAAGCCACCTCACCTCACTAGCTGCTTCTTTCATGGTAGGCAAACCAGAGCTGACTAAGACCCTATTCCACCTAAAAGCAGTGGCCCTAGAAACAGACTACGCTACTGCAGTATAATAGGGTTTGTAGAGGGAAGGCAAACACGGTACCCAAAATAGTATACAGAAATCGGATGTGTCGGCATCATAACCACGCTGTAAACTACGACACAACATCCTTTCCAGAATGAATGCCGAAGACTTGGGTTGAACAGAATTGAACACTAACTGTTCAAGATGGTAAAAGGTGCCAACTGAACAGGGTTGTGGATGGGGCTAGCAACCTCATCATGCAAAATCATTGCTATGAGACTGCCCCTACAAATACTTAGATATAGGCTTCCTGTAAATGTGCCTTATGCTTTACTAGAGCAAAAAAATTAATGATTAAATAACGAGATGGCGGTGCTATGTGGCAACAATAGATCCAAGTGTTCAGAGATTCTGGTGGTTCAGACGGTAAGAAGTTAACTATCTCTGTACATTTGACATAAAACGTAATTCTCAGTTGGTCACAAACATTAGTGGATATGAAAATGTGTCCAAGATCTGAAACTGTTACATAAAGAAAGAACATTCAGTTGGTCACAATCTGGTGACATGATTGTGTGTACAGTATGAATTATGTACATTAACTAACATCTAAGACAACCATCATATTAACCAGAATAAGCCCCAGATATTTACAACAAGTATCGTCAGTACAGTAATGTTAATAAAGCATCATGTTCAGTTTTCACTGTCTTGAAGTCGGCGGCTGAAAAATAAAGAGAGAAGAGAATACAAATATTATTAATCAGGTACAAATTCTAGCAGTGACTGTGTAACTGAAAACCAATTTGTAAAAACCTCACAGATAATTGTGAGGCTCTTCTGTGTGGGCAGGCACATGCTAAACTAATCCATACTTGTCTATGTGGTTAACAAAAATTATAAAACATTTTTTACAGTATAAATCTTGCTGTATCATTTCATTTTTCTTTCGAGGTCAATTTCAAGAAGCATGTTACAACCTACAAAAACAATGCAACAATTGTGAAATTATCTGGGAAAAACTATAATTTCAGAGGAAGTGGGTTGTCAAAGCTCCAAGACCTTGCCTAATGTTTGATTCTTGATTGCTTGATTGGCATTCTGTCATTGTCGAGAGACAATAGACTTCACGCTAGAGAGTCAGTTGTTGCCCTTGGTTTCGCCACAAACATTTAGAGTCTGCATCTTGACCCATCTTGTCTTCCCCTGCCTGCAGACCAAAACATAAAGCCTTCCTCCAGCCAGGTCTGTCCTTGGCAAGTTTCTCCAAGTTACAGGTGTTCAAATCCAATGCGTTTTGGTCATGCTTCCAAATATCTTTGTAGCTGAGGAAAGGTCTACCTTTGTTACGCCAGCCTGTGATCAGTTGTCAATATAGGATATCTTTTGGTATTCGCCCATCCTCCATTCTGTACACGTGACCAAGCCAAGAGGCGCTGGTAGAGAATCACAACTAAGCTGACAATCTTTGCACGGTCCAATACTTCGTTCATTGTTAGTCACTCTGTCACTCCATGAAATTCCAAGGCAGCGCATATGAAAAGCATTTAGCCTTCTTTCATGTTTTCTTTCATCTTCTGTCATGTTAATGTTTCATTCTTTTCATTTAAATATTATAATCAATATTAATTAACTCAAGTCCAATTAAATGCAAATTAACTATGAAATGTCCCAAATCTAATCACTGCAAATTCAATCGAAGATGACCCAATGTAAACATCAAATCTTAGATGTCCCACTCTAAAAACATAAATAAAATCTGAAATGGTCACATTCTAATCACTATCAATGAAATGATCACATACTAATCACTATCAATGAAATATGAGACAGCTACATGGTTATAAACTAACCACTTTCAATTAAATCTGAGGTTATACACTAACCACTAACAATGAAATCTGAGGTTATACACTAACCACTAACAATGAAATCTGAGTTGGTCATTTTCTAATAATATTCAATTAAATCTAAGATGGTCACATATTAATCATTATCAATGAAATCTGAGTGTCATATTCTAATCATAATCAATTAAATCTGAGATGTTCAAATACTAATCACTATCAATGACATCTGAGATGGCATAACTCTAAATGATGTCAATGAATATACCAATAAAACTTTCTTGTCTTCTTTTCCCTTTTCATTTCATATGAAGTACAAAGGGCAGGCCACAGCAGCTCCCTTACAGGGAGTCTCTCTCTCTCCCTCTCTTTCTCTCTGGGTGTGTTGTGTGTGGTTCCTCAGCATTCTAATGACTATTCTGCTCAGATCCTTGTTATTCCAGCTAAGTGTGCACACACACACACACAGAAACTACTAAACTGAAATGTGATCTGAAAATCAAGTCAAACTAACCTATTCCCAAGTTGATGGTTTGATAATCTAAAGATCAAGTCAAACTTATCTATTCCCAAGTTGATGGTTTGATAATCTAAAGATCAAGTCAAACTTATCTATTCCCAAGTTGATCTTCTTCTTCTTTCGTTCGCTTTAAAATATTGTCAATATCTGCAATGCTGTCAATAAACTTCACTGTCTTTTGTAGTTCACATACAGGTCCATAAAGTTTCTCTTCCAGTTTTGTTTCTATGGGCCAGTGAGATTTTCTCTGTATATCATATTCGGGGCAGTTTTGCAGTATGTGCTCTGCTGTCTAGGGCGCCTGTCCGCATGTACACATGGCTGAGTTGCCAATCTTCATTTTTGTGTACATGTGGCTGCAGAGTCGGTTGTGTCCTGTTCTAAGGCGCAACACAACAGTTTGCTCTTGTCTGTTCATGTTATGGTAATCGTCTGGTGTTACTGTTGGTGGCTTTCTGATTGATTTGATCATCCTTATCTTCTGTTGGTATGTAACTGGCACATCTGGTTGCTCGTCTGCAGCACCCTCCTTTGTCAGTCGATCAGCTCTCTCGTTTCCTGGTATTCCACAATGAGAAGGTATCCACTGCATGACATTCTTGCGCTGGTTGCTCAGTTCAGACAGTAGAGCCTGTAGATATGGCAGTTTCTCAAATTTAAGTGCTTGGAGTGCTGATTGTACATCTGTAAGAAACATTACAGGTTGTGGACCGACATTGGTGTTCAACAGTTTTTCAATTGCCACCTTGATTTCCTGTATTTCTGCATCATATGTATGACAGAATTTCCCAGTTGGTACTCTATTCTGTATTCCTAATGTTGTTTGGGTATTCTATGTACACTCCCGCTCCACCATTCTTTACTGCATTCTGTGCTAACCCATCTGTGTATACTCTGATCCAGAGGTCTTGTGAGCATTCTTCATCCAGGAATTTGAGGATCACTATCCTACATTGCACACTGTTCTGTTCATCCTTGTCTAATATTCCTTTCACTTTTGTTTGAATGCATACTGATAGTCCGTGCTCCTCTCTCCAAGGGGTTTGTTCTGGCACAAGACTAAACAATTTGGGAAATGGGAAACTAAAGCGGAGAAACTTTGCAGAAATAGCCAAAGCAAAGATGCACGAAGATCCCATAAACGCACTAACAACACCAAAACCCATCACTACTGTACGAAAACCTACCTGGAGGCAGGATATATTTCCAGAGGTGGTAGAAAATATACCAGGTATTGGAAACAAAAACTGCCAGACTGAAAAAGAAAGGAGAGATACTACCCTAAGCTTCATAAAGAAAAGCTACCCAAGCATGGACTGGACCCATGCATACACCGACGGTTCTGTAACAAACACTACACAGAACGGAGGGGCAGGAGCATTCCTGAACCTACCAAATGGCAGAAAAATAACACTGTCATTCGCTACTGGTAAGTACACAAGCAATTTCAGAGCGGAGGCAGAGGCACTGAGGGCGGCAGTGGAAGAAATGGTGACACACAGTGAAAATGAGAGCCATATAGTCCTGCTGACAGATGCTCTCACCGTAGTCACAGCGCTAAAAAGCCAGAAAAACACTGAGCTCAATGACTTAAGAGCAGCACTCTGCAAACTGTGCCAGCAGTCCGCATCAAAAAGGGTAGTGGTACAGTGGGTTCCGTCACACTGCAACATCCAAGGCAACGAGGAGGCAGACAGACTGGCAAAAGAAGGTGCAAGACTACCACAAACAGATACCAATATGACGTACGAAGAGTCAAAACGGCTTATCAAAGCCAGATACATGACCAAATGGGAAACCGAACATAATATTTACACCAAAAACGATGCCTATTACCAGTTGAACCGAAGAGAGCAGGTCGTTGTCTTCAGACTTCGCACTGGCCACAACAGACTGAGGTACCACCTATTCAACAAATTGAAGATAGGGTGTACCGACGAATGCCCGTGCGGTACTGGTAAAATGACCGCTGAACATCTGCTGCAGAACTGCCCGACATACGAGGATCAGAGAGAGCAGATGTGGCCATTACCAGTGGAACTGCAAGACAAGCTCTATGGCAGTGGCGAGAGCCTCAGGATGACCGCCGCTTTTTTCGAAAAAATAATGGTTACTGTCTGACTGCGTACGAAGAAGAAGAAGAAGAAGTTCTGGCACAGACTTTAGGAGAATGTCAACTTCAGGTAGATCCATAAGTCGTTTCGCCTGATGCATAAAACTACTTCTTTTCAGTCTTCCCATTGCTAAATTTTGAAATCTGCCTTTCATTGGATGGCTCGGCATGCAGTGGAACTTTTCTGCCTGTGTTAATACCTTTGTGTCTCTGCTCTCTCTTAGTGCTTGTATCCTTCCCATTTTCTCCATCTCCACTATAGGTGTTGATTTCATTGCTCCTGTAATGACGCTAAGTGCCTGATTTTGCACCTTATCCATCTCTTTTAGGGTAGTGTTTGCTGCGGGGCACCACGCTGCTGACCCATATTCCAGATGTGGCCGTATACCTTGTTGGTAAACTTTGTTAAGTATTTTTCCACTAGCACCCCATGTGGTTCCACTTAATTTTCTCAGGATGGCTAACTTCCTCCTGGCTTTTTTGGCTACCTTGTTGACGTGTTCCCTCCATGTCAGCCTATCATCAAATGTAACTCCAAGATAGGTGGGTTGTTTATCTTCTTGAGGTGTTCTCCATTTATCTTGATAACTCCAGCTTTTTGTTTTGGGGAGAGGGTGAAAAGCGTAGTGCTACATTTTTCTGTGTTAATGTTTACACACCATCTGTTTGTCCATGAGGTCAAGGCATCAATAGCTCTTTGCAGCATTCTGGTGGCCACTGTTGCTTGCTCATTTACACACCATATTACCAAGTCATCTGCATACATTGCAACTTTTGTTCCTTGTGGTAGCTCAGCAATCAAGTCATTGATGAAGACTATGAAAAGTGTAGGGGAAAGAGCCCCTCCCTGCGGCACACCATGACGCAGTAGAATTTTCTTACTCTTGAGACCATCTAGTTGGACTCTGGCTCTTCTGTTATGTAAGTATGCTTTAATCCATTTGTACATCCTACCCATCACTCTATTATTTCTCAGTTTCTTTAAAAGTCCTTCTTTCCAAACTTTATCAAAAGCTTTCCTTAAGTCTATCCATGCTGCTAATACTAATTTCTTGTCCTGGAATGCGTCCTCGATCTCTTGTGAGAGGTATGTTGCCTGGTCTTCAGTGGAGTTGCATTTCCTAAATCCTGCCTGTTGTGGCACAAGAAGGTTTTGGCTCTCAAGATACCACTGGAGCCTTAGGTTGATAATACGTTCCATTGTTTTACATATGCAGCTTGTGAGGCTGATTGGTCTATAGCTGGATGCCATGGAACTGTCTTTCCCTGGTTTTGAGAGTGGTATCATGATTGCTACTCTCCAGGTCTGTGGGACTGTACCTGATGTCCAACAAATGTTGAAGATCTGAAGCAGCTTTGTTTTTGCTGCTGTTCCCAAGTTCTTGATCATCTCATTGGACACTCCGTCTGTTCCTGGCGACTTTCTCATTTTCAGTTTGGATATTGCAAACTCCAGTTCTTTGTATGTGATTGGTGTCTCCATGACTTCGGGCATGGCACCATCTCGCTCTGTATTTTGTCGTTCCTCACGAACACTTTGTTGTTTCTCTCTGTCTACTTCAATGTTGCTATCTTTTGCAAAAGAGTCCGCAAAGTAATCAGCGGCTTGTTTGCCTGTGAGGATGTTTCCATCTTTGTTTAATGTAATCTTTGTGTTTCTCTGTGCACCCTCATCATTAAGTTGTTTTACCAACTTCCACAGTTTCCTGGTATCCTTTTCAAAGTTCAGAGACTGTTTTCTCCCTCCAACTTCTTCTTCTAGCCTGCAACTTTTCCCTTTGAAATTTGGCCTTAGCATGTTGATATTTTTTGTGGTGTTCTTGACATGGACTAATCTCTGCTTGCTTTCTAGATGTTTCTACCTCGTTTTGCAGTTGTTCTAATTCCCTATTCCAGTATGGCCTATATTGTTTTCGGGCCCCTCTAGGTATTGTTTCCTTGGCAGCCTGTAGTATGCATCTGCTGAAATTATCGACTACCTTATTTATGTTTTCATCTGTTGTTAGATTTCTAGTCAGCACACTAGACAGATGCTGGTACATTGACCAGTCTGCCTGCCTGTAATTCCACCGAGGCAGGGTACTACTTTCCTTGACATATTCATTTTCAATAGTTAGAAATACTGGTCTGTGGTCACTACCTCCAAGTTGTTTCCTACAATGCGTGTAATGTTCCATTCCATGCATGGTGAGTGGAATGCCAAATCTGGTGTAGAAGTGGTGTGCCATGATCTCGAGTAGAAGGTCGGTGGGTCTGTTGGCTGGTTAATCAGGATAAGTCCATTGTC
Source organism: Ariolimax columbianus (assembly GCA_036924085.1). Classification (NCBI taxonomy): domain Eukaryota; kingdom Metazoa; phylum Mollusca; class Gastropoda; order Stylommatophora; family Arionidae; genus Ariolimax; species Ariolimax columbianus. The sequence goes on along the minus strand of JAVGWX010000005.1, from coordinate 19,516,469 downwards.
ATCCTGCCAGTTTTCTAGCTCCTAACCCCTCCTATCCATTTGATCATAGCCCCAGCTCTGTGAGTGGCTATTGAAGTCTCCACACACAATCAGTCTTTCCTTTGTTGCAATCGCATTCAGTGCCAGTGGACGATCACTCGGACAGTAATAATTTAGAAGGTGGAATTCTGTACTTTCTGTCTTGAGATGCATCATCTGGTATTCTGCCCCCTCCATATATACTTCCTGCTGATAAGCATTGATGCTATTTCTCACAAGTGTCAGTATTCCACCCTTCTGCCTGTCTTGTCGGTCAAACCTATAGCACTGGTATCCTCTAATTTTGAAGGCTATATCTTTATTGGGATGCGTTTCTTGCAAGCAACATACATTTACTTGCTCTTCATATAGAATATTCTCAAGCTCTAATTTTTTACTATAGCCATCTCTTTTAATGTTGACGCCTTCAGCATTCCAGTGCATTATTGTAAGTGTTCTTTCCTTTGTTTTTGGTTTTGTTTGGACAGTAGCTCTATTCTCGTGCCTCCTGACTCCACGAGGCATCCGAGAAGGACCTCCAGTAATAAAGTTTGGGCCCTTTCGAGACGGGGGACCCGGCACTGCCTGGATGTCCACCATAGGCCGAGCGCCATAACGTTTTGCAGATATAGGCATACTCTCATGTTGCGTGGCATCCTGATTTCTGTGGTGCGCCTTTTGGCTGGTTGCCTCCGTCTTCAGCACCTTAACGTTGCTTGGGCAGACTGTGGTCTTGCTCGAAAGGATGTGTGATGATGATGATATGAACTTATGGACCCATTTTTCAAGTATCCCTGAAGAGAGGCAGTCCAGTGTGTCTGTGTTTCCCAGGATCGTCACGTCCTGCCAGAAACGTAGCATATACATGTGAGTGGGGTATCTCCTTACTCCCCTTTAGTATTCTTGGCTCCTCTGCAGTGATGGTACGCCTGGCATTCCCCGCCACCTTGGAGGTTTTCACAAAGGGGCAGAGGTGCAATGTCCTCTGGCCTGCATCTCTTCTGCGTCCGTTGGGATGACTGATAGAAGACAAAAGTCAAGAACGAGGCAAGAATGCATTTAACCCATGAAGTGGGGGTGGATTGGTTTAGCCCAGAGCGTGTACCACTCGCCGGTGGGTTCTGCAGCTCCACCTAAAGGGCTCCACCTACTCCTCGACCTCTTAGTCTGGCCCCTCTCCAAGGACCTGTCCGGCTTGGGTGACCCTAACAGGAGTAAAACTCCCGCCGGCATAGCCCCCTGGATCACTGGGACACGCAAGCTCTCCAACCCCGTGAAGGTAGGCCTACATTTGGAGAGCCCAAGTTGATCATTTTTTTTTTTGCGTTCGCCTTATTTCTCTAATCCCCAAGGCGGTGTGCGTTGCACTGTGGTTTTTATTTTGCGCCTATCGGCCCAATGCATCCGACTTCAGCATGCATTTTATGTAAGGGTCTGCTTCCTCCTGCATTTTCTAAGGGTTTGCTTCCCCGGGGTAACGGCCGGTGCTGTGATGGGGATCGAACCCAGCACCTTCGGATTGTGAGCCGTGCCACTTATCCACTAGGCCACGCCGTCCCCTTAGTTGATGATTTGATAATCTAAAGATCAAGTCAAACTAATCTATTCCCAAGTTGATGGTTTGATAATCTAAAGATCAAGTCAAACTAATCTATTCCCAAGTTGGTTTGATAATCTAAAGATCAAGTCAAACTTATCTATTCCCAAGTTGATGGTTTGATAATCTAAAGATCAAGTCAAACTTATCTATTCCCAAGTTGATGGTTTGATAATCTAAAGATCAAGTCAAACTTATCTATTCCCAAGTTGATGGTTTGATAATCTAAAGATCAAGTCAAACTTATCTATTCCCAAGTTGATGGTTTGATAATCTAAAGATCAAGTCAAACTTATCTATTCCCAAGTTGATGGTTTAAAAGATCAAGTCAAACTAACCTGTGTCCAAGTTGATGGTTTGATTCTCCGTGTGCGTGGGCCACGAAACTTTGCACCCACTGTAACATTCTGGTTTACCAACATGTGTCTGTGCGACCTCCTAACAGCTGCAGGGCTTAGAGGTGAAAGGAGAATAGGGCTATAGCTCAGCAGAGTGCGCTTCTTTTTGCTCTTCCTATGAAGCAATAAACAAACACAACAACAAGATGTCAGCGTCTGATTAGTAAGATTCTTTTTATTCTTAACAAAAGGTAAGTTAACAGATCCAGTTAACAATGTCTGGAGAGTAAGTTTCTTTTTATTCTTAACAAAAGGTAAGTTAACAGATCCAGTTAACAATGTCTGGACAGTAAGTTTCTTTTTATTCTTAACAAAAGGTAAGTTAACAGATCAAGTTAACAGTGTCAGGAGAGTAAGTTTCTTTTTGTTCTCTCTACAAAAGGTAGGTGAACAGATCAAGTTAACAGTGTCGGGAGAGTAAGCTTCTTTTTATTCTTAACAAAAAGTAAGTAAACAGATCCAGTTAAGTGTGTCAGGAGAGTAAGTTTCTTTTTGTTCTCTCTACGAAAGGCAAGTGAACAGATCAAGTTAACAGTGTCAGGAGAGTAAGTTTCTTTTTGTTCTCTCTACAAAAGGAAGGTGAACAGATCAAGTTAACAGTGTCGGGAGAGTAAGCTTCTTTTTATTCTTAACAAAAAGTAAGTAAACAGATCCAGTTAAGTGTGTCAGGAGAGTAAGTTTCTTTTTGTTCTCTCTACGAAAGGCAAGTGAACAGATCAAGTTAACAGTGTCAGGAGAGTAAGTTTATTTTTATTCTTAACAAAAAGTAAACAGATCCAGTTAACAGTGTCAGGAGAGTAAGTTTCTTTTTGTTCTCTCTACAAAAGGTAAGTGAACAGATCAAGTTAAGTGTCAGAAGAGTAAGTTTCTTTTTCTCTCTACAAAAGGTAAGTGAACAGATCAGGTTAACCGTGTCAGAAGAGTCAGTTTCTTTTTCTCTCTGCAAAAAGTAAGTGAACAGATCAAGTTAACCGTGTCAGGAGAGTAAGTTTCTTTTCGTTTTTTTTTTTACAAAAGACAAGTAAACAGATCAAGTTGACAGTATTTTTGTGAAATTTAGGAAAATGTTTTTCATGAAATTATGATGGAGCAATAAATTACCTTTGAGTGGGGCAACATTTTCAATGAATTTTAAAATGTAATTATGTTTACCTATAATTTTGGGCAGAATTGAATATACTTTCAATTAGAACTGAACTGAAAGTTTCTTTTTTTGCGTTCGCCTTATTTATCTATTCCCCAATTTGATGTGCGTTATATATATATATACATATATAGGCTACTTTTCTTAGGGCTTTCTTGTGTCACTGTATCATATATAAGCTATTAGTTATAGGGCTTTCTTTTATTCCTGTATCATACATAGGTTATTGTTTCTAGAGTTTTCTTTCACTCAGATGATTATTCAACACTCAGCAGGCTATTAGTCTGAGTCAATGTGGGTGTATAATATTCTTGAGTTGGAGAGTCTTCTATCTTAGAGGGGTTATACAGCACTGTTAGTCACCTCTTAAGATATGCTCTCAGTGTGGCAGTGGTTTTATTGCCATCTCTGTGACACACAGGAGCCCTCCGAGAAACCACTCGGGCAGTATAAGTGACATAAAAATATTGATAAAAACTTGCTGCTTGGTCAAATTTATATAAAAACAAATATTCTTCCCTGTTTGGTTAAATTTATATCAAACAAATACTTTTGTCTTCTTGGTCAAATTTATATAAAAACAAATATTCTTCCCTGTTTGGTTAAATTTATATCAAACAAATACTTTTGTCTTCTTGGTCAAATTTATATAAAAACAAATATTCTTCCCTGTTTGGTTAAATTTATACAAAAAATAAATATTCTTCCCTGCTTGGTCAAATTTATATAAAAACAAATATTCTTCCCTGCTTGGTTAAATTTATACAAAAAATAAATATTCTTCCCTGCTTGGTCAAATTTATATAAAAACAAATATTCTTCCCTGCTTGGTCAAATTTATACAAAAAATAAAAATTCTTCCCTGCTTGGTCAAATTTATATAAAAACAAATATTCTTCCCTGTTTGGTTAAATTTATACAAAAAATAAATATTCTTCCCTGCTTGGTCAAATTTATATAAAAACAAATATTCTTCCCTGCTTGCTCAAATTTATACAAAAAATAAATATTCTTCCCTGCTTGGTCAAATTTATATAAAAACAAATATTCTTCCCTGCTTGGTCAAATTTTCCCAGTGTAGATACTGGAGTCGCTTACTGGGGAGGAAATAATAACCCCACTGCACATTCATGCATGTCATAAACTAAAAAGAGTTGTGGATGGGACTAGCAACCTCATCATGCAAAACAAATTGCCATAGAAATCATCACTGTAAAAGCATATAAAGTGTTTTGCATTGCTTCCTAATGCAAGTTGAAGTGGTAGTTCTAAAATACTCTGGCTGGAGTGAAAAGGACAAGAAGAGATGGTTAAAATTCAATAAAACAGATAGATAAAACTCACTTTCTGTCAATACAACATAAAATAATAGATGGCATCAAGATTATGAGCTGCAGCGGTTTGTGTCACAGCTGACTGCTAGCGTCAGGACCAGCGAACCAGAGCTGCCAAGACCCTTGTACACCTCCACATTGTGATGCTGGATAACAGGCTGCAACAGAACAGGCTGGTTAAGAAGAAGGGTTTGAAAAGGAAAAGATAACCGGGTATCCTAAAATCCCATGCCATTCTGAAGTCAGATGTGTCAGACTAAAAGGTACAAATATCGCAGTCAAGCTGTAAACTACAACAAAACGCATTCCATTTTCCTGACAACATCCTGTTGCTTGCAAAGCCCTTTTCAGGGCATGGTAGCAGGAGTTTGAGAGTGAACGACGAAGAAGAAACAATATATGAAACTCACCGTTTGGTCTCTACTGTAACTGTGGTCTCAGTTTTCAGCTCAGTAATCTCTGTATTTCCCCCGCTGTCACTGTCAGCTGCTACTGTTGGGTGTGAAAACACAAACACCTGTTCACGGAATTTGCCTTCGTCTGCCATCTCTGATGACTGCTTCTGATGTTCTGGCATCGAGTGCTTCAGTGGCGGAGAGAACACAAATGTGGGAGAGTCTATGTTCGCCAGGTCTGAAAAATATTTGTAAAAAGGCATAAATTTCAACTTGTCCTAGATCTAGTACACAAGATCCACTTGTCTTTCTTCTCCTTGTGATCCAATCCTTGATGTTCACACTGCTAGGCAAGTGCCTGTGATGAACTCAGCAGTTGTCTGAAGGTCCTCTTTAGATCTGTACAATTTTGAGTTCAGTATTGAATCGGTTGGATCGGTGTATCCTCCTTAACTGACAGTACAGGGGACAGTGTATCCTCCTTAACTGACAGTACAGGGGACAGTCCTGTAACACATGCTTTACACTTTCTTTGTTCAGTCCACATGTAGTGGATTCCGTGGCGAAGTGGTTAAGCCGTCAGCCTCGTGATCAGGCAGTGTGGGTTCGACTCCGCTGTCTTTTTCACGGGTGCTTGATGCGGAGTCCCCTGCATCTCATAGCCGTCCCCTAGTCGTCTTGTCCTTGACTTGCCACTGGGGTCGGGCGGCTCGAGACGAGAGAGTGAGGATAAAAAGTGGCGCAGTTAATCATTTCTAAAAATAGCGCAAGCAAAATAAATTATGCTATCATCGTCTACGATGGACGGCGGCCTTTGCCACATGTACACAATGGTGAAGCAGTCAGCTTGTACATGCGTGTGCTCAGTATGTTGTGCCTGATCTTGAAGCGATGAATGGCAATCTGTGACTAACGACAAACTTGCCCAAGATGAAATCCTGTACACAAGACCCACTTGTTTGACCTAGACGAGATCTTGTACACGAGACCCACTTGTTTGTCCAGGACGAGATCATGTACACAAGATCCACTTGTCCAAGATTAAATCCTGTACACAAGACCCACTTGTCCAAGATTAAATCATGTACGCAAGACCCACTTGTCCAAGATGAAACTCTGTACACAAGACCCACTTGTCCAAGGTGAAATCCTGTACACAAGACCCACTTCTCCAAGATGAAATCCTGTACCCAAGACATAATTTCCACATACTTATTTTGTCTTCATGCTTCATGTCAAACAAAGGTTCACCATTATTAGTTGATATGGTCCTTGCAGTTTTCTGAACTTAGACTAACGTTCTCAACCCTACACGCAGCAACATGTTAATCATTTTGCATACCTTTTATTTTCATATGATGGGGGTTCATCACAGCACCGGCCGTTACCCCGGGGAAGCAAACCCTTAGAAAATGCAAGAGGAAGCAGACCCTTACATTAAATGCACGTTGAAGTCGGATGCACTGGGCCGACAGGCGCAAAATAATAAACCACAGTGCAACGCACACCGCCTTGGGGATAAGAGAAGTAAGGCGAACGCACACACACACACACAAAAAAAATGATGGGGTTATGAAATTACAGAACATCACATCATTATCTTACCTTCACGACGAGCAGACTTCTTTGCTGTCTTCGTCAGTTGTCTTGGGGATGATGAAATCAATGGGTCTTCAGATGTGGTGCTGCCCGTTTTCTTCTGAGAAAACAAGTTGATAAATAACGTTTCAAATTTTTTTTTAAACCAACAAATGTGGAGACACGAAAGGCAGCTGTAATGCAATTTAAATAAGTATAAATAAAACTAGATTTCTCATTCCTTCAATGGAAGTGGAGCATCTGATTTTGCTTTCGGAAAATGAGAATCAGCAAGAAAAAGAGTTGACAAATGCATCATATTTTTAGGCCTTACAACTGTCGAAGTGTCAGACCTAATGGTGCAAATATCGCAGCACCGCTGTAAAAACTAGCGACACAACGCAATACGTTCTCCAGACTACATTCTGCTACTTGCAAAGCCCTGTGTTCAAGGCTTGGTAGCAGGAGATTGAAAGGCAACGCAGAAGTAGAAACCCTTAGAATTTTTGTTGATTTGTTCTCATGATTTAGCCTTTACCACACGATTGTTCATGGCACCAAAAAAATGTCCCCCCCCCCCCTTTTTATTTTGTGTTGCACTGTGTTTTATTTTTTCCACCCGTTGGCCCAGTGCATCCAACTTCAGTATGCATAAGGGTCTACTTTCTCCTGCATTTTCTAAGGGTTTGCTTCCCTGGGGTAACAGCCGGTGCTCTGATGGAGATCGAACCCAGCACTTAACCACTAGCCCAAGCCGCCCCATTATTTCTAATGACGTAAAAAGACACTGGGCGATGAGAAAACTATTCTAGAACATTGTCGTGTATTTATACTGGTTGAACATGTGGGTATTTTAATATAAAAATAGACGCTTTAGCCATGATAGATGTAAACAAGAAACATGGCTGGTCTAGTTTGAAAGAGAATTTTGAAATGATTTATTTCCTTTTTCACTCTGACTGGAAGATTATCCCATTATTAAGGTTGATGAACAAGGCACGACAAACTGCGTTAGATGCCTTCCCACCTTTCTACCCTGCAGGTTACATGTTTACGGAAAGGCTTCGGTGGTAACCCTGAGGCAAAATCTGCATCCTATGCAGTCGTCTCGATGAATGTCTTGCCACTGGCAAAAGGTAGCTTAGGCTCTGTGAGTGAGGTTGACAAAAGGCGCAGTTTCTTCCTCACTTTAATCCAAATCTCCGCACAAGTCACCCATTTCAGCGGACACAGCAAGAGATACGACTATCCACACGGCTGAACAAAGAGAGTGGTCTTCATCACTTGTGATGGACAAACTATCATGAACAAGTTAAGTTGTTGCAGCAAATTTTTCTGAGGATGATCTGTTTAATTTGTTTATTTAGAAGTAATAAATATGTTTGAAAGGGAAACTAACAGATATGATGATCTTGTAAGAAACACTATCAGTGTTCTATGACGATTTTTTAATTCTGAATGTCCGCAGGAGCTGCTGAGTTTGTGTTCTGTCATCTGCACTTTCAGCATTGAAAGATCCAGGTGCAATGAAGTCAGTTCTATGAACACTTTTCCATATCCATATTCTCAAACAGAGCGTTAAAGTCAGTATAAATAAAAAATGGTCTGATTATTTTACATTTTCTTTTGTTATTTTGTTCAATATTAATTATGATCTTGGTGACCCGTTCCTCAACGTAGCTACGTGTCCCAATTTCATCTTCAGCAGACTCTGTCTTTGGCCACAAGAGTCAAGTGGGTGATTACCATTGTGGATAGCAAGTAAGTCTGACCAACTCATTTGAGGTCTTCCCCGTGGTCTCCTTTTGCCTTTGGGTTGCTGCATTTCTGTCGCCGTGCTCCATCAACCATCATTTCTCATTTCGTCGCAACATGTGACTTACCCATCTATGTTATGCCTTGTATGCATAGATTACCGCAGCATCATTCACCAAGGACAAACGCTGTATGTCAGAATTGTGGAGACACCGATCAAGCATTTCTCAAGAGAAGCCTAGAGTTACCCTAAATGTATCCTGCAGTAATTTTTTTAGTGCCCATGTCTCTGTACCACAGCACATCACATTAATTATATTCCACAAAATAATTGAATATACTTTTAACTAGCATTATAAATGTAGATTAATTAAATTATTTATTTATTATAATAAATGGTCATGTGTCTGCATAGATACATGATTTATATTATATTTACTTTTCATTATAAAACAAATAGTATGTAGTAAAAACCATGTAGTAATATATATATATATATCCCACATCCCACGGAAATATTATAACGGTCCTTGAACAACTGTATGACAAGGCGTCCAGCGCAGTTCTTGTGAATGGGAGGCGAGGGGACTGGTTTCGCACATCAGTTGGTATGAGACAGGGGTGTACACTCTCTCCAACTCTTTTCAATATATTCCTTGAGGGAATTATGAGTGAGGCACTTGGAGATGAGATGTTTCCAAAGGCTTTTAAACGTCACGTACAAAGATCGAGTTACAAATGAGGAAATACGAGATAGAATTACAATAGCAATAGGGCCATTGGAAGACCTCTTGGCAACTGTCAAAAGAAGGAAACTTGCTTGGTATGGTCACATAATGAGATCAAATGGTCTTGCAAATACAATCCTCCACGGAAAGGTGCATGGCAGGCGACGAAGAGGTCGTCCCAAAAAGAGATGGGAGGACAACATTAAAGAATGGACTAATCTCCGACCAGAAGAGTCACAGGCAGCGGCATCTGACAGAGAGGGGTGGCGTGGCATTGTGAGGATGTCTTCATGTGTGCCCCAATGACCTCACAGGTTACAGGATGACCTGACCTGACATCCCACTTTATTTTGTTAATTTACTTTTCATTATAAAATAAATTAACAAAATAAAGTGAGATGTGGGCTAAGAGATGTGTGACATCACACATGATATACATATATATATATATATATATATATATTACTACAGGATTAAGCATATGTGTAGCAGAGTGTTTGGTTGGAGTGCTTGCATCTCATGGAAAAAGTAACAGGTTTGACTATGACCTTTTTAACTTTCCCCGACAACATTATTAAAAACTTCTATAAAATGAATGAAAGCCTATACCTTGTGGCCACGTAGGAATCTGTCTGGAGTTTCACTCTGTCTTCCAGCTTTTTCAATAACGTCTACCACAACATGATGATCCTCCCCCTCACTGTTAATGTCATCCTCTACCTCTAGTCTCAAAGCTGGCATTTCTTCACTCCATCCATCAGCGTTGTCATCTCCATTATTTCCTTCCAGCTCTTTATTAATTTCAACATCCTCATCGCTAGCTTTGATGTTGCGTGCAGGTGACCTGGTTTGTCGAGCAGGAAAGCTGGTTTGTCGGGCAGGTGATTTCCTAGATCTGCCGGGTGATTTTGCTCTAGTAACGTGAGCCTCTTCAACTTCCACTTTTGACTGCTCAATGTCTGTGTCTGAATAAAAACCAAAAATAATTACAATATTATGGCTAACAAAAACAGAACAAAGACATTTGACTATATGTCTTAGAAAAAAAAAAATTACAAAGGAAATGATTGAGTGCAAAGTAGTTTTTTCTTGGGCAAACAGACTAGGAACACTGTTTACTTTCATGTTTACATGGAGGATGGCGTGGGCTAGTGGTTAAGTGACACGGCTCACAGCCGAAGGTGCTGTGTTCGATCCTCATCACAGCAACTGTCGTTACCCCGGGGAAGCAAACCCTTATAAAATGCAGGAGGAAACAGACCCTTAAATAAAAAGCATATCGAAGCCGGATGCACTGGGCCGATAGATACAAAATAAAAACGTAGTGCAACGCACACCGCCTTCAGGAATAGAGAAATAAGGCGAACGGACACACACAAAATTTCATGCATGTCGTTAGGGGCGACTGAAAGATGATGTGCAGGAGGTTGACAACCTCATCATGTATAAATCTTCTTCTTCGTACGCAGTCAGACAGTAACCATTATTTTTTCGAAAAAAGCGGCGGTCATCCTGAGGCTGTCGCCACTGCCATAGAGCTTGTCTTGCAGTTCCACTGGTGATGGCCACATCTGCTCTCTCTGATCCTCGTATGTCGGGCAGTTCTGCAGCAGATGTTCAGCGGCCATTTTACCAGTACCGCACGGGCATTCGTCGGTACCACCTATCTTTAATTTGTTGAATAGGTGGTACCTCAGTCTATTGTGGCCAGTGCGAAGTCTGAAGACAACGACCTGCTCTCTTCGGTTCAACTGGTAATAGGCATCGTTTTTGGTGTAACCAGTATGTTCGGTTTCCCATTTGGTCATGTATCTGGCTTTGATAAGCCGTTTTGACTCTTCGTACGTCATACTAGTATCTGTTTGTGGTAGTCTTGCACCTTCTTTTGCCAGTCTGTCTGCCTCCTCGTTGCCTTGGATGTTGCAGTGTGATGGGACCCACTGTACCACTACCCTTTTTGGTGCGGACTGCTGGCACAGTTTCCAGAGTGCTGCTCTTAAGTCATTAAGCTCAGTGTTTTTCTGGTTTTTTAGCGCTGTGACTACAGCGAGAGCATCTGTAAGCAGGACTATATGGCTTTCATTTTCATTGTGTGTCACCATTTCTTCCACTGCCGCCCTCAGTGCCTCTGCTCTGAAATTGCTTGTGTACTTACCAGTAGCGAATGACAGTGTTATTTTTTTGCCATTTGGTAGGTTCAGGAATGCTCCTGCCCCTCCGTTCTGTGTATTGTTTGCTACAGAACCATCGGTGTATGCATGGGTCCAGTCCATGCTTGGGTAGCTTTTCGATATAAAGCTTAGGGTAGTATCTCTCCTTTCTTTTTCAGTCTGGCAGTTTTTGTTTCCAATACCTGGTATATTTTCTACCACCTCTGGAAATATATCCTGCCTCCAGGTAGGTTTTCGTACAGTAGTGATGGGTTTTGGTGTTGTTAGTGCGTTTATGGGATCTTCGTGCATCTTTGCTTTGGCTATTTCTGCAAAGTTTCTCCGCTTTAGTTTCCCATTTCCCAAATTGTTTAGTCTCTGGTGTATTGGATGGTCAGTCAGTCTTCGGAGTTTCTCTGACTGCAGCTGGGCTCTGCAGTCTCTTCTATCGGTCATGGATTGCAGTTTTGTAATCTTTTCAAGTTCTACAATTGGCGTTGACTTCATGCCTCCTGTTATAACTCTCATGGCTTGGTTTTGAAGTTTGCTAACTTTATCAAAGTTCGCCTTTGCTGCTGTTGTCCATGCCGCAATGCCATACTCGAGAACTGGTCTCACTCTTCCAGTGTACAGTTTCTTTAGTATGCTTTCGTCTGCTCCCCAGCTTGTGCCAGCAAGTTTCCTCATGATTGCCATTCTTTCTCTGGCTCTCATTCGGTTTCTCTCGATCGGACTTTTCCATGTCATGCGCCGATCAAATGTGACTCCCAGATAGGTTGGGTTGTCGTTTGGCTGCAGGAATTTGCCATTTAAACTTAATTCATCATGTATAAATGATTGCTATAAAACTGCAATTTCAAATGACTGGAATCAGGTGTTCCTCAAAGCTTGTTAGAGTAAGCCATGCAGTGTTGAGCTCTGAAGCTTCAGTAAATGGATTGATGGGGAAATTTAAGTTGAAGTAGACAGAGGAAAACATGATTCAGACCAAAGTTAAAACATTCAATTTCAGTGTTAAGTCCGTGTTGTTGTATGGAGCCGAAATATGGAAAACAACCAAGGCAATATAAAAAATACCCAAGCCCTTTATTAATAGATGCCTATGGAGGATAATTGGCATTAAGTGGCAGGACATGGTGAGGAATGAAGACCTGTGGGAAAGGAGCTAACAGTCACTGGAACAATAAATTAAGAGAAGGAAATGCGGCTGGATAGAACATAATTCTGAAGAATGCACTGTCCAACATAGCTAGGCAGGATCTTACATGGAATCCTCAAGGAAAGAGAATGAGAGGTATTAAGAATACATGAGGCAGAGAATGTGAGAGGGAACTACGATTAAATGGTTACACCTGGAGAGAGGCAGAAAGAGTAGCCCAGGAGTAGCTGGTGAGATGTGATCATTGGCTTATGCACCGAGATAGTTATGGGCTTCGACTGATTGAAGGAAAGGCTGAGAAAGGTAAAAGAAGAAAGAATGACAAGATTACATGGAAAACAGAAAGTGCTAAATAAAGTGTTTCCAAAACTTTTGTGTCCATGGCATGTGTGGAATGTGTTTTCTTAACATTATGGTACACTTATATGACCCCAATAAATGGGTACTGGTTCAGTCCGGGAAATAAAGGCTGCCGGCGTGATGCTGACCACATCATCCACTAAGTGCCATGAGTACAAAATAATATGGGCCTAACACCATATTTCCTATGCACCGGATGGGATTTTTACTTTACTTTTACTTATATGACCCCAATGGTATGCTAAGGAATTCCTGATGCTGATGTCTGCCAAGTTCCTTCTTCTTCTTCATCTTCTGTGTTCATTCTCAATATCCCGCTACCAAGCACTGAACAGGACTTTGCAAGTAGCAGGATGTAGTCCGGAGACCGGAATGTGTTGTCACTAGTTTACAGCTTGACTGTGATATTTGCACCTTTCAGTCCGACACATCCGTCTTCGGCAGATGCTAAGTTCCAAAGTTAGATATTAATCAAGCTCCTGAAGTACCTCCATGCAGTGCATCCTGGAAACAGGCAAACGCTCAAGTAACTGCCTTATAGCAGCCTACCATCAAGATTTAAAGTGTGGTGTAACAGGTTGAGTACACAGCACTGCACATTTAGTCTGGGGATCCCCAAGTGTCCCAGTCGTAACCTGGACATTTTCCTAACCAGATACATTAGGGCGGGTCCAGTAATGGGATAGATGACTGTGTATGAGCTGGATGAAACAATTCCTTCTGATAGCGCATTGTAATTTAGCTCTGCACATTTAGAGATGGAATTTGACAAAACAACTTGATGATCTGAACTATACAGTCGACTTGGCTCTTCTGTCACATAACCGTAATCATATGCACACAAAAATAAGTACACTTGATGAGAGGTCACAGAATTTTAGAATGAGAAAAGGCGATTATGAGAATAAATGCAACTAATTACAATCAGATTGTGTTGGGGGACATTTCTCAAAGATGTGGAACCATGTATATATATCTTGGAAGCAATTTAGACAAGGTAGGGGGTACAGGTAAAGATATCAAAATAAGAACACAAATGTAGAATAAGTGTGAGCTTTCATTCCATTAGGGAACTTATGGAAATCAAAAGAAATTAGGACAGACAATACTAATAAAAATCTTCACCTCCAATGTAAAGTCTGTTCTATTGTACGACTCTGAACTCGACAAGTTGCAGAATGTAATTATATTCTTCACACGACCGGACTTTGTGAATGGCCTATGAAACAGATCTGTGAATGGTCTGTACGACTGACTTGTATGACTGGTCAGCGTGAATGGCCTGTGTAACTACATGAGTTGGTAGACCCCTACTTTAGAGTAAAAGTAGGTAGAGTACAAGTAGGCAGAGTACAAGTAGGCATGTAGATGTATAGATATCTTGGACTTCATTTATAATCAAATATTGATACCTCTTAGCTGTCTATCAGGTGTCTTCCTTTTGGATCTGAGGGATGACTCTTCAAGCTCCTCCTTTATGCTTCTTCTGGCAGGAGAAGATGATGGCTCTGATTCTTCTTCTCTACTTACTACCTTTGCAGATCTACAGATATAAAATCATTTAAGTGTCACTTCTATTCCTAGAAACTATCCACTTCTTGAAAGATGGCTATTTTCGAAAATATTTCTAAAATAGCCACTTCTTGAAAGATGGTTATCTTGTAAAATAACTACTACTTGAAACATGGTTTATCTACTAAAATTTGCCTAGAAACTATTCATTTCTTGAAGATGGTTGGTTAGTTAGTTAGTTATATTTCCTTCCACTTGTGGGTTGAGCGTCGTGGGGAGCTTAAGTCGTCTGTCCTGCACCAAGTGCGTTGCATCAGTCAATGTTAGCCTGTGTCGCTGCACAATCTTCCTAATGTCGTCTATCCACCTGCCTGGCGGCCGACCCCGTGCCCTGTAGACAAACCTACCAGCGTTGTAAGACATCAGCGGAAGTTGATGAAGGTGTATTTTCATGAGATGACCAAACCAATGTATTTTCTGCTTGGAAATGTATTTGGCACAAGACGTAGTGCCGATCATACTTTGAATGTCATCATTCCGTATTATAGCTTTTCTAGTAACATCGATGACCTTTCTCAAACATTTCATTTCATTCTGCTCTCACACGCTCTGGACAGAGGCCACATTTGGACAAAATAAGGACCTTCATCTGAGGATGAACGGCGAAGAAGTAAAAGCCTCAACCATTATTGATACTGTTTTGCTGCAGTCACTGGTATGTTCCGGTTGCTCAACCGTTTTTAGTATGCTACGGTAAGTTTTGGTGAAGCGCAAAACATCAGTTACAGTCCATCAGGGTGGAAATCGGTATCAAAACACTAGCATCGCTATTGTTACATAGCAATAAACTCTTGTTGATTAGAAGACTTGTTTTGAATACCCACAATGAGTAAGTTTACTCTTTTGTGCCCCTTGAAAAGGATGTTAAGTGATGGGTTGCAGTAGCTTTCCTTACATCCCGAGCATGCTGATGAAGATGGACTGGGGTCCTCCAGACAGTTGTGCTATGCTTGGCTTCATCTGTGTCGCTCACCACTATGGGGATCACGTTGATCTCTCAACTTGTTAGCCTGGCTGCCATGAAAACAGCCCATTTCCAGGGAGGGCTACTAGGAAGCCGAGGTGAGGGTCTTGGCCAGCATATTTTATTTAACCGTTACTAACATGTCTGATCAGTATATTATGACTTACCAAACATTTGTCTTTCTCTTCGGTTAGGAGACTTAAATTATAAACATACGTTTCGTGCACTGGCAGTTTTCATTTCATATATAATTTGTGACATCTCATCGATGTTTAAATTAAATTTTTGTTATGAAAACTTCATGTCACAGATAGTTTATTATGTGCATTAACCTTTGGAGACGGAACTAAATAATGGTTTTACTGCAGAAAAGATGGAGCGATTTCTAGGAAATAAAAAGAGGACAAGGGTGATGTTTTTGAAAAAACGTAACAAATATAACTAGGAAATAATACAGAAACTTACAACCTGCCAGAGACGGATGTGTCGTACAGAAAGGTGCAAATTTCAGTCAAGCTGTAAACTAGTGACACAACACATTCCGTTCTCTGGACTACATCCTCCTACTTGCAAAACCCTGCTCAGTGCTTGATAGCGGGAGATTGAGAACGAACGCAGAAGTAGAAAAGTATATATATTCTTGGAAAGTGCTGTTTCCTCACTATTTTCACTGTCATTTATATCACTGTCAGTAACATCTGACACACAAATGTCATTTAAATCTGAATCTCTCGTTATCTCATTTTCAGATTCACCGGAAGACATTTTTCAAATGAGCACAATTACAACACACCAAAAATTTCAATATAATTCTCAAACTCGTGTGGAAACTTTCAAGGAGGCTCCCATTTTAATCCTAGAATGCACAAGAAAAGAAAGAGATCATTTGATTGGCTGATACTATTTTTAGTTAACCATACAGAAGCATTCTTTCTCAGGGCAGATGGTTCATTGGTCTGTGTCGTCCTCAAAAGGTTAATATCTTAAGATCGTAATTTTAGCTCAATTTGTTGAATGTTCATTTATTTAACTCGGAAACAAATTATTTGACATATGAAGTTGTGGCACTTGCCTTGGACTGTAAAATACAATTCTGCAAAATTATCATGGACTGAAAATGGTTAAGAGATAAATCAGTTTATGTTAAAACAAATAGGCTGGGTTAAATAATTACCTGCTCGGTGATAGACCTTTGAGGTGTGCTTCAGGATCTTCACTGCTGAATTGTTCAGAGGACTTGTCTCCTGACTTAAGCTGCTGTGTAAAGGCCAAAGACGGTTTCAATGATTCAGGCTTTTTTACTGCTACGTCCTGTTCCCTGGATGATGCTCGGCCTTTCACTATCCTTTTCGGGGACTCCAATGAGGCCTTAACAGATTCAGTTTCAGCAGATTCAGAAGTCTTTGGAAGACGCCGTGATCTTCTCGTTGGTGTCAAAGGCTCAATGTTATCTACATTTTGCGCTAGTCGATCAGGAGTCTTTGATTGTCGCCTTGATCGTCTAAGATTGTGAATTTCTATCTCATCTCCCTCCTTCTCATCATTCTGTTTCTTGGTGAGCCTTTCTGGAGATCTAGCAATATCCACTTTTTTACCCACACTATGGATAGCTTTAGACAACTCAGACTTGCTTTTTTCCATAGATTCTGCGAGGTCAGATATTGTTTTCTTCGTTGACCTACGGCTTGAAGATAATTTTTCTCCAGCCTCTATCTTTCCTTCATCTCCATCATGTATCTGCACCACCTTCTGGGGAGTTCTTAGTGCTCTTCCTCGGCCCCTTGCTGGTGACAAAGATTCAAGATCTGAACGCGAATCTCCTGCTCTGTCTGGTGTGTTCAGCCTTGTCAGTCTCCATTTTTCTTGGCCCTCAGAAGCGTCCACTTGAGATGATTCTTCATCTGCTCCAAATGGTTCACCTATTCTTTTGTCTTTATCTTCTGCAGCCTTAATTGTGAAAGTATTTTGATGGTTTCTATATGTGGGTACATCAGTGCCTTCAGCTTCCACACTGATATTCTGTTGATCATCACCAGATTCAGAAAGTCTCATTGTCACAGACTGCCTATCTGGTGTCATTTGAGCCCTTGGTGAAGGCACAGATTTAACAAGAACATCACTGACTTTCTCAGATTTATCTTCTAGTTTCTGTAGTTTTCGTGAAGGTGATTTTCTTTCTGGTGTTTTTCGCTGCATTCTTTCCTCGGTTATCTCTTCTAGCTTCTTTACTTTTCGTGACGGTGACCGCCTTTCTGGTGTTTTCCTTTGCAACTCTTCATCAACAGTGTCTTCTTCTAGATTCTTAAACTTTCGTGACGGTGACCGTCTTTCTGGTTTTCTCCTTTGCAACTCTTCATCTACAGTGTCTTCTTCTAGATTCTTTACTTTTCGTGACGGCGACCGTCTTTCTGGTGTTTTCCTTTTCAACTCTTCATCGACAGTGTCTTCTTCTAGATTCTTTAACTTTCGTGACGGTGATCGTCTTTCTGGTGTCTTCCTTTTTAACTCTTCATCAACAGTGTCTTCCTCTAGATTCTTTAACTGTCGTGACTGTGACCGTCTTTCTGGTGTCTTCCTTTTCAACTCTTCATCGACAGTGTCTTCTTCTAGATTCTTTAACTTTCGTGATGGTGACCGTCTTTCTGGTGTCTTCCTTTTCAACTCTTCAGCGACAGTGTTTTCTTCTAGCTTCTTTACTTTTCGTGACAATGACCTTCTTTCTTGTGTTTCCTTTTGCAAATCTTCATAAACTGCATCTTCATCTAGTTTCTGTAGTTTTCGTGGAGGTGATTTTCTTTCCTGAGCTATCCTGTCATCATCAACCTCGCTATCTTCTAATTCATGTATCTTTCGTGAAGGCGATTTTCTTTCTGGTGTTTTTCTTCGCAATTCTACATGTTCTGACTTTTCAAAAGAACTCAGTACTGAAGTTTTTCTTCGCAAAGATTCATCTCCAGACTTTTCTGGAGACTGACTTAGTATGATCTTCTTTCTTAAATTTTCCACTTCTTTGGCCATTGATTCTAATAGTTTTGCCCTTTTGCTTGTAGGAGGGGTGACAGGGGGTGACTCATGTCTTCTAGATTCCGTCTCATAGGGAATTCCAGAAACATCTGCTTTCAAAGATTTTGGTGAAACAGAAGACTTCTGGGATCTGAGATTATGGCTCGATGATACAAGCAAAGATGGTAGATTTCTTCCTACGTTCAACTTATTGGCTGGGGTTAAAGTATCTTGTAGGTGTGAGACTGACAAGTCTGGGTCAATGGAAAGCTGTACGTATTTAGTGGTGGTTTTAACCACTTCCTGGCTATAAGAAGATGTCAGGGTTGTTGAGTTTTGTGAGGATGAAACCTGAAAGAAAGAGCATCAAGTTATTGGAAGATTCAACGCGGATTTAATATGCTGAGAATATAGAAATGTGCTCATTTAGTTACATAACAAATGAACCCCTTAAACCTTAATCTGTCCCGTCCATTTTGTTTGATAACAATTTTATTTTTATTAGCGTTTGCCTCATTTCTCTTTTCTCTAAGACGCGTTGCACGTTTTTATTTTGCGCCCGTCAGCACAGTGCATCCGACTTCAGCATGCATTTTATATAAGGGTCTACTTCCTCCTGCATTTTATAAGGGTTTGCTTCCCCAGGGTAAAGGCCAGTGCTGTGATGGGGATCGAACCCTGCACCTTCGAATTGTGAGCCGTGCCACTTAACCACTAGGCCACACCGTCCCCATTAGTGTAGCTATTATTCTATTCAACGTAACCAGTCAATTTTATTGTATACTAGAACTGCATTGAAATCTCATTTGTAAACATATTGTTCATTAGTGAGCCAAAAGTTTGGATATATGCTATCTGAAAAATGACCAAGATGCAATTAAAAACCTATGCTTCACATTGCAGCAAATAGGCGAGTAATTGCAAATGCTTAAAAGCAGGCCTCCTTCAAAAGAAGCCAACATCAATGGTAGCCATTGCTTCACATTGCAGCAAATAGGTGAGTAATTGCAAATGCTTGTACAATGGTTTACTTTAACCTTTACCATGCGCTGGGTTTCCAGATGAGAGTGATATTTTTTTTAAAGTTTCCCTATGGAAGGGACTGTAGACTGCCAAACGACAGCGATCAGTAATATTGTGTATAAACACCAGAGTCAATGCTATGGAAATGGCTGAATATGCATATTTAAACATAAATAGACGTCGCTTCCTTCTTGTCCACTTTTCAAATGGGAGATGTACTTGTGGATATTTATAAATAATTTGAATCGATATATTCTCTATTTTACTCGATTTGAAGATTATCCCATTATTGAGGGGGATGAAGCTAAGTTGTTGCAACTGATTTTTCTGAGGTAGATCTGTTTAGTTTGATAATGATGAATAAATACACTTGTAGTGGAAACTAACATATGCCAATCTTGTTAACATTATCAGTGCCGTGTGGCAATTTAATGGATTTACTAGACAACTGGCGTACCCAAACATATGTAAGTCTAAATGTTTGTGCTGTTTTCATCTTCCTCTTCTTGTATCTCAGAAACTCATATCGGAAAACTACCCAAGCATGGACTGGACCCATGCATACACCGACGGTTCTGTAACAAACACTACACAGAACGGAGGGGCAGGAGCATTCCTGAAGCTACCAAATGGCAGAAAAATAACACTGTCATTCACTACTGGTAAGTACACAAGCAATTTCAGAGCAGAGGCACTGAGGGCGGCAGTGGAAGAAATGGTGACACACAATGAAAATGAAAGCCATATAGTCCTGCTTACAGATGCTCTCGCCGTAGTCACAGCGCTAAAAAGCCAGAAAAACACTGAGCTTAATGACTTAAGAGCAGCACTCTGCAAACTGTGCCAGCAGTCCGCACCAAAAAGGGTAGTGGTACAGTGGGTCCCATCTCACTGCAACATCCAAGGCAACGAGGAGGCAGACAGACTGGCAAAAGAAGGTGCAAGACTACCACAAACAGATACTAGTATGACGTACGAAGAGTCAAAACGGCTTATCAAAGCCAGATACATGACCAAATGGGAAACCGAACATACTGGTTACACCAAAAACGATGCCTATTACCAGTTGAACAGAAGAGAGCAGGTCGCTGTCTTCAGACTTCGCACTGGCCACAATAGACTGAGGTACCACCTATTCAACAAATTGAAGATAGGTGGTACCGACGAATGCCCGTGCGGTACCGGTAAAATGGCCGCTGAACATCTGCTGCAGAACTGCCCGACATACGAGGATCAGAGAGAGCAGATGTGGCCATCACCAGTGGAACTGCAAGACAAGCTCTATGGCAGTGGCGACAGCCTCAGGATGACCGCCGCTTTTTTCGAAAAAATAATGGTTACTGTCTGACTGCGTACGAAGAAGAAGAAGAAAGAAGAAGAAGTATCTCAGAAACTAACACACAACAAAAAGAATTATACCAACAAGTTCTTTACTAATTTATGTCTCTACACACAAACAAATCATATTTATAGACTGACAAATAAAAAGGTTACAGGCTCTCAAAGTTAGTCAGTTTAGTTCATCCTGTAACCCATCAGGTCATTGGGGGCACACTTGAAGACACTCCCACAATGCCACGCCATCTCTCTCTCTCTGTTCACTTCTGCGAGTTGTGCCTCACCAGAACGAAGTTTTTACCACTCTGTGAGGTTGTCTGCACATATCTTCCAAGGACATCCCTTCCCTCTCTTTCCTGGTACGGAACCATGTAGTATCGAATTTGTGATTCCGCTGGACCTCGTAAAATGCCATTACTAAGCCATCTTTCGCCTTTTGATAGCCGTGAGCAGATCATCAAAAGGCCCAATTGCCTTTTCCACTCTTTGTCGTATTTCTACATTCGTGACATGATCCTTATATGTACGATAAAACATATGTATTATATGTAACTCAAAGTCAAGAGCCATAATAAAACAGACATCCTGAAAAATGATGTTGTCGCAGATAGAAACTGCTTTGATTTTTAATTGAGGGTGGCTAAGGTTAAAAGGAGCTAGCTGCAGTGGTGCAATCATTGGAGCGAAAAGTTGAATGATTATGAAGACAAAGACCCTGCTTTTATGACTATGTACTTCCTATTTCAAATCTTATGGTTGTAAAGGGTCTCAACACTTTAACTACTGAATTGAAAAACATGCTCAGAATTTATTATTCTCTCACTTTTGCAAATTTGTTCACAAATTAAACTGTAGTTTTCTTAATTGTTAACAAATCTTAACGAATCTTATGTTATTCTGAAAATAATTAATAGTGGCTGTTAGTTTACTTTCCATTTATGTTGTTAAGCTTTGCTTAAAAGTGACTGTTTCACAAAATAATAAATGATAACCTGCCTGGCGCTGTGAGCGACTATTGGAAGTTAATGTGCTAAGCTCCAGTGAGGGCCTCTTTTTGGAGATGAAAGAACAAATTGACTGTACCCCTAAGCATGTCATAAAAGGTTGCTGTTGTTGTTCGTGCTGAGTTAACTCTTGATATTTCCTTGGTAGCAGGTTACAGTGGCTCTTCTTATATCAGGAGGGAAGTATGGCTGAGAGGCGTGGGGTAAACAAACACAGACGTTCATAAACTGATCCCTATGCATAAATTTTGGGGTTGAAACAGTACGATATGGTTGCTAACATGGACTTGTGGCATAAAACTGGAGAGATTAGAATATGGTGATAGGAAATGCTTTGAATTTATGGGAGAATGACATCGCGAGACAGTCACTTTTCTGAAAACCGAAAGACGAGAGACATAGGGGTAGTGAAAAACACACTTAGCGAAGAGAGCTTGACAACATCACGAGGGAAATAGGACAGATGTGGCAGATGGAGATGAGAGCAAAAGATGGACTTTGTGTGTGTTAAATGGCAGGGTGATTTTTTTACTAATTATTACAGTGTGACCCATTGCTTGGGTATGCCAGGAAGCTTTACAGAGTTTTCCCAGTAGTAGACCCACATTATGCATAGAAAGTCTTTATGTCAACACGGAAAGAAAAAAACCCTTATCTGGAGTTTGAACCCATGCCTATAAACTCATCATCATGTAGCATATCCTTTGTAGAACGTCGCTCTCATCACAGCCAGTCGATATGAATTTTGGTCTGCAGTCAATCTGCCCGTCTGCTCCATGTTTATGTTTGGAGTATCCTTGATAGCTTGTATCCACCTTCGCCTTGTCGACCCATGTGCCGCCTTCCAGGTACCATGCCCTCCATGACCGTTCTTTCCAGTCCGTCATGGCGTTGGACGTTGCACGTGTTTAAGAGCCAGTTTTCTGTAACATTCAGGTCTTCTAAGATGGTTTTATTTGTCCCTTTCTTCATGCAAGAAATTTTTAGGATACTTCTGTAACATTTTGTTTTGAACGCTCCAATTTTCTTCCTTGCTGCTTGTATCATAGTCCATGTCTCGCACCCGTACATTGTCACAGGGAATATGCATGTTCTCAGGATCTTCAGTTTTAGTTGCTTGTTAGTATTATACCATAAATTGTGCATGTTGTTTAGCTTCTGCATCGCCATGGCCAAACATCTTCTAATTTCTTTTAAACAGTCTCCGTCGTTGGATAACGTAGAGCCAAGGTATTTAAAATGTGGGCCATTTTCTATTTCTTCATTATTAATATCAATCTGGGGTTGCAGTTCTGTTTGTCAGTGGACATTATCTTAGTTTTCTTAATATTCAGGAAAAGGTTCTGAGCTTCACTGTGCTTTTGAACGGACATGAGCAGTCTTTCCAGGCCCTTGGCGCTGTTTGACATAATGTCTGTTGCATCTGCATATCTTACCTCTGGAATCTCCTTCCCCTTATTGTGAATGAATCAAAATTCCCGTAGCTGTCATCTATTTTGAACCTTTCACGTGACATTTTCTGCGGTGTTAAATAAATAAGCTTGTCTGACTTCCTTGTGAATTTCAAACCAATCTGTTGCACCTTCATTGGTTCTAATGGCGGCTTGTTGCCAAATAGACTTAGAGACAGATATCCTAACCAATCAGTCACATTCAATGTCTCTTTTGATCATCACCATATTATCTTGTTTTGCCTCTTTCCCTTTATCACCATCCAATATTTATATGTATATTCTTGCTTCCATACTAATATTCTCAGTTTGCAAAACCAATATCTTGTAAACTTGAAATTGTTGTAATTTATTCATAAGACCTAACACGGTTTTGTCATATTCCAGAGTAAATAATGACAAATGATAAGGAAACGTAAAAAGAATAAGTGGAAAGAACTTAAAATATTGTGTAAATATATCAATTCCCTTTTTGTCCACTGCTGAAGGATTTATGAGACTGAAGCTCCCCCCCCCCCCCCCTTCCAGTCTGCAGACTGATTTACAAGGCTGAAGCTTCCCCCCCCCCCCCCCCACCTAGTCTGCAGACTGATTTGATTTATATAAGGATGAAGCTTGCCCCCACAGGCTGCAGACTGATTTATAAGGCTGAAGTTTGCCCCCACAGGCTGCAGACTGATTTGATTTATAAGGCTGAAGCTTGCCCCACAGGCTGCAGATTGATTTATAAGGCTGAAGCTTGCCCCCAGTCCGCACTGATTTAGAAGGCTGAAGCTTGCCCCCAATCTGCAGATTGATTTATAAGGCTGAAGCTTGCCCCCAGTCCGCACTGATTTAGAAGGCTGAAGCTTGCCCCCTAGTCCGCACTGATTTAGAAGGCTGAAGCTTGCCCCTAGTCCACACTGATTTAGAAGGCTGAAGCTTGCCCCCAATCTGCAGATTGATTTAGAAGGCTGAAGCTTGCTCCCAGTCCACACTGATTTAGAAGGCTGAAGCTTGCCCCCAGTCCGCAACTGATTTATAAGGCTGAAGCTTGCCCCCAGTCCGCACTGATTTAGAAGGCTGAAGCTTGACCCCCAATCTGCAGATTGATTTATAAGGCTGAAGCTTGCCCCCAGTCAGCACTGATTTAGAAGGCTGAAGCTTGCCCCAGTCCGCACTGATTTAGAAGGCTGAAGCTTGCCCCCAGTCCGCACTGATTTATAAGGCTGAAGCTTGCCCCCAGTCCGCACTGATTTAGAAGGCTGAAGCTTGCCCCCAATCTGCAGATTGATTTATAAGGCTGAAGCTTGCCTCCAGTCCGCAGACTGATTTATAAAACTGAAGCTTGCCTCCAGTCCGCACTGATTTATAAGGCTGAAGCTTGCCCCCAGTCCACACTGATTTAGAAGGCTGAAACTTTCCCCCAGTCCGCGCTGATTTAGAAGGCTGAAGCTTGCCCCCAGTCCGCACTGATTTATAAGGCTGAAGCTTGCCCCTAGTCCGCACTGATTTATAAGGCTGAAGCCTGCCTCCAGTCCGCAGACTGATTTATAAGGCTGAAGCTTGCCCCCAGTCCGCACTGATTTATAAGGCTGAAGCTTGCCCCCAGTCCGCAACTGATTTAGAAGGCTGAAGCTTGCCCCGTCCGCACTGATTTAGAAGGTTGAAGCTTGCCCCCAGTCTGCACTGATTTATAAGGCTGAAGCTTGCCCGCAATCCGCACTGATTTATAAGGCTGAAGCCTGCCTCTAGTCCGCAGACATATTTATAAGGCTAAAGCTTGCCCCCAGTCTGCAGACTGATTTAGAAGGCTGAAGCTTGCCCCCAGTCCGCAGACTGATTTAGAAGGCTGAAGCTTGCCCCCACAGTCTGCAGTCTATGTGTTATTACACCTTTGATAGAATAGACTAAGTTATCTGGGTTCAAATCTGTGTCCTGACTAGGAGGCATGTATCTTGAGCATTCACTCTACCCCAGCATATTAGAAAACAAATGCGTTCAAGCAGAAAACGAGTTACATGACATATGGACATCTGCTCTGAACTAGCACCACAAGTTGACCTCACCTGTTCAACTACATGAGTTGTTCTGCGACTCTCCCTGCCACTCTGATCCACAAACTCCATGACTTCCTCATTCACAGGTCCAGTTACATTGACAACATCCTTTGAGCCAACAGACAAAGACGTCTCTGATAGGGCCAGTGGTGAATGTTCTGTATAACAAACAGAAGTATTTAGAATATTTAATTAGTTGGTAAACTTGTTCTAAATCAGGGGTCTTCAACCTTTTTTCTTTGTGCCCCCTTTTCAATGCAATTCAGAATGTCATTTCTCCCATTTCCAAGATTTTTCTAACTCAAAACATGCATTCGAAATAATATGCATATAATATTGATATCTTTTATTTGCTAGACTAATACATATAAAGGTAAAGGTCAGTTCCGTGGCAACAATTGCTGTCGGGGATGAAAATAACTCTTCATGTACTACAACACAGCCTATGTGAGGTAGGGTGGCCAGTTCCCTTCCTTGTTGTTTTACCTTCCCCAACTCAGACGTCAGGTATGTTGTTGTTACGGATCCAGCAGCATCCAGGCTCTCGCCCTTCGACCCAATGTCATGTATTGGTATCTGATCTGCATTTGTTTATCAGCTGTTGTCTAGTGCCATACAAAGTGTTCCATGTATCTGGCCACACATGTATCTGGCCACAGAGGAAGAAGCATTTTCCTAAAAATCGTTGAGCACTGAGCACTCAAAGAGATGATGATCAATGGTTTCATATGGGTGTGTACATAGCTGGCACTCAGGAGTGTGTTGTGGTTGGATTCTGTTCAGATGTTTGTTTAGTGGGATGTGTTGGTTTCTCAGTCTGAAAATGGTGCTCTGATCATTTCTTGCGAATTGATTTACACTGTCATTTGGACTGGGGCTTGCCATATGTCCGTAGACCTCTGTTACCATGTTTCCCATGGCCCATTGGTTAAACCAAGTTTCTTTGTTACCTTCCCCAACTCATACATCAGGTATACTAGTATATATACATTTAGTTGGATTATCATTTGTATAGTGGCATATGTATAGTGCCGTATAAATTTAATAGCAATAGAAAATGATGAATTGCCAGACTTGAATAAAAGTGTTGTTTTTTTTTTTAAACATTCATTCATAACTTGTACAACGTAATAGATCACACTGAAACATAATTTGATGCCACTTGTCAAGCGTGCCATTTTAATCTAACAATTTGAAAGATTTGGTTTTGCCTTTCAAGCCACTTAGCTAGAACAGGTAACTGCTGTTCCATAGCACACATTGCTGTCAAGGGTAAAGTGTTGTACTCAATTTTTTTCTCTTGATTTTCTCTTAACACTTTGAGCGCGCGTTCGTGCACGCGTATCCATCCGACGTAATGTTTCAAGTTGATACAGGAAATATATTTTTAAAATATATTCAACTATTTACTATCACAACAAGTAGGAACATTGGAGATGATCAGGTTATCAATTTAGATAGAATAATGAAATTAGAGCACATAGTTTTGCCATAGTAAATAGCTTTCCTCAGATGTGTGTATTTTCTCAGGGGCACAGAGGAATAGGAACAGACTGGGTGGCCAGGGTTCAAAAGGTTCATCATTTGAAGCATAAGACCAACAAATACATTCCAGGTCATTCAAACAGATGGTGTGTAAACATTAACACCGAAAAATGTAGCACTACACTTTTCACCCTCTCCCCAAAACAAAAAGCTGGAGTTATCAAGATAAATGGAGAACACCTCAAAGAAGATAAACAACCCACCTATCTTGGAGTTACATTTGATAATAGGTTGACATTGAGGGAACATGTCAACAAGGCAGCCAAAAAAGCCAGGAGGAAGTTAGCCATCCTAAGAAAATTAAGTGGAACCACATGGGGAGCTAGTGGAAAAATACTTAAAGTTTACCAACAAGGTATACTGCCACATCTGGAATATGGGTCAGCAGCGTGGTGCCTTGCAGCAAACACTACCATAAAAGAGGTGGATAAGGTGCAAAATCAGGCACTCAGGGTCATTACAGGAGCAATGAAATCAACACCTATAGTGGAGATGGAGAAAATGGGAAGGATACAAGCACTAAGAGAACGTAGAGGCACAAAGGTATTAACACAGACAGAAAAGTTCCTCTGCATGCAGAGCCATCCAATGAAAGACATATTTTAAAATTTAGCAATGGGAAGACTGAAAAGAAGTAGTTTTATGCATCAGGCCAAACGACTTCGCAGGCAAATTATGGATCTACCTGAAGTTGACATCCCCCTAAAGTCTGTGCCAGAACAAACCCCTTGGATAGAGGAGCACGGACTATCAGTATGCATTCAAACAAAAGTGAAAGGAATATTAGACAAGGATGAACAGAACAGTGTGCAACGTAGGATAGTGATCCTCAATTTCCTGGATGAAGAATACCCACAAGACCTCTGGATCAGAGTATACACAGATGGGTCAGCACAGAATGCAGTAAAGAATGGTGGAGCAGGAGTGTACATAGAATACCCAAACAACATTAGGAATACAGAATAGAGTACCAACTGGGAAATTCTGTCATACATATGATGCAGAAATACAGGAAATCAAGGTGGCAATTGAAAAACTGTTGAACATCAATGTCAGTCCACAACCTGTAGTATTTCTTACAGATGCACAATCAGCATTCCAAGCACTTAAATTTGAGAAACTGTCAAGATCTACAGGATCTACTATCTGAACTGAGCAACCAGCGCAAGA
This sequence comes from Ariolimax columbianus, assembly GCA_036924085.1. NCBI lineage: Eukaryota > Metazoa > Mollusca > Gastropoda > Stylommatophora > Arionidae > Ariolimax > Ariolimax columbianus. Next base: position 19,488,744 of record JAVGWX010000005.1, on the reverse strand, counting down.
TTGTCATGCAGTGGATACCTTCTCATTGTGGAGTACCAGGAAACAAGAGAGCAGATCGACTGGCAAAGGAGGGTGCTGCAGACGAGCAACCAGATGTGCCAGTTACATACCAACAGAAGATAAGGATGATCAAATCAACCAGAAAGCCACCAACAGTAACACCAGACGATTACCATAACATAAACAGACAAGAGCAAACTGTTGTGCTGCGCCTTAGAACAGGACACACTGACTCTGCAGCCACATGTACACAATAATGAAGATTGGCAACTCGGCCATGTGTACGTGTGGACAGGCACCCCAGACAGCAGAGCACATACTGCAAAACTGCCCCAAATATGATATTCTGAGAAAATCTCATTGGCCAATAGAAACAAAACTGGAAGAGAAACTTTATGGACCTGTATGTGAACTACAAAAGACAGTGAAGTTTATACAAGAGCTAACATTGCAGATATAGAAAATATTTTAAAGCGAACGAAAGAAGAAGATTCCAGGTCATTGATCTGTCCATATTTGTTGACGTTTCAGCATGGTAATCAGCAATCAGCCCCATGTCAAACCCTCCTTAGTCACCTCTTGTCTGACAGGCTGTTACTATTCTTTGCTGCCATTTCAGTATGAGTAAGAATAAGAACACACACATTTTGTATGGACTAGACTAAGAACACACTAATTTTGTATGGACTAGACTAAGAACACACTCATTTTGTATGGACTAGACTAAGAACACATTCATTTTGTATGGACTAGACTAAGAACACACTCATTGTGTATGGACTAGACTAAGAACACACTCATTTTGTATGGACTAGACTAAGAACACACTCATTTTGACTAGACTAGACTTAGAACACACACATTTTGTATGGACTAGACTAGACTAAGAACACACTCATTTTGACTAGACTAGACTAAGAACACACATTTTGTATGGACTGGACTAGACTAAGAACACACTCATGTTGTATGGACTAGGCTAAGAACACACTCATTTTGTATGGACTAGGCTAAGAACACACTCATTTTGTATGGATCAGACTAGACTAACACACTGATTTGATTTTGTATAGACTAGACTAAGAACACACACATTTTGTATGGACTAGACTAGACTAAGAACACACACATTTTGTATGGACTAGACTAAAAACACACACATTTTGTATGGACTAGACTAAGAACACACACATTTTGTATGGACTAGACTAAGAAAACACACATTTTGTATGGACTAGACCACATTTGATCGGCGCATGACATGGAAAAGTCAGATCGAGAGAAACCGAATGAGAGCCAGAGAAAGAATGGCAATCATGAGGAAACTTGCTGGCACAAGCTGGGGAGCAGACGAAAGTATAATAAAGAAACTGTACACTGGAAGAGTGAGACCAGTTCTCGAGAATGACATTGCAAAACGGCTTATTAGACGCAAGATACATTACCAAATGGGAAACAGAACATACTGGCTACACAAAAAACGATGCCTATTACCAGTTGAACAGAAGAGAGCAGGTCGTGGATTTCAGACTTCGCACTGGCCACAATAGACTGAGGTACCACCTATTCAACAAATTGAAGATGGTGGCACTGACGAATGTGGTACCAGGAAAATGACCGCTTAGCATTTGCTGCAAAACTGCCCGGCATACGAGGATCAGAGAGAGCAGATGTGGCCATCACCAGTCGCAACACTAGACAAGCTCTATGGCAGTGTTGACAGCCTCAGGATGGCCGCTGCTTTTTTCGAAAAAATAAAGGTTGATGTCTGACCGCGTACGATGAAGAAGAAAAAGTATGGACTAGACTAGACTAACACACACATTTTGTACGGACTAGACTAACACACACATTTTGTATGGACTAGACTGTAATACACTTAATTTGTAATGACTAGATGGTTTCCAAGTTCAAAGTTATTGCCTTTGTTGAAGCTTACCAGTAAGATCTAGCTGTGACCCTTGCTTCCATTGAGTCTGTAAACCAGGTCTCACAAGATCAAATTCATTATCGTGTCTGAAGCAGGAAACAAATTTTAAAATATTTAAATAAATTTCAATGTTTCAATGAAAAAAATTAATCTAATGTTTCTATATCTCATTCAAAATGCATATCAAGCAAAAAGGTATCTTGTTTAACTCTTCGAGGATGCAAGATTGGAAAAGAAAGAAATTACGAAAGAGAGAGAGGAGAAATAAAAAAAGAGAGCAAGACAGATATGGCTGAACATACTGCTCTTTTGATTGTAGAGAGTTCCAACTGTAGAGAGTTCCAATTTCCGTCATGTATGGTTAGACGAAAACAATGGCGATTTTAAAATGTTTTAGATTTTGGAAATGATTTCTTCTGTTTTTTGCTTGATTTGAAGATTCACCTATTATTGGGAATGGGGAAGTTAAGTTTCTGGAACGGATTTTTCTGAGGTAGATTTATTTAGTTTGTTTATGTAGATACAGGGGACGATGAGGCTAATGTCTGGTCAGTCAAAATACACTGATCAGAGAATGTTAGCCAGGGCCAGGAGAAATATACTGGCCAAGACCCTCACCTGACCTCCTCATTGATCGTTCTGGAAACGAGCTGTTGTCGAGGACAACAGTCTGGCTAACAAGGTGAGGTTCAAAGTGATCTCCGTAGTAGTGAGCGACACGCAGATGAAGCCAAGCATAGCACAACCGCCTGGAGGACCCCAGTCTACCTTCATCAGCACACTCGAGATGTGAGGAAAGCTACTGCAACCCGTCACTTATCGCCCTTTTAAAGTCCTTTTCAGGGCGCACATTGTGGGCATTTGAAACAACAACATATGTAGATACAATAATTAAATTTATAGTCCAAGTGACAGACATAGCCATTACGCTAAACATTAATAGTAAAATTAGTACGCAATGCTTATTACTTTTTTTATTTTTTCTAACTGGGTGAGCCTATGTGTTTGTGCTATTTTTCACCACTATCACCATCTTCTAATATCTCAGAAAATACACATACAGCAAAAACAATAACACCAATAAGTTCTTTATTCATTTATGTATCTACACACAACAAAATCATGTATGGGGAACATTAGTGCAGCTGCAGGGGAAATTACGTCAATTTTTTTTAGTACAGCCTGGTGAAGGTTAATAGCTCACACTTTTGTGTTACACATCAAAGTTTGGTGGTTGACAGGTGATAAAATGAACTAGGCTGAAAATTCACACATAGTGACATACTAACTTTGTTAGGCCACACTCACCTGTCACTGGGTCTCTCAACAAATGACTGATGTTCTCTATCTAAATATAACACATCTTTGGTAGTGGCATCTGAACTGCTTCTCTCAAGTTGAGCTTCTTTCGATGGAATACCTAATAAATTTGTACCTGAAAATGTGAGAACATTATTTTAATGTTAATCTATCTCTAATAATATCAGATGTTATATTACAGAGTTGATATCACAGCCATCCAAGCAGAGCTCTAGGTGCTCTATTTATAACAATAAATACTAAGGACATGGGCACTGGTGGCTACTGTTCCTTGTTGGTTGTAAACATTGATGCCTAATTATCTCAGGCATCACTTTTGGCTTTAGCCTTCATGATGATGATGATGATGATGATATAATATGTGAGCTGGTAGCTCTTGAGAGCCCAAAGCCTCCTGGACAAAAGTATATGTCTTCTGCAGTTGTGGTGATGTGTTTTGGGAGCAGCCAGTTTCTCAGGTCAGGTAGCCCTGGTCACAGAGTCAGGAGGTGTTTGACTGATTCCTCATGGTCGTGACAGAATCTGCAATTTGGTTCATGTAGTGGGTCTATTTTATTGAGAGGGGCATGATCTGCTCTCAGCTCGAAGATCAAACTCTGGTCTCTTCATTTCAATTTCTAGGCTGGGTTCAGAGGATCTGGCTTTGCTTGGTGTCTAAAAGATATTCCCTCTGGGATGTAGTCCAGAATTGAGGGATGACAATTGCACTAGTAGTGGTCCCTCACGACATTGCTACAAGCCTACCAGTGCACATAAAAACCTCTTCGAAACAAGTTCAGTAACCCTACTCGTTCAGAAACATTAGAACATACTACAGCTCAAGGCTTACTTCTTGACAAATGATCCGCCCTACTGACTTCTTCAGACAAAAATTGTCTAGAAGGAATTACTGTTTCCGCAGACATCACAATTGGTAGCCAAGGTGGGGATGTGTTGTCCATTTCAAACACCTATAAGATGAAAAAAGAAAACTTAGAAGCAAGCATAGTTTGCAACTGTTAAAATGATAATCAATTTGTTATGCAATAAATGCAATATGTATCATATGACATATTTTTTAAAATCAATATATATATTTATATGCGCCATGTGCCATCGAGATGGTCTGGAACCGAACTCACAATATGTATGTGTTATGCTCTTCTTTAATTGGGTACCAGGATAATCTGGAAAAGTAAAGTCGGCTGGCGTGATGTTGACCACATCACTGTAGTGTGTTGTTCAGGAAAAATATGGACCTAACACTATATTCCCAATAAGCCACACTGGCGTGAAATCAGGATCTTTACTATTTTTTTTTATTATGTTTATTTTATTTACATATATATATATATATATACACACACACACATTTTGCATTATAATAGAATTGAGGCAGCACAAAGGTTGGCCTGCTGCAAGAAACCTGTGTCAAATCGTATATGCTGTTGAAGATGTGATTTACATGCAGTCCTCCAAGCACAACTCTACTCAGTCATGCATTAGGACATGTATAGGATAGTTTAAAGACTGTAAATGTAGTCCTATAACAGATACTATTGTCGGAGAGGACGAGCAACATCAGGGTCAAGTGAAATATACTGATCAGGGTGGGAGTAAAGAGTCACATCAGGGTCAAGTGAAACATACTGATCAAGGTGGGAGTAAAGAGTCACATCAGGGTCAAGTGAAACATAGTGATCAAGGTGGGAGTAAAGAGTCACATCAGGGTCAAGTGAAACACTGATCAGAGTGGGAGTAAAGAGTCACATCAGGGTCAAGTGAAACATACTGATCAAGGTGGGAGTAAAGAGTCACATCAGGGTCAAGTGAAACATACTGATCAAGGTGGAGCGAAGAGTAACATCAGGGTCAAGTGAAACATACGGATCAAAGTAAAGATACACATCAGGGTCAAGGGAAACATACTGATCACAGTGAAGAGTCACATCAGGGTCAAGTGAAACATACTGATCAAAGTAAAGATACACATCAGGGTCAAGGGAAACATACTGATCAAAGTGAAGATACACATCAGGGTCAAGGGAAACATACTGATCAAAGTGAAGAGTCATATCAGGGTCAAGTGAAACATACTGATCAAAGTAAAGAGTGAGTGAAACATACTGATCAAAGTAAAGAGTCACATCCGGGTCAAGGGAAACATACTGATCAAAGTAAAGAGTAACATCAAGCTGTGAGTGAATGAGATTAATGAGAAGCCTCACATTGCACTAAAGTCAGGAGAACGTCAGTGCACCTCAAATATGCTCAGGATGTAAGAGCAACTGTAACCCACAACCTAAGAAACATCAAGAGTTGTATTAATTCAAGATGCTGAGTTGCAGTGGTCAGTAACCCAAAGCTGACTGCAGGCATCAGCGACCGAGAGCTATTAAGATCCTTCTAAACATCCATATGGTGATCCTGTGGATAACAGGATCTAACAGGCTGGCTAAGGATAACAGGCTGGCTAAGGATAACAGGCTGGCTAAGGATAACAGGCTGGCTAAGGATAACAGGCTGGCTAAGGACAAGGGATCAAAGTGGGAAGGCTAAACCAGTACTCAAAAACGCCTCCTGAAGTCGGATGAGTCAGACTGGAAGGTGCAAATATCGCAGTCAAGCTGTAAACTACGAAACGCATTCCATTCTCCAAAAAATATCCTGCTACTTCAAAACCCTTTTCAGGGCTTGGTAGCGAGAGATTGAGACAAAATGAAGAACTAATTCAGTCCAAGTGGCTTCCACAACATGATGAGGTCACTAGCCCCTTGAAATACCTTTAATGGCATGCTTGAGAGATTATAGTAGCCCTATTCTTTCCATTGCAGGTATCACGCGGGTGAATGTGGGTTTTGGGTCTGTCAGAGTTCCTGACACTTGTATGCTGCATATTTGTTTCTTACCCCTTGTGACTTTTCCGCTGATACCAAGCTAGACGCCATCGTCGGTGAAGGCGTAGGTGATGGTGAAATGCCAACAAAACGAAGATGCTTGACCGCTGTGTTCTCAGCAGAAACTAAAAACGGTGTGGGTGAATCAAATTTTTTGGGTGGGGGTGAATTTGTGGGGCTTGCTGGAGGAGAGTTGCCTAGGGAGAATCCAAGCTTCGATGGCCTTGACAATGAGGACCTGCGAGCACTTGGCTTATCTGCAGAACAATTACAGCGTTAATTTTAACAACTGAAATAAAATAAATATTTTCAAAAATTAAAAATAGGACACAAAACAGATTAATTCCGGAGTATTAAAACACCACTTCGCACAAAAGCTATTGAAATGAAAAGCATTTTGTGGCATAACACATTTTTGTCTTATTTTTTTCATTCTGAATTAAGTGTACATATTAAGCTTAAATTAGCTAAGAGACATTGAGCTTAAATTAGCTAAGAGACATTGAGCTTAAATTAGCTGAGAGACATTGAGCTTACATTAGCTGAGACACTGATCTTAAATTAGCTGAGAGACATTGAGATTAAATTAGCTGAGACACTGAGCTTAAATTAGCTAAGAGACATTGAGCTTAAATTAGCTGAGAGACATTGAGCTTACATTAGCTGAGACACTGATCTTAAATTAGCTGAGAGACTTGAGCTTAAATTAGCTGAGACACTGAGCTTAAATTAGCTGAGACATTGAGCTTAAATTAGCTGAGAGACATTTGAGCTTAAATTAGCTGAGAGACATTTGAGCTTAAATTAGCTGAGAGACATTTGAGCTTAAATTAGCTAAGAGACATTTGAGCTTAAATTAGCTGAGAGACATTGAGCTTAAATTAGCTGAGACATTGAGCTTAAATTAGCTGAGACATTGAGCTTACATTAGCTGAAACATTGAGCTTAAATTAGCTGAGACATTGAGCTTAAATTAGCTGAGACATTGAGCTTAAATTAGCTGAGAGACATTGAGCTCAAATTAGCTGAGACATTGAGCTTAAATTATCTGGGACATTGATCTTAAATTAGCTGAGAGACATTGAGCTTAAATTAGCTGAGACATTGAGCTTAAATTAGCTAAGAGACATTGAGCTTAAATTAGCTGAGAAACACTGAGCTTAAATTAGCTGAGAGACATTCAGCTTAAAATTAGCTAAGAGACATTGAGCTTAAATTAGCTAAGACACATTGAGCTTAAATTAGCGTAGAAACATTGAGCTTAAATTAGCTAAGAGACATTGAGCTTAAATTAGCGTAGAAACATTGAGCTTATAAAAATCAAATTGCACTCAACAAACCCTTAGTGGTGACACTATGTAGTGTTTTACTAAGCCGCTGCACTTTAAGGATGGACTGCGGAGTTTTGATGTGGGAGACACTGGCTGCCAAACATGGACTTCCTGACTTTCTTTTGTGGTTTCTGATTGGAGTATGCAGCAACTGTAAGCACTCCTCTGTCAGTTGTCTTAAACTTCTATAAAACAAAACAAAAAACAGGTTGTTGACAAATATTTATGACTTGAACTGACTTAAGTCAATCCCTTTCTATCGGGAGTTTGTCTGTCAGAGAAAGTATTCAGAGAAAGTATTCAGAGAAAGTATAGACTGTTAGTCAGGGTCAGGTGAAACATTGGTGATCAAGATACAAGATCACTTCCAAGTAGCTCTCCCTGGAAGCAGGTTGTTTCATGGCAGTCTGATCAACGAGGTGGGGATTGGCAATGTGATTGATAATTATAGTGCTGAGCTTACTGAGGAGCCTTGCCTTGCACTACAGCCAGGAAGACCGCAGTTCCACCTTCTTAAGTACGCCTCAGGAAGTTAAGAGCAGCCACTGAGTACAACCCCCCCCCCCAAGAGTGCCACTCAAGTATGAGTTGTTTTAGCAACAATTTGGTATTAAATAGTCAATGAAGACATGAAACTATAGACAGAGAAGTCAGCTGATGTTTCTGGCCTACTGTACAAAGTGAGATCACAGAAACATACAGATATCCCAAAATTGTTGTCCCTTTGTGTAAATAATCCATTCTCCAAGCAACCTTTACTTTTGTCTCATTTGTCTACATTATACTGGCAGGCTAAACATGTTATTTTTTTTTTTTTTTTTTTTGCGTTCGCCTTATTTCTCTAATCCCCAAGGCGGTGTGCGTTGCACTGTAGTTTTTATTTTGCGCCTGTCTGCCCAATGCATCCGACTTCAGCATGCATTTTATGTAAGGGTCTGCTTCCTCCTGCATTTTCTAAGGGTTTGCTTCCCCGGGGTAACGGCAGGTGCTGTGATGGGGATCGAACCCAGCACCTTCGGATTGTGAGCCGTGCCACTTATCCACTAGGCCACGCCGTCCCCTAAACATGTTATTTGCGAATGCCCACTCTTTTTATGTGTCCTGAAAAGGATGTTAAGTGGCTGGTTGCAGTAGCTTTCCCCGAGCGTGCTGATGAAGGTGGACTGGGAGTTTCCAGGTGGTTGTGCTATGCTTGGTTTCATCTGCTTGTCAATTCATTACTACAGGGATCACGTCGATCCCTCAACTCGTTAGCCAGGCTGCCATGAAAACAGCCTGTTTCCAGGGGGGGCTACTAGGAAGCCAAGGTGAGGTTCTTGGCCATTTTTTTTCCCCTGACCCTGACTAACATGTCTGATCAGTATATTTTGCCTGACTAGATGTTAGTCTTCCTTCCCGGCAGGCCGATTATGGAAAAACATCAAATCAAAACATGAAGTGCATATGGTTCATGGATAATTAATAGTAACAAATTTATCAAACTTATAATAGTGTCCATTTTTTTGAAAAACATTTTAACGATGAGCCTGTATTAAAATCTGGAAAATGGGCATTCTAAAAGGCTAATAATAGAACAAGCCATTGAACTTAAGCTCACTGATTCGGAAGCTAATGAATTAGATTTAGATAGTGATTATTATGAAACAGACATTGAAATGGAATCTGATGATCACTAGACAGATGAAATGTGTGAATCAGGTTCTGATCACGAGAAATATAGTCCTATTCATGGTCCTTCAAAGGATGATGTGTGGAGCTGACTTAACGTACGGGCTTACAAAGGAAAAAAGGATAGACCCGACGTAACGTGCGAGCTTACAAAGGAAAAAAGGATAGACCCGACGTAACGTGCGAGCTTACAAAGGAAAAAAGGATAGACCCGACGTAACGTGCGAGCTTACAAAGGACAAAAGGATAGACCCTACAGTTAAATTAATTCTTAGGAATAATACCAGGGAAATCTGGCTAACAGGTGAGGGACGAGGACTTTGGGTTGCAACGTTTGTCGCTAAATGTCAGCAAAAAACAACTTGATATAAACAGACTACACAGAAAAGAACAGTCCCATCTTTCAGTTTTGAACAGGACACACTAAGAGTCCATAGCCATTTGATCTACATCAACCCCCAGCACCCGCCCTTGTGTAGACACTGCTTTCACCCTGGTGAAACAGTTATGACATCTAATACACAGAGTACAATGCATTTGCAGACATGAGGAAAAGATTCTTACAAGTGCTGCCGACTGTATGGCACAGTGGAACAACTGAAGAAGACATTTATAAAAGAATGGCGTCGTGTTGCCAACAGCAGGATTGCTCAGCAGAGCAGTTATGCAGCAACATCGACAACATTAAAAATGCACACATGGATTTGTCATAATAACAAATTTAGCTGATGTATCTATTTTGTGGTCTATTTGCTTAGAAGCACATGGTAATTGGGGTTTTATTGACAGTGGCCAGGGTTCAAAGGGTTTAGCACGCTGTTCAAAATTATAAGTGAAATGTCTTTTTAACCTGTAGCGTACTACGGTCGTAGTACTTGACATACTCGGCCGACAAAAACGGTGTGCGGAAAAAAAAAATTTTTTTGAACGGAGACACTCAAACAGCCATTTTTTTTAAATACTGAATACGTCACCATATATACACGATATTTTGCCGGTTAAAGTATCGTATGTTCGATTACAAATGGCTTTTGAACAGTTTTAATTTTGTATACGCCGTTTGGAGCAAGCTGACTTTTTGCGAAAGGTGAAGTAGGTTGTTGGGAAAGATCTTTATCGAGTAGATCTGTTTATTTTGTTTGTTTAAATGAAAGAACTACGTTTGAATTGGAAACTAACAGTTGTGTCGATATTGTAAACACAGTATTGATATGTTGTTGTGGATTCCATGGTTTTCTATCGGAGCGACTAGGCCTAGCGGTCGAGTCCAAATTTGTTACGAGATTTTCATAAATTTTAAACTTCATATTTTTGTAACTCAGAAACTAACAAAAACTATAACACCCGCAAGTTCTTTATTCAACTGTTTCTCTACACACAAGAAAATCATTTTTATTGACAAACAAACAGAAAAGTTAAAAAATTTTGAAATTCGACTACCATAGGTCAAATTTTCTTACCAAAAAAATAAAAAAAATGTAGCGTGCTGCAGATTAAACCACTTTGTTATGAATGGACAACCTCTTACAACAGAATTGTAAACCCCTTACATATTTCCATTCAGCTGTCCATCCTTGGCTTCCAACACTGTTCTCCTTTTGACTGCTGAGAGAGGATTGGTGGCCAGAGGAGAAAGCTTAAGATCTGGGTAGAATGCTTCTGATACTCTGCAAACAAGAGAAAAAAGGAGTAAGTGTTTATTCTAATTTCCCTTAAATAAACTTTCTCACCATTTTTTATTGTCTGAAGCTATTCATTGGGAGCTCTTCAATCCTGGAGAATGTTTTCTGGTAGCGGCTTTGCAATGTCTCTTCTTACATTCTGGGGCACACTGAAGAAAGTGGATAATGCTGGAGTTCTCAGCTGGTCCACGAATACTGGATTCGCAGTGCTGATACTTATTACTGTAACACTTTCAAGCTGCACTGTATGAATATAAGGTCTGTATGTTGGGGTCTTGGTCAATATGCTGTGTCTTGGTGAGTATGTTGTATCTAGATCAGTATGTCTAGATCAGTGTTTTGGTCAGTATGCTGGTGTTTTGGTCAGTATGCTGGTGTTTTGGTCAATATGTGGGTGTTTTGGTCAGTATGTTGGTGTCGTGATCAGTATGGTTGGATCTTGCTGGTCAGTTTGTCATTTAAGGAAGCCTTGTTGAATTATAGTCTAATGTAATTCCTTCCAAGCAGCAAGTACCCACTGTACGACATCTGCACTAGTTGTTCAATGCATACGGCCACCAGCAGTATATGTTTTGCATTTTCTACAACTAAAAGCTTTTCTGCCATGGTAAGACATTTTCTGAAATTCATTTTTAGGGCATAAAATAATAAAATGACAAATTTCACAACCAATCCAGATATCAAAACAGATTGAAAACCAAGAGCGCAAATTGTATTTTGCAACTATCTCCCTCCGACAAATAAGAAAAAAACATGGCATGATAATATTGCGCTATTTTCACTGTCAAATTGCAATAATCTTTTTTTTTTCGCTTTCTTCTTCTTCTTCAGCATTAGTCCTGGAAAGGATGGTTGTGACGTTGCGTTGTAGTTTACAGCTAGACTGCAATATCTGTGCCTTTCAACCCAACACCTGATACAAGAAGCTAGCTATGAGTAGCAGGCTACTACAGCTCATCCCCTGCATCTTCAGCCCCAAACTTTCTAATGTAGGCTACTTTCGGTAACCAAAAATGAACTTTTTTTTTTAGTACTAACGTAATATGTACAAGATTTAGATGGGCAAACTTTTTTTAATTATGTGCATTATGCACAATTTTACAGTAGTTAAGGAGATCAATAAGGTATGAAAGTTGTCCTACCATTGTAAAGTACACTACAGACACATACCGAAGTCATAAGCATTATCAGTTTTAATGCTACTTTCGAAGGCAATTTAGTGTAACAAAAAATGAATAGATATGGTGTTCAGACACAGCACTGAGATAAAAACAAGAACGAAGCCTACGTTATGAAAAATAGGCCTTCAGTGACAATGGTCAATACAAATATAGGCTAACACATCATGGAAGATAGGCTAACACATCATGGAAGAAGATATAAATACATCAAAAGGAGATGGGAAAACATAAAAGGAATATAAAATTATACTTCTCGATTAGCCCCATCTAGTATTATTACGGGAAGCGACGAACAGGAAATGGGAAAAACCGGTAGTAAATAAAATGGCAAAGAATGGTGAGATGAGCAGGACACCTAGCAGCTAAATAGAATGGTAGCATGAGAAGAAATAAACAAACAAACCAAAGGAAACAAGAAGGAACAAGAAAATTTGAGGGAGGGGGAAGAGGAAGGAGAGGAGCATAGGAAACGATAAGGAGGTTTGGGAAATGTCATGCGACTGAAGACAACCCAGGAAAGAGATCAGTCTATTTTCCTGCTTGAAACGATGACGATCATTTGCGAAGCAGGAGACAATGCCTGTGACTGACATCTGCCTTCGCCCACTTCCCAGAACCCGTAGAGTAGTTTAAAGGCAATTTTCCATTTTCAGAAAAAAGAAACCTTGTGGTACTGCGGACAGTAAGAATTGGTCTACATAGAATTGTCTAGCTTGTCTTAAAGGAGACTAAAGAGGGCTGTGCTTAGAGTTGGCAGCATCATCACACAAAATGAATTGCTTCAAAAGCCATCATTGCAATAGTGCACAAGCAAGTGCTTCGATATAGCATTCATACGGCCGAAAATGCAGCAGTGAATAAGCTGACAGCAAGCGGTTAATAGTGGACTTCTTGCATCAGGGTCAGTAAACCACAGCTGACCTATTTCACTTTCAAGCGACAGCCCTGGAAACAGGCTGTACTAGTGTAGTCTAGTTAAGAGAATAGGGATCGCAGAGGGACCACAAATCCGGTACCCAAAACAACCTGTTGAAATCAAATGTGTTGGGTCGAAATGTGCAGATATCACAGCCATGCTGTAAACTAAGACACAATGTTACAACATCCTTTTTAGGACGAACGACAAAGTAGAAGATGCAGGATTCGCATATAGGGGTCAGCAGCATTGACAGTCCTAATTTTCATATTGACTAAGACTAACAGACGTGGACTAACAGACACGATCATTACATGCGTCAGGGTTAAGTGCAACATACTAACCAAGACCCCAACTCATGTCCTGGAAACAGGCTGTCTTACATCAATGTGGTGGGGATTGATACTGTGATCCCCACTGAGAAGTTGAACACTGTAGTATAGCATGGAGGAACTAGGTCTACCTTCCTCAGTACGTACTGGGTTGTATGAAGAGCCACTTGAAACAAACTACCAGAGAAATTCCATCAAAAGACAAAAATGAGAAGATTCTAAAACAGCTGTATTAGCAATTAAACATTTTCAAACACAGAAACAGATAAACCACTCCAACTTTTATTATTTACCTTGAATAAGCTTTGTGTTTATTAGTTCTTGGTGTACTCAGAAACGGAACACTGCTTCTTGACCTAAATTAGAATGAAATGATTAAAATATTATTACACAAGTGCAAATGACAAGGTAGTTTGTATCTGAGTGGTCTAAAGGTAAGGTGTCCGCCTTGGGTGCTGGACTTCGCGGTTTCAAATTACGATGGAGACCGGGGTTTTTTTCACGTGAATCTTCTGGCAAAAATTCCCTTGAACTCTGGGTAGTGAGATCGGACTCCCTTGTTCAGTGTCGATAACATTAAAAAATTCCATGGCAGTTGGAAATCAAAAAGGGTAGAATTAAAGGTCACTGCCCGGAAAAAATGCAAGTTTAGAATCTACCCAAGTTATTTGTACCTTTCCCCAGGTGGTTTGTTAAGAGCAGCTATAGATGGCACCTACCTGGCTGCAAGTCTACTTAGCTTTAGTATTTGATTTAGATGGACTCAAACATCGTTTAAAGTTAAGTTAAAATGAATTGCTGTAGAAACTACCATTGCAAGTGCACAGTAAAGTGCTTTGATGCAGGCTTTCTTTAAGGCGACAATAAGATTATAACTTCTTTAATTTGTGTACCAATATCTTTGTATGTGTGTCTCTTGAAATTGTTTGCTGTTTGTGATTTGTTCATGTCTCATCTATTTTTGTATGTGTGCCATCATATTGACCATTTCTGGTTTGATCTATTCTATTTTGTAACTGACATGCCAAGTCTCACACTATTCGGGAACACCTTTAATGGCAGTGAACTTAAACCTTCATTTTACATAGGGTCTTTTTTACATTTTTATTTGTGTTTTCATTCTGTTGTTTTTTTGTCCCTGGCGAAAGTCTTGCTAGTATTGTTCTATTTTTGTCCTGATGTGGTCACTGAACAACTCGTACAATGGACTTGTCATAAGTCTGTACCCTGACAATGAAGTAGGAAGAGAAAGTTTAAATTTGGCACAGTGTTTATTCCTTCTCAATGTAGCCCCGAACTGAATTGATACATTTCTGCCATCTCTGCGTGACCTTGATAAAACCTTCAGAATAAAGTAACCTATTTTTTTAACTAAACCAGTTATCACAAGCCAGTATGACGTTCGTCACTGTCAAAATGATTTCCTTTCAGCTGTTTTTTTTTAATTTGGGAAAAGAAAAGTCTGATGGAGCTAAATCTGGATAATATGGTGGGTGTGGAAGAATTTCAATATTCAAATCGTTGGCTGTTTGCAGTACAAGCCTTGCTTTATGGGAGGGTGAGTTGTCTTGAAGTAAAGGCAGAATTTGAGTACGCGCTATCCCTCGTTTTCTGGTCAGTCTTTCTTAGTTTGGTAAGGAGATCTGCATAATATTGCCCATTAACCATGTTGCCATATGGCAGGTAATTTTTCAATATGACAACTTTGATGTCCCAAAAAACGGTCAGCATAAATTTTCTTGCAGATTTCTGTGCTCTTGGCTTGACGTGTGTTGGTGAGCCAAGGGTTTTCCACTGCATGCTGGAAATTTTGGATTCTAGGTCATAATAGTGAACCCAAGTCTCATCTACTGTCACCATGGTCGGCAACATGTTTTTCGACCGACACGTTTTGAGTAACTGGTCACAACCCTCAATTGTTCCTGTTCACATGTCAGCAGACGCGGGACCCAGCGGGTACACTTTTCTCATGTTCAGTCTGTTGTGTAAAATTCTAAAAACTGTATTTTCATTCAGTTTTGCTGACCTTGATATCTCTGCAATTGTCATTTTCCTATCCTGGTCAATAATTTTCTTCACTCTTGCAGTATTTTCATCGCATAAGAACAGCCACACTTAAACTGTCTACACCAGCTTTTTACAGAAGCATACGAAGGACAGAATTCCTCAAACACTGGTTCCATCTCCCTGTGTATTTTTGTAGGTGTTTTTCCCTGCAAAACAAGAATTTTATCAAAGTTCTGGCCTCTGATTTCTCCATTGTTCTGACAAACCGTTAGAGTAGCAAATCCGGTCAATAAGGTGTGTTGCGTCATGCACCATACCGCATAAACCCGTTAAGGAGGGAAATTCATATTTCTTAACTCCAGTACAAATTGAATGAGCTACATATGTGCCAAATTTCAACTGTCTCCTCCTCTTCCTTCATAGTCAGGGTAAAGACTATCTATCTATTTACTAGTTTATGAATATAAGCATCAGACAGATATATGTTAGTGTAGTTAGTTAGGACAGCCTCTCCTCAAAATCTGTTGGTTCCATGAAAGGAACAGTGATAACTGACCACTAGAGGAATAAACTGTCCTTTTCATCTACGTTAGTTCTCAATTTTATGTATTTCCCTTATAAACTTCTTTCTCTCGTTCATTCTCAATCTCCCACTACCTAAGCCGTGAAAAGGGATTTGCAAGAAGCAGGATGTTATCTGGAGAACAGAATACATTGTGTCACAGTTTACAGCTTGACTGCAATTTTTGCACCTTTCGGGCCGACACATCTGGCTTCAGCAGGCAGTTTTTAGCACTAGGTTAGCCTTCTCTTTTTGATCCTTTCTCCATAGCCAGGGAAATGATCCCAGTGGTGGTGGGTTGCCTGCTGAGAGGCCTAGCAATGTACTACAATAAGGAGTCTGGGTACACCTTCTTTAGTGCACCTTGGGATACTAGAAGATCCAATACAACCTGCTACCAGAGAAAATGCTTTAAAAGTGAATAACTCAGTATAGGTAACTTTGGAAAACAAGAACATGAGCGAAATAGAAATTATGTGAGAGCGAAATATACGTTGTTATTTGAGACCGAAATGGAAGCGGTTATTTCAGAACGAAATAGAAGGACTATTGATTAGCAAAATACAAGTGGTTATTTTTTATTAGCAAAATACAAGTGATTATTTGACAGTCCTGCTGAAGTTGGATGTGCCAGAATGTAAGGTGCAAAAATATGACAGCCAAGCTGTAAACTACGACACAGCACACTCCGTTCTTCAGACAACATTCTGATACTTGCAGTCCTTTTCAAGACTTGGTAGCAGGAGTTTGAGAAGAAATGACGAAGAAGAGGAATTTGTGAATGAAATAGAAAAGGTCATTTGACAGTGAAATAGAAATGGTTATTTGAGACAAAATACAAGTGGTCATTTGACAGTGAAACAGAAGTGGTTATTTGAGAGCAAAATAGAAGTAACTTTTTGAAAGTAAACATCAAAGGAGATTTAAAAAATGAATGCCCTTTAAAATTCAAAATAGACGACTGTGTTTTAAAAAAAATATGAATCATCATTCCCTAACTCTACAGCTCAAACTTCAATTTCACTTGAACATTCAAGCCACCAGCTTACTCTGTGGCATCTCTTGCAATTGAACATTCATTGACGTCTGTCATGTCACCACTTGCAACCATATTCTGAGCCTCTGTAACTTTTTCCAGGACCGCCATTACAAAATGTGACCTTGACATTGCCACATGGTCTGAACTGTGCACCTTGGTTGATAGTGGCTTTGGTCTTTGCACTGTATGATACATCATTACAGAGTTGTAAATATGAGAATTCAACATATTTTTTAAAAAGACATACCTTAAATATGAAAAGAAAATACGTTAAATTGTTAAACATGCACACTACCATCATTATCAGGTGCGATGCCAACTGGCATATGCACTCATGTATTTCCACAAATTAGTATCTCGAGCACAGTTTATCAATTCTGTAGTCAATCATTGCATGTCATGTTATTAAAGTATTCTGTATCTTCTATCTATGTCGTCCTCTGTCCTCTTTTCTATCATTTTAGATGTCTCAGGATTCCCTAACGCTCCTTGCCTCACACGTCCGCTTCGAGCAGTTTATCAATTCTGTCGTCAATCGTTTTGCATGCCATATTAATATATTGTTTTTTCTATTAGTCATCCTCTGTCCTCTTTTCTGTCATTTTACATATCTCAGCACTCCTCAACCCTCTTCACATATCATCCCAAAAAAAAGTCTTTATTCTGACATGTATAAATTAACTTAGTCACTCATCCTCAACCATGCTGTGTGACATTGTGTCATAGTTTAGTGAGAATTCGATATCTACACCTTTCGGCCTGACACATCTAATTTCAACACTGCATTTTTGGTACTTGGTGTGCCGTCCGCCCTAGATTCGTAATTTCTTAACCAAGCTGCCTGGTTCCAGTCTATTTCTAGGACCGCCACTTGGAGGTAAAATAGGGTCTTGGTCAGTTATGGGTCACTGGTCCTGATGCAAGTAGCCAGCTGCTGTCAGCTCATTCATTCATTGCTACATCTTTGGCCCTGTCCTCTTCTTCAATGATGTGTCTTCCTTGACTGTAAGCTGCCCATGTAAGGTAAATGGCCTCATAGAACCAATTTCATTGTACCCAGGCACCCCTATATGCGCTCAGTACCTTTGATTGCTGAAAGTGCTGACGACAGACCTTAAACTCCACAGGGACCTGTGGTGGCTCAGTAATTTTTCCTTGACTTTCTCGGGATATATTAGATTATAACAAGTTTTTCAAAATACAACCACCTACAAGAACAAGAGGGCATAGCTACAAATTAACTAAAGAGAAGTCCAGATTAGATATTAGGAAATATTTTTTTAGTCAGAGTGGTGAATGCTTGGAATGCATTGCCACAAGAAGTAGTGGAGGCAGGGACAATTAATGCATTTCAGAATAGATTGTATGTGCATAGCTTTTAGAGCAAGGAAATGTAAATGAAACTGGTTGTATACAGACTCTGTAGTCTTCTAAACCAGTATAAAGATGTTAAGTTAACCTTAAGCACGCTATGTCCGATCCCTTCTAACCAACTCGGCCTACAAAAACGGTGTACGGAAAAAAAAAATTATTTTTTGAACGGAGTCACTCCCGACAGTCATTTTTTAGTGCTAAATACGCCCTCCATATATACACAATATTTTGCCGGTTAAAGTATCGTATGTTCGATTACAAATGGCTTTTGAACATTTTTAATTTTGTATCCGCCGTTTGGAGCAAGCCGACTTTTTGCAAAAGGGGAAGTAGGTTGTTGGGAAAGATCTTTATCGAGTAGATCTGTTTATTTTTTTTGTTTAAATGAAAGAACTATGTTTGAATTGGAAACTAACAGTTGTGTCGATATTGTAAACACAGTATCGATACGTTGTTGTGGTTTCCATGGTTTTCTATCGAAGCGACTAGGCCTAGTGGTCGAGTCCAAATTTTTTCCGAGATTTTCATAAATTTTCAACTTCATCTTTTTTAATCTCAAAATCTAACAAACACACAACAACAACAACACCCACATGTTCGTTATGCTATTGTGTGTCTACACGCCAGAAAATCATATCTATTGACAAACAAACATACAAATTAAAAATTTCTAAGACGACTACCATAGCAAGAAATTAAGAAAATTAATTAGGTCAAACTTTTTCAAAAAACTGCTGGCGTGCTTAAGGTTAAGTACCTATTTACAGATGGGTCGACTGGGAGAAGTGGCCACACATAGCAAATGCCCACGACATGTAGGTCCAAGCGGAACCTCCTTTGAACTTGGTACATATCATTGTAAGCAAAGCTCACATTTCATGGGCCACATGCTTACCAAGAAAGTCATTTACAGCTTGGAAAACAACTAGAGCATGTAAGATGTGGTATCGAGACTGAGGTCTGTTGTGAGAGACAAAAGAAAATATCTCTATTAACTTGATCATTTTCTGTACTATTTGTCAGCAAAGCAATTTGTTTTTTTGTTTTTTTTTGCGTTCACCTTATTTCTCTAATTTCCAAAGGCGGTATGCGCTGCACTGTGGTTTTTATTTTTGTGCCTGTCGACCGTGTGCATCCGACTTTAGCATGCATTTTATGTAAGGGTCTGCTTCCTCATGCATTTTCTAAGGATTTGCTTCTTTTGGGTAACGGCCAGTGCTGTGATAGGGATCGAACCCAGCACCTTTGGTTTGTGAGCCATGCCACTTAACCACGCCGTCTCCCAGCAAAGCAATTGAGGATTACATAGTCAAGAACATCAATAAACAATGACATAATTAAATGGACTCTGGCACAGCAACGTGACGATCTGGACTTTGCCAATGACTTGGATCTTCTGTCCCATGCTCAGATACAACGATGTACAGTCCAGACTTGAGCATGAAAGCACGCAGGGCCAAAACACAGGTTTTGAGAATAAAGGCAACACTGATTCCCAGATTGTGCTGGGTGGCAGCACCCTACAAGATATGAGCTCCTGTACATATCTTGGTAGCAATATAGAGAGATATGGAGAGAGCTTGATAAAAACATCAAATAGACAGGGAAGATGTGGATTGAGCTGTAGCAGGGATCAAGACGCTGAGCAGCGCATGAGCTGCAGTGGTCAGCGACCCATAGCTGACTGCTAGCGTCAGGGTCAGCGAACCAGAGCTGCCAAGACCCTTCTACACCTCCATGCGATGATCCTGGATAACAGGCTGCAGCAGGGCAGACTGGCTAAGGAGAAAATATCGAAGAGGAAATGCTAACCCGGTACTAAAAAAATGCTTGCTGAAGTCGGATGTGTTGTACCGAAAGACGCAAATATCACAGCCAAGCTGTAAACTACAACACAACGCATTCTGTTCTCTGGACTACATTCTGCTACTTAAGCCCTTTCAGAGTTTGGTAGCGGGAGATTGAGAACGAACGCAGAAGAAGAAGAGCTGTAGCAGATGACAGCAAAAATTGCATGTATATTTTAAAAATCTATGCTTCACGGGAGATGGTAAAAGTTTTGATTTATTTATTATTTTTTTTTCTTCTGTGGTACAAAATTTGTTGCATTGGCTGTTGTTTGTTTTCGAATGCCCACAATGAGTAGATTTAGCCTTTTGTGCTCCCTGAATAGGACATTAAATGGCGGGTTGCAGTAGATTTCCTCGCATCTCGAGCGCGCTGATAAAGGTGGACAGAAGTCCTCCAGGCAGTTTTGCTATGCTTGGCTTCATCTGCGTATCGCTCACTACTACAGGGATCACGTCAATCCCTCACCTCGTTAGCCAGGCTGCCATGAGAACAGCTCATTTCCAGGGAGGGCTACTAGGAAGCCGAGGTGAGCGTCTTGGCCAGTAAGTTTTGCCTGACCCTGACTAACATGTCCGATCAATATATTTTGCCTGATCAGACGTTAGTCTTTATCCCCTTAAATATAGATAAAAACTATTAAAAACATAACAAATTTACAAAACAGGTGTGTGCCATCAAGTTTACCGTCAACCCGTTTTGCTGCTGCAATAGATCCTCTCTGCTTCTCTATCAGTAGCTTGTACGTTACATCAGGCAGGGCTCTCAGATATGCCTCCATCAGGCGATTCCTGGTAGCAGCTCTTTCCTGCGCCACAAGACTTGTCTCAAGCTGTTTGTTCAAGAGAGATATATTTTTTAGCCCCATTGAGTTGAAGTTCCCATTGTCAAACCTCATGTGTTAAAAGTTCAATTTATCATTCCCCAAACTTCATGGGCTAAAGTTCAATATGTCATTCCTAAATCTCTTGGGTTAAAGTTGAATATGTCATTCCTAAATCTCTTGGGTTAAATAAAGTTCAATGTCATTCCTAAATCTCTTGGGTTAAAGTTCAATATATCATTCCTAAATCTCTTGGGTTAAAGTTCAATATATCATTCCTAAATCTCTTGGGT
The DNA here is from genome assembly GCA_036924085.1 of Ariolimax columbianus. Taxonomy (NCBI): domain Eukaryota; kingdom Metazoa; phylum Mollusca; class Gastropoda; order Stylommatophora; family Arionidae; genus Ariolimax; species Ariolimax columbianus. The sequence goes on along the minus strand of JAVGWX010000005.1, from coordinate 19,467,562 downwards.
TAAATAAAGTTCAATGTCATTCCTAAATCTCTTGGGTTAAAGTTCAATATGTCATTCCTAAATCTCTTGGGTTAAAGTTCTATATTCCATTTACAAACCTCCTGGGTTAAAATTCGCTGCATCTTTTAGGTTAAAATTCAAGGGGTATATTTCACTCACAAATCTTCAAGGTTAAGGTTCATGGGGTATATTTTATTCATATAGTTCCAATATAAGACTTCATGAAATATGCTCAAAGTATGTTTAGTATAGGCTTGGTAGCGGGAAATTGTGAACGAATGAAACCAAGCGAATCAATCATGAAAAAAACTGTTCTATGCGCATGTTCTATCAATCAATCAATAAACCGTTAACCTGTAAGGGTGATAGGGGTGAGGTGGTGGAAACACCAACTAACAAAGTCCTCCATAATACTCTATCCTCGGCCCTGCGGACAAGTGTGGAAAAATCATATGACCATCTGTTGATGTTATCCACTCAGGGCTTTCTTTGGCCTCCTCATTTTCTTCCATCTTCAACTGTTCCCTGCACAATTACTTTGAGATGAAGTCATGTTTCGTTACATGCCCAAACCATGTTAAGTTTTTGACATTTCACTACTGATAAAAGTGGTTCCTGTTGATCTGCCAGGCAACTTGTTTTATCTCTCACATAATCAGTTGTTTTATGTCCTGCCCTTTAAAAGATTGAAAATGCGAATTGTCAGGCGTTATGTCTACTCCTCACTACTTTATGGCACAGAAATATGAACACTGAATAACAAGCTGGGAAAGAGTATCGAAGCTTTCGAAATGTGGGTATTTAGAAGATTGGGTCGCATTTCTTGGAAATAGAAGAAACCAAATAGTGTTGAAAACGTTGGGGGCGAATCGATAATTAATTACCAAAATCAGAGTTAGACAGCTAAGATATTTTGGTCATATAACGAGATATACCTCCTTGTGAAAAAGACCTCATGGTGGAAGACAGTCGTCCAAGAGGCAGACAATGTTATAAGTAGGTGAAAAACAACAGGAGAAGCAATGGCAAAAGGATGTCAGATTGCACCATTAAGGCAAGTGCACTGGAGATCCATTGCTGCCGACCTTCGATGCTGAGATGGTACTTGAACTGTGATAAGAGATGCGCACAATTTTCATGCATCATTTCTATTCAAAAGCGTGTAACCTTCTTTCCAACAAATCAAACCTGGGGACGGCGTGAGGTTGTGGTTAAGTGACACGGCTCACAACCAGAAGCTGCTGGGTTTGATGCACATCACAGCACCGGCCGTTACCCCGGGGAAGCAAACCCTTAGAAAATGCAGGAGGAAGCAGGCCCTTACATAAAATGCGTGCTGAAGTCAGATGCACTGGGCTGACAGGCGCAAAATAAAAACCACAGTGCAACGCACACCGCCTTGGAAATTTGAGAAATAAGGCGAACGTGGAAGGAAAAAAAAATATTTTTTAAAATCAAACCTAGGCCAGAAAACTAACACAATTTATACATTTCTACTTACTCTATCCATCTTCTTCATGTCCTCATTCAGCTGGAAGGCTTGCAGGAATCTTGAATGATGAAGGTAGTACAGGAGTAATGGCTCTAAGGCATGAGGTTCAGCCCGTCCTCGGAGGTACTGCTCCAGGGACACCTCCTCTGAGTCTGACAGACTTAACTGTAGCAAGAGGCCCAGGAGCTTACCTGGTGGGACAAATGATTAGGGCAATGACGTACTTGTAAATTAATATTAACGACCTAATCACTCCTTTTCTACCATAGAAGTATGTCTCCTTTTATTTTTCTTGTTACTAAATTATGGGGTAGCCTGCCCAATACCCAACTCTGCTTAGTAAAGCCCAATGTAAATGAAACTGGTTGTATACAGACTCTGCAGAGTCTTCTTAACCAGTTTAAAGACGTTAAGTTAAATTATAGTCTGACTTGAAGTCCTCTTTCATTTATGTTGTAGTTTAGTTTCTACAGGAAAGTGTTAGCTGGCCCCATGCACAACCCTCCTTAATCTGACTTGACCTATTCACCGCTCTTCTACCACGGAGTGTAAAGGTCTTCGTTTATTTGTCTTGTGACATTTTCTACAGGAGGAGGTAGCCAGCCCCATGCCCAATTATCCTAGTCTTGACTTGACAAGTCACAACACCTCCTCTTCTACCATGGCCTGCAGGTCTTTTCTTTTTCTTGCCAATCCTTAGTCACTCCTTCTCTTCTACCATGGGTTGTTGTGGTCTTTATTTTTTCTTGCCTCAGGATGGGATTCAAATTGTACAACACAATAACACACAAACAATACTTACCTTCCAAAATACCACAACACATTATTTAGCAGATATATTTAACTTCTAAAACTTGCCTATAAATTTTCAGATGACCTAATTTACATACTGGGATAATTGTAGGCATATCTCTCCTCCCCTCCCCCAATACTTTGATAAACAAACACACGCAAAATATAGATGAGTTCTTGTGTTCGAAAAGTAGGGATACTTGTGTAACTGACGCCATTCTAGTTTAAATATTAGCCAGTTGTAGCGTAGATCACAGTACAGTGACCAGCGTGTGGGAAATACGCTCTCTCCCCTTATGCAGTTCCTTCTCTTCTGCAGCATTCGTTGCAAAGGTTGAGTCTCATGCAATGAATGCCCAAATTTTGCCGGCTAATTTTAAAACAGAAAATGACTCACATTTGTGACACTCGTTTAGAAGATGATTCAAGAGCTGGGCACAGTTGCTGTCATTCTGGCATCCCCTCATGTACTCCAGTGCCTGGCTTACCTGCCTAAGAATAAACAAATATGGGAATTTGAGAAAAGGCCATACTCATTAGTTTCAAAATGGTGAATGTGTTACTATATAAATTGATTCTTTTAATTCAACACCAATGTCATCTTATTTTCCAATTTATACAAAATAAGACGAAGCTGTGGCGGTATTCTATTTTGTTTGTTACGAAGTATAAGGCCACCACTGTAGACGGTTCTAGGCACAAAAACCTGCACCAAAAGCCTTTTCTATGCTTTTACAGTTGTGATTACTAACTCCATGCACAAGACACTTTAATTGTCTTTTATGACATGTATTAGGCCCATTCATTCTTTCTTAGTATGGTGTACCCTTGGAAGAATTGAAAATCTATTGTGATTAATCTGGTTCATTTGTAGCTTTACTTATGTACAATAACAGATGTTAGGTTAAATTGATACAGGTAAGCATCCAATGTAACTATTCAATCAAAACCTTTTTAGCTCCCAGTGGGGCATGGGTTTATATCTGATTTAAGTTTTTGTGACTTTTGTGAGTTTTTTTCAGGATAACATAGTCAGTCCCATACCCAACCTCCACCTTCCTTAGCCACATCTTATGGCATGATTGGCAAGTTACAGTGGCACTATTCTTCGCTCCCCTTTCAGGTCCAGGTAACACTCAGGCGATTTAATATAATCAACCAATCAAAGACTTGTAGCTCCCTATGGAGCATATGTCTTCAACAAGTGCATGCCAAGCTTTCAAAGATTGACCTGTCTACATCTATTGAAGATTTTGAGGCTTACATTTTCTTAAGGACTGGGTAGCCAGCACCATGTCCAATCCTCCTTATTCACCTCTAATGACATATCTGGCAGGTTACAGTGTTACTACTCTTTACTGGGCCCTTGTATCAATCTAATATAATATTAAATCATCATTAACTTTCCGTGTCCTCCAACCTGACAGAGTGCTCAAACAGAAACCAGCCACTATAATATTCAATGACAAATAATAACCTCAAGTGTTAGCAGTGATCAACTGCAGTTAAGACCCATGCTTCTCACTGGAGTCAATCAGGTTTTTGTTGCTGTTGAATGTCCAAAATGAGTAAGTTTACTCCCTGAAAATGGTGCTAAGTGGTGGGTTGCAGTAGCTTTCCTCACATCCTGACTGTGCTGATGAAGATGGACTGGGGTCCACAAACTTATGCTATGCTTAGCTTTACTTGCATGTCGCTTACTACTACTACGGGGATCACCATCGATCCCCACCTTGTTAGCCAGGTTGCCATGAAAGCAGCATGTTTCCAGGCACGAATAGGGATGCGAGGTGGGGTAGGGTGTCTTGGCCAGAATCTTTACCTGACATATTCGATCAGATGTTTGCCTGACCCTGACATGTTCGATCAGTATATTTTACCTGACCCTGACATGTTCGATCAATATATTTACCTGACCCTGACATGTTCGATCAGTATATTTTACCTGACCCTGACATGTTCGATCAGTATATTTGCCTGATCAAATCACACCTTTTTTCTCCTCTTCATTGCTTTGGTCAGGCCATCGGTTGTTCTTACTACACTTTGGTACAGTGCACTTATATTTTCTAATATATAATAAAATACGAATATCAAACTAATCTATATAAACTGGTTCTGATATGTAAATGTACTGTTTTTTTCAGTCAAATTCGATTGTCATCGACGGTGCACCAAACATCAGTTGCTGTCCGACTGGAAATCTAACACCTGTGTTTCGCACCGTTGCTTAACAACAATATTTAGGTATTTCGAATGAACTTGTTTGGTGGAGTTTTCAGCAGACGAGCCGCTTTCATTTATATTTCCAGTAAAGCTTTAAATCGGAGTTATTCTGCACTTTGGAATTAGAACTTTAAGAGATCAGAAATTACATATTTGATAAGGCCAATGAATACATATCTGGATTACATGTGGATATTCAATACAAGGCTGGTTTTGACTCTGAGAAGGACACACACCAAAAGTAACGTTGTAGTGCTAAGTATTGGATAATACAAACAAATACAAATATGAGTACAAATATAAAAATTATTTGGCATTTAACCTTCCAAATTAGTGACAAACGTTTCATATTAACATATATTTTTATTATGAATACTTTATGTCATAGATACTTATGTGTCTATTGATGAAATGTCCGCTTCAATATCCCAACCTACCAGATTCGGATCCAGTCATGTCGAGTTTGACAGACACAGGATTTTTTCCCTCGGTTCAATTGCTCCTCCGCGTAATGTAAGTGATGGCAAATAAGATGTTAAAAAGTCAATCCCATTAACACGCCAGTGTGGCATATTTAGAATATGGTATTGAGCCCATATTTTTCTTGACCAACGGCACACTAGGGGTGATGTGCTAAACTTTTTCAGATTATATTGCTACCCAATTTTTTAGACTGCCAACCCCAGGAGCCGTTGTGTGATCAGGAAAAATTCTACACCAACGAAATATGTGACTGAAAATTAAAATGTAGATGGCGATAGTTAAGAACAAATAAAGTAGACTTTGGATAAAGTGTTAAGTACCTGTCGTCAAGCAGAACAGAAATGTACAACTGCTGCTCCTGTGGTGAGCCTCCTAGGACACCCTTAGTGTGGAGGTAGCGAGTGGCGGCTTTCCCCTCAGACTGTGCCAGGAGAGTGTTGACCACGGCCACGTGTTTCCAGCTGCCACCGAGATCTTCATGGATGTTTGGGTTGACCAAATGCCTCACTCCTTCCTGTTTTTGAAGAAATGCCAATTTATTACTGAATTCTACTTTAGAATATTATGGATTCCTTTTTTATTATAACTTTGTGATCGCCTTTTTCCCTATGGTGATGTGGGCTGTAATGTATTTTGTGACTAATGGCACAGAGCAACCAACTTCAGCACGCATTTTTAAAATGGATCACTTCCTATTGGGATTTGACCAAAGAACCTAAACCCAGCAAGTTTGAGTAATGAGCCACATCGTTAATAGCTTTGCGACATTGTCTCCCATCACAACATATTAACTACTAAATGAAGCAGCAGTTGGACGAATGGTTTTGATGCCTGCCTGCCAACAAGGCACATGGATAATTTTCTGTTGTTGGTGAAAGCACACGGCTACTGAATAGAAAATCATTTCTGAATAGAAAAACATATTTTTCCGCCATTAATTGTGTTCTCGCTTTTTATATTGAGGGAGAACTGCGCTGGTCATCAACCTCACTCTCTGGTCCTGAGCTACCTTGGACCAGTGGCAAGAATATCAGTCGAGACAATTGTAGGTAACTCAATATGCAAGCACGTTGGTCTTACCTCCCTTGAGACCAGGGGTCACTTTAAACTTGCGGTATTTGATCATACACCATTTCTGTTCATCTCTTTGAGAGGCAAGTGCCTTACCTCTCGACTACATCGATCCCACAATACCCCTATTATGGCTGTTTTTGAAGCCAGGTTTATTGTGCATCTAGCGACCTACCTCAAAATCTCTGTGGTCAATAAACCATAGACCCTGTATCTGATGAACCAAGCCTGGACTGAGCATGAACCTCTGTATGAAACTAGCAATGACTGCTTCCTCTGCTTCATTTTTGGTGAGGGCTGCCAGGTCTTGGAGCAGGTATAAGGTAACGGCATGCTTGACCTCGGTGCTCACTTCTTCGATCAGGTACATATTGACAACTGCCTGTTTGGATTAATATTTACAGGGAAAAATTACTATATTAATCAACCTTCAAAACAAGACAAACTGGCAATAGAGCTACAGTTTAACTCATTGGCGGATCAAAATTAGATGGTTTTGTCAGGGAGAAAAAGGAAATAAGAAAATCGAATTATATACAGAATAGATAATAGGTACCGAACTAAAATAAAAGCATCATCACTATGTTTCTTTTCTCACACCAACAAGAGCATAGGGTCAACCACTACACATGACCTCTGACATCCATATTACAGGGGCGCAGCACTATAGATAGTTGTGACACAGGGACCCACCACCACAAATAGCCTCCACCATCCATGTGTCCCGTGGGCCCACCCCCACAAATGGCCTCTTCCATCTGTGTGTTACAGGGACCACCACCACAAATAGCCTCCTCCATCTATATGTTACAGGGCCCACCACCACAAATAGCCTCCTCCATTCATGTGATGCAGAGGACCACCACCACAAATAGCCTCCTCCATTCATGTGATGCAGAAGCCCACCACCACAGATAGCCTGCTTGATCTATGTGTTGCAGGGGCCCACTCCCACAAATAGTCTCCTCGATCCATGTGTTGCAGGGGCCCACTCCCACAAATAGCCACTTCGATCCATGTGATGCAGAGGCCCACCACCACAGATCGCCTCCTCGATGTGGAATGATTATTTACAATTATATGTCCATTTCATTGCAACATAGTTCATCTTCTGCGTTTGTTCTTAATATCCCGCTAACAAGCCCTGAACAGGGCTTTGAAAGTAGCAGGATGCAGTCCAGAGAATGAAGTGCGTTGTGTCGCTAGTTTACAGCTTAACTGTGATATTTGCACCTTTCAGTCCGACACAACTGACAACATAGTGATGTAACGGATGATCACCGCCTACTTATATGCTATCGACACTGCCATAGAGCTTGTCTAGTGTTGCCACTGGTGATGGCCACATCTGCTCTCTCTGATCCTCATATGTCGGGCAGTTTTGCAGCAAATGCTCAGCGGTCATTTTACACAGTACCACACGGGCATTCGTCAGTGCCACCTATCTTCAATTTGTTGAATAGGTGGTACCTCAGTCTATTGTGGCCAGTGCGAATTCTGAAGACCACGACCTGCTCTCTTCTGTTCACCCAGTTCAACGAGGAACGGAATCGCTAGTCCAGTCAGTCACAATACACTGACCAAATCCACTATCTCTTCCATGTTGCGTTCCCTGTAAATAGGCTGTTTTCAAGGCAGCCTGGCTGACGAGATGTGGATCAACGTAATCTCTAAGTAGTGAGCATCCCGCAGATGAAGTCAGGCATAAAACATTCGCCTTGAGGGCCGCAGTTCACCATCATCAGCATGCAAGGAAAGCTACAACACTCCACACATTACACCCTTTTCAGGGCGCAGAAAAAAGGTCAACTTACTCATTATGGGCATTGAATAACAACCTGGTTGAACTGCACAGACTACTAACACATGTATTATACTCCATCATTTAGTTTGCAGAATTTCAGGTTTTGATGTCACATACAACTTTTCAAAGTGTTGTGAAGTTCCAAAGTGACACATAAAATGCTAGGAACATTGGACTTTCAATACCAGAGAAATCATTGTGATCAAATCAATGCCACAACCAGACCCTAGTGTGACCTACGAAGGGTCAAAAAGGCTTATTAGAGCTAGATACATGACCAAATGGGAAACAGAACATACTGGCTACACAAAATACGATGCCTATTACCAGTTGAACAGAAGAGAGCAGAACGTGGTCTTCAGACTGCGTACAGGCCACAATAGACTGAGGTACCACCTATTCAATAAATTGAAGATAGGTGGCACTGACGAATGCACGTGCGGTACCGGGAAAATGACAGCTGAACATTTGCTGCAAAACTGCCCGACATACGAGGATCAGAGAAAGCACATGTGGCCATCACCAGTGGCAACACTAGACAAGCTCTATGGAAGTGTCGACAGCCTCAGGATGACCGCTGCTTTTTTCGAAAAAATACAGGTTGACGTCTGACAGCGTACGAAGAAGATCAAATCAATGACCACGCATCTGGTTTACACATGGATATTGAACACACACCCAATTCAGACTGTTCCAACACAGCAGAAAGGCTCTTTGGCAAAGATATTGGACAATATACATAAGAAATACATTGAAAGTCAGTAATATTTCTCTAGTATTGACACCTTCGCATTAATCCATTTAACGATCCATACTAATACACCATTTTCATAATGATTACTTCATGTTATAGAGTTTTATTATGAATCTTACGATATTTAGACCATAATTTAGCTCAATTTCTTTCATATTTAACCTTTAGCACGCCACGGTCGAGTGCTACTCGACTCACTAGGCCTACAAAAACGGTGTACGGAACAATTTTTTTGTTTTTTTTATACGGAGTCACTCCCAACAGCCATTTTTTACTGCTGAATACATGCTCCATATATACACGATATTTTGCCGGTTAAAGTATCGTATGTGCGATTACAAATGGCTTTTGAACAGTTTTAATTTTGTATACGCCGTTTGGAGCAAGCCGACTTTTTGCGAAAGGGGAAGTAGGTTGTTGGGAAAGATCTTTATCGAGTAGATTTTTTAATTTTGTTTGTTTAAATGAAAGAACTACGTTTGAATTGGAAACTAACAGTTGTGTCGATATTGTAAACACAGTATCGATACGTTGTTATGGTTTCCATGGTTTTCTATCGAAGCGACTAGGCCTAGTGGTCGAGCCCAAATATTTTCCGAGATTTTCATAAATTTTCAACTTCAACTTTTTGTATCTCAAAAACTAACAAACACACAACAACAACAATAACACCCACATGTTTGTTATCCTATTGTGTGTCTACACGCCAGAAAATCATATTTATTGACAAACAAACATAAAAATTAAAAATTTTGAAAAACGACTACCATGGTGACTAATTAAGAAAATTAATTAGGTCAAATATTTTTCAAAAAGAATCTGGCGTGCTAAAGGTTAATAATGGCTTGGCTTTGTTTGTTCTCAATCTCTGGTTACCAAGCCCTGAATAGGGCTAAGTAGCAGAATGTAGTCCTGAGAACGGAATCCGTTGTCATAGTTTACAGCTTGACTGCGATATTTGCACCTTTCGGTCCAAAACATCCGACTAGTCAGATTTATTAATTTAATTTTGAATAAAACTAATTTACATAGATTTCTGGCACCTGCCCTGGACTGAATGACACAAATCTGCAAAATTTTCTCAGACTGGAAAGTGTTAAAGAAAGAGTTTTGCAACAGTGAAGAAGGTAGAACATATTAAAGAAGAGACATGGCATGGTGATTCGTCAATCAGGATGAATAACCAACCTGTATGCTAGGTGGAGGATATAAACCATTGCCTCCCAGGCTTTTCCATAACTTCTGGATGTGCTGTCCCTGGCAGTCCAAGAAGTCATCAATCAGTAGCAGACTAAAGTCTTTTACGATCCTGAAACGCATAAACGCGCATAATTTTGTTTAAAAGAGAAAGACATGCATAAAGATAACATGGCCTGAAACACAAACACAATGTATTAGGAGGGAAACACACAAATTCACACAAATGTAACATGGAGGACATGTCTGAACTTATCTTTATACTGGTTTAGAAGACTGCAGTTGGTATACAACCAGTTTCTTTTACATCCACTTGACCGGAAAATAACTGCGTATCCAATCTATTCTTGAATGCATTAACTGGCCCTGTCGCCACTATTTCCTGTGGCAATGCATTCCAGGCATTCACCATTCTCTGACTAAAAAGATATTTCCTGGTATCTAATCATACAAGTGTTTTATTCATTTGTTCACAGAGAAAGAAACATTTTCCTAACACCAATGAGCCAAAGAATCTATAAAAGATTCAACTGATAACAACATTTCTACTCAATAATAGCCTGCATAAAGGCCAAACAAGGAGGCAGTCCCTCCATCATGCAAAGACACCACAGACCAATGACCTGTTTGCACACTCAGTTACAAGTATATACAAAAGGACTTCTACACCCCAAGAACACAGACATAAAAAAACACTTTCCTATAAAAAGGATACCTACCCCTTCATACTGCTAAGCTCAGTGCGCTTCTTGGTATACGTCTCAAGCAGGCTATTGATGGGAAAAGAAAACAGTCCTGACTGGGGCTCACTTGCTTCATCAATCTCTGGCAGCAAACTGAAGGACACACACCACCTAACAACATTGTAATGTAGTAGAAGAATGCTGACCACATCCTGGCGCATCTCCATTTCTACGCCACCTGTAAGACAATTACAGCTGGCAAGGTTAAAACTTCACTTTATAAACCACCTGCAAGACAGCTGGTAAGGTTACAACTTCACTTTATAAACCACCTGCAAGACAGCTGGTAAGGTTAAAACAGCTGGTACGGTTAAAATCTGATAGCTAGCGGGGTGAAAATCTGATAGCTAGTAAGGTTAAAACCTGTCTATAGCTAGTAAGGTTAAAACTTGTCTGATGGCTAGTAAGGTTAAAACTTATCTGATTGCTAGTAAGGTTAAAACTTATCTGATTGCTAGTAAGGCTAAAACTTGTCTGATAGCTAGTAAGGCTAAAACTTATCTGATTGCTAGTAAGGCTAAAACTTATCTGATTGCTAGTAAGGCTAAAACTTATCTGATTGCTAGTAAGGCTAAAACTTATCTGATTGCTAGTAAGGCTAAAACTTATCTGATTGCTAGTAAGGCTAAAACTTATCTGATTGCTAGTAAGGCTAAAACCTATTTCTGAAAACACACCCTTACTATGTTATTGTACTCCTCACAACTCACACATAGATCAAATCAAAAGCAGAGCACACAGATCATGAACCAGATGAAGCATATTATGAACAATAGTGGTGAGCAGGTAGTAATCTTTAGACTCCACAGGCCACAACAGAATGAGATTTCATCTGTTCAACAAACTAAGGATAGGACATATAGATGAATGTATCTATGGCCCTGACAAAATGACTGCTGAACATCTGCTAAAAAGGTGTCCAACATACGAGGAACAGATAAACCATGTATGACCCTAACAGATACCTTCCCCGGACAAGCTCTAGGGCAATACCGATTACCTCAGGCTAACCACTGCTTTCTTGAGATATATTCAAGTTGATATCAGAAAGCGTACGAAGAATAAATCAAAAGCTTGAGTGTGAAGTAGCCATCCGGGTTTCAAAGAATGTCTAGCGTGAAATAACCATTAAATTCGTCTTCTTCGGAAAGAATACAAAGTTGACATTCACAAAATGTTCCTCCTCCGGATGAGGATAAATTGAAGACTGATGACTTTGTTAGACAGGTAAATCAACATTATATTACATATTCTATACTTTTACAAGGAAAAGGTTAGTCCCATGACAACAATTGCCGTCGGGGATGATGATAACTCTTCATGTACTAAGCCACAGCTTATGTGAGTTGGGATGGTCAGTTCCCTTCCTTGCTGTTTTTACCTTCCTCAACTCGTACGTTATTTACCCATTTACAGCAGGGTCAATTGGAGGAGCGGTCGTACCAGTCACGAATCACAGCCCTAAAATGTTTTCTGTGTGTCTGTGAATTCGAACTCTGGCAAGCTGTAATCCAAGTCTAGCAAGCCGGCTCACTCCCACCTAGACTACAGCTCAGCACTCTCTTTTACAAGAATCAAATTATATAAAGACAAGGTTTAGTTTTTATGTTTCTTTAGGTTCTGCACACATTTTATGTGAGGCAGCGTGGCCTACGGGTGAAATGTTCGATTCACAATCATAGCGCACCTGGTTCGAATCCTGCCGTGCCTAGTTTTTTTCTCGAAGGTTTGATCACTTCTCTATGTAAGGAAAGTAATGGAAACTTACCGTACTGCTAATCCGCCAAGTAATTTATAACAGTCAAATAGGTAGGCAGTAGTAAGAAGTGGCGTTCTACAAAAAGGACATGCTACTTACTTTACACATTTTCTAATTTTATTTTTGCATTATTTACTTTTCTTGGCACCCAAAATGAATTTTTAAGCTTTAAAAAAAACTGGATTCCGCTTAAAGAACATGCTCTGGTCTCCATTTGTTCATGTACAGCTGTACCCTGAATACTAGGTTAAGAGCATAAATAATGCATTTTATGGATATTGGATGATTTGCACAATGATATAAACACTGAATCTGCCACCAAGTTTTGAAGGAAACATAAAACAATTAATTACAAAACATCAGAATATCTTCAGTTATTCCACAAATGAGTAGTATATAAGTGCAGGTAGTTGGGAATATGTATTTACCTCTTTCTGTTGTAGGACTAGACTGTGTAATGAGAGCTGAGAACACTTGCTTCAGGTTAGATAGTGACTCTGTGAGGAATTCTAGCTGCCAGTCAGTTCTTGAGTCCAAATGATGCCCAGACCAGTCATACAGCATCTCACCTGACACCACAAAAAACAAACAACATAATTCGGACAAACCGAAAATGGTGGCCATTAAAGGAAAGGCCAAACTCAAGAAGGGAGAAGTTAAAATGCTTCAGAGAGGAAATTTGGTTGCTACTAGATGGCAAGAAAAGCGCCTAGTATCTGTTTTGTCAACCAATTGTTGTGCAGAAATGTGTTCTGTTTCGTGTCATGTAAGGCAGAAGAGACCACGACATACCCCTGCCAATCCATTCCTATAACCAACATATGAGTGGTGTTGATATAGCAGGTCAACATAGATCATACTAGCCACTTGGTAGGAAATCTAGGAAATGGTGGAGCTATTGCCTGTGGTTTCTGATGCAGGTGGCACCTGTCAACTCCTCCTGCATATCACAATGCAGAAGACACCCATCCATTTGCAGTTCCGCCTTGGGGTTCCCAATGGCTTGAATGGAGTATCTCATAGAAAGAGCACTGCTAATGAGACACCCCAATTGTCCAAAAACAACATCGAACACGATTTAGTCCAAATGCTAGGACGCAAGAAAATGTGTTTTGTTTGTTCCAAGAACAAGTCAAAGGCTCCTCCTAGATATGGTATAGAGACTGTTTTTGGCAGCTCAGTTTGCAAAATTCACCTATGCACCAAGATATCCAGGAATGCCTGGGTATGACTGTGGCGGAGGCTGGAGTTTTGGCAAGAGAACGAGTTTCTTTCAGACAGACTGTGATGGGAGCGATGTTCTATAAAGGACATCCTACATGATGATGACCTATGTGAAGGACAGTCCAATTCATCATTCCATGAACAATTATATTTTGTTCCACATTTGTGATATATGTGTGATTGTATAGTTTGTGATTGATGAATAGCACAACATAGTAGTCTCCTTCTTTGTATCCCTTCTCCTTAGCCAGTCTGCCCTGTTATCTAGGATCACCGTGGGGAGGTGGAGGAAGTTCTTGGCAGTTCTGGATCGCTGGCCCTGACACTAGCGGTCATCTTTCATTCACTGACCTGTACAGCTCACGCACTGTTCAGCATCTTAATCCCCTTCTTATATCCAAGGAGTGCACTGTTTAGCATCTTAATCCCCTTCTTATATCCAAGGAGTGCACTGTTTAGCATCTTAATCCCCTTCTTATATCCAAGGAGTGCACTGTTCAGCATCTTAATCCCCTTCTTATATCCAAGGAGTGCACTGTTCAGCATCTTAATCCCCTTCTTATATCCAAGGAGTGCACTGTTCAGCATCTTAATCCCCTTCTTATATCCAAGGAGTGCACTGTTCAGCATCTTAATCCCCTTCTTATATCCAAGGAGTGCACTGTTCAGCATCTTAATCCCCTTCTTATATCCAAGGAGTGCACTGTTCAGCATCTTAATCCCCTTCTTATATCCAAGGAGTGCACTGTTCAGCATCTTAATCCCCTTCTTATATCCAAGGAGTGCACTGTTTAGCATCTTAATCCCCTTCTTATATCCAAGGAGTGCACTGTTTAGCATCTTAATCCCCTTCTTATATCCAAGGAGTGCACTGTTTAGCATCTTAATCCCCTTCTTATATCCAAGGAGTGCACTGTTTAGCATCTTAATCCCCTTCTTATATCCAAGGAGTGCACTGTTTAGCATCTTAATCCCCTTCTTATATCCAAGGAGTGCACTGTTTAGCATCTTAATCCCCTTCTTATATCCAAGGAGTGCACTGTTTAGCATCTTAATCCCCTTCTTATATCCAAGGAGTGCACTGTTTAGCATCTTAATCCCCTTCTTATATCCAAGGAGTGCACTGTTTAGCATCTTAATCCCCTTCTTATATCCAAGGAGTGCACTGTTTAGCATCTTAATCCCCTTCTTATATCCAATGAGTGCACTGTTCAGCATCTTAATCCCCTTCTTATATCCAAGGAGTGCACTGTTCAGCATCTTAATCCCCTTCTTATATCCAAGGAGTGCACTGTTCAGCATCTTAATCCCCTTCTTATATCCAAGGAGTGCACTGTTCAGCATCTTAATCCCCTTCTTATATCCAAGGAGTGCACTGTTTAGCATCTTAATCCCCTTCTTATATCCAAGGAGTGCACTGTTCAGCATCTTAATCCCCTTCTTATATCCAAGGAGTGCACTGTTCAGCATCTTAATCCCCTTCTTATATCCAAGGAGTGCACTGTTCAGCATCTTAATCCCCTTCTTATATCCAAGGAGTGCACTGTTCAGCATCTTAATCCCCTTCTTATATCCAAGGAGTGCACTGTTCAGCATCTTAATCCCCTTCTTATATCCAAGGAGTGCACTGTTCAGCATCTTAATCCCCTTCTTATATCCAAGGAGTGCACTGTTTAGCATCTTAATCCCCTTCTTATATCCAAGGAGTGCACTGTTCAGCATCTTAATCCCCTTCTTATATCCAAGGAGTGCACTGTTTAGCATCTTAATCCCCTTCTTATATCCAAGGAGTGCACTGTTTAGCATCTTAATCCCCTTCTTATATCCAAGGAGTGCACTGTTTAGCATCTTAATCCCCTTCTTATATCCAAGGAGTGCACTGTTCAGCATCTTAATCCCCTTCTTATATCCAAGGAGTGCACTGTTCAGCATCTTAATCCCCTTCTTATATCCAAGGAGTGCACTGTTTAGCATCTTAATCCCCTTCTTATATCCAAGGAGTGCACTGTTTAGCATCTTAATCCCCTTCTTATATCCAAGGAGTGCACTGTTTAGCATCTTAATCCCCTTCTTATATCCAAGGAGTGCACTGTTCAGCATCTTAATCCCCTTCTTATATCCAAGGAGTGCACTGTTCTTTACTTGGGGTTTGAAATGTAATGGGAAAGAATGTCACGTTTTGAGATATATTGTTTCTGTATGATTATTTTAAGCGCAATACTTGTATAATTGCTCAACTTCCACATGAAAAACGCTGTTCAAGATGTGCAATGCTAAAAATGTTCAACATCATAGTGTTTATCTATTATAATGCTATTTATTGAAGACTGAGGGGTTTTTCCTACATAACACAAACAATATTTGTTTCCATTAATGATATGAGTGTAAAATAATTGGCAATTAACGTTTTTACAACATTCATTTCAAATATAAATTTTCATCAAATTATGCAAGCTAGTTTTTGAGTTACAATTTTTTTCAAATCGGCAGGAATTTATAAACGGACTATAACAAGCACATGCAAATATCATTACAGACATTGGGCAAGGAAAGAGCACTAGGCACTGTTATATGTTTTAAAAAAACAATATTCACTATAAGAGCATGGTAATTTGTTAACACCAAGGGAAAGAAAAGAAAAATGGTGAAGTACTCACACGTAGTGTCCCAAGTCTGTTTGATACTGCCAACTCTATCCCACGCCCAGTTTAAGAGAAAGCTTAGAGAACAGCCCTGCTCAGCAAACTCGCCATCAGCCCACTGCTGAATGCACAGAGGCACAAGAGTGGATGTGATGCCATGCTCTAGGGCCATATTCAGAAGCACAGTTCTTTGATAATCCTGATGGGAATACACACAAGAATTAATTTGTATAATTCTGCATACATGTTAAAAGGCAATAGGCATTTTTTTTTAAATTTCAACTATTATTAACTCCTACCAGTCCTGGATCATTATGCAAATTGGCCTTCCAGTATATATTTTTTATATATGCTTTACTTCTCTCAAAAACATTACCAAAGTTCCTTTCTTCTGTGTTCCAGTGAAATTCTGAATCAAACGTGTGTTGAATATCCATGTGTAATCCAGATGTGTAATCTGTGGTCTGATCAAATAATACAATCATTTCTCTGGTCTTGGCGCCAAACTATAATCAGACGGGAAGGTGGGCATTGACACATTAAAACATGTGTATATACTGTAGGAATGTAAATTAGCGAAGGTTAGGCATATGCAAAGAGTCTGGTTATAACCTCCTATCCAACGAAAGCTCGGTGCTATATAACACTGACTGGTGCTGTTTTAATATAGATTTCAACGCAATCAAACGGAAACTGATGGCTTGTGTGCCGCCGCTGCCACTTACTTAGTAACATATTTCTTATAATTCCCCTTGGAACACAGGACTGCAACAGTTGACATTCATCAATTCCTATTGTGAGTCATTTTTTTAAGATCTGATTCGCCGATTAGACAGAACACAGCCGCCATAACCAAAAAAGACAAATACACTGTACTTACAACACTACCAGTTTTCAACTCCTCATAGTTCTGTGGCAGAAGTCTTGCCCTGTGGCACTGGTGATAGAAATCTGCAGGCTGGACAAGTATTTGAGCTCCATTATGTGCAAGCTGGGACAAAAGTTGCCCTTGCCAACCATCACATCTTGCATTTATACAGCTGTCTGATGTAATGAACTGTATACCTGAAAGAAATCATAATTTTAACAGGATATGAACTCAACACGACTTAACACAGGTACATATCCTTTTTAAAGAAAAAAAAAACAGGTTCAGGCTATCAACATGGGTACATATCTAAACATATGGGCTCAGCTTATCAACATTAGTACATATCTAAACATATAGGTTCAGCTTATTAACACGAGTACATATTTAAACATATAGGTTCAGCTTGAGTACATATCTAAATATATAGGTTCAGCTTAACAACACGAGTACATATTTAAACATATAGGTTCAGATTATCAACACGAGTACATATCTAAACATATAGGTTCAGCCTATCAACACGAGTACATATTTAAACATATAGGTTCAACTTATCAACACGAGTACATATCTAAACATATAGGTTCAGCTTATCAACACGAGTACATATTTAAACATATAGGTTCAGCTTATCAACACGAGTACATATCTAAACATATAGGTTCAGCTTATCAACACGAGTACCTATCTAAATATATAGGTTCAGCTTATCAACACGAGTACATATCTAAACATATAGGTTCAGCTTATCAACACGAGTACATATCTAAACATATAGGTTCAGCTTATCAACACGAGTACATATCTAAACATATAGGTTCAGCTTATCAACACGAGTACATATCTAAACATATAGGTTCAGCTTATCAACACGAGTACCTATCTAAATATATAGGTTCAGCTTATCAACACGAGTACATATCTAAACATATAGGTTCAGCTTATCAACACGAGTACATATCTAAACATATAGGTTCAGCTTATCAACACGAGTACATATCTAAACATATAGGTTCAGCTTATCAACACGAGTACCTATCTAAATATATAGGTTCAGCTTATCAACACGAGTACATATCTAAACATATAGGTTCAGCTTATCAACACGAGTACATATCTAAACATATAGGTTCAGCTTATCAACACGAGTACATATCTAAACATATAGGTTCAGCTTATCAACACGAGTACATATCTAAACATATAGGTTCAGCTTATCAACACGAGTACATATCTAAACATATAGGTTCAGCTTATCAACACAGGTGTATTTCTAATTACATAGGTTCAGCTTAACACAGGTACATATCTAAACATACAGGTGCAAGTCTAAACATATAGGTTCAGCTTATCAACACAACTCTGGTTCATGACTTCTACTCTGCCTCTCTTTCCCTTTGGTGTTTAACAGCGCGATGGCTCTAGTGATGCTATCAGGGTATCTTCTCAGGGCATGGCTGATCCAACTTCAGCATGATGGTGTGTATATCTTCTTGGATGCTCTGGGTAAACAGATCTTGGCTGGACACAGGAAATGTACAACAATAATAAAAGATAAGATAAAGAAGTTTGACAACACCAGAAGCAAAGAAAATCTGTGTAAAACAAACTGGCATCCTCAGAATGTCATCAAAAGCAGTTCACTTACTTGTTAATTGTAAAGATGATGGGTAGCTATGCTCCTCTGGAGGCAGTGGAGAATTGTTGATAAACCTCAGCACTTTGTCTCCACTTATGCCTACACCCTAGAAGCACCAAATATAGAATCAGTTGGACAGAATAAATAACATTATTCAGATTTCCCTCCAATTTCGACCGCTATTTTAATCCCATTTAACGCTTCATACCGATTTATTTTTATTATGAATATTTCATGTCACAGATAGTTTAATTATATGTCTTATGAAGTTTAGATCGTAATTTTAGCTCAATTTGTCCAATATAAATTCTTAATGGGTTCGACCTGTAAAAGATATGTCGCAGTTTACAGCGAGCTTGCGATATCCGTGCCTTTCGGTTTGGTACATTCGATGTCAGCTGGCTTTTATGAGTGCCAGGATTGCCTTCCCACTGCGATCCCCACTGTTTTAGCCAGATTGCACTAATGCGGCCTATTTCCATTCCAGAGCCGCCGCTTAGAGACGGAATATCGTCTTATGGAATGTGGTTCACTGACCCCGAGTGTTGAATGGTTGGCTGCTGTCAACTCATTCACTGCTGCAACTTCAGCAGTTGCTATTCAGACAGTAACAGCAGACATGTGCATGACATGAATGTTTCAAGTTGAATAGTTTAAAACATTCCATACCTAATCTGCTCATGAGTTACCATGGCTCAAAAAGGGAGCAAATAATTGTAGCACTGCCGACTGTTGGAAGAGGCAACGACATGAGGTTAGATACCCCATCCTGCTGAAACTAAATGACACAATAACAAAAGAAAACGAGACTGCATCTATACCCCATGGTAGAAGTGGAGTGACTAAGTCAAGTCAGTTTAAAGAGGACTGGGCACAAGGCCGACTATCTAATCATGTAGGAAATATAGACATTAAGAAAAAGAAAAGAAGTCCTATAGGGCCAAGACGCAGCAGTGAACAACTAACAGATGCCAGCGACTCATAGCTGGTTGCTTGTACCAGTGTCAGCAACTCATAGATGGTTACATGTATCAGTGTGAGCGACCCATAGCTGGTTGCTTGTACCAGTGTCAGCGACACATTGCTGGTTGCATGCATTAAGGTCAGCGACCCATAGCTGGTTGTTTGTACTAGTGTCAGCGACCCATTGCTGGTTGCATGCATTAGGGTCAGCGACCCATAGTTGGTTGTTTGTATCAGGGTCAGCGACCCATAGCTGGTTGTTTGTATCAGGGTCAGCGACCCATTGCTGGTTGTATGCATTAGGGTCAGCGACCCATAGCTGGTTGTATGCATTAGGGTCAGCGACCCATAGCTGGTTGCTTGTATCAGGGTCAGCGACTCATAGCTGGTTGTTTGGACAACGGCAATACAGAAAAACTCTAGTCGTTCATCAATCAACTCTTTGCAGGATAATGGGTACATGCTGGCAAGACATGGTAATGAAGACCTATGGGAAAGGAGTCAACAAAAACCAGTGGAGCAACAGAACAAATGCAGGAAATGTGGTTGAATAGGACACAAGCTGTGGAAATCACCATCAAACGTGACTATACATGTCCGGACATGGAATCAACTTCGGTCCCTGAACCTTAACTGGAGAGAAACAGAAAGTGTAGCTCAAGACGGAACTAGCTGGAGGAGGGTTGTCAATGACATATGCCCCAAAAGGAGTGATGGTATTGTTGATTATGCTGCTTGCCATGAGAAGAATGTCCGATTACCTCAATAAAGGTGCAGATCATCGGCTGTAAATAACTACTAAAACAATGAACTATTCAGTACAAAGTAATACATACCAGCAAAGTGGCTGATGGTGATGCGAGAGATACAACTTCATCCAGATTGCATGCAATCCAGTAAGAGCAGACTTGCAGTGAGTTGCCACGACAACGTAATGTGTGCGGCATCTGGGCATGGTACCATCTATTAAGGTCAAATATGCACATCCAGTATCTGACAGCACCACCTGCTCGCTTACTTTCAGCACGCCACACAAACACGCTCAGGCTGAGGTCATTGCTGTGTAGACCTAAAAAATATATTCAGGAAATACAATGGGTAACGGTTTTAATAAACCAAAAATTATAAAAACTACAATTTGTTCACTTTTTACATGCCATGCCAGTGCACATCAGATCAATCGACATCTAGTACATGTGTTGCATTTTGTCATTCAGTTACAGTATTTCTAGTTTTTAAATAACCTAAAACATGGCCGACAATCTAGAGCATGTGCGGCTTTCAGCTTTCTTTTAATGAAGAGTTTCTTGTGTTAGATGTATGTTTTCGGTGAATAAACTTGAAATTCTGTGAAATAGAATTAGCAGCTCAAGTGCAAAGAAATTACTTTATGATCAGACCAATGATCAGGCAGCTGGTAGCTCTTCCCAGCCCAATGCCTTCCGGACAGAAGCACACATCTTCCTTAGTACCAAATCTGACACCAGTAGCAAAGAGATAGTGTAGCAATTGAGTTTATCATACTGGTTACACCAAAAACGATGCCTATTACCAGTTGAACCGTAAAGAGCAGGTCGTTGTCTTCAGACTTCGCACTGGCCACAATAGACTGAGGTACCACCTATTCAACAAATTGAAGATAGGTGGTACCGACGAATGCCCGTGCGGTACTGGCAAAATGACCGCTGAACATCTGCTGCAGAACTGCCCGACATACGAGGATCAGAGAGAGCAGATGTGGCCATCACCAGTGGAACTGCAAGACAAGCTCTATGGCAGTGGCGACAGCCTCAGGATGACCGCCGCTTTTTTCGAAAAAATAATGGTCACTGTCTGACTGCGTACGATGAAGAAGAAGAAGAAGAAGAAGAAGAGTTTATCATTTTGTAACGAAGCTGATGTTCTCATCTCCCAATTAGCTAAAATCAGTACTGATTGATTCCATGACTAGCTGTGGTTTTTTGGAACTGCACAATTTATGACAATGGCGCCTGATATTCCTATGACCCATATGCTTAGACTACACAAACACAGATGACAACATACCTTCTTCAAACGAATCCGACAGTTTTGAGGGTGGGATATAGTAAGGGTTGACTATGGTGCAACAACTAACAATGCTGCTGCTTCTGGTTGTCCTTGTGTCGCTGTTGTAGGGGTCGAGGGTCAGCTTATGGTCTAGTCGAGCACACACACTTTCCAATTCCTTTTTAAAAAAAACAATGACAAAGTCAGTGATTGTGTAAAATAGGTAGCACCATAGCTGATGCTGCTGTCGAGGATGAAGTGTTGGAGACCTCGTGTTACTAGGCCCTAATTTTATTTTAAATGAGGTGAGGATGACCATTCCTTTCCTTCAACCAACTGTAAGGGACCTCATTTTTACAGCTGTGGAGAATGGAGCATGTTAAAATCGGGAGCTTGACTCAGTACCTTAGCTGTGAAAAGCAACAGCTCTAACTACCATTTGTACATGCTGACAAGCAGCACATATGGTAGAACATATCCTATAAGACTATGATGTGCTGAGGCAACTACGTTCTGAGCACTAGTCCACGGAGACAAATATTCACATAGAGCTGTATAGGAGCCTTGAGGAACTCTTCAACCCAGCAGCTTTTAACCAGAGAACTGGAGTTCATATGTAGACATCATAAAAAAAAACATGACAGATGAGAAAAAGACTACTAAAGTTAGTGCACCTAGTTTGAATTTTTGTTCAGATGAACAAAGAAAATGTTTACATTCGTATCATAAAAATATCAGAGCGCATGAGCTCAGCGACACATAGCTGACTGTTAGCATCAGGGCCAGCGAACCAGAGCTGCCAGGAAAACATGCTGCAACAGAGCAGACTGGCTAAGGAGAAGGGATCGAAGAGGGAATGCTAACCCGGTACTCAAAAAATGATTGCCGAAGTCGGATGTGTTGGACCAATAGGTGCAAATATTGCAGTTAAGCTGTAAACTACGACACAACGCATTCCGTTCTCTGAACTACATTCTACTACTTAGGCCCATGTCAGGGTTCGGTAAGCAGGAGATTGAGATCGAATGAAGCCAAACCATAAAAATATCATAAATCTATATTGAGAGAATGTAACCAGACTAATATCATAAATTTAAACTATCTCCTCTCTGTGGTCCTCTTCATCCAGCACTTTTACCAGCTATGACAAACTAATACCCTCTGTCTCTGATCTGTGTAATATGTAATGAGATCCCTTTGCACATCCTCCATACGACTCTTCCAAATCAACTGTTCCACCTGGTGCATTAGATTCACATAAAATGCTCAGATCAAATAGCGAAAGTTCATTGTTGAGGAAAACAGAAGAACCACTACCAGAAAGAAAATAATGCACAGTGACTCCACAGCTGATTCCTCACAAGTGCTTCTGGGTGTGGCAGAGTCTGCAGTGCCAGGATTGGACGTTACAGTCAAATAAGATAACATCTCACAGCACAGATATGATGTTGTGGACATCTTGGCTCACAATGGGTAACTATTATTATTATTATTTTTTTTTATCTCTAATACTAAATTGATTTAATTTGCCGTTTCACTAAAAATAAAGCAGAGGTGGTTTCATTAACATAATAAAATTGCTAGTCTCATGCAGAACCCACTTTAGTCATCTTTTACATCATGGTAGGAACATTACACTGGCTCTATTCTTTTCAATCCCAGGTACCATTGAGTGAAATTATACCAAATAAGATAACAAACTTTTTCTTTTCCTACAAAATACTAGTAAGTGATTACAAAAATGCATATTTACTTACATCATAGTACATGCCAAAGTTTGGGTAAACATTCTTCCTGGTAAAGGACAACTGGTACAGACAAATACTGGATACACTGTCAATACAAAGAAAAAAGCTGATGTATTCTATTCTTCATACGAGAAGCTGCATGTAGATTCAATATCATTAAACCAAGATATTAACACCAGGATTAAGAAAGCCAGTTTTGCTTTCAACTATCTTTGCCCCAAATTGAACTCGGCAGCATTCTCCATGATAAACTGCAACATTCTCCATGATAAACTGCAACATTCTCCATGATAAACTGCAACATTCTCCGTGATAAACTGCAACATTCTCCATGATAAACTGCAACATTCTCCGTGATAAACTGCAACATTCTCCATGATAAACTGCAACATTCTCCATGATAAACTGCAACATTCTCCGTGATAAACTGCAACATTCTCCATGATAAACTGCAACATTCTCCGTGATAAACTGCAACATTCTCCATGATAAACTGCAACATTCTCCATGATAAACTGCAACATTCTCCGTGATAAACTGCAACATTCTCCATGATAAACTGCAACATTCTCCATGATAAACTGCAACATTCTCCGTGATAAACTGCAACATTCTCCATGATAAACTGCAACATTCTCCGTGATAAACTGCAACATTCTCCATGATAAACTGCAACATTCTCCGTGATAAACTGCAACATTCTCCATGATAAACTGCAACATTCTCCATGATAAACTGCAACATTCTCCGTGATAAACTGCAACATTCTCCGTGATAAACTGCAACATTCTCCATGATAAACTGCAGCATTCTCCATGATAAACTGCAACATTCTCCATGATAAACTGCAACATTCTCCGTGATAAACTGCAACATTCTCCATGATAAACTGCAACATTCTCCATGATAAACTGCAACATTCTCCGTGATAAACTGCAACATTCTCCGTGATAAACTGCAACATTCTCCATGATAAACTGCAACATTCTCCATGATAAACTGCAACATTCTCCATGATAAACTGCAACATTCTCCGTGATAAACTGCAACATTCTCCGTGATAAACTGCAACATTCTCCGTGATAAACTGCAACATTCTCCGTGATAAATTTCAACATTCTCTAAGATAAATTGCAGCATTCTTCGATAAATAAGAATAGTCTGCCCCAAATCAAAGTAAAGTTGGTCATGCTGTGTGACTGTGAAACATGGCATTGCACTTGGATTATTACATCCAGACGACAGACCTTCACCAACAGTTAAACCCATGTGTAAGATGAACAGAGGAAATAACAGAATCAGATCTGTAGCAGAGCACACAATAACACCCAATATAGATGAAGATTGAGTAAAGAAAGTTCAGATGGACAGTACACATCCTCAGAATGAAACTTGGAAATATAACCAGAAATGGCCTGGATTGGAACCAACAGGGAAAGAGATAAACAAAAATATGATGATAAATGGTTGGATAGAACTCCAAACACAGCTGGAGTCTCATGGGTAGACTCAGGATATTATAGAAATGTGGTTACATCGACTGCAGTCATGTTCCAATGAGAACCAGATGGATTAAGTCATATCAGCAAAAGAAGCTGAAAACATAGCACTGAATAATCTGGCAGCAGTCAACCACATATCTGGCTGCTTGCTTCAGAGCAATAAACGAAATGTCTTTCCAGGACAAACGATGAAGAAAATGTCAGCCAATGTTGAGCATATGATCTCCAGCTGTTATTCAAATATCCAGTTTCTTACGGATTAATCTGGACAAGATCCTGCTGTCTGGATAAAAGACTACTAGTTGAAAGATGTAAAGAGTTTTTGAAAGAAAGTTTGCTTATGCTTTGATCCTATGATCTATGACGTAATACAAAGTGTCATAATAAAAAGCTGACAAATATCAGTTCAAATGTATCAATAATCTATGATAATATTAACACTACACTCATACGATTTAATATTCAATCGTAATATTAACTAGTCGTTCACGTAATTAAATAAAGAATTATGTGATCAATGCTTACCTGTCGCCTGTTAAGTCATCGTGACCAACCCACAAGTACACAAAGTTCCGTGGGTCATTCTCTGGTTCCTGGACAACAAAATTAGAGACTGCAACACCATCTGGACTGAACCGTGAGCTGTAGCTGCAATTTATAATGGGGGATAAAATATGAAAAGCACTAAATAAATCATTTTTAAAATCACGAACCGGTCAAACATTTTCTCCTTTCTGTGTGATGCCCTGGATCGTGATAAATGAGCTGAAGTGATAGTGATCCTATTTTTTTTATATTTTCTTTTTCACTACTCTCCAAGGCGGTGTGTGTTGTTTTAATTTTGCGCCTGTCATAAATATTTTGCAACAGATTTTTCTGAGGTAGATCTATTTAGTTTGTTTATTTAGATACAATAAATACGTGTATAGTGCAAACTGACAGAAATGGCCATTTGTAAACATTGATAATCCATTTCTGGTGGGTTTTTTGTTTTCTTTTCAAGCAAGGGATGCCGAAAGCTGGTGAGACATTACATACACAACATAAACACCAACAAGTTTATGTCTCTACGTACAATCAAATTATATATACAGACAGACTAATAAAAAGGTTACAGGCTCTTAAAGTCAACAACATAGTAAAACGTGACATGCTGAAAACAATTATGTGACTGCAGGGGAAATAAATTTTATGTGGTGTGGTAAAAGTTAATAAATTTTATGACTATCAAGATAATCGAATGATTGTTTAATTGAAGTGTGGATGTTTTTACAACTGTAAGCAGGTCTGTATATGGTACAATAATCTATCAGATTATGTGACAGTATGGTCTTGGGGTGAAACGTCCATTTTAGAATCCCAACACACTGGGTCCAAATCATGATGTCAAAGTGTGACCGTAGGAGTGCCAGCATCCTGAGTTACCTCCAGTCGTCTCGACTGATAGTTTTGACACTGGTCCAAGGTAGCTTCGGAATGAGAGAAGTTGATATCACATTTTTCCCTTAATCCAAATGCAGCGCAAGTTACTACATCAAGACAAAAAACCGTCGCCATCAGTTATTTTTTTTTAGACAGAACTTATACAGGATGGAGTTTCCCTGTCCTATCATAAGTCACATGTAGAGAGATCTCAAATACTGAAATATTTGGGAGTCCTCTTCAACAGGAGTCTGCGGTTCAAGGAACATGTGAACCACATCATTGTCAGAGCCGGTAAAGGTCTGGCGGTGATGAGGCTGGCGGCTACGGTTGACTTCAGAGAGTCTTACTGACATTATTTCAGGGGTTGGTCCTTTCCGTAATAGAATATTCCCTGGCTATTCTCATGCTCAGCTGGGAAGATTCAGAATGAGAATCATTCTCGGATGTACAAGAGACACGGCTATAACAACCATGCAGTTTCTGTTGGACCTGAAAACTGTGGGGTTTAGGCGGCAGACGTGTCAGGCTCGAGCCTACCTCCCCATAAGCGCAAATGAAGGGCATCCGTTGCATGAGGGATTACGGAAGACGAAAGGCACAAGACTTGTAAGCAAAAAATCATGGATGGGCGCAGGCTGAGGCTGTTGTGCAAAGGGCACAGACTTTTCGTGTGATTGTCCCACTTGACAGAGCAAGTGTCCAGTTGATGTGGTTTCTGATCGAATTGATCAGTGAAAATTCCACATAGGATGACGTCATTATCTACACAGATGGATCTGTTATCCGTGGGTTGAGAAGCGCATGTGCCTTCACGGCTCAGAGGGGTGGGGAAACAATCAACAAAGAGTGCTGGGCTTTTGCAGTGATCACAAGCAGTCTGACCACAGAGATCATGGCTGTTTCAAAGGCGATGATCTGGATGGAATCAATGAATGGCACACATGTGTTCATTCTCAATGATTCAATGAGGATGTTCAGGATAGTGAAATCAGGTTACGTGCGGCGCCAGTGGTTGGAGTCATTAGGGCGGTCAGGTTACAGTCACCTTCATACTCGTTCTGGGACATGCAGGTGTCAAAGACGAGAGAGCTGATAGGTTGGCTACCTGGGCTACCTATTACTCCATTTCGTTTTGTGCTGTTCATTATATATGTTTTCCGAGTGTAGATAAATACTTTTCTTATCGTTGTCACAAACAAACATTCCTACCTGGCATGTTACAATGTTATTATTCTTTGATCTTTCAGACCACGGTAACATGCAGAAAGTTAACTAACAAATGCATTCCAGCATATACAAGATATCTACTAATTAGGAATGTAAATTCAATCACTGATTATGCCATTGTTAGGAAAAGTTCTTTAGAAGTTTGGAGAGGACTAGAAACCAGAAATTACTATTACCTCATTAACAATAAATAGAACAGAAAGAGTTGCTCCATCATCCATGATGCAAGAAACCAAACAGAGGAGAAACAAGAATTTTGGGCTACAAAGCTAAGAAAGCCAGAAGTTGGGATAGCAAAGATTTATAATGACAGCATTGTGAATATTAGAACTGATGGAGGATCTGTAAACCTTTCGATAAAAATTCTATGCTAGCAGAAACTAGAGTATGTGACTAAAGAACAGAGGAAATTACTAAAATGAAAAGATGGAGTGAAAAGATTTACACACACACAAAATACAAAAAGTAATTGTGTAAAGAGAGAAATAAACAAGTGAAATAAGAGGAAGATGTTGAGGAAAGCTCAGGAAGTGGTATAGAAGATATATGTGTTGTGAGGAAACTAAACTGACTACAGAGATGTGTACTCACTCCAATACAGGGTTGTAGAGGCGCCACAGTTGAAACGAACCAAAGTTGAAACCCACAGCAAGTGCTCCTGCCTGGCTCAAATACTTTATGCTGGTCACTGTTACCGTATCTGAAGAAAATTAACCACAGCAATGCATTTACAACTACAAAATGATAATTGTGATATATCATTATAAACTTCAGGAAGCAACCTTTTTAATTTTGTGCAACTGCCGTCATAAATCCTTCAGTAGAAGCATAGGTTCTTCTTCTTCTTCGTACGCAGTCAGACATCAACCTTAATTTTTTAGAAAAAAGCAGCGGTCATCCTTAGGCTGTCGACACTACCATAGAGCTTGTCTAGTGTTGCCACTGGTGATGGCCACATCTGCTCTCTCTGGTCCTCGTATGTCGGGCAGTTTTGCAGCAGATGCTCAGCGGTCATTTTATCGGTACCACATGGGCATTCGTCAGTGCCACCTATCTTCAATTTGTTGAATAGGTGGTACCTTAGTCTATTGTGGCCAGTGCGAAGTCTGAAGACCACGACCTGCTCTAGAATCATAGGTTCACCTGAGTGGTGTCAAAGTTGAAGAGAAAGTAAATGTGTTTAGATAAATGTGGGTTCAAAATTACAGCACAGTGAATGAGCTGACTGACAGCAGCCAGTCAACTCATTGCTGGCTGTTTCCATCTGGGTCAGCAAACCAATGTAGTCTGGTTAACCTTAGGCACGCTACATAATTTTTGAAAAAAATTTGACCTAATTAATTTTCTTAATTAGTCGCTGTGGTAGTCATCTTTCAAAATTTGTAACTTTTTTGTTTGTTTGTCAATAAATATGATTTTCTGGCGTGTAGATACACAATAGCATAACGAACATGTGGGTGTTATTGTTTTTGTTGTATGTTTGTTAGTTATTGAGATTTAAAAAGATGAAGTTGAAAATTTATGAAAATCTCGGGAAAAATTTGGACTCGACCACTAGGCCTAGTCGCTTCGATAGAAAACCATGGAAACCACAACAACGTATCGATACTGTGTTTACAATATCGCCACAACTGTTAGTTTCAATTCAAACGTAGTTCTTTCATTTAAACAAACAAAATAAACAGATCTACGCGATAAAAATCTTTCTCAACAACCTACTTCCCCTTTCGCAAAAAGTCGGCTTGCTCCAAACGGTGTATACAAAATTAAAACTGTTCAAAAGCCATTTGTAATCGAACACACGATACTTTAACCGGCAAAATATCGTGTATATATGGAGGGCGTAGTCAGCAGTAAAAAATGGCTGTCAGGAGTGACTCCGTTACAAAAACAAACAAAAATTTTCCGCAGGCCGAGCTGGTTAGAAGAGAACGGACAAGGGCGTGCTAAAAGTTAAGAGAATTGGGATTGCAGTGTCAGACCGAAAGATTCGGATACCGCAGCCTTGCTGTAGACTTCGACACAAGGATGAACGCCAAAGTAGAAATAAAATGTGGTGCTTCCAGAAAATGTAGCAATTTTGTGCTTCTAGTGATGTTATGAAGAATTGATATCTCTTTACTCCTGGGAATGGTGTACAGTCACTGTCAGGAAATTATGACAGGTGTAGATACAGATGGTTCAATAGCTCGCTGGATGTACGCTCCTTGTCTGTGTACTCAGACATCATATCCATGCTTGAGATGTTTCCCCCCACATTTCATCAGTGAAATGCTTTTAATTTATATTTTCTGCTCTTCAGTATTACAAGGAATATAAGTTTTACAGGAATAATATGATCCTTCACTCATGTGGTGTTGACAAGTATAAGACATTAACCTTTCAAGTATGTTACATGATAAATAATGTGGCAGGTAACCATTCCTCCAAACACATAATGATGGCCATTTATCCCCATAAGGCGATGGTATAGAATGCCCAATGTGTTGATTACAAGACCTTAGTTAGGAGGAAATCATATACCAACTGCACCATAATGTGAATGTCATAAAATGCTGCAAGTAACAATGAAAGTGATACAGAAATCACCATTACAAGCTAGATCAAATATATGCATTTGTGCAAACTTTCCTCCAGGAGACTATCTGAAGAAGTCAGGAATAGTAATGATTAAAATATAGATATGTATATGTGTGGCATCAAGAGCAGTGCATGAGTTGCAGCAGTCAGTGTCCCAAAGCTGACTGACAGCGCCAGTGCCAGAAAAACCAGTTTCCAAGACCCTTCTACACCACCACGCAGTGATCATGAATAATAGGCTGTAACAGAGCAGACTGGCTAAGGAGAAGGGATCAAAGAGGGAAGGCTAATCCGGTACTAAAAAATGCGTGCTAAAGACAGATGTGTCGGACTGAATTATTGCAGTCAAGCACAAAACTACGGCACAGCACATTCTGTTCTCCGGACTACATCCTGCTACCAGCAAAGCCCACCATCTAAAGACACTCACATTGGCCAGGTTCATAAGATGATGTGTTTCAATCGTTACCTAGCAGTTCAGGAACTAGAAGAACAATGCAAAATCTCCAAGGGCAGAAATGTTCACCAAGACTGCTTCCAAAAGTGGAAACAACATGGAGAATGATGCATTAATAGAAGACAAAAGTATTTGGAAAAGAGACAAGGTCAACTAGGTACCAGGTAAGCAGAAAAGGTTATACAAGTTCTGGAACTTGTTGAACAGGCATATATTTTAGTACTATAGTCACAATAACATATTTTTCACCAAAATATTTATTTCATCAACAATTACCTTCATCAAAAATTTTCTGTACTATGTCATCTTGTCTCCTGTAGTAAAAATGTCCCTGTCTGTGACACTGATCTGTGTACAAATTGATGATCAACAAGAGTTAATGGTTTACAGTACATGCAAGCATACACAACAACAAGAGTTAATGGTTTACAGTACATGCACGCATACACAACAACAAGAGTTAATGGTTTACAGTACATGCAAGCGTACACACACCCCCATCTTAGAGCAGCAATAACATATGCATATAGCATAGGGCTAAAGGCAGCAATATCATATGCATATAACATAGGGCTAAAGACACCTCAGTGACTTATAGCTGGCTACTTGTGTCAGCGACCTGGAAACAGACTGCAACCAGGATCCCCCCAAAAATGCAATGCTGAAATGGGATCTGTAGGGCAGAAATGTGCAGATATTGCTGCAAACTACTACAGCATCACAAACATGCTTTTCAGAACAGTCTCGATGAAGTATTTTTTCATATATATATATATTCACTGTATTGTTATGTCCTTACTTTCTGTCAAAATTTACTTGTTTCTCTCTGTCTCTTCTAGTGACCACAACTGCTACTCTCAGTGTATCTCAGAAACTAACATACACACAATAACACCAACAAGTTCTGTATTAATATATGTCAATAGAGACACACACACATTTTAACCTTTAGCACGCCAGATTCTTTTTGAAAAATATTTGACCTAATTAATTTTCTTAATTAGTCACCATGGTAGTCGTTTTTCAAAATTTTTAATTTTTATGTTTGTTTGTCAATAAATATGATTTTCTGGCGTGTAGACACACA
Source organism: Ariolimax columbianus (assembly GCA_036924085.1). Lineage (NCBI taxonomy): Eukaryota > Metazoa > Mollusca > Gastropoda > Stylommatophora > Arionidae > Ariolimax > Ariolimax columbianus. Next base: position 19,435,848 of record JAVGWX010000005.1, on the reverse strand, counting down.
ATAGGATAACAAACATGTGGGTGTTATTGTTGTTGTTGTGTGTTTGTTAGTTTTTGAGATACAAAAAGTTGAAGTTGAAAATTTATGAAAATCTCGGAAAATATTTGGGCTCGACCACTAGGCCTAGTCGCTTCGATAGAAAACCATGGAAACCATAACAACGTATCGATACTGTGTTTACAATATCGACACAACTGTTAGTTTCCAATTCAAACGTAGTTCTTTCATTTAAACAAACAAAATTAAAAAATCTACTCGATAAAGATCTTTCCCAACAACCTACTTCCCCTTTCGCAAAAAGTCGGCTTGCTCCAAACGGCGTATACAAAATTAAAACTGTTCAAAAGCCATTTGTAATCGCACATACGATACTTTAACCGGCAAAATATCGTGTATATATGGAGCATGTATTCAGCAGTAAAAAATGGCTGTTGGGAGTGACTCCGTATAAAAAAAAAAAAAATTTTCCGTACACCGTTTTTGTAGGCCTAGTGAGTCGAGTAGCACTCGACCGTGGCGTGCTAAAGGTTAAAAAATAAAGATTAAAGGTTCTCAAAATCAACAACCATGTCGTGACGTGCTGAAAAATAAAGTAGCTGCAGGAAAAAGACGTAGTTTTTTTAAATCTGGTATGGCAAATGTTAAGCTGATCTGATTTGTGTTTTGTAGCTGACAAAGACTTTTTGTTCATTAGCGCATTTGTCATTTCTGTTTCCTTAAGGCGTCTGAGCAGCAGCGTTCTCTAGTCTACGCGTGGGCGGCTGCAATGTCGAGAGGTACGACATTCGCATCTCCAATCGTCAAGGAAACGGTGGACGATCGACTCCCACAAGTTTCAAGCGACCGCTGGTCTCACGGATTGTGCGACCTGAATGTCTGCACCGTGAGCTACTTCCAGTCGTCTTGATTGTATGTCTTGCCACTGGTTCGCGGTAACTCAGGACGAGAGAGTGAGATTGGTGTCCAGCGCAGATTCTTTCTCACTATAATCCAACTTCAGCGCAAGTTACATCTTCAGGATGAGGACAGTCTGCTGATGTCACTATCTTCACTTGTAATGGGCAAGGACACCTAAGGTGTCTGAGAAATACATGTCAATGTGATTTTCCCCCTTTTGATTTTCAGTTCCGTCACAGCTTGCTTGTTTTTATTTTGTTTGCATGCACCTTATTTCACTATTCCCCAAGGCTGTGTAATTTGCACTGTGGTTTTTATTTTCCGCCTGTTGGCCCAGAGCATCCGACTTCACAGCATGCACTTTATGTAAGGGTCTGCTTCCTTTTCAATTTTCTAAAGGTTTGCTTCCCCGGGGTAATGCCCGGTGCTGTGATGGGGATCGAACCCAGCACCTTAGGATTGTGAGCCGTGTCACTTTTAACTCCGAGCCCACGCCGTCACTGCGTTTATTGTTTCATCCTGCACCCAGTATGCTGTTAACAATATCAAAGACATGATTTTAAACAAACACAAAAACTACCATCAAGCAGCATGGCAAGGTGTCTGTCGTACAACCTGGCCTGCTCCCTCTTAGCCTTGGGATCAACAATGCTAGGGCTGATCACGGTCAGCTTCTTAGGCACTGCCTCTGTACTATGGGTTGCCATCAGCTCATCCAAACACAGATCTAAGAGTATATGAAACACATGTACGAGATAGTATGACATAAGTTATGAAATAGTATGATACGTAAGCTACAAGATGAAATGAAACACAAATGTGGCAAAAGAGCATTTCTGGCAATTTTGTGACTTAATACTTATTTACTTTACTTTCTGTGTCCTAGGCACTACGTCACACATCATTCTTCCAGTACTCGACCACATGGATTGCCTTGTCGTTGCCACTCAGCAGGCCGTCCGTGCTGCAAGTCTCCAGGAGGTTTGGGTAGATCATCAAGTGGTCTTGTGTTGCAGCACCTACGCATATTTCATCATCCCGGTATTCCCATCTCTTTAGGTTTTTCCTCGTGATACAACATTTCGAAGTCTACTGACTTCCATGTTGCGTAAGGCAGATGACGTAAAGGCGCAGGTTCCTATTGTAACTCGATCCAGGGGACCTGTCGATGCAGCGGTATTCCAGGACTAGTCTGTAGGGGCTGGGCTGACTGTAAGAAACTCCATCTTTATTATTGTCTTGTGCACTGCACCTGATGTGCAAACATAGGGTGCCTTGGGACGTATACCTGTTTCTCTCTTTCTATCTCTGGTGCGACAATTCTTTGTATCTCAAGTGGCGCCACATAATGGACAAAACTTTCTACAGGATACATGTGACTTAACTCTTAAAGGCCATAACAACACTGTCATTGTTCTTCCTGGCGTCCGCTTGGTGCCAGAAAAACGCTCATATCATTAACAGCACATTGAAAGAAATTTGTTTAGTTTTTTTCAGGTTTCTAAATTTCAGTTGACATTACATGGTAAGGGAAGTAACTCTAATATTTGCGTTTAAATTGTAAAAGCAGTGATGTACTTTGTGTGGACATTTAAAGTTGGAAAACGTTTTGTAATCTTTCAAGTCAGTTTATCACAAAAATGTTTAGCAAACTTAGCACTTCAAGATGGTCTACTAGTAGGTTGTTTTTATCTGTACAAAAGGCTAGGGAGTTGTGTACTCTAGATGAATTTAGTGATGAGGATTCACATTTTTCTGATGTTGAATCAGAGTTAGACTATAAGAATATTCTTGTAGATATTATTCATATATGGATTACTGTTATACTTAACGTCTTTATACTGGTTTAGAATACTCTGGCAAAGATGGCGCCATAACTGGCTGCGAGTCTACATTTCTCTACCGTTTTGGCAAAAGGTAGCTTAGGCTCTGTGAGTGAGGTTTACAAAAGGCGCAGTTTCTTCCTCACTTTAATCCAAATCACCGCGCAAGTCACCCATTTCAGCGGACACAGCAAGAGATACGACTGTCCACACGGCTGAATAAAGAGAGTGGTCTTCATCACTTGTGATGGGCAACTATTTTTAGAATACTCTGCAGAGTCTGTATACAACCAGTTTCATTTACAATACCTTGCTCTAAAAAGCTATGCGCATGCAATTTATTCTTAAATGCATTAACTGTCCCTGCCTCCACTACCTCCCATGGCAATGCATTGCAAGTATTCACCACTTTCTGACTAAAAATATATTTCCTAATATCTAATCTGGACCTCCCTTTAGTTAATTTGTAGTTATTGTGAAGTACACTAGGCCAATCTGCATTACGTTTCAGTGATTATTCATGGATTGGTGACATTTTTGTGTGTGAAAAATAGCTTTTATTACAAAAAATTACAATATAATTATTAACAATTACTTGTAGTATTTTATGAAATCCTACAAGACCGTCATATTCATTTTCCTTTAATTTGATATATAACACGTTTGTCTTCCTTGTGAAATAATTAAGAAGAGTCTTATGAAGAGACTGCCTTTAAAGAAAAAATCATTCTGGCAAAACTACTTACAAAATTATGGCCTTTAAGAGTTAATAATGAGGTCGATGAGTTGTCAAAACCTTCAACGCTTCTGTAATCTCTGTTTAACATCAGTAATCCCTATCTATCTTGGTTTTCAGGCCTGCTGTGTGGTGTTGTAGACTCATGTGATGAGTAGCTTTGGAGACATTTCTTGTAATATGGCCAACAAAATTAATTTTATCCAAGAATTATTCTTCATTAACTATATCCAGTTCACAGTTTTAGCCTGTAGTAAAACCAAAATCTGCAGCTCGTTACACCCAAAACAGACTGCTGAACCATGTGTTTGTGTTTTGTGATTTAGTTTGCGGATTATTTTTATTTTCTTTTACGACACTACTAGATGATGAGTCCACGTATGCACAACCGACGTTTAACTTAAACTTTTAGCAGCCCGCACTGTTTTTTTCACAACCTGATATTTCATTAAGGTAGTTGAATTTCTAAATTTGTAACTTTTCTGTTTGTTGGTCAATAAATAAATATGATTTTCTTGTGTGTAAAGACACAGTTGAATAAAGAACGTGTTGGTGTTATTGTTTCTGTTGTGTATTTGTTAGTTTCTGAGATTCAAAAAGATTAAAATTTATGATGGGGGGGGGGGGGGAGAAAAAAAATTTGGACTTAACGGCTAGGCCTAGTCGCTCGGATAGAAATTCATGGAAACCACGTATCGATACTGTGTTTACAATATTGACACAACTGTTAGTTTCCAATTCAAACGTAGTTATTACATCTAAACAAACAAAATAAACAGATCTACTCGATAAAGATCTTTCCCAACAACCTACTTCACAAAAAAGTCGGCTTGCTCCATACGTCGTATAAGAAAAAAAATTGTTCAAAATCCATTTGTAATCTAACATACAATACTTTTAGCGGCAAAATATTGTGTGTAGATGGACGACGTATTCAGCATTTTTTTTAACCTTAAGCACGCCACAGTCCGATCCCTTTGAACCAGCTCGGCCTGCAAAAACGGTGTCCGGAAAAAAATTATTTTTTTTTAAACTGCTGACTACGCCCTCCATATATACACGATATTTTGCCGGTTAAAGTATCGTGTGTTCGATTACAAATGGCTTTTAACAGTTTTAATTTTGTATACGCCGTTTGGAGCAAGCCGACTTTTTGCGAAAGGGGAAGTAGGTTGTTGAGAAAGATTTTTATCGCGTAGATCTGTTTATTTTGTTTGTTTAAATGAAAGAACTACGTTTGAATTGAAACTAACAGTTGTGGCGATATTGTAAACACAGTATCGATACGTTGTTGTGGTTTCCATGGTTTTCTATCGAAGCGACTAGGCCTAGTGGTCGAGTCCAAATTTTTCCCGAGATTTTCATAAATTTTCAACTTCATCTTTTTAAATCTCAAAAACTAACAAACATACAACAAAAACAATAACACCCACATGTTCGTTATGCTATTGTGTATCTACACGCCAGAAAATAATATTTATTGACAAACAAACATAAAAGTTACAAATTTTGAAAGACGACTACCAACGCGACTAATTAAGAAAATTAGGTCAAATTTTTTTCAAAAATAATGTGGAGTGCGTAAGGTTAATGGCTATGGGTAGGGGTCTTGTGCAAAAAAAATGTTTTTTAATTAAATTTCCCGATTTTGTAGGCCGAGTTAGAGCGACTTAATGTGATGTGTTATATAAAACCAACAGATCTGGAACACAGAACACAACGGATGAAACATAAAACATATTTCCGTAGAAAATTCAGGATTGAACATGCATTCTGCACATTCTTCTTTAGCAAAGATTTAACAAAACCAAAAAAAACAGATTTTAGCTGCACAAAACAAAACAAACTACAAAAACAACCCCAGTACATGGTTACCACTCTGACAATATTATTATTAGAATAATGATCAACTGCAATGGTTCTTGTGTAGTAGTTTGTGGTGTTGCCATCTGTTTCTGGATTTGTTCCATATTTTAGCATGACACACCTTTTGGAAAGTTTTGTCCATTAGTACAAGGGGCTTGTCATAAGTCTTTACCCTGACTATGAAGGAGTAGGAGGAGAAAGTTGAAATTCAACACATATGTAGCTTATTCAATTTGTACGGGACTTGAGAAGCATGAATTTCCCTCCTCGACGAGTTTACCCGGTATGGTGCATGGCGCAACACACCTTATTGACTGGATCTGCTACTCTAACGGTACGTCAGAACAATGGAGAAATCAGAGGCCAGAACTGTGATAAAATTCTTGATGTTGCAGGGGAAAATACCTACAGAAATACACAGGGAGATGGAACCACTATTTGGGGAATTCTGAATTTGTTCTTTTCACAAAACTTAAAAAACCGCTGAAAGGAAATCATTTTGACAGTGACAAACATGTCATAACTGATTTAGTTTGAAAAATAAGTTACTTTATTCTGAAGGTCTTTTCAAGGTCATGCAGAAATGTTTAAATTCAGGTGGTGGCTACATTGAGAAGGAATATAAGTACTGCCAAATTTCAACTTTCTCCTCCTACTCCTTCTTGGTCAAGGTAAAGACTAATGACAAGCCCCTAGTATAATCATCCCTCTTACGAATATTTTGTGTAAATCAACTCACCAACCAAGTAGACGTAACCAGCTTCTGTTCCGACGGCAAGCAAACCAGAGAAAAACTGAAGGTGTTTGCTCAAAATCCAGCTTGGAACATCTTCATTGATGTTTGTGAAGACGACATCAATCGCTGTAACCTGTTGTAAAATAATACATTATATTAGGTCCTCTATGTAACAAAGTGAACCTGTGATAACAAATACTAGTGTAATGTAATCTCAGAATATTATGGTATGAATTTGACGTTACTGCACTCCAGGGAGATCCATAGGTGCTCAATACCTCTCAACAAATGGCAAAGTGTGTAGATACTGATTGTTCATGTAGCTCACTAACTGCTCTCTCTCCTGCGCTTCCTCCTCTCTGATGAAGCCGCGTGTGATTTCTTCTTCATCTTACGCTGTCAGACGTCGACCTTTATTTTTTCTAAAAAAGCAGCGGCCATCCTGAGGCTGTCGACACTGCCATAGAGCTTGTCTAGTGTTGCCACTGGTGATGGCCACATCTGCTCTCTCTGGTCCTCGTATGTCGGGCAGTTTTGCAGCAAATGTTCAGCGGTCATTTTCCCTGTACCACACGAGCATTCGTCAGTGCCACCTATCTTCAATTTGTTGAATAGGTGGTACATCAGTCTATTGTGGTCAGTGCGAAGTCTGAAGACCACGACCTGCTCTCTTCTGTTCAACTGGTAATATGCATCGTTTTTTGTGTAGCCAGTATGTTCTGTTTCCCATTTGGTCATGTATCTGGCTCTAATAAGCCATTTTGACTCTTCGTATGTCACTCTTCGTTGACTCTTCGTTGTGGTAGTCTTGCACCTTCTTTTGCCAGTCTGTCTGCCTCCTCGTTGCCTTGGATGTTGCAATGGGATGGAACCCACTGTACCACTACTCTTTTTGGTGCGGACTGCTGGCATAGTTGACACAGTACTGCTCTTAAATTATTAAGTTCAGTATTTTTCTGGCTTTTTAGTGCTGTGACTACGGCCAGGGCATCTGTAAGCAGGACTATATGGCTTTCATTCCTTTTACCTGTCACCATTTCTTCCACTGCCGCCCTCAGTGCCTCTGCCTCCGCTCTGAAATTGCTGCGTATGATTTCAAAATTTTGCATTCTGTGCATTGCTAAATTCATCCAAATGGCAGACGTTAGTCAACTTCAAAATATCACATCTATCCATTGCTAATGTCCCCACTGCAAGTGCCCCCTGAGGCCAGCTCTTACATTCCAGCAAACCCCAGCATGGCCAATATTGAGATCAAATCCCACAGAAAGGCTCTTGTCCTAAAATTGTTCGATGCGGTTACAAATGAAAGCTCGTGGGAGAGAACAGGAAATCTTAGGAAGAAAATTGCATTAGATGAGCACCCCTGTTAAAGCCCCCAACCAAAATCACCAGGCAATGTCTGACATGTTTTCCACAAGCAAAAAGATGAAAGAACATATGAAGATAAGACCTTGAGGCAACAAAAAAAAAATAGAAATAGGAAGAAATTAAAAGGAAAGGAGAAAAAGAATTGTACCAGACAACTGTATGGAGAGGATAGTTTGTTAATATATACACACCAAGGTGGTGATGTTGAATTTGTAGAAGCTACTCATACTGAGTTCACTTAAGTGTTTCCTTGGATGGCAGGTTACAGTGGCTCTTCTTACATTCAGAGGCATACTTGAAGTGGACCGGGGTTCTCCATAGCTGTATTGCAATGCGGGGCCCCTCAGTGAGCTCACCACTACTAGGATTACAGTATCAATCCCCACCTCAGTAAACAGACTGCTGTAACACAGTCTGTTTCCAGTAACCATGACAGTTTGAGCTGACAGTCATTACCCGGAAATGAGTGACCAGGAACATCTGATTTACGGCATGCCAGTTATGAAAAATAGTAGATCTTTTGACCTACAGAGTTGCCACAGCTTCTATTTATTTGTCCAAATGTGTCTAGTACCAAGAATTTTAGTTAATAAATTGCATACCTTCTATTCCGTACAATTACTCGCATGGATACGAGGGAGCAAAAATAACTCCACTGCAGCCTTCAAACTGCGTCATAAACTGTAACTAATTTATTTTGCAAGGAGATAGTAACTTCATTGTGTAAAATAATTTGTGGCATCACTGCCAGAACCTGCAGCCCACTTTACCCAAACTTCCTGTGAGGGAGCCTCCTGCAACAGTGACCATAACTTTTCTTCTTTCTTCATTATCAATCTTTCGCTACCAAGCCCTGAAACGGGCTTTGCAAGTAGCAGGATGTATCCCGGAGAACAGAATGTGATGTATTGTTTACAGCTTGACTGCGATATGTGCACCTTTCAGTCGACACATCCGTCTTCAGCAGGCATTTTTGAATACTTTTCCTTTCCTCTTCGATCTCTTCTATTTAGGCCATTCTGCTCAGTTGCAGCCTGTTGTCCAGGATCACTGCGTGTAGATGTAGAAGGGTCTTAGCAGCTCAGTGTGGCTGGCACGGAAGCTTTCAGTCAGCTATGGCTCGCTGACTGCTGCAGCTCATGTGCTGCTCAGCATCTTGATACCTGACCACAGATTTCATATGGAGATAAAATAGGACAAGTATCATTTCTTACAGCATAAAGCTCCATCAACCAGTTAATATCTTACCCTCTGAGGTACTTCGACAGCTCGGATAACTTTCCGCAATCCTACACTGAATATGTTCAATGTCCCTTGATTGGTAAAGCTGGAGGTTGCAACCACCAACATGCAATCACCACAGAATGTAAAGTCTGTCACGCAGGTAATGGTGGTGTGCATGTCTTTGAGAATTTTACCAAATCTCCACGTAGCTAAAATCTCATTTGTGTGTGCTAGGGTGACCTCCAAGAGACCTGCAGTATATATCCAGCTTATCTGACCATCTGCAATAACAAAGTAGACAATGAGGATTAACATGTTTTAATATAGCCAAATCAACTGTTACATGAAATATTCAGCAATGGAAATTCACCATCGCACACTGCATTTGGCTATCATAACAAAATTGAAATGAAAGAGTATACTTCTTCCTCTTAGTCGCACCTTTCTTTACTCCTGTGATTTGTACGTATTTGTAATTGAATATGCAGACACACAGGTGATTTGGTCTAAAGCAGTATTTCCCAATCTCTTTACACATGGGTACAGGTAAAAATGGGAAATAATTTTCATGGACTGCTGCAAATAGGAAAAATTTGAAGAAAGTTAAAAAGTAATTTGTGTTTGTGACGTTTTTTTGTCTCAATCTTGTAGGGATTAAAATTTTACAACACAATAACACACACACAAAAAACTGGCCTTACAAAATACCACAACACAATTTTAACCTCTAAAACTTGTTTATCAATTTTCGAATGACCTAATTTACATATCGCGATATTTGTGGGCATCCCATCCCCCCACACACATACACCAAAAAAAACCTCACTAACTTTGAGAAACACATTAAATATAGATAAGCTCTTGTGTTAGAAAAGTACGGATACTTGTGTAGCTGTCGTAATTTCAGTTTTAAAATGAGTAAAATTCAGCTCTTGTGTTAGAAAAGTATGGATACTTGTGTAGCTGTCGTAATTTCAGTTTTAAAATGAGTTAAATTTAGCTCTTGTGTTAGAAAAGTAAGGATACTTGTGTAGCTGTCGTAATTTCAGTTTTCAAATGAGTAAAATTCAGAGCTCAGATCAAGCATATCTCCACAATTTATGGTTTAACCGTTACTGTACTACCAACATTAGATTACGACCTGTTCGTTCTGTACCGCCGTCAAAATTCTACGCCAGCTCTAGGGCCATCGCTTTATTGTATGTAAACTACCGGGTTAATGCCATAGAAATGACTGAACATAATGCTCTTTTGATTGTAGAAAGTTCCATCTTCCATCATGTACAGATAAAACGAAAACAATGGCATTTTGTTTAGATTTTGGAAAGTATTACTTGTGTTTTCCACTTGGATTTGAAGATTCACTCATTATTGAGAATAGGGGAGTTACGTTTCTGTGATAGATTTTTCTGAGGTAGATATATTTAGTTTGTTTATGTAGATACAATAATTACGTTTATAATCGAAGTGCCAGACATAGGCATTACAGTAAACATCGATAGAAGTATCAGTAAATTTTTCTGAAAATTAATTTTTTCTAACCAAGGGACTCCGATACCAGGTGCCTATATGTTTGTACTATTTTTCGCGACTAATGCCTTCATCTTCTTGTATCTCAGAGACTAACATACACACAATAACACCGAGTTCTTCATTATTATATGTCTCTAGACATACACACAATTTTGTTTAGGCCCCACACTGTATAATTAACAGGGTGCTAATTTTACTTTTCTTTTCTATATCCACTTCTTACATCTTTTCACAAAAGAGAAACTAGTGTTGTCCATTTATTGCTCTACCTTTACACTAGCTACTCTGTCCCACTCTGAGCACAACTTAGACAACAAACTAGCATACCTCTTGACATGCCAGCATTTGTTGCAGTGGTCCCCTGCCTCTTCACCAACTCCAGAACCTCTGGTTTAAGCTCGAGTTTCATGGTTTCTGTCCAGTGTTTGTATCTTTATTACCTGAAAACATTGAACAACAACTGCCTGTAATAAACAATACTCTTAGAATTAGTGGGGAGTCGAGGTAGCACAGTGGTTAGTATACTGGCTTCCCAGTCGAGCAATCGTGGTTCGGTCACGAATTGGTGCAGGATTTTTCCAATCACAAAACGCCCCCTGGGGTCGACCCATCCTAAAAAATTGGGTAACAGAATAATCTAGAAAAGTAAAGTGAACCAACGTGATGTAACCACATCACGGCTAGTGTGCCATTGGTCAATAAAAATATGGGCCTAAAACCATATTTCCAAGATACCACACAGGATCTTGACTTTTCTTTGACTTCTTTTATGAAAACTTAGCACATTAACTCCAATGAACCAGTCACAGCAAAGGAAACGTTATCATTCTTTGACTGTAGCTTAACTTGTAGTCACTCCATTGTGGAAAAAAAATAATCCCCATCTCAGCACCGGCCGTTACCCCGGGGAAGCAAACCCTTAGAAAATGCAGGAGGAAGCAGACCCTTACATAAAATACATGCTGAAGTCGGATGCACTGGGCCGACAGGCGCAAAATAAAAACGCAGTGCAATGCACACCGCCTTGGGGATTAGAGAAATAAGGCGAACGCAAAAAAAAAAAATTAAACAGGTAATAGATAATTATAGTGTAGTGTCTGTCCATATATTCTAACATAACATTATCATGTCTTTTCCTCAGGATGATGATCTAGACAAGTGTTTCTCAAACATTTTGTGGTCCTGGCATGATTGAAAATGTATTTAACATTGCAGAAAACTTATCTGACACATTACTAGAAAATAAAGTGCATATAAAAAAAATAAAACCTTTTATCTATGTTTTCAAACTGTAAGACCAGTTTGATTTTTGTTGACAAATTAACATATCTTTATAAAGTTGTTTGCAAAAGCCGACAGTAGGTTACTCTTTTGTGTGCACTAAGAAGGATGTTAAGTGGCGGATTGCAGTAGCTTTCCTCACATCACTATCGCTGCTGATAAAGGTGGACAGAGGTCCTCCAGGCGGTTGTGCTATGCTTGACTTCATCTGCGTGATTATGTCGATCCCTCACCTTGTTAGCCAGGATGTCATGAAAACAGCCAATTTTTAGGGAGAGTTAGTAGGAAGCCGAGGTGAGGGTCTTAGCCAGTATGTTTTGCTTGACCCTGACTAACATGTCTGATCAGTATGTTAGTCTTCCTCCCCATCTTTATAACGTAAATTTACTAATGTTTTAGGATACACAAATGTTTTCAGTAAATTAAGTCTAAATCAATTAGTAACATCTGTATAGTTAAAAAATAAAATATATACAGAATGTATTCATGCTCGTGTTTCTTTCCTCTTATCCTGTCATGCCTTTCAGCGTCAGGTTATGAATGAAGATATCTCTAGAACGAGTGCGACTGTGTGCCTCATGCACAATGACATTCAATGCCGCAGTTACTTCTGTAAGCCACCTTTTTCGTGGTCTGTCTTTGACCTTGAATCCGCTGTATCTAAATAGAATTACTATGTGATGGTAGTCTTGCTACTCAGCCAAACCATTTTAGCTGCTGTCTTTTAATGCAGTCTAATACTTATGTTGTTCGCACTAGTCTCCTGAAGTCATCGTTTCTGATCATGTCTCTCCTTGTTACGTACATCCAATATTTTTGCAGGCATTTCAATTCTGTGGTGTCGTTTTTCATTTGATATTAGTGTCCAGTTTTGATATTGATACCATAGTTCCGGGGCAAATATCATGGTCCATGTACACCAAATACTGCACTACTAATTTTCGTATGTTGAACATGTAATTTTTTATTTTTTTTTTGCGTTCGCCTTATTAGTCTAATCCCTAAGGCGGTGTGTGGTGCACTGCATTTTTATTTTTGCGCCTGTCGGCCCAGTGCATCCGACTTCAGCATGCATTTTATGTAAGAGTCTGCTTCCTCCTGCATTTTCTAAGGTTTGCTTCCCCGGGGTAACGGCTGGTGCTGTGATGGGGATCGAACCCAGCACCTTCTGGTTGTGAGCCGTGTCACTTAACCACTAGGCCACGCTGTCCCATACTGTTGGTCACGTGTAGTCATCTTAATCATAAATAGGTTTCTAAAAATTTTACACCTACCATCCATTTACTTAACCTGGCAAATTCACACTTGGAATTCATGTCACAAAATATTTATGGGAAAGATGTCTTTGAAACAAGACAACGATGTGTTAAATTTGGATCATTCATTTTAGTTATTATACTTTCTTCTTTATCGTTCATTCTCAAACTCCCACTACCAAGCCATGAAAAAGGCTTTGCAAGTAGCAGGATGTTGTGTCGTTTACAACTTGACTGTGATATTTGCACCGTTCAGTCCAACACATCCAACTTTAGAATGGCATTTTTAGGTGTCAGGTTAGCATTACCTCTTCGAATCCCTTCTTAGCCAGTCTGCCCTGCTGCAGACTGTTATCTAGGATCACCCTGTGAATGTGGAGAAGGGTCTTGGCAGCTCTGTGTCGCTGGTTTACGTTCGCAGTCAGCTTTGGGTCACTGACCACTACGGCTCATACACTGTTCAGCATCTTGATCCCATTTATTATACCAATATATATATATATATTCTGTGCGACACAAACAGCCGGATTTGTGGGCAACTCCATTGTGACAACACACCCACTCATTCTTTGCATCTGATTCAGACTTTTTTGGTCAAACACTCCTCTGGTTCATCAGGCTCCCAACATGGGTCCTTGTGATTTTTGGCTGTTCTCCATGCTCAAAATGATGCTGAAAAGGTCCCGATTTAAGTCACAAGAAGATATGCAGATCATGACAGCCCAGATGTACTCCATTCACAAATAGACCTTCCCAAAATGCTTCCAACAATGACGGGACCATTAGGAGAAGTGTGTGCTGCTTCAAACAGAGTACTTTAAAGGGGATTAGGGTTTAGGACCTCTAAGTGAGTAATTGTATTTTTCCCGGCCAAAGGTCTGATGCATAATGAACAGACCTCGCTCGCACATGTGCGTGTGTATATATATATCTTCTTTCGTTCACTTTAAAATATTGTCTACATCTGCAATGTTGTCTCTTGTATAAACTTCACTGTCTTTTGTAGTTCACATATAGGTCCATAAAGTTTCTCTTCCAGTGTTGTTTCTATGGGCCAGTGAGATTTTCTCAGTATATTATATGTGTATTAACATATAATCATGTAGCATTTCCTTTGCAGAACATCTCTCCCATGACAGAACATCCTCTCTCCCATCACAGAACATCTGAAAGAAACTCAATCTCTTGTCAAATCTCTAGAGTCAAGCCCAAACATTCTTTGGGGCCATCACCTTCCTTGTCTTGCCCAGCACCATCTCTTCCATTACTGTTCTTTCAAGACCGTTGTGACCTTAGATGTGGCCAAAGAATTTTAATTTTCTGTTCATGATGGAATTCATGAACCAGTTAGTTCTCTATGCTGAATTTGTTGAATGTCGGCATTCTTACTTTTTTATAGTCCATGTTATTTTGAGTACCTTTCTATACAATTTTTACTTAAAGGACGCTTAATTCCCTTCCTGGATGTTTGAGCAACATGCATGTTGCCCATGGACAAAAACAGAGGTACTCAAAAGTATCACTTTTGTTGGATTGTTTTGTGATTTCAATGAAAAGGGCCGGGCAAGGACGCAACCCTGCCTGATCCCCGCAGATGTTGGGAACCTGTCCGAGAGAGTGCCATCTAGGCGGATTCTGGCACTGGTGTCTTTGTGTAGCTCCATTATCATATTCGGCAGTGGAGCAGGAGTGCCGCTGCCTTGCAGGGCTTTCCAGAGTGACCTATGAACCGAACAAAATGCTGCCTTTAGATCCACATACTTTGTTAGCAAAGGATTTATTTTGTCCCTGCAGAAATTTACCTAAATTTATTTTTATAATTGTCTTCCTTTAGGCATCGGCGTCTCTCCAATTCGAATGAGATTTTCTACATTAAGTAGTTCATGTGTTTAAAGAACTGTTAGAAGTAACTACACATTCCGTCAAAAAAATGTGTGAAGATGTGAAAGCACATATATAGAACATAGAAAGTACATACTTCAAATGGATTGGTCCAGGTTTATAAATGGAAGTTGGAGTAAACAATAAAAGGTTATAATTCAGTTCTGATATCCATCGTCTAACTGATTGGGTTGGCTGTGAAAAGGACTGTTTCACCACGGCGATGGAACCTTATATTTCTCAGAAAACAAACCTATACGTTAATTTCTAACTTAATCAGAGTCGGACGATTCCAACAAATGGTGTGACTGCTCTCGGTTAAACGAATGACAGTCCATCTTTTTTTCAATAGCCCTCTTCCTCTTTCAAGACATGGTCCTCACATTTAGCCCAATAATCTTTGTCTATATTTGAGAGGGTGGCATATTTTAGTTCTTACATATCGCATAGTTTGAAAGTTTTATTTTCAACTGCTACTTGTCCTTTAACTTTTGCCCAATCGAGTTTAAGGGTGAATGGTAAGGTGGCAGTCTCAAACATACATGAACATGCTCTTGGAATAACTTGTCTATATGAAATATTGTTTCCTTTCATGTTTGCTTGACAAGGGGAAACTCGGGAAAGTAATTCAGGTTTTAGAAATGTTTCATTAAATGATGTGTGTTCGTTTGTGAGCCACATCTTTATTGCATCTTTTGTACTGGACGATATCAAGATTTTGTCTTTTTGTGTCACTGCGTTGTGGTGTATGATGTATTGTCCTTTATCAGACAGGAGGGTCTATCCAAGGACTAAAGAACAGTTTTTTCAATCCACTCTCTAAATATGTTACCATTCATCTCATCATGATAGTCCTGATTGTCCGTATAATTTGAAGGAAACACATAAGTTCTGCAATCTTCCCCAGCCCATTATGTCTGCTACATGCATGTGCTATTATCAAGCGGTGTACTTTGCCACTTGGTGCTTATCATTTAATCGTTCCATCCGCTGACTGTCATTCCTTTTCCCTTCTGTGGTGAGCATTTATCCAAGCTTCTTCCACATTCACAATTAAATATGACATTAGGTAATTTGATGACATTGTTTACGCATTTCGTGTACTTCACGTAAATACTTGCTTCTCATGGATACTAGATGCCTAAGATGCGGCTTCTCACAGATGATGTTACTTCCGCTAGCATACTTTCTGAAGTATGACCCTTACAATTCTCCAAAGCGTAGTTTTCTATACAATCATACATCAATATTATTGTTTGTTCTCAGACGAAACTTCAGTTTCCTCAGTGTCACTATTTCATTGGAATCAAACATTCTCTTCTAATCACATCCCTGTCAAAACTAGCTACCATTTTCTTTCTTTCTTACGTACTACTAGTCTTGATGAAACACAAACAAGTTTTAGTTCCATAGTCTTGAAACTTGAAACAAATTTTGAACTATTTTGTTCATATGGAAGATATTCAATTTTAAACCGTGGCAAACATTGTGAAAAAGTGAAAAGCACTAGACCCTATCTATAGTTGACTAGATCTATAGCCCACTACTACATTTAGTCTTGTCGACATGAAGAATATAAAATAACAATTCAATATTATAAATATAGTAATATACAATAGAGTAATTATTAGACTAACTAATTAATTGTAATAATAAACCAGAACTTAGCTGAATCATTACTCATGATTACTGTTTAGCGCACTTACGCAGAAATCAACTCATTGATGATTGGTTATATCTATTTATTGTAGTTATTAAATTATTTAATTTAAGTCAAATTAAAATTCCAATTGGTCTCTAGTTCATTCAACTACTAGACACTAGTTAAGTACTACTAGTACTAGTTAAGTTAAGTTAGTCCAAGCACTCCAAGGCTCAAGGATACAAAAATAAAAACCAGTCAATTTGTTATAAATATGCCATATGGCGATCTACCCATAAAACAAAAATCAGAAAACGAATCGTGCAACAAAATTGGGTTTTGTGTCCAAACTAAATTGAGTTGAGAATAACGTTATAAGTCTTCAGGAATGTGTGGACCGCCTCAGAAAGAAAGACCACTGTCCACTGAATTCATTCTCTACAGTGAAACCCGCAACACAGAAGAGTGCCAGTGTACTTTAGTATTAAATATTGAATGCTCAGTTATAGTGGAATGCTTTAAAACTCACGTATATAAGTAACAAGTACATACACTTTGGTCGTGCCGACAGTGAAACGTGCATCTATAGCTGCAAACTTTCCACTGGCCAAAGTTGTCAACACTGTCATGCCATTTGCCGGGTTCTGGTATCCATTTTGATTTACAAGTAAGAAGAGCGAGGCGTCGTGATACTAGCCAACAGATTCAGCACTTGAGTCGAATCACAACCTGTATTCATTGGCTCAAAACTTTTGACAGCCAATCTTCAAAACTAAAATTATCCAGTGGGGCCTTATTTCTATGGAGATAAAACGTGTATAAATGTTTTAAAATTTAGGAAATACCAGACTTACAGTTAGGTAGGGGAAAGGAGCTGGGGGCCCCACTTCACAAAAGCTGTGGTTTAGTATACTAAACACTTCATTCCCGACCAGCGGTTTAAATTGCTGAAGGACATCCTTAATAACCTAACACATAACACATCACAACCTTCTTTATACATTTTTCTTTTATCGTTGGTACCACTGAGGTCGTATGCATGAATAGAAACAAGAATGTATAAATATATAAGCATGTAGATAATTCTTCTTCTCCTTTGTTCGCTCTCAATCTCCCTCTATCAAGGCCTGAAAAAAGCTTTAAAAGTAGCGGAATGTAGTCCAGAGAACGGAATGGCGTTGTGTCGTGGTTTAGAGCTTGACTGCGATATTTGCACCTTTCGGTCCAACACATCCGATTTCAGCAAGCATTTTTTAGTACCGGGTTGTCCTCCCTCTTCGATCCCTTCTACTTAGCCAGTCTACTCTGTTGCAGCTTGTTATCCAGGATCACCACGTGGAGGTGTAGAAGGGTTTTGGCAGCTCTGGTTCGCTGGCTCTGACGCTAGCAGTCAGCTATGGGTGGGTGACCGCTGCAGTTTATGCGCTACTCAGAGTCTTGATCCCGCATGTAGATACGAAGGTGTTGTTACACAAACAATAAAGGTGACTGTATTGCGTATCGAAATGTCTCTGCTTAGTGTTGTATGCAGAGTAATCTTAACACGGCTTCATAAATTGTTTTCTTAACTTAACTTCATTATACTGGTCTAGAAGACTCATCAGAGTATGTATACAATCACTTTATTACACTTTAAAAATGACTGTGATCATCCAATCTATTCTTGAATGCCTTAACTGACCCTGCCTCCACCACATCCTGTGGCAATGCATTTCAAGCATTCACCACTCTTTGACTGAAAAAAAATGTTTTCTAGTATCCAATCTGGACATGTCTTTAAATAATTTGAAGCTATGCCTACTAGTTCTTGTAGTCGGTTGAACTTAGAAAAACTTGTTATAGTCTAATTGATCCTTTCTGTTGATTCATTTATAAACCTGTATTAAATCACGTGGAATTATTCTCTTTTCTAGACACTGCAGACCAGTTTTTCTAAGTCTCTCCTCAAAACTATAATTCTGGAATCCCACGATCATTTTTGTGGGGCTTCTTTTTCAGCAATGTGTCGTTTCTTTGTATGTGTCCAAATGAAATGATTTGTTTTTCCCTTAGTAATTCTCTTCCCCGTTTCCAATCTCTTCATGACCTCCTTATCTGTTTGAATGTCCTTCTATAAGAAGGAACAAATCCGTCATCTTTCTGTATACCCACATTTCTTCCTGCTCTTCTTCGTTCGTTCTTAATCTCCTGCTACCAAGCCCTGAAAAGGGCTTTGCAAGTAGCAGAATGTAGTCCGGAGAACGGAAAACGTTGTATAGATATTTGCACCTATAAGTCCGACACATCCGACTTCAGCAGGCCTTTTTTAGTACCGTGTTGCCTTCCATCTTCGATCCATCCTACTTAGACAGTCTGCTGCTGTTCTGTTGCAGCCTGTTATCTAGGATCACCGGGTAGAGGTGTGGAAGAGTCTTGGCAGCTCTGGTACGCTGACCCTGACGCTAACAGTCAGCTCTGGTACGCTGACCCTGACGCTAACAGTCAGCTCTGGTACGCTGACCCTGACGCTAACAGTCAGCTCTGGTTCGCTGACCACTGCAACTCATGCGCTGCTCAGCATCTTGATCACAGTCAACATTTGACGGAATTAAAGAAGGTAAGTCAAGCTAGTTTTATTCTTGTATAAATCAGACAAATAGTATATTTTACTACCGATCTGCGCAGTATTTGTGTCATATTCAGCATTCCTATAAAATAAACAGTTATTTGGGCGGCTAACAGAATATGATTAGAACATAAAGAAGCAGAAAAGTATTTGTAAAGCAGAAAGTAATGATAAATGTAAGTATAAATGTTGGCTATTTTCATCGCGCCGAAATAAGTTTATAAAAAACTAAAAATATAAATAAACGGAATTTTTTTAAACTGAAGCTTTACATAATGGTTCAAGTGCAATATAATTTTTTGTATTTAAACATATAATATCATTAGATGTACGCATGCTTGCACAAGCATAATTTTCAACGTTTTTAACTTTAAAAAAATTATATTTTGCTATCTATTTGTTTACATGATTTTACATTACCCCTTTTGTTTAAATCAGTATGTCGGAAAATAGGTCTGCTGATCACTTACATAACAGTTACTTTATATTTTATGGGAAGTTTGAAAGAGATCATACGTTAATATCTGATTCGTTACCCAAAAAAACGCATAGGATTTTATTATTTCGCAAATATTGAGGTAGCCAATGCTCTGACTGTACTAGACGATGAAGGGAGCTTACTATTTTGTTGTATATTTGTATCAGTTCGGAGTTCGGTTCATTTCGTGATCTATTGTTACAAATTGTATTAATTGTAATTGAGATCGTCTCGGCACTCCTGCTCACTGCTGACACCTCGGCAATACTGTGCCACCCCTCTCTGTCTGTGGTTGCTTTTTGTGTATCCTCTGGTAATAGGTCAGTCCATTCATGGATGTTGTCTTCCAATCGTTTACTCGTATAGTTCATCGCCTTCGCTTCCTTGTACTGTGTCCTTTAGTACCGTACGGCGTACCTATTACCGGTATCGTATTTGCAAGGCCCTTGGACCTCGAAACGTGCACATACCATCAGCTTTTGATCGTTATGAAGGAGTCGTCGTTATGTCTATTTGCATTCTCAATTCTTCGTCGTACTTCATCACGTGTGATACGGTCTTTGTAGGTGACATTTAGGAGTATACTAGTAAAACAGCTCATCTCCATGGTCTTGATTTTCCTCTGGAGGTCTGCTGTAATGGTCCATTTTTCGCAGGGATGAAGGAATATAGAAAGAACCAGTCAGCGCATTAGTCTGATCTTTATGGTGAGGGAGAGTTGTTTATTTTTCTATATAGGTTTTAATCGTGTGAGGGTTGCTATCGTCTGCTGCACCGGTATTTTGTATACATTGTCTATATTTGTATAGACAGTAACAAAAGCAGAAATTATTCAATCCTATCATTCTATTCTGAGATGATGATGGGAAAAGTTGTTCGGAGTTTAATAGGGGTTTCAATGATATGAAAGAGGACAGCGTGGGCTAATGGTTAAGTGACACGGCCTACAATCCGAAGGTGCTGGGTTCGATTCCCAACACAGCATCGGCCATTATCCCGGGGAAGAAACCCTTAGAAAATGCAGGAGGAAGTAGACCCTTACATAAAATGTATCCTGAAGTTGGAGGCACTGGGCTGACAGGCGCAAAATAAAAACTATAGTACAACGCATACCGCCTTGGGGATTAGAGAAACAAGGCGAATGCACAGCAACAAAAAACAAACACAAATTATATGAAAGTTAATGTCAACAAATTTGTTGATAATCAATCAAGCCATAGTGAGAGGGTCAGTAGCAGAGGCTGCATGAAAAATTAACGGCACAGCCAGAGTTTGGCATGAAAATAAACACATGGAAGACAAAGACTTTGGTAATAGACAAGCAGCAAAGGCAAATTAATATAATCATCAATGGAGAAATAATTGGATGGGTATCGAAGTTTACATAGTTGAGACACTATAATAGAAGATTCCTGCAATGAGACAGAAATTAGTACAAGGTTTACATTGGCATGAAAGACATTCAAAGAAAAACAGAAATTGTTAACCTCAAAGAATATCAGGATGCAACTAGAAACAGAATAATCACTACTCATGTATGGCCAAATGCACTGTATGGGGCGGATACATGGAATTTGGCAAAGAAGGATGAAAAAAGTTTGGAAATGTTTTAAATGGGGTGCTATCGTAGGCTGCAAAGAGCAATTTGGACAAAAAAAAGAACCAATAACAATGTCCTCATTGATGTAGGTACACAAAGATAAATGTTGAAAGTGAAACAGAAACGAAGATTGAGTTGGCTGGGCCACAATATGAGACATGAAAGTCTTCTATGGAGGATACAGGAGGGCAAAATACAGGAAAAGAGGAAGGGGACGACCAAGACTCACCTTTATACTTCAAGCATGCAGAGACATTAGTAAAATCTACACTGAAATTAAATGTGCTGCAGGGAACGG
The DNA here is from genome assembly GCA_036924085.1 of Ariolimax columbianus. Classification (NCBI taxonomy): domain Eukaryota; kingdom Metazoa; phylum Mollusca; class Gastropoda; order Stylommatophora; family Arionidae; genus Ariolimax; species Ariolimax columbianus. The sequence goes on along the minus strand of JAVGWX010000005.1, from coordinate 19,414,621 downwards.
CGTGGGCTAGTTGTTAAGTGACATGGTTAACAACCAGAAGATGCTGGGTTCAATCCCCATCACAACACCAGCCGTTACCCCAGGGAAGCAAACCCTTAGAAAACGCAGGAGGAAATACGAGATAGAATTACAACATCAATAGGGCCTTTTGAAGACCTCTTGGCAACTGTCAAAAGAAGGAAACTAGCTTGGTATGGTCACATATCGAGATCAAATGGTCTTGCAAATACGATCCTCCACGGAAAGGTGCAAGGTAGACGACGAAGAGGCCGGCCCAAAAAGAATGGACCCAGGCAGCGGCCGTTGACAGAGAAGGGTGGCGTGGAGTTGTGAGGATGTCTTCATGTGTGCCCCAAAGACATCACCAGTTACAGGATGACCTGACCTGATATTTCTTGAGATTTAAAAATTGAGTTTGATATCCCAACACCAGCTTTGCTCCTATTACAGCTATGAAATGTGCCGACTCTGTGCTCATATTGACAGAAGCAACTCACATGGCGTAGGATAGACAACTTAAGCTCCCCACGATGCTCAATGGAACAGCTATGAAAGGGTTGAAATTATGTTCTCAAAAGCACACATAGTGGGAACATTAGGGGGGGGGGGGACTGAAATACCAATCAATGACAGTTTGTTAGTTAGTAAAGTAAAGTAACCCATAGCATTACTGCCGTAGGGGTGTGAGGTGTTAGCGATCTCACATTTCAAAGGCTCGGCTATGTGAGGGCGGTAGCCATCTCCTCTCCCTCGCCGCTTTTACTTCCCGGACTGAACCGGTACCCATTTAAGGCTGGGTCGACCAGGGAGCCATTGCGGTCTGAAAAAACATTACCGCCTCAACTGGGGAATGAACCCAGGACCACTCAGATGTGAAGCCAGCGCGCTAACCACTGCGCTACGCGGCTCCACGTTAGTTAATGACACTCAGCAACCCATTTATCCTTGAGTTTGAAATCATTCATAATTGAGCAAAAATACTGGGCTGAAGAGGAAGCACAGTGAATGTGCTGACAGCAGCCATCAAGACATTCCTGGCTACTTGCATCAGGGTCAGTAAACCAAGACGCCCTGAAAACATGCCGCCCTAGTGTGGTCTGGCTAAGAGAATTGGGGTTACTGTGGGAAGGTAAATCCGGTACTTACAAAAGTTGCCGTAGCTGAAATCATTTTAGGGGCCGCGTGGGCTAGTGGTTAAGTGACACGGCTCACAACCAGAAGGTGTGGGGTTCAATCCCCATCACAGCACCGGCCGTTACCCCGGGGAAGCAAACCCTTAGAAAATGCAGGAGGAATCGGACCCTTACATAAATGCATGCTGAAGTCGGATGCGCTGGGGTGACAGGCGCAAAATAAAAACCACGGTGCAACGCACACCGCCTTGGGGATTAGAGAAAAAAGGCGAACGCAAAAAAAAAAATGTATCGTATATGAGATATAAACGTGCTGGAAAGTATTCAAAGAAGAGCGACAAAACTGATAGTGGTATTCCAGAATTACATTTATGAGGAAAGTCCGAAATACTGGCCTATCGTTTCTAGAAAGGAAAAGAATTTGAGGTGACTTAATACAGATTTATGAGATAATCACAGGAAAGGTTAAATTAGACTATAACAATTTTTTTTCTAAATACAACCACCAATAAGAACAAGAGGGCACATATACAAATTAAATAAAGAAAGGTTCAGATTGTTTATAAGGAAATATTTGTCTGTGTGAGAGAGTGGTGAATGCTTGGAATGCATTGACACTGGAAGTAGTGGAGACAGGGACAGTTAATGCATTTAAGAATAGATTGGATGCTATAACTTTTAGAGAAGGGTGATGCAACTAGTTGTATACAGACTAATGAGTCTTCTAAATCAGTATATATACGGTAAGTTAAGATACTAGCAATTGTAAAATTGAGGATGTCGAGCTACAAGGGATTGTAGTGACAATCAACCACCAAGAATGGAGAACCTACAACATAATATGCTCACGTAGATCACCTCTTCGACGGCGTAAGGTGGGAGTTTCTGTTAGAGTCGCAAAGTAAAAAGTGCCTCATTGCAAGTGAGTTTAATGCTAGGTCAAAGGAGTGGGGAAGTGGCACAGAAAATAGGCAAGGGGTCGCTTTGAGCCAGGCATTAGTCTATACAAACCTCACTGTCGTGAATGACTGATGTACAACTAGACTACCATCTCGACCGGGGGGGGGGGGGGATTAGGAAGGGGTTATCGACCTGGCACTTATATCCAGTGATGTTGCTCAGCTACACGCTAGGACGTATTAGGGGCGCAAGGGAATGACCACCTGCCATGTGTCGTACTTATACCCAGAGGAAAACACACCAGTCACCGGAAAGCCAAACAGGTGTTCAGATAGATATATGAATAGGATAATGTAGTGAACAGGCTGCGCCAGACGATCGGACGCATAACCACTAGATCCCCATGTGTTCAAACACCGTGGTGGAATCAGGTGGTTGATACGGCCTGGAGAGAAAAAGAGGCAGGAACAAAGGATTGGCGTAAAACCAGAAAGAGATCTGGTACTAATGTGGACGCATTGAATGAGGAGAAGGAGGTAAAACGCAAAGCTACCAATTCCTTTAAAACGTTAGCTATGGAGTCCAAAAGAGTGATGCGATGGGAGGAATTCATTACAGGTGTCGGTAATCAAAATACCCTCTAGAAGTTCTAGCACATGCATTGGAAAATGAATTGAAAAAACTACAAGCCAGCTTATCCCCAACATTAAAGACACCACAGGAATTTACTTGACGACAGACGAGGAGAAGGGTCTGATATTTTTCAGTCGATGTTTGCCCAGACTTAACATAACTTAACGCCTTTATACTGGTTTAGAAGACTCTGCATAGTCTGTATACAACCAGTTTCATTTACATCACCTTGATCTACAAGCTATACGCACCCAATTTATTCTTAAATGCATTAACTGTCCCTGCCTCCACCACCTGCCTTGCCAATGCATTTCAAGCATTCACAACTCTCTGACTAGAAAAATACTTCCTAATATCTAATCTAGACCTCTCCTTAGTCAACTTGTAGCTGTGCCGTCTTGTTCTTGTGAGTGGCTGTATTTTTAAAAAAACTTGTTATAGTCTAATCTATTGATTCCTCTGATCATCTTATAAACAATGTTTTAAGTAAAAAAAATTCTTCTCTCTTCTAGACACTGTAGGCCGGTTTTTTTTAGTCTTTCCTCATAACTGTAATTCTGGAATCCCACTATCAGCTTTGTCGTTCTTTTTAAAAAAATTCTTTCCGGCATGTTTATATCCCCTCTCTGATAAGGACTCCACACCTGTACACAGTACTCCAATCTAGGTCTAACTAATGCTTTATACAGTTTGACTATCACTTCCTTGCTCTTATGTTTAATATTTCTTTTTATCATACCTAACATTGCATTTGCCTTTTTTACTGCTACCTGAACTTGCTCCTCACCTTACCTGTATGATCTATTATAACCCCTAGGTCCCTTTCTTTATCTATCTTTCTAATACTGTTCTCTCCCATTCTGTAATTATGTTCCATATTGGATCTACCCATGTGGATGACTGTACATTTATCTACATTAAACTCCATTTGCCAGATTACAGACCATTCTCGAATTTTATCTACATCCGACCTCAATATACCCCCTTCTGCTTTAGATGAGACACTACTGCATAGTATTTTGTGTCATCAGCAAATTTTGCAATCATGGATCTCATATCAATGTCCAAATCATTTATATATATATCAAGAATAAAATTGGTCCCAAAACCAAGCCCTGTGGCACTTCACTTTTCACTTCACTCCACTCAGAGTACTCCTTATTTATACCCACCCTCTGCCTTCTTCCCGTTAACCAATTTTCAATCCATTTGGCAACTTCCCCGCCTATTCCATGTGATTTTAACTTTCGAAATAATCTTTGATGAGGTACTCTATCGAAGGCCTTTGCAAAATCTAGATAAATAACGTCCACTAGCTCCCCTTTATCTATCATTTTGGTAACCTCCTCCATGAATTCTAATAGATTTGTTAAGCATGATCTCTCTCTCTGGTAAACCCATGATGACTATTTCTAATTAGATTAAATTTATTTAAATGCATTACAATGTTTTCTTTGATTATTGACTCTAACAATTTAAAGACTATGCTCGTTAAACTCACAGGTTTGTAGTTCACTGGATCTGCTTTTTTGCCCTTTTTGAATAAGGGGATCACTCCTGCATCTTTCCAATCCCGTGGAACAATCCCTTTTGCAAGTGATTGAAGACATATATAGCCAATGGTTTTGCTAATTGGTCTCTTATTTCAGATGAACAAAGACTACAGATATGCCTGTCAGGGTATTCGGAAAGGCATTTTAGACGCAGCCATCAGGGAAGAGGCTTCTTCTTCTGTTTTCGTTCTCAATATCCCGCTACCAAGCCCTGGACAGGGCAGTGGAAGTAGCAGGATGAAGTCAGGACAAAACGGAATGCTAGTTTACAGCTTGCCTGCGAATAATGCACCTTTAGGTCTGACACATTCATCTTCGGCAGCAGGGAAGAGGCTTATGTAGACTTTATCTCCGAAACGGAGGTCGCAAATAGCCAAAGTACCAGCAAAACCCCTGCCCTATGTTCTGATGGAGTACAGTATTGCCACATCAAGCGGTTGGATGAGACAGAGATAAGAAATATCGTGAAGGAGTTCAATCACACTATAGAGAAGTCATCTGTTCCCGAGGGCTGGCTTCACAGCTATCTGTGTCCACTGCCTAAACCTGGTAAGGACCCTAGGCTTCTCAGTAGCTATAGAATAATCACCATACACAATGTATATGGCAAATTGCTCGAGAAGATAGTGGCCAAGAAAATAATGGCCTATCTAGAACGGTACCACATCCTACCCAATACGTTGGGCAGCTACAGAACAGCGAAGGAGACCTAGGGTAACGCTGGAACTTTCGCGTATGATATGTATGAGGGTTTTCAGTCAAAGCAAGAAACAGCTGCGGTGGCACTCGACCTGGAAGACGCATACAACCATGTCGATTTTGGAACTTTAATTACATGTCCCAAGCAGTGTGGTTTAAACACGTGGCTGGTTAGTTGGATATCAGCTGCCCTGGTGAAAAGAACAGTTGCACTACGCGTGGGATTGAGACATCAGAACCGAGGCGAATATGTCCAGGATTGTCTCAAGGGTCTCCGCTTTTACCGGTGCTCTTAAACATCTACACAGTAAAAGTTACCAATATTCAACGCACCGGGACAGGGTGAACATTGACATTTGCTGATGACATCCTAACGTACATGACTGGCTCAGAAAGGCAAGAGTTGGTCAAGGACATTCAGGAAACCTTGCATGCAATGTCACAGTAATGCGGCGACTCAAGCTCCAAGATCAATCCGAACAAGGCCTGCGTGATGTGGTGCTCTTTGAATAATTCCATAGTAAAGGCTGAACTCCCGGGCATCACTTTTGATGTTGCACCATTGGTAGGTGTGACAAGTTGAAATACCTCGGAGTGACATTTGATCGCAGTCTTTCCTATAATTGCCATGTTGACCAAATCGTATAAAGATGTGAGCGAGGGTTAGGAGCACTCAAGACCACGCCTGCTGCTAACTTGGAACAACGCCTCCTGTTCATCCTATTTCGTCAGGTCGTGCTGTCTGTTATCGAGTACAGACTAGGCATCCTCACACTATCAAGAACACAGTATGAAAGGTTGGAACGCATCCAAAATGAAGGTATGCGGATGGTTATGGATGCACTAGAGATAGTCCGATTGTGATGATCCGGTATATGTTGGCATTGTTATCGGTGACATCCAGACATGAACTAGCACAAGTCAAAGCCTATAAGCGTGTCACCACAGATACTCAACACCCTCTGTACAGTAGTACCTCCGGCATCAAGGGATAAAGAATCAAGAGAGGGGCGTCATGGATAGCACAGGCAGATACAACAATCGGACACGTCACCCCAGCTGAGACGATAACCAAGGGGGAAGAATGGATCCACACTGCAGGAAAGGAAAAAACAGATCCGAATGGATACAGGCCCATAAGCCTACTGAGCTGTGTCGGCAAGCTGATGGAACGGATGATAAACACCAGACTGATGTGGCATCTGGAAGAAAAACGAATACTAATTCCACAGAAAGCCGGCTTTAGACAGCACAGATCCACTGAGGACCAGGTCATCCTCATAGCCCAGGAGATAGAAGATGCCTACCAGGCACAGAAACACACAGTAGCTGTTTGAGTGGATCTGGAAAAGGCATTTGACAAAGTCTGGAAGGATGGACTTAGAGTCAAGCTAAGAAGAAGTGATGTCTGTGGGAAGATGTACAAGTGGATCAACCACTACCTCAAACAAAGAACAAAGAGTCCAAGTACAAGGGCAGATGAGCAAAAAGGTGACACTCGAGCAGGGAGTACCCCAAGGGGGAGTATTGTCACCCACACTCTTCCTGGTATATATAAACGATATTACAGAGAATATACCAAGAAGAGTCCATAGCTCAATGTTTGCAGACGATCTGGCTATGTGGACCTCTGAAAAGAATCTCACCATAGCAAGAAATCGGATGCAAACGGCCCTAACATCGCTGGAAGAGTGGGCGAACTCATGGCTGGTCAAAATAAACGAGGAGAAAACCACGTGCACAATATTCTCGCTCTCATTAAAACCCCAAAGTACCAAATTAAGCCTAAATGGCAAAATCCTGCAGCCAAACGACAACCCAACCTATCTGGGAGTCACATTTGATCGGCGCATGACATGGAAAAGTCAGATTGAGTGAAACCGAATGAAAGCCAGAGAAAGAATGGCGATCATGAGGAAACTTGCTGGCACAAGCTGGGGAGCAGACGAAGGCGTACTAAAGAAACTGTACACTGGAAGAGTGAGACCAGTTCTCGAGTATGGCATTGCGGCATGGACAACAGCAGCGAAGGCGAACTTCGATAAAGTTAACAAACTTCAAAACCAAGCCATGAGAATTATAACAGGTGGCATGAAGTCAACGCCAATTGTAGAACTTGAAAAGATTACAAAACTGCAATCCATGACCGATAGAAGAGACTGCAGAGCCCAGCTGCAGTCAGAGAAACTCCGAAGACTGACGGACCATCCAATGTACCAGAGACTAAACAATTTGGGAAATGGGAAACTAAAGCGGAGAAACTTTGCAGAAATAGCCAAAGCAAAGATGCACGAAGATCCCATAAACGCACTAACAACACCAAAACCCATCACTACTGTACGAAAACCTACTTGGAGGCAGGATATATTTCCAGAGGTGGTAGAAAATATACCAGGTATTGCAAACAAAAACTGCCAGAGTGAAAAAGAAAGGAGAGACACTACCCTAAGCTTCATAACGAAAAGCTACCCAAGCATGGACTGGACCCATGCATACACCGACGGTTCTGTAACAAACACTACACAGAACGGAGGGGCAGGAGCATTCCTGAACCTACCAAATGGCAGAAAAATAACACTGTCATTCGCTACTGGTAAGTACACAAGCAATTTCAGAGCAGAGGCAGAGGCACTGAGGGCGGCAGTGGAAGAAATGGTAACACACAGTGAAAATGAGAGCCATATAGTCCTGCTGACAGATGCTCTCGAAGTAGTCACAGCGCTAAAAAGCCAGAAAAACACTGAGCTTAATGACTTAAGAGCAGCACTCTGCAAACTGTGCCAGCAGTCCGCACCAAAAAGGGTTGTGGTACAGTGGGTTCCGTCACACTGCAACATCCAAGGCAACGAGGAGGCAGACAGACTGGCAAAAGAAGGTGCAAGGCTACCACAAACAGATACCAGTATGACGTACGAAGAGTCAAAACGGCTTATCAAAGCCAGATACATGTCCAAATGGGAAACCGAACATACTGGTTACACCAAAAACGATGCCTATTACCAGTTGAACCGAAGAGAGCAGGTCGTTGTCTTCAGACTTCGCACTGGCCACAACAGACTGAGGTACCACCTATTCAACAAACTGAAGATAGGGTGTACCGACGAATGCCCGTGCGGTACTGGTAAAATGACCACTGAACATCTGCTGCAGAACTGCCCGACATACGAGGATCAGAGAGAGCAGATGTGGCCATTGCCAGTGGAACTGCAAGACAAGCTCTATGGTAGTGGCGAGAGTCTCAGGATGACCGCCGCTTTTTTCGAGAAAATAATGGTTACTGTCTGACTGTGTACGCAGAAGAAGAAGAAGAAGGATCCACACTGGTGATATAATGATAGAGTACCAGAGAGTCATCATGACCTTTGGCAAGGAATTCAGAGAATAGAGCAACGAGAGAGCATAGCAGAAGGAGAATCATCTGATAACTGAGAATACGCAGGAGAGTGATGCTGTCATTTACACCGACGGATCAGTGCTGCGCAGTGGGACATCAGGCTGGGGCTTCTCGGTTAGAGTGAGAGAACATGTCTTTACTGAGGGCAGTAGGGCGTACATAACCTCCAGTTTGAGAATGGAGACGGAAGCAGTGACATCAGCACTGAAATGGATATCTGAGACTTCTATAACAAGGGCAGTCATCATCACAGACGTGCAAGCCGTACTTCAGAAGGTACAGAAGAGATGGTTTAGATTTGAGTGGATAGCAGCTGTTAAGGCCTCAAACCTCCAGGGGTTGACATAGATATACTGTCCTGCTCATGCTGGAGTTCAAGGCAATGAAAGAGCTGATATCATGGCTTCACAAGCTTCCATCATGAGCACATTAGTGATGGATAGTGGTGGTCGAGCCAGTCTTGTATGTCATGATGTGATCTACAAATATTAAACTTTGCCCTGTCCCTGTGGATTGAATGTTTGCCATTTTTACTGTGTAGATTCTGAACAGCACCGGCCGGCCAGAGCGGAGACCATTGAGGCAGCATTGAACATATTCACCTCGGTTCTGATGTCCAAGATCCCACGCGTAGTACACCTGTTCTTTTCACCAGGGCAGCTGATATCCAACTAGCCAGCCACGGGTTTACACCACACTGCTGCAGACATATCATTAAAGTCCAAAAATCTACACGATAATATGCGTCTTCCGGGTCAAGTGCAACAACGAGTGTTACTTGTTTTGACTGGAAGTCCTCATTTGTTCATACGTAAAAGTGTTAGCGTTTCACCGGTCTCCTTCGCTGTTGTGTAATTGGCAAGGGTATCGGGTAGGATGTGCTCCCGTTCTATTCCCGACATGATTTTCCTGGCCACTACTTTCTCAAGTAATTTGCTATATACGAGTATAATCTGTGTGGTGATTATTCGATATCTGCTGAGAAGCGTGAAGTTCTTACCAGGTTAAGGCAGTGTGTACAGATAGCTATGAAGCCAGTACTCAGGCATAGATAACTTCTCTATTGTGTCATTGAACTCTTTCGCTACATGTCTTATCTCTGTCTTATCCAACTGCTTCACGTGGCAATATTATACTTCATCAAGTCCTGGGGTGGTGTTCTTGCTGGTACGTAGGCTTTTTGCTACATCAGTGACGAGGTCTACATAAGCCTCTTCCCTGCTGACCGCGTTTAAAATACTTTTTCGAAGTTTCTGGCATCTCTGTCCGTCTGGGCAACATATCGACTGGAAAAATCCAATACATTCCCTTTGTCTGTCTTCAGACGAACCCCTATGGTGTCTTGAATGTTGGGGTTAAGCTGGCTTGTAATTTTCGTTTCATCTTTCGATGCATGTGCTATAACGTCTGGAGGGTATTACCATTACCCACACCTGTAATAAACTCCTCCTACCGCTCGCTTTTTGACTTCATAGATAACGCTTTAAAAGATTTGGTGGCTTTGCGTTTTACCTAATTCTCATTTACCTAGTCGACATTAGTACATGTTCTCTTTCTAACTTCTCGCCACTCATTTTCGTCACTACTTGATTCCACCATGGTGGTTCGACAAAAGGGGATCTAGTGGTCTTGCGGTCGATCGACTTGCGCACATTGTCTGTTCATATGTATATCTGAACCTGTTTAGGTTTCCTGTGTCTGGTATGTTTTCATTTGGGTAGAAGAGCAACACATGGCAGTGGTCGCTCTCTTGTGCCCCTTCTTCTTCTTCTTCTTCTTATTCTGCGTTCGTTCTCAATCTCCCGCTACCAAGCCACGAACAGGGTTTCGCAAGTAGCAGGATGTAGTCCGGGGAACGGAATGCATTGTGTTGCTAGTTTACAGCTTCGCTGCGATATTTGCACCTTTTGGTTCAACACACCCGTCTTCGGCGGCACTTGTGCCCCTAATACGTCCCAGTATGTTGATGGAGGAACATCACTAGATATCAGTGCCAGGTCGATAACAACCGATAACACCATCCTTATACCCAGGCCAAGATGCTAGCCTTGTTGGACGTCCGTCGTTCACGACAGTGAGGTTTGTGTAGATCCTTCCTTAAGGCACAGTGCCAGAATGCGGTCGGATACAAATTTCTATCACTTGATTTTTTTTCCATTGCTTCATGGACACAATACAGCCCACACCTCCTTTGCTTCCGTCGGTAGTGGGAACTATGGTGTAGAAAGGCATATTACCCTCATGATCTATAATCCCCTGTGCTAGTTTCTGTGATAGTTAGAATTTACAATTTTGATGTCTTAATTTCTTCCATGAACGCATTCTTCTTTCTGTGTATATAGATCGTAATTCACGTCACCTCATCATCTTAAAGATCTGTCCGGTTTGGAAGATCATCATCACATTAATAATAATAATAATAATAATGATAATGATAATAATCAAATAATAACAGTTCATATTAAAGCCGAATTAGGTTAGTGACGAGACCCGGCTGAATGAGTACGTACTATCTATGTTTCCATTTATTGTTTTGCTCGAAAACATTGACATGTGAGTAACCCAAAAAATATATTTTATTGAGAGTTTGCTATCGTGTAGTGGTTTATAACTGATGAATTAACTATAAACATTACTTTACTGATGAATTATTCATGAATTATTAAAAATAACTCACCATGGGCAAGTCAATTGAATTTTCCGACTATTAGACCTACTCTTGGTTTGAACATTTTTGTTAGTCTACCACACCACTGAATTTAAATGGCTGATCTTGCGAGAATCCAAATAGTGAATACTATATTAATCTTGATAGTATTCGTAGTTTTAATCAAGTATATTTTATAAATAAAAGCACTAAAAGTAACATAGACAAACATCAAACGTTTACTTTTTTTCAAAACTACTAAAAATATAAAAGAGTCAGTCAGCTAACAACTCCGACCCAAGAACTGAAGCTAGCTAAGCTGGCTAGTGACTCAGTCATTCAGGGACTACCAAACTAATCACTAATGAGTGGTTATTATTTATTATTTAGTGAATATTTAGAGCTAACGCTACGATTGAGGTTCTTACTCATTACTAGGTCTCAAGTTGCTGTGACTTGACACTGACAACATGATCAATAATATAATAAATAATGCCGAATTCAGAATTGTATTGAGTATTTCAAGTTGACTATCATTATCAAGTATCAATATCTGAATATCATTACATTGTAATCATTGTTGTCGTGAGCCAAAATTAGGATCTTATCTTAATAAACTTAGATATAGAACATCTAAATTAAATTCGTGTGTAAATCTTTCACTTTTAGGTGTAATTCACTTTCACTTTTTACTTTTGCATTAATTTATAATACTTTTTTATTATTTGTAACCGTTCTAACGGTTCTCCAGTACTTCTTTTCTATACAAACAATTGTATTTAATTTAAAGTAAAGGCAAAGTGATTCGGTCCAGATGATTCTAAATTGAATTAAAATAAGGCGGGTTTCATCTAAATGTCAACAATAGTCAATAATAATAGTATTAATTAAGTGATGATGAATCACACAATGACAATGTTAAATATAAACAACAGTCCAGGTAGGGGATTAAAAGTGGCTTGTGATAGTTATCTATACATGTTTAGGTGATTTTTTTTTTCGTTCGCCTTATTTATCTATTCCCCAAGGTGGTGTGCGTTGCACTGTGGTTTTTATTTTGTGCCTATCAGTATCAGCCCAGTGCATCCGACTTCAGCATGCGTTTTATGTAAGAATCTGCTTCCTCCTGCATTTTCTAAGGGTTTGCTTCACTGTGGTATCGCCAGTGCTATGATGGGAATCGAACTCAGCACCTTCGGTTGTGAGTCGTGTCACTTAACCACTATCCCACGCCGTTCTCTGTTTAGGTGATGAAGCCACTTCTCTTAATCAAATCTTAATGTACTATGATCCAGGAAGGAAGCACACAAATCATTGTTTCTGGTCACTAACATACTCATTTTCTGTTTGTCTTGTTTACTTTCCACTCCATATCAAGTATAAGGTGGCCCACAACCTCATTGTTTCACCTGACCAAAAACATCATGGATGCAGTGCTGGAGCTGCAGCTTAAGGCCTCACAATCCGCAGGGGCCTTAACAAATAGTACACATTTTTTTACAGCTAAAGATAATAAAATGAACTGAAAACAAAACAAAAACCTTGGAAGCCAGGCTGCAATGAAATCAGCCCATTCCAGGGATATCTATGAGGAAGTTGTGGTGGGAGTTTTGGCCAGTATATTTTGTTTGACTCTGACTAACATATCTTGACTTGGTTCGTTCTCAATCTCCCGCTACCAAACCCTGAAAGAGCTTAAGTAGCAGAATGTAGTTCAGAGAATGGAATGCGATGTGTCGTAGTTTACAGCTTGACTGCGATATTTGCACCTTTTGGTTCAACACATCCAACTCCAGCAAGCATTTTTTTAGTACCGGGTTAGCATTCCGTCTTTGATCCCTTCTTCTTATCCAGTCTGCCCTGCTGCAGCCTGTTATCCAGGATCACCGCATGGAGGTGTAAAATGGTATGGTTCGCTGGCCCTGACGCTAGCAGTCAACTATGGCTTGCTGACCACTGCAGCTCATGCACTGCTCGACTAACATATCTGATCAGTATGTTTTGTCTGACCAGACGTTAGTCTCCTCTCCCCATGGTGAAAAAGGTGAACAAACATTTGTGAGCAGCAGGCAGTATATAGTTGATATTACACATATTTATTACCAATTATGTTGTTGATTCTTTGAGAGTTTCAATCTGCGATGAATTGCGAGGTTCCTCTATCTTTGTATCTAATTTTGTATTTGTTGTAAATATATTTTTTATTATATGCAGACATGAATTGTTCTCCTTCTTTCAGCTTATTAACAATTGGGCTTTATATTTTGATGATTTTACCTGATTTGTTCATATTGACTTATATTAATTCTTACTTGGGTTAGAATAGAAATATATTAGTAATTCATTTACACTGTCATACACTGTCATCACAAACTCTCTAGACACATTGGCGAAGCTGCTGCCATATTTACTCGTCTCATAACACATGTTAGGGAAAACCAGAAATTTACAACTAAGGCCATGGTTTATAATGTCTGTGTCATAACCGTGCTCCTATATGGTAGCGAAATATGGTAACCTATGATAAACAAGAGCAAAGGCTTAACACCTTCCATTTATGATGCCTGTGATCCATCCTTGGCATTACACGGAGGGACAAAGTCACAAATATGGAGGTACATTCTAGCACCTGTCTCTCAAGCAAGTAAACTCTCCAGCAAAGAATATGATGGCTTGGTAATGGTCACCACTTGGATGATGGTTATATCCCCAAAAATATTCTCTGTGGACAGTTGGTGCATGGTAGAAGTACAGTTGGCCAACCACAGTTAAGGTTCAAGATGTGCCTAAGTGGAACATGAAGACACTGAGCATTCTGGAAATACAAGCTTCAGATTGATCCAAGTAGAAATGTACCCTGAAGAGCCACTTCAGACATGATGAAAAAATCTTGCAACATGCAGAAGTGAAAAGACGACGCTAAAAGGAAAACAAAAAAACTGAGTAAGGAGTTACCACTACAAGATCACATCATTCTATAGTCGGTCATAACTGAAAGAGGCTACTATGAACTAACGACATGCTGTTAATTTTTATGTCATTCATTTATTTATATTTCCTTTCTTATTTTCCAGTCAAATTTATATTTCCAGCTGTGTCTAAAGAGTCTGAAAGTCTCTATAAAACCAAAATGTCTGAGGATTGGGGAGATTTGATTGCTCAGCAAGAAACAGGTCTGACGTCAAAGGTAAAAAAAAAGGAAAGCTCCTATTTACATGCCTTGTGGCACATTGGGAAAATGGCGTTAGACCCATATTTTGTTCACCAACAGTACACTTAGGGTGATGTGGTGAGCATCATGCTGGCCACCGTTACTTCGTTGATTTGATCTGGTAACCAATTTTTTAGGCTAGGTCGAACCTGGAGCAGCTTGCGATAAAAAAAATCTCCTGCATCAATTAAGGATTGAACATAGATTCGGGATCAAGACGCTGAGCAGTGCATGAGCTGCAGTGGTCAGCGACCCATAGCTGACTGCTAGCGTCAGGGCCAGCGAACCAAAGCTGCCAAGACCCTTCTACACCTCCACGTGGTGATCCTGGATAACAGGCTGCAGCAGGGCAGACTGGCTAAGGAGAAGGGATCGAAGAGGGAATTCTAACCCGGTACTCAAATAATGCTTGCTGAAGTCGAATGTGTTGGACCTAAAGGTGCAAATATCTCAGTCAAGCTGTAAACTACGACACAACACATTCCGTTCTCTGGACTACATTCTGCTACCTAAGCCCTTTCAGGGTTTGGTAGCGGGAGATTGAGAACGAACGCAGAAGAAGAAGAAGAACATAGATTCTTAGATGGGCAGTCAGTGCACTAACCATTGTGCTACCGTGGCTCCACGTCACAGGTAATAACATTTAAATGTAGGGTTAACCTTTACTTATTTATTTTACAATTTCAAAACCTAAATATTTGTGTTTGCTGATTGCTTTGAAAATTATAATTATGAATCTCACAAACAAAGTCACTGATATAAAATTGAATGGAAATACATTACAGAAGGTAAAACATTTCACCTATTTAGACAGTAAAATGGCACAGAAGGATGTTGACATAGCAAGTGAAATCTCTACTCGAATCACCTTGGCCGTACTTGTTTCAACCAGTTAACAAATATCTGGAGGTTGAAAACACTGAGCAAATACATCAAACTGCTGCAGAAAGGTGCAAATATGGCATTTGAGCTGTAAAATAGCGACAACGCGTTCCGTTCTCCGGACTACATACTGCTACTTGCAAAGTCCTGTTCAAGGCTTTTATAGTGGGAGATTGAGAATGAATGCAGAAGACGAAGAAGAAATCTCATTATGCAGTTTATTCTGATTGATGTGTTCCATTGTGAGGATTTATAGTGGTGAGGATTAAACTTTGCTTGCCCATGCAGTGTATATGCTAGGTTTTTATTTTACCTGATAGACAACAAAACCTACGTCTAACCAAAGTTTTGAACCTGTGTCCTCTTGATCAGAAGACCAGTGTCGAAACCATTCAGCCATCGCTTTTCCCTATTAATTAAGTGAAGATAGGAAACCAAGAGATAGATTTGCATGAAAATGAAGTGGAGTGTACATGTAAAATAACCGAGACCTGATGGATGTATCAATGGAGCACAAAAAAAGTAACTTTTTCAAAAAACTTCTTGAAACAACAATTTGTTTTGCGTTTAATAAAAAATAAATTCTGTTTTACTTATGATTTTAAAGAGATCTTTGAAATTCTCTTTATTTCATATTTAACGGATTCACCTACATGGAGCTGATATTTTTTTAGGAAAACTGACCAGTCAATTTTTGTGAATGCATACACAAAGGAGTATTTTCAAATATTCCTAAATTATTCATGTGTTTCCTTGCAGAAGTTTATACATTTTATTTTTAGGAAAACTGACCCGTCAATTTTTGTGAATGCATACACAAAGGAGTATTTTTTACCATTTCAAATATTCCTAAATTATTCATGTGTTTCCTTGCAGAAGTTTATATATTTTATTTTTCATTTAAAGAATAGTTTCTACATGCATCATGGGTTATCGGTGAAAATTAGTAGTATTTTCATACTTGGATCATATGTTTTGGGCACTATTTCAACTTCACATGTCTGTAGTAAAATGTGGGTGCTGAGAAAACCACTGCACCTAGGTGAAACTTTTAGAACATCTTCCCATATAGATTACCTTCAATGAAAAGCCATTGCTTACTTAATTTTTGTGTGTCGAAAACTGAATAATTAGCTAGTGTAGTGAGAACATAAAAATACAACATTTTTATAAATAACAACAACTTGCACAACTATAATCCGTCTCACAAAAATGATCATATCCACAGGTTAAATGTTGGCATTACATTGTCTTCTGTATTTCATTCTGTTCTGTCTGTTGTATAATTTGTTGTATTTCAGAAAGCCCTAAGTATCAATTTCAGAGCGGAGGCACAAGCACTGAGGGCGGCAGTGAAAGAAATGGTGACACACAGTGAAAATGAGAGCCATATAGTCCTGCTGACAGATGCTCTCACCGTAGTCACAGCGCTAAAAAGCCAGAAAAACACTGAGCTCAATGACTTAAGAGCAGCACTCTGCAAACTGTGCCAGCAGTCCGCACCAAAAAGGGTAGTGGTACAGTGGGTTCCGTCACACTGCAACATCCAAGGCAACGAGGAGGCAGACAGACTGGCAAAAGAAGGTGCAAGACTACCACAAACAGATACCAATATGACGTACGAAGAGTCAAAACGGCTTATCAAAGCCAGATACATGACCAAATGGGAAACCGAACATACTGGTTACACCAAAAACGATGCCTATTACCAGTTGAACCGAAGAGAGCAGGTCGTTGTCTTCGGACTTCGCACTGGCCACAACAGACTGAGGTACCACCTATTCAACAAATTGAAGATAGGGTGTACCGACGAATGCCCGTGCGGTACTGGTAAAATGACCGCTGAACATCTGCTGCAGAACTGCCCGACATACGAGGACCAGAGAGAGCAGATGTGGCCATTACCAGTGGAACTGCAAGACAAGCTCTATGGCAGTGGCGAGAGCCTCAGGATGACCGCCGCTTTTTTCGAAAAAATAATGGTTACTGTCTGACTGCGTACGAAGAAGAAGAAGAAGAAGAAAGCCCTAAGTGAATAGCTAGTGTAGTGAGAACATAAAAATACAACATTTTTATAAATAACAACAACTTGCACAACTATAATCCCACTCACAAAAATGATCATATCCACAGGTTAAATGTTGGCATTACATTGTCTTCTGTATTTCATTCTGCTCTATCTGGTGTAAAATTTGTTGTATTTCAGAAAGCCTTAAGTGAAGATAAATAGGTGACAACTAAGTGATTTTGGGCTTAAGTCTTACATAAGACCTAGGGATTATAATAGATCATACAGTTAAAGTGAGTTAGCAAGTCCAGGTAGCAGTGAAAAAGGCAAATGCAATGTTTGGTATGATAACAAGAAATATTAAACATATGAAATTAACGCATTGAAGAATAGATTGGATGCGCATGGCTTTTAGAGCAAGGAAATGTAAATAAAACTGATTGTATACAGACTTTGTAGAGTCTTCTAAACCAGTATAAAGACGATAAGTTAAGAGAAAAAATATGCTTCCAGAAAATGATATTCAAGTGTGGATGAGTCGGCACTTGAGATAAGAAGTTGTTGAGATCCATGATCATTTGCAATTTGCCGTGGCATATTTTTTTTTTTTTTTGCGTTCGCCTTATTTCTCTATTCCCCAAGGCGGTGTGCGTTGCACTGTGGTTTTTATTTTGCGCCTGTCGGCCCAGTGCATTCGACTTCAGCATGCATTTTATGTTAGGGCCTGCTTTCTCCTGCATTTTCTAAGGGTTTGCTTCCCTGGGGTAACGGCCGGTGCTGTGGTGGGGATCGAACCCAGCACCTTCAGTTGTGAGCCGTGTCACTTAACCACTAGCCCACGCTGTCCCCAGCATGGTATATGATAATGAGAACACTGCCCCACAGAGAGCATGTCGTAGGAGGCGACTATCTGAGTGACATGGCATAACACCAGCCATGGTTGTGTGGTTTGTTAAGAGCAGCATAGATAGCGCCTAACAGTCTGCGAGTCTACTTTGCTCTAGTGTTTGAGTCTATTAAGATGAACTCACACATTGGTTAACCACACTGCATGGCACTTGTCACAACATAGTGGAGTAATAGCCTAGCCCGCTAAGCAGGAAATCTTCCAGGCCACATCCAGCTCACGTCATACAATATACAGGCTACAACCTGCACAGGAACATCTGCCCCTGTAGAGATACAGGCTGACTAAGACTAAGATATGATAATGAGTTCTAAATTGTTTATGTGAAACATCATCTCACTCAGTCGCTCTTCTTCTACGCATGGGGTGGATAGGTCTATACTTGCGATCGAGTGTACAGACAGATGATTGGCCTCTTTTGTTAGGTGAAACTTGCAACATGTTTTCTTTTCTAGGTTAATGCTTTGAATATCAGGAAGGATAACGCACCATCAGGGGAGAAGGAAGCAAAAGAGCCCATTTCTGAAGCCAAAGCCATTGCTGACTCTAGTATTTTACCTGCAAAACAGGAGAGTGAAACCAAGGCAGGTGATGCGAAGGAAGAAAACACCAAGGAGGGTGAAGTTAAGGAGGAAGGAGATGAAAAAGGTGAGTTATTAGGCAACTACATAGTAGGTCACAACACAGAACCAAGGTTGAAAAGACTAGAACTACTGTAACATTCCTAGCATGTAGTACAAAAATGACTGAAGAGGGTTGTGCATCGAACCAACAACCTCATCATGTAAAACAATTGCAATGAAATGTTTTGATACAGGCTTGCTATAGCGGGAGCCCTATGCTTCACTTGGAGCAATAAGGTGAATCAATTAAATCCTTAATAATCTAGTCGTCTCATCTTTTGCCGTAACCCTAAGAAGTCAAAGGGGTATCACATTGTGCTGCTGCTTATTCAATGTGTGAGTGGTGTGTCTTAAGCATGTTTCTAAGCGGACGAGGCCAAACCCTCTCCTGGCTAAGTGATCAAGTATCGACCCAGTATTTGTGCTTAGTCTTTTTTGTTTTGGTTTGACTTCGTTCATTCTCAATCTCCTGCTACCAAGCCCTGAAAGGGCTTAAGTAGCAGAATGTAGTCCAGAGAACGGAATGCGTTGTGTCATAGTTTGCAGCTTGACTGCGATATTTGCACTTTTTGGTCCAACACATCCAACTTCAGCAAGCATTTTTTGAGTACCGGGTTAGCATTCCCTCTTCGATCCCTTCTCCTTAGCCAGTCTGCCCTGTTGCAGCCTGTTATCCAGGATCACCGCGTGGAGGTGTAGAAGGGTCTTGGCAGCTTTGGTTCGCTGGCCCTGACACTAGCAGTCAGCTATGGGTTGCTGACCACTGCAGCTCATGCACTCTTTTTTGTTTTCATTTTCTGGGCTGTTTTCTTCAGGCACGTACAATTTAGGTTTTACATAACCCTTTGCAGTTGAATATCGAAATGAGCAGGCTGTTAACTGCTGTTTTTGGCAAAAAATTCACAAAATAATATTCCTTTCCCCAGCGCAGAAAGCATAATCACTAAAAGACCCTAGAGCCTTCAGCTACATGACAACAGGGACACACCTTTCTTTTTGAATATCAGAATTCCAAGTATTCAAGCTCAATTGATCTTCATGTATCAGCTTTATTGACTTTGAAGTGATCTCTCCTGTCATAAGTTTCAATGTTGTCTCCAAAGTTAACTTTTCTGCTCCTACATTTATGTGATCTTCAAAGTAAATATTCTCACCCTGGTTTGATTTTGTTCTCATGTTAATTTTTCGCGCTCATGTTTTATTTTGTACCAAAGTTAATTTTTCTCACTCCTGTTTCTTATTTCCCCCAAGTCAATAATTCTCACTCCAGTATTATGTTGTCCGAAAATTAATTTAATTCCCAGTTTTATGTTGCCCCCAAATTCATTTTTGTTACTCCTGTTTTATGTTGCATCCAAATACATTTTTCTTGCCCAGGTTTCTTGTTGTCCTCAAGTTAACCCTTTAGATATGGAGATCACCGTAAGATGTTATCAGACGTTGCCTCCATTTTACGGAAATTACCTTCAAGAGTGCTGCCTCTTTACTTGTTATCCTGGTATTTAAACAGGCAAGTTATTGTCTGTTGGAGGTAGCTGAAGGCTTTGACTATAGTAAGTAAAGTAAAGTATCCCATAGCATTACTGCCGTAGGGGTGTGAGGTGTTAGCGATCTCACATTTCAAAGGCTCGGCTATATGAGGGCGGTAGCCATCTCCTCTCCCTCGCCGCTTTTACTTCTCGGACTGAACCGGTACCCATTTAAGGCTGGGTCGACCCGGGAGCCATTGCGGTCTGAAAAAAAAACATTACCGCCTCAACTGGGGAATGAACCCAGGACCACTCAGATGCGAAGCCAGCGCGCTAACCACTTCGCTATGCGGCTCCACGACTATACATAATAGGTATTATACACTTTCTGCAGCTTACTAGGCCTGGGGAATGTACCAAAAATTTTAAACTAGAATTTTTTAAATTTTGTCTGGGCAGCAGCCGTTAAGCCTACTCTTTTCGATTTTTAACTCCCAAGGGATTTTTAACATGTTCAACATTTTCAACTGTGAGTCAAACCCATGACCTCCACCACCTGAGGCGGACACCTTACCTCAAGACAACTGAGCTACCTCTTTTGTTTTAGTAGTTGGTTGCATATGTCACCTTAAGATGATTGTCTATCATTCACATGTTTTGTCATGAAAATAGGTGGAGTGTTTTGTGTCATTATGATATCACTGAAAATACAGTGAAACATAAATGAAGTCATCGCAAATGGATAAACAACGTTAGGAAGATAATTTATAAGATGATTCAAGTATGTTTTACCTGATTTGGAAGGTGATACAGAGAGTGTTGAATTCAGATATAGTTGAATTAGATAGTGCAAATATTTTAGATTTGTTGTCAAATGTCAGTAGTACAAAATTCTTTTTCGTTCATTCTCAATCTCCCACTACCAAGCACTGAAAATGACTTTGATAGTAGCATGATGTAGTTTGGAGAATGGAATGCGTTGTGTCATGGTTTACAGCTTGACTGCGATATTTGCACCTGTCGGCCCAACACATCCGACTTCAGGAGGCATTTTTGAGTACTGGGTTTTGCCTTCCCTCTTCGATCCCTCCTACTTAGCGAGTCTGCTCTACTGCATCCTGTTACCTAGGATCACTGCGAGGAGGTGTAGAAGGATTCTTGGCAGCTCTGGTTCGCAGGCCCTGACGCTAGCAGTCGGCTATAGGTTGCTGACCGCTGCAGCTCATACGCTGCTCAGCATCTTGATTCCAGTGGTACAAAATGAGAACCATTTGAGTTTACAGGTGATGGTGGAAAAAGGAAATTAATTGGAAGATGTTTTGCTATTGATGAAAATTATACAAAAGTCAACCTTGCAGTCATGTTTCATAGAAATTCCATCATAAATAAACACGTCAATAATTTATGACGTAATTGTGCTTTTATTTTGTTGATGACACTTTTTCATTTTTCAAGTAGTGTCATGCCAATACAGACAACAAGCCGCACCAACAAACAAAAGAAAGGAAACAAAAATATTACAAACTCATAACTTCAGCATGAAATAATTCTGAATAGATCCATTGCAGATATGTTTCATCATAATTTAGGATATGCAATAATTGTAGAAAACTGGAAATTTCTCCATTCTGTGTTGCCAACCAGTGATTTTCTGCTGCAATTAAGGAGTTAATCTTTCTCTCCTCAGTTTTATTTTATCATCAAGTTTTTGTTTGATGCCCAGTTTACTCTTTTGTATGCCCTGAAAAGGGTGTTGAGTTGTAGTAGCTTTTCTCACATCGCGAGCATGCTGATGACTGCGGTTGTGCTATGCTTGGTTTCAACTGTGTGGCGCTCACTACTACAGGGATCATGTCGATCCACATCTCTTCAGCCTAACACCTTGAAAAAGCTTGTTTCCAGGGAACGCTACATGGAAGAGAGAGAGTGGTCTTGGTCAGTGTGTTGTGCTTGACTGGACTAGTGTCTCAGTTCCCCACATTATCCTCAAGTTAGATCTATAACAACATTTTTTCCTTTTCTTTTCAGCTGTATCAAAACCTGACCTGTCCCTGCTCCAAAAGCTGCTGCACTCCGGGCTTGTGAATTCAAAATCGGACATTGAGATACTTAGAAAAGATCCAACTTCACCTTTGCACTCGGTCAAATCATTTGAGGCTTTACATCTGTAAGTGTACCTACTTCCTAATTCACCATACAACGTATGCACCAACAGCTCTAACAAAGTAATTTCTGTGTCTCGTCTTAATGAGACAGGCTGCATTGCCCTGTGCATCCATCTTCAGCATACATTTGTGAGATTTCATGTAGGATAGAGGCATGATGCTTCTGCTTCAGTTGTATCAAGCCCGAGATCAAGATGCTGAGCAGTATCGGCTAGCGACCCAAAGCTTACTGCTAGTGACAGGATCATATAGCCAGTACTGCCAAGATCCTTTTATACCTCCGCGCAGTGATCCTGGATATCAGGCTGCATTAGGGCAGACTGGCTAAAGAGAAGGAATCGAAGATCAAAAATGTCCGCTGACGTCGGATGTGTTGGACCAAAAGGTGTAAATATTGCAGTCAAGCTGTAAACTACAACACAACGCAATCCGTTCTCAAGACAACATCCTGCTACTGACAAAGTCAGCTTGGTTGCTGGAGATTGAGAATGAACGGGGAAGAAGGAGAATTATCAAGCTCATGCTGTTAGTTGAGAAAAGACAAGGCAAGAACTCACACCTTCAACAGAATGGTTATTCCAGCCATGGTATATGGCTGCGAGGAATTTCACAAACATAGAAATCAGGTGACGAACCATCTTCAAGGATGTTTAAGATGTTGTTTTGCTACGTAAATGCAGATGGTCCGGGCGAATGCCAAACAACAGATTGACGCATCGAGTGCTGGTGGCGCTACAACATTAAGTGCCCACGGGGACATCCACCAATATGATGGTCTGAATGAAACCTTTGGTCCAACATATTACTCCAAGGCAGTAAAAGACCAAAATGAGTTTAAAAATCATTTGACTGCTTAGCATCATAAACCTGATATGCCTAATTGAACACTAGGATTACAGACAGAATGTTTGCATGTTTAATTATATTATCTATAATATCATTGCTAATTGAAAGATAATGTGTATATTATAGAACTATCCCTGTTATATGGAAGTGAATAAGGGACGCCGTGGCTTAGTGGTTAAGTGACACGGCTCACAACCAGAAGGTGCTGGGTTCGATCCCCATCACAGCACCGGCCGTTACCCCGGGGAAGCAAACCCTTTGAAAATGCAGGAGGAAGCAGACCCTTACATAAAATGCATGCTGAAGTCGGATGCACTGGGCCGACAGGCGCAAAATAAAAACGCAGTGCAACGCACACCGCCTTGGGGATTAGAGAAATAAAGCGAACGCAAACAAAAATAAAAAAATATGGAAGTGAATCATGGAGAATCACCAACCAAATAAGATCAATGGTAGCCACAGAGATGTATCTTTACAAAAGAATTTTTAAATGCCATGTACAGCAAAGAAAACTAGTGAGCTTGGGCTGAGAGAGGCCATGTGCAAGTCCATCTTCCTGCACTCGTCAGAAAAAAGCAACCATCTTTGTTTTGGCATATGGAGAAGAGCAGGGTTGGAATAAACTGTAACAAGTGACAAACTGTTGGAGAAATGGATACTAACATGTTAATTACAAATGAAGATGGTGCCAGATATGACTGCCTATGACTGTACAGTCCTTCTTCTTCTGCGTTCGTTCTCAATCTGCTGCTACCAAGTCCTGAACAGGGCTTTGGAAATAGCTGAATGTAGTCCGGAGAACGGAATGCGCTGTGTCGCTAGTTTACAGCTTAACTCATTCACTCCCAAATATTTTGGACCTCTGGACACAATTTTATTTTTATGTAAAACTGAAAAACAGCATCACTTAGTTGCGATCTATTTGTCTTCAATAGACGTTCACTAAAATAACACGTATTATATACCAAACTGTTCACAATTGAGGCTAGAATAGAATGGAATACATATATTTTACAAATGCAGGTGTAAATTTGTGTTTGATGAATTAAAGTTGCATAATCATTTGTTATTTAAAAAAATTATGAACAAAAATGTTCCCCTCATCAAAACATTATTCAGCTCTAAACCAATATACAAATAACGTAATGAATTTCTATTGACGGAAATCCTCAAAGGACGATGTTCTGAAAGTTGCACCTAATTTGGTGCGGTTGTTTTCACAGTATTTACATTTTACTGAAGGCACGTGAAGTTGAAAACGTGCTAAAAAATAAAAGCTCCGATCAACATCAGCATGAGTGTTTACAATTTACGCGCACACGGAAAGAATGTTCCTGCTGTATTCAAAATATATATACACACATTAATATTATACACACTAGAATGATTGTGTCGGATCTTGAACCTTTACTGAATTTGTGAACTGTTATTACCATTGCTTGAGACAAAAGAGGGCACCGCCCCTTCGTCAGTAGACTTGGTTTTACTTTCATCGCTCGACGTGGAACTAAGACTAGGTAAATAAATTGAAACAGCGCTATCATAACGATCGATATCTTCAACATCACTACCATTAGCAATAATATAATCTATCTATTCCTGAGCTTGTACTGAAAAAACTCTATTTGGTGTGGCTGAAGGTGCATAGGATAGCTTCAAAGTTGCTCTCCGAAAAAAAATTATATTTTCCAAGTTACGAAACTAAACATTTTTTCAACGAAACTCAAACTAACTCTTCCGGAATGAAAAAGTGCAAAATCTGGACTTCCGCCAATAACCAGAATAAAACATTTAGGAGAACTAGGAATGGGAAAATATGTGATTTTGTGAACACAGTAACAAAAGCCGATACACCGGCTTCTGGGTTTTCTAGAAAAAACCGGAAGCCGTTGTATCGGCTCGTGGGAGTGAATGAGTTAACTACGATATTTGCACCTTTCGGTTCGACACATCCGTCTTTGTACAGTCCTATCTAAGCGTCACAAACTCTGCTGCATGTGGGGCTCACATGAATAGTATCTAATTATCTCGCTGTTTTTTGTGTGTGTGTTGCAGTGATAATTCTCAACTCGTTGATGCAAGCATTTGAAAGGACACCATATGTTAAGTTTGTAACTTGCCATCAGCTCTTTGTTAATTTATAGAAGATGTACCAAATTTAATGTCATTCTTCACAACAGGAAACCAGAACTGCTGAATGGTGTCTACGATATGGGTTTCAACGCTCCTTCCAAAATTCAGGAATCTGCGCTACCAACATTGCTAGCGGATCCGTAAGTAAATGGCAGCTCCATTTTAATTCTGTACAGATTGTTTTTATTTTCAAAGCTTCTTGTACTTCTAGAGTTTTCCACGCTAGATGATATTTCTCAGGTAGCTGATCGCAGTGATGGCTGTAGTTAAGAAAGTGAGCCTTAGTCCTCCTCACTGGTATTGCAATGTAAGGTTTCTCAGTAGACTCACCACTAGGAAAATCACAGTATCAATCTCCACCTAGTTGGTAAGGCTACTATAAGAAAGCCTATTTCCAAATGCACAGATTGATGTAAGATGTGGTCTTGGTCAGTATGTTTCACCTGAACCTGGCTCTAGCCATCGCACCATGTCATTCATGCAGATACCAGAGATCCTACTTTCAAGACAATCTAAATTTAGCTTTGACAAAAGATAGTCAAAGGTCAAGGCAGTCCCACAACTTGTGGGAGTGGCCAGCTTCCTTTAGCACTGTCTTTCCTTCCCCAGCAGCAAGTCAGGTACCCATTTACATCTTACTTGACTGGAGTATGCTCGTAATGGGAGTTGAACCCTGTACCTTTGCCGTATCTTTAAAGATATACTTTTGCTTTTATTAAAGATGTTCATTTAAGTTAAACATTTTGTAGTGTTCGTTGCGCCACTTACTACCAGTAGATTAGTTTAAAAAAATACAAACATGATGTAGCATCCTCTCTCTCTATCAGTATTTGGCTTGGCGTCGTGGTTCTCAATCTCCCGCTACCAAACCCTGAAAGGGCTTAAGTAGCAGAATGTAGTCCAGAGAACGGAATGCATTGTGTTGTAGTTTACAGCTTGTCTGCAATATTTGCACCTTTCAGTCCATCACATCCGACTTCAGCAAGCATTTTTTGAGTACCGGGTTAGTATTCCCTCTTTGATCCTTTCTCCGCCTCTATCAGTGTTTGAGTGTCTTTTTTTAAATATAATCTTCTTCTTCTATGTTTGTCCAGAAAAGGATGTTGTGTCATAGTACATCCTGTTTCCAGGGCCGTCACTCAAAGACAGACTAGGGTTGTGGTCAGCTCTGGTTTGCTGACCCTGATGCAAGTATTCTGCTATGTGTTGCTGACTGTTGTTAAACATGTCTATTAAAATGGACTCGCACATCAGTTAACCACCTTCCATAGTGGAGTAATAAGCTGCTCAATAAGCCCGCTAAGCAGGCTCCTCCTGGCTACATCCAGCTCATACCATAGATGGGACCTGCACATGGGCATCCATCCATCCCATCAACTAAGATCCACATGAAGGACATTTGCAGCTGGGGAATAAAGAACGTTTGTTCCTGCAATTGTCTCACACTGTAAACGCTAGGTTTGTATTTAACCTCTAATGAAAAAAAATGTATACCAGAGGTTTTGAATGTATATCCTTGTTATCAGAAGAGTGTCACGCAAACCGTTCATTCAGCTGCTTCTTTTTTTTTTTTTTTTTTTGCGTTCGCCTTATTTATCTATTCCCCAAGGCGTGTGTGCGTTACACTGTGGTTTTTATTTTGCGCCTGTTGGCCCAGTGCATCCGACTTCAGCATGCATTTTATGTAAGGGTCTGCTTCTTCCTGCATTTTCTAAGGGTTTGCTTCCCCGGGGTAACGGCCGGTGCTGTGATGGGGATCGAACCCAGCACCTTCTGGTTGTGAGCCGTGCCACTTAACCACTAGGCCACGCCGTCCCCATCAGCTGCTTCTAAAAGATACTGAAAAACAGAAATGATATTGTATGGAAAATATGACCTTCATCAATTCTGTAAACACTTCTCCAAACTTGACCATTTGAAACCAAACCACAGATTTTTTGGTGTTGTGCACGTACCTTTATTTGAAGGTCTGTATAAGACGAATTTGCTTGGATATTGTGTGAAAACATAGTGATGTCAGAAAATGCGCAAATTTCTGGAGTTACCTTAAAATGACGGTACATAAATTGAACTCATTTTGTACAGTTTGTGATTGTTTTCAAAATGAAAAGGAGTGTAAACAATTTGAGAAATGGCTGTTCTAAAAGGCTAACAACATAACTAACTGCTGAACATATTCTCAAGGTTTTGGAGGCTGATAAAGATTTTGATGGTGCTTATTCTGAAAATGACAGAAGGAATCTCATGATTATTTGAATGACACTATGTGTGAATTGGATTATGATCAAGCTAGATCTGTGCCTAGTACTTTGAGTGATCAGGTTACTGTCTGTAGGCATATCCCACAAAATGTATCAGTTAAATTTAAATACAGGATGGTATTCCACAATATATCTCACAAGCTACTTGTATAGCAAGTAGGAACATGGTAGATGATCATGTCAGTCAATATCTTCTTTGACGTTCATCCCGAAAAGGAAGTTTATGATATTGTGTCGTAGTTTACAGCTAGGTTGTGATATCTGCACCTTTTTTATGACACATCCGATTTTAGCACATCATTTTTTGGACCAGGTTTGCCTTCAATCCCTAATCTCTTAGTTAGGCTGCATGGTTGCAGTCTGTTTCCAGGGCTGCCACTTGGAGGCGGAATAGGGTCTTGGTCAGTTATCGGTCACTGACCCTGATGCAGGCAGCCAGCTATTAGTTGCTGCTGCATTTTTGGCACCAGGTCAGTCATTGTGAGATAGAATAATTAAAATAGAGCGCATAGTTTTGTCAGAGTAACTAGCTTTGCTTCAGAGGTGTCTGTCTTGAGCGCATTTTTGAGAATAGAATACAGACTGGATGGCCAGGGTTTGAATGGTTAATCACAACTTGGATTATAGTCACCTTTCTGTTCTTCTTGCAGGCCATGCAACATGATAGCCCAAAGTCAGAGTGGTACAGGCAAGACAGCTGCTTTTGTCCTCACTATGTTGAGCAGAGCTGACATTTCAAAGAAATATCCACAGGTAAGTGGTGGCCTGACCAGTATTCATATTTTCTTTATACTCTTTCAGACATCAGTTTGGCTTGGCTTCGTTCGTTCTCAACCTCCCACTACCAAACCCTGAAAGGGCTTAAAGTAGCACAATGTAGTCCAAAGAACGGAATGTGTTGTGTCATAGTTTACAGCTTGACTGCGATATTTGCACCTTTCGGTCCAACACATCCGACTTCAGCAAGCATTTTTTAAGTACCGGGCTAGCATTCCCTCTTCGATCCCTTCTCCTTAGCCAGTCTGCCCTGCTGCAGCCTGATATCCAGGATCACCGCATGGAGGTGTAGAAGGGTCTTGGCAGCTCTGTTTTGCTGGCCCTGATGCTAGCAGTCAGCTATGGGTCGCTGACCACTGAAGCTCATGCGCTGCTCAGCATCTTGATCCCAGTTGACATCAGTTTGATCAGCATGAACATCTTCTATCCACTTGTGTCGTTAGATGTCATGGGGAGAATAAGTTTTTTCTCATGTGCGATCTTTGTCGCTGATGTTTCTTAACCCTTAAATTCCGACCCGCCAAATGATGTGTCGATTAGGCAGCCACGGAATTACATTAAGCTAAATAGCGTGGCTCGCACTCTTTGCAACGTATTAAATGTATTTAATATGGGTTTAATCCAAATCCAGCAAGTATAAACCCACAACAATGCCATTTCAGATTCCATTTCTAGAGCGTGAGTTAACATTATTATCAATTATGTACTACTAAATTAAAAAATAAAAATGTAAACAAAGTTATTTTGTTTACTTTTTTTACTTGAAGAAATGGCGTCCTCCCTCCCCATTCTCGTGGGACACGATTTTCGGCAGTACGTGTCTCACAGATAATTCAACCATGACTTGAAATAGACAGACATGTAGATAAAGAAATATTTAGCATGGACAGTTCTAATTCGGAAGGAAATATTCATAATAAATTGTTATCGGAAAGTGCGTCAGTGATATTTTGTTTCCATGAAATGGGCGTTGTCGCTCGAAATGTACAACGCCAAGTTTTAAATATTTTTATTTCCTATCCAACATTTTAAACTACTGCAACGTCATTTCCTGTTCCTGTCCTTTTAAGCATCTTACGGCGTGGTTTGGTAAGCTTTTGAGAATTAATTTGGCACATTTTGTTCAATAATCTAACGAAAGTAGCGATTTTTTTCAACTTTTTTTTTCATTTGAAGAAATGGCTTCCTCTACCAATTCTCGTGGTGCACGATTTTCTGCTGTTCAGGCCACTAAGATGATTCAAATCTGGGCTGAAGAAGATACAGATGACATGACTTCTGACACTGACAGTGAAAGTTCTCATTCAGAAGAAGAAGGGGATGTTAGAAATACATCATTGTACAGTGCCACCAGGGATAGTTCGAGTGAGCAAGAGGAGGAGTCTCTCATCCATAGTAGAGGAAAGGGTAAAGGTCCTATGCCTAAGAGAGGACGAGGAGCAAGGTCAAGATCTGTACTTGATAGGAATCCTGGTCCTAGGCCTAGTACTAGTACCAGCAGTACAGTAGATCCATCTACAGTGTCTCCTGTCCCAATGGCAACTACTAGGGCAGACGCTCAGGTTAGTGATGAAGGGCAATGGAGGGAGGTATTTGAGGGCAGCACAGACAATACCTTTCGGTTTATTCCACCTCAGCCAAGAATCCCTGGTGTCAATCCTGACATTATTCCAGAGAATGCATCACCCTTATTTTGCTTTAAAGCTTTATTTACTGATGCCATTATGGAAGACCTTGTCAGGTCAGTAAATGATTATGCGGCCCAACGGTGCCTGGCAATGAAAGAAACAACTGCAGTACGGTCAGTTTTTCTAACATGGTCACCAGTGACTGTGCCTGAGCTACATAAATTCTTTGTTGTCATTACTGTTATCGGCTATTTAAAGAAGCCTAAAATTAGTGACTACTGGGCACATGATGAGACTACAGAAACACCTTGGTTCAGGAAGGTATTCACGAGGGACAGGTTCCAAGCTTTGTACCATACAATGTTTCATGTAAGCAATCCTGATTCGCAGGGCAAAGCCAAAATTGAGCCATTTGTGCAGAGCTTGCTACTTCAATTTCAAAAATCCTATTACCCATTCAAGGAACTTTCTGTGGATGAAATGGTCATTGGATGGAAGGGAAGGTGGGCCCATAAGATGTTCAATGCATCAAAGCCAAAAAAATACCACGTCAAAACCTTTGGCCTCTGCGACAGCAACACTGCTTATGTTGTCAACATATTGATATATTTTGTCAGCAATACATCTTACAATCCAGACCTAGATCCAAGCAGTCAACAAGCCGTCAAAATATTTGACAAGCTTTTAGAACCTTGTGGGAAAGGCCATCACATTTATGCTGACCGTTACTACACCAGCTATCCGCTGCTGCAGTACCTTACCAGTAATGGCCATTACTACACTGGTACGGTCAACATAAACCGCAGAGATTTTCCACAAGCTTTCAAGACAACAAAATTGTCCTTTTTACAAATGAAATGGTTTCTCCATATAGAAAGAACATTCCTCTGCGTGATGTTCAGAGACAAGAAGGCTAAAAAACAATGCTTGCTTGTCTCTAGTGAAGCCTCGGTGACCACCAAACGTTTAACAAGTCGTTCTGGTGTAGTGAAGGATAAACCATCAATGATTGATGACTACAACTACCGCATGAATGGGTGTGATAAGGTTGATCAGTGTGTCGCAACATATGGTACCTTCACTAGAAGAACAAGGAAATGGTGGAAGAAAATTTTCTTTTGGATTTTTGAAGTAGCTCAGCTGAATTCATTTATTTTGCATGCCCTGACGAGGCCTGCAAACACAAAAAAGCAGCCCTATCTACAATTTAAAAAGCAATTAGTTTCTGAGCTTCGCCTTTTTGCAGCTACAGAGACGCCCAGCTTGCAGGTGGAACCTTACATCAGCAGCCATGCAAACAGACACAGTGGAAAAAGACACATTATCAAAAAGTCTACACTGTGTCGTCAATGTATTGTTTGCAGTACTCCAAATGCTAGAGTTAGGACAACATTTTTTTGTCAAGGATGCCCAGACCAGCCATTTCTTCATCCAAATCACTGTTTTGAACAGCATCATTTGAAATAAATGTAAATTAAAATCAGCTGTACATAGATAATTTTTTTTTTCTTAGAGAATTTGTGCCATTTTATTTTTCAATTTACCAAACACTGCTGAATGGTCATAATAATGTTATTTCTGATCCAAGAGTGATGAAACTTCCCAATATTGGGTAAATATGGATATATTATCAAAAGAAAGAATTTTTGTGTGTCAACATTGTGAAGGATTCATTTGAATGAAATGGTAAGTGAAAAAATGTTGACAAATTATTTATTGTTTTTAATTTTTGTTTACACATTACATAATTTTTTGCATGCAACTTCACTGTACAGACATCTTTTTGCACTGTTTCTAAAAAGAGCAATCATTCCTGAACATTTTGATATATAAAACATGATCACACAATAAAAGATAACAGATATATGAATAATTTTGTCACAGCAGTTAGGTGTGAACATTTTTGTAGAAAAATAGGCGTGTAAAATCGTGGTTTTTGGCTGCGTATACTAAGTGTTAAGTGCTTCACTGACACCATCTATCCATCTTTTTTATGGTCTTCCTCTTGCTCTGCAACCGTGATGTCTGGTATTGTAGCGCACATTTTTTGGGCCGCTGTTTGTGTAAATTATGTTTCATCTTGAAATGAAACAATCAGTTTGATTATATCTTTTTTAAAAAAAGTTTGTGTCTAAATACAGCTGTCCACTTTTTCGGCATTCCTCCTGGAAAGGATGTTTGTTATGCTGTGTTGTAGTTTACAGTGAGGCTACAATAAATGTGCATTTCTGCTCGACATAACCGATATTTCAGCATGGCAATTTTGGGACTGAATTTGGCTTCCTTCTTTGGTCCATATTCTGTTAGCCAGGCTGAATGGTAGGTCTGTTTTTCGAGAGCCACCACTTGGAGGCCGATTAAGGTTTCGGCCAGTTATGCGTCACTGAGCCTGCTGTCAGCTTATTCACAGTTGAAACTTTGGCCCCTAAATTAAGAGAAAAGTCAAACTGTATAAAGCTTTAGTTAGACCTAGATTGGAGTACTGTGTACAGGTGTAGAGTCCTAATCATAGAGGGGACATAAACATGCTAGAAAGAATACAAAAAAGAGCGACAAAGATGATAGTGGGATTCCAGAATTACAGTTATGAGGAACGACTCAGAAAAACCGGCCTACAGTGTCTCGAAGAGAGAAGAATTCGTGGTGACTTAATACAGGTTTATAAGATGATCAGAGGAATCGATAAATTAGACTATAACAAGTTTTTTAAAATACAGCCACCTATAATAACACGAGGGCATAGCTACAAGCTGACTAAAGAGAGGTCCAGATTAGATATTAGGAAATATTTTTTTAGTCAGAGAGTGGTGTCTGCTTGGAATGCATTGCCAGGGGAGGTAGTGGAGGCAGGGACAGTTAATGCATTTAAGAATAAACTGGATGCGCATAGCTTTTAGAGCAAGGTGATGTAAATGTAACTGGTTGTATACAGACTCTGCAGGGTCTTCTAAACCAGTATAAAGACGTTAAGTTAAGAAAACAAACTGTTGGACCATACTGTTATCCAATTATTCTTGACATCGTCACTAAAAAACAGTTCCAATACATACATTGTTTGCAGATGCCCTGTTCTCATTCCAGTCCTCAGGAAATCAAGTTAATCACTCTTGTATTCCTGTATCACAAATGGGGTATTGTTTCTAGAGCTTTCTTTTAAATACAGGTCGATACTCTACACTCAGCTGACTTCTGGAATGCATGAGTGGTGGAGTGTGCAGTGCCGAGCGTTAGAAAGTCTTATATCCCAGAGGGAGGGATTAAATGCAGATGTGAAAAATTTAATATACGAAAACAAAAGACATACCATCATCATATGAATGCATGGGATCAAGATGATGAGCAGTGTATGAGCTGCAGCGGTCAGCCACTCATAGCTGACTGCTAGTGTCAGGGCCAGTGAACCAGAGCTGTCAGGACCCTTCTACACCTCCACATGGTGATCCTGGACAACAGGCTGCAACTGAGCAGACTGGCGAAGTAGAAGGGATCGAAGAGGGAAGGCAACCCGGTACCCAAAAGTGTCGGATGTGTCAGACCGAAAAGTGCAAAATATCGCAGACAAGCTGTAAACTACGACAGATTGTATTCCATTCTTCGGTCAACATCCTCCTTCTTGCAAAGTCATTTTCAGTGTTTGTTAACTGGATTTTGAGAACGAATAACAAGGCACAGGCCGCCGTCCATCGTAGACGATGATGGTATAATTAATTTTGCTAGCACTATTTATGGTAAGGATTAGCTGCGCTACTTTTTATCCTCACTCTCTCGTCTCGTGCAGCCCGACCCCAGTAGCAAGCCAAGGACAAGACGACTAGGGAGCGACTACGAGATGCAGGGGACTCCGCATCAAGCATCCGTGAAAAAGACGGTGAAGTTTGGAGTTGAACCTACTCCACTGCGACATTTGCACCTTTCGGTCTGACACATCCGACTTCAGCAGTCATTATTTGAGTTAGCCTTCCCTCTTCGATCACTTCTCCTTAGCCAGTCTACCCTATTGCAGCCTGTTATCCAGGATCACCACGTGAAGGTCGAGAAGGGTATTGACAGCTCTAGACCGCTAGCCCAGATGCTAGCAGTCAACTTTCGGTCACTGACAGCTATGCGCTGCTGAACATATTGTTCCAATTGCCTGTCCAACCGCCCCATACTAATCCACAGTGCCTGTCTCTAACGGTTCTATACTAATCCTCAGTACCTGTCTCTAACTATTTTATACTAATCCCCCAACACCTATCTCTAACTGTTCTATACTAATCCTCATTGCCTGTCTCTAACAGTTCTATACTAATCCTCAGTTCCTGTCTCTAACTGTTCTATACTAATCTCCAGTGCCTGTCTCTAACTATTCTATACTAATCCTCATTGCCTGTCTCTGTTCTATACTAATCCTCAGTGCCTGTCTCTAACTGTTCTATACTAATATCCAGTGCCTGTCTCTAACTATTCTATACTAATCTCCAGTGCCTGTCTCTAACTATTCTATACTAATCTCCAGTGCCTGTCTCTAACTATTCTATACTAATCTCCAGTGCCTGTCTCTAACTATTCTATACTAATCCTCAGTGCCTGTGTCTGGCTCCCACCTATGAACTAGCCCTACAAATTGGGGACGTCACCAGAGAGATGAGTAAACACATGGGAGGTTTGAGCATCATTTATGCAGTCAAAGGAGAGAGAGGTGAGTACACGTTTCATTGTTTCATTAAGATGTCTCTGTGTCTTGATGGGCTTTGGGGAAGTCTAACATGTTGAACATCCATATCCTGCTGAAGACAGATGTGTCGGATCGAATGGTGTATATATTGCAGCCAAGCTGTAAACTAGCGACACAATGCATTCCGTTCTCCTGACAACATCTTGCTATTTGCAAAGCCCTATTCAGGGTTTAGTAGTGGGAGATTGAGAATGAACGCAGAAGAAAAGAAGAACATCCATACGCTTCTGCAAAAAATCTCTGATCAGATGAGCTCGGACATGCTGTTCACAAGCCTGATGAGCGCATCCCCAAGCAGCTGTTTTATAGTGAGCTCATAACAAGCAGACACTCATCAGGGAACAGAAGAAATGTTACAGAGACTTATTAACTCTTTCAGTACTTGATTCCTTTTAGGTTTGGACCAAATTAATTTTCAGCTGTAGCAAAATTTCACTGCATCCCTTTTACAACTGACTATTACACACCATAGCATAGACACATATAGTACTCATTATATATCATTGTAAAGAAAAATGGGTACAGAAAATGAAAAAACAGTAAATTTTCTGATATTTCATTATTTGAAAAAATAATTATGTTGTACACAAAACAAAAATTTATAGGGTAGATAATTTATAAGTCAAAATATTGTAACTCACCATCATTTTTCATTGGCCTGAATTGTTGATTTCAATTTGTCTGGTAATTTTGCAGAATAGTATCCAAAGTCCCTCAAAACACTGTTTATTTGATGCATTTATCTCCAAAAAAATTATGTACAATTTTCCTCAATGACCAAAATCAATAAAAATATTTAAAAATTCACAACTTCCATTATTTTAGGCATCACGCCACCCATCACCAGGCCTAGTAGTCCTCTGTGGTATAAAATTTGCCTTTCTCCTTGCAGAATTGCCATTATTTCCATCACTATCAACTCTAGATGTACCTGTTATATCCTCTAAATCAGTCTCATTGCTGCTGCTTTTGATTCAGGAGCACTGATAGTCCCTGACTGGAAGCAACCACCAACTAACCCTAAGCCAGACCGTTTTGATTTCTAAACACTAGGTCTACTAGTACTACTAGTACTATCACTGTAATCGCTATCCTTTGAATCATCTAATTCTGTATCAGAATCACTAACTAATAAGCTTTGAAACACAGCTATAGCTTGTTCTGCACTATTTCGTTTTGGTCTAGTAGAAGCAGTGGGCGTTGCCATTATTTTTTAGGAATCAACAAAACAGTTTAGCTACTTCAAAACGTAAATATATCACTTATTCAGTACCAAATCACATGTGGCTCGACTCAAATGTCACGAACGGAAGCTGTTCTAGTTCAGGTTGTAATTTTTAAGTAGTTTGGTTAACACAAAACCCGAATCACGACTCTACAAAACAAAATCCGATTTATCGGTAAATGGTCCTCTAGAGTTTAAATAACAGTCCGTTATATCGGTCATTGGTCCGGAATGTGTTAAAAGTGTCTCAGAAAATCTGTTTAAAAATATTGTGTGGTCACGTTATTTCTCTATTCCCCAAGGCAGTGTGCGTTGCAGTATATTTTTATTTTTTGCCTGTCGTCCCAGTGCATCCGACTTAGCATGCATTTTATGTAAAGATCTACTTCCCCCTGCATTTTCTAATGGTTTGCTTCCCCTGGGGTAACAGCCGGTGCTGTGATGGTGAGCGAATCCAGCACCTTCGAATTGTGAGTCGTGTCACTTAACCACTAGCCCACGTCGTCTCCTTGAAAAGCTATAACATTGATGTCACCTCCTGTGAGTTGCTTGCATAGAATCTGGTTCACTAGCATCACCAGAGATGCTCAGATTGCAAAGCGAAACTTTATCACAGGGCACCAGAGAAAATGCGAAAGAACAAAACATACAACGATACCAACCAAAGCCGGCTCCTCATATGTGTTGCAGGTTCTGCCGTGCCAGGTATTGTCTCTATAGCCATATTAGAACATATCTTGCAGCAAAAGTCTGATGCTGTCAACCAAGAGGTGATCAGCAATGCTGTGGACAGCGGATATACTGATCATCTGATGTGCGAACAAATATCAGTCCTTGCTGACTCTCAGCCACATGCCATATGGAGATTTCAAGTGCACTCATTCCAATTAAAGGGCCACGTCAATTATTTAAAAGTATTCTCATTTCAATTACAGGGCCTTGAAAAAGTCCAGTTTTTTTTTTTTCATCACTACTTCCCCATGCAAGGAGTGAGTAAGTTGCATGCCTGCTGTCTTCCTTCGATTTGGTGGCTGTTTCTCATTCTCCCTCTCCGGAATTGGACCCTAATTCCCCGTTACCTGTTACAAACATGGTTTGCATGTCACATACCATTAACATTTGGTAGGGCAGACATTTGAAAGATGAGGCCATGCAATCAGTACAAAGTTATCAAGTCACCAGTGGGGATGCCACAACCCCACAAGGAGAAATGACCATTGATTTTGATCAAATAAAAGCGCTCTCTTCGCGAATATCAGAGCTTGGTAAGCATGTGTTAGCTCTAGAATTGCCAATTAATCCAAGTAGGATTGTATCTTCTAAGGAACCTCGACTGCTTTAATGAAACATTCACAGTGTCACCATAAAACAG
This sequence comes from Ariolimax columbianus, assembly GCA_036924085.1. Lineage (NCBI taxonomy): Eukaryota > Metazoa > Mollusca > Gastropoda > Stylommatophora > Arionidae > Ariolimax > Ariolimax columbianus. Next base: position 19,377,438 of record JAVGWX010000005.1, on the reverse strand, counting down.
TGTGAACTTGGAGACATGTTTGGCTTAATCTTTGAGACAAGCATATGACTACTGCCAGGATTAACCAGATAACTATCAGGACACATGGGACAGAGTGGATGGGATGGATGGCGTCATTAACTGCTGCGCTTGCTTGCTCACCTGCTCGCTTAGGGGAGGGATAGCAGTGCTCTGTGCATAATGAATCTCTTCAGTCGTAATTTTGTATGAATTATGCCTTTTTAATTAAAAACACATATTTATGAAAATAAGGAGATGTAAATGTGTTGTTTACATTTTTCTTTCCGTCTAGTGGCTCGTGGGGAGAACTTAACCAGTCACATCATTATAGGAACACCAGGTACAATGATGGACTGGGCGTTCAAGATCCGGGCCTTTGACATCAAGAAGATCCGTGTGTTTGTTTTGGATGAGGCTGATGTCATGATCAGCTTACAGGGTCACCAAGATCAGTCATACAGGCTACAAAAGTGAGGCATTTCTGACTGACCGTTTGCATGTTGATCAAAGTGCTTTAGAAACTTTCTGACTGATATCTTGAATGTTGTTCAAAGTATCATATCAACATTCTGAGAGCTTGAATGTTGTTCAAAGTATCATATCAACATTCTAACAGCTTGAATGTTCAAAGTATCATATCAACATTCTGACTGACATTGAATCTTATTCAAAATATGTTTATCAACTTTTTGACTGACAGCTTGAGTGTTATTCAAAGTATCATGCCAACTTTCTAACTGGCAGCTTGAATGTTGTTCAAAGTATCATGCCAACTTTCTAACTGGCAGCTTGAATGTTGTTCAAAGTATCATGCCAACTTTCTAACTGGCAGCTTGAATGTTGTTCAAAGTATCATGCCAACTTTCTAACTGGCAGCTTGAATGTTGTTCAAAGTATCATGCCAACTTTCTAACTGGCAGCTTGAATGTTGTTCAAAGTATCATGCCAACTTTCTAACTGGCAGCTTGAATGTTATTCAAAGTATCATGCCAACTTTCTAACTGGCAGCTTGAATGTTGTTCAAAGTATCATGCCAACTTTCTAACTGGCAGCTTGAATGTTGTTCAAAGTATCATGCCAACTTTCTAACTGGCAGCTTGAATGTTGTTCAAAGTATCATGCCAACTTTCTAACTGGCAGCTTGAATGTTGTTCAAAGTATCATGCCAACTTTCTAACTGGCAGCTTGAATGTTGTTCAAAGTATCATGCCAACTTTCTAACTGGCAGCTTGAATGTTGTTCAAAGTATCTTAGCAACTCTTAAGAAAAGAATATTAAATGCCTATAATCTCTACATAGAAGCCTGGACAAAGTATCTGTGTCCTCTTGCACTTTGTTGTAAGTATTATGGTTGCCATTGTCGTGCTTAGACCTCTTTAGGTACCTTCCTTTTATGGCATACATAGTGAGGACCATTGTCTTCTTCGTCATTCACACTCAAATGCTTCTACAGTTATTTCCCTCATAAACTTGATGGTCCTCTTAGGTGTCTCATGTTGCTACACACTTTAACCCTCAACTGAATTTGGGAGGTTATGCAGTCAGTCTGCTCCTCTTGTGGAACCAGATGGTGTGTCTGTACTAGAGTGAGGGGAAAGGTCATTGCTAATTAGATTGAGGCATACATGACAGTAAGCTCAAGTCTGAGAATGGAAATTGAAGCAGTGACTTCTGCTCTGAGGTTGCTATCTGTGACCTCTTCAATGAGGCCATCATTGTTTCTGAGTGGATAAGCTGACAGCAGGGTTAGCTAACCATAGAAACAGACTGCACTGGTCACTGGTGTAAAAGGTTACAATCCAGCCATGATGAACTTGCATGACAAGGCTCGCAGCGAACGACCAATCACAGCTGTTGATGTACAGCACCAAGCTCGCGTTCACAAACTGATTTGTGCCAATCGCCTTGTCAAGCAGAGAGATATCTCTGCAATGATTATGATTTTGATTGATCTAGTCCATCACATTATCCATGTCCTGCTTGGGTATAGGAGAGTGTGTGCGAGATGGGTCCCTTGCATGCTGACACTGGATATGAAACAGCATCGACTGCAGGTGTGTCAGGAACTTCTGACGCTGTATGAACAGGAAGGTGATGCCTTTATCGGCAGAATTGTCATTGGCGACGAGCTATGGAGACATCATTATGATCTAGAAAACAAGTGCCAGTCTATGGAGTACAGGCATTAGAACTCACCTACCCCAAAAAAGTTCAAGGTCGTCACCTCAGTGGGAAATAACGATGATGACCATCTTTTGGAACTGCGAGGGCGTAATTCACACTGAATTTTTGAGGCATGGCAGTACCATCAACTCTTGATCGATATGTGAAAACTTTGCAGAAACTTCTAGCACAATTGCTGCGTGACAATGATTGCCCACACACAACAGTCGATAAACAGTGGCTGCATTGGAGCGTCTCAAGGTTGACGACATTTTACTGCACCCATCATACAGCCCAAATCTGGCACCTTGTGACTTCTTCCTCTTCCCGAAATTGAAGTAACACCTCAAGGGACACAATTTCGCTTGTAACGAGGAGGTGCAAGCAACTGTGTGTACCTGGTTTCAAGATAAGACGTCTGATTATTTTCCTGGACAGGATGGAACAATTTGTCAGACGTTGACGTTTTTGTGTGGACTGGGATGGTAATTACGTTTAAAAAAATGACACATCATCTAAATGACATTCCTAACTTTAAGAAAATATATAACATGTGGAAATCTAGCACATTAATGAAATTATCTCCTCAAAGGCAAAACTTTTAAATTGCCCTTGTGTCTTTTTTTTTGTGGTAATAATACAAACGCACATAAGTGTGTGAGTGGGTCATATAATAATATTATTTTATAATATAATTTAATATAAGAAAGATACCACATTTCTGAATGACAAAAAATAATAAAATAAATTTAAAAAGAAAAACTCATTTCAAAATACATTAAAAAGTATTTTAAAAATCTGTTCTAAACTTATTTAGCTTTACTTTTACTTCTTACGCCAATCACAAATGAAAGCTTTTTGGAGCTGAATATTTACTACACTTGTGCTAGAAATATTTAAAAACAGTTTTCACTTGAAGATTCTCTTCTAAAAAATGTTCCTTTTTTGTCTTATATTGCAAGTATTCAGCACCCCATGTTTCTATTTCATAATTGTGATAAAACATGGGGGGCAGTGGTCTCGAGGTAAGGTGTTTGCCTCAGATGCTGAAGGTTCAAATCACAGTGTAGACCGCTATTTTTTCACGCGGATCATCTGGTTAAAATTTACCCTGGTCTCTGAGTAGTGAGATCAGACACCGTATGCAGTGGTGTGCACGTTAAAATTCTCATAGCAGTTGAAAATTAAAAAGAGTAGGATTAACGGCCGCTGCTCGGGTTTAATTCAAGTTAAAAATCTACTCAAATTATTCTAGGGATTTCGCCTCACAGGGAATAGGAATATGTTGCAAAAAGTGGACTGCGTGGATATAACATCGGGTCTTGGTTGTGTGGTTAGTGGAGCGACACACAGATGAATCCAAGCATAGCACAATCGCCTAGAGGACCCTGTCCACCTTCATCAACACGCTCTTGATGTAAGGAAAGGTACTGCAACCTGCGACTTAACGTTTTTTCAGGTCGCAAAAAAGAGTAACCTACTCATTGTGGGCATGCACAAACAACAAAATTGAAGAAAAAAATTATTTTATTTTATAATTTTATTTAATGGGGACTTTGATTGCTGCATTCTCATTATGACTCACCTTTTCAGAGGTCTGTCCCCTGACTGTCAGATGTTGCTGTTCTCTGCCACCTATGATACAGATGTGATGGCCTTTGCAGAGAAGATCATCCCCAATGATCCAGTTATAATCAAACTCAGAAGGGAGGAAGAGAGCCTTGATAACATCAAGCAGTACTATATTGACTGTAACAGCCAGCATGAAAAGTTCAAGGCACTTTCTAATATTTATGGGGCTATCAGTATTGGCCAGTCTATGATATTCTGTGCTGTAAGTACTATTTACGTTCATCTAGGATAAGCACAGGAAGTTTATCTTTAACAGTCTTGTCTAATGTATTAGATTCATGTCTTAGCACTTTACAGTCTGGTCTAATGTATTTGATTCATGTCTTAGCACTTTACAGTCTGGTCTAATGTATTAGATTCATGTCTTAACACTTTACAGTCTGGTCTAATGTATTAGATTCATGTCTTATCACTTTACAGTCTGGTCTAATGTATTAGATTCATGTCTTATCACTTTACAGTCTGGTCTAATGTATTAGATTCATGTGTTAGCACTGTACAGTCTGGTCTAATGTATTCGATTCATGTCTTAGCACTTTACAGTCTGGTCTAATGTATTAGATTCATGTATTAACACTTTACAGTCTGGTCTAATGTATTAGATTCATGTCTTAGCACTTTACAGTCTGGTCTAATGTATTAGATTCATGTCTTAGCACTGTAAAGTCTGGTCTAATGTATTAGATTCATATCTTAGCACTGTACAGTCTGGTCTAATGTATTAGAATTATGTCTTAGCACTTTACAGTCTGGTCTAATGTATTAGATTCATGTCTTAGCACTTTACAGTCTGGTCTAATGTATTAGATTCATGTCTTAGCACTTTACAGTCTGGTTTAATGTATTAGATTCATGTCTTAGCACTTTACAGTCTGGTCTAATGTATTAGATTCATGTCTTAGCACTGTACAGTCTGGTCTAATGTATTAGATTTATGTCTTAGCACTTTACAGTCTGGTCTAATGTATTAGATTCATGTCTTAGCACTTTACAGTCTGGTCTAATGTATTAGATTCATGTCTTAGCACTTTACAGTCTGGTCTAATGTATTAGATTCATGTCTTAGCACTTTACAGTCTGGTCTAATGTATTAGATTCATGTCTTAGCACTATACAGTCTGGTCTAATGTATTAGATTCATGTCTTAGCACTTTACAGTCTGGTCTAATGTATTAGATTTATGTCTTAGCACTGTACAGTCTGGTCTAATGTATTAGAATAATGTCTTAGCACTTTACAGTCTGGTCTAATGTATTAGAATCATGTCTTAAGACATTAGGGGACGGTGTGGGCTAGTGGTTAAGTGACACGGCTCACAACTTGAAGGTGATGCAAACCCTTCGAAAATGCAAGAGGAAGCAGACTGTTACATCAAAGTGCATGTCGAAGTTGGATGCACTGGGCAGACAGGCGCAAAATAAAAACTGCAGTGCAACGCTCACCGTATTGGAGAATAAAGAAATAAGGCGAACTCATAAATAAAAGACTCTAGTCTATTATTAGGCCGAAATATAAAGCGTTAAGACACAAATCTAATCAATTTGATAGGATTGTAAAGAGTTAAGACAGATCTTATCTGTTACGCCGGACTGTAAAGGGTTAATTGTATTTTCTTCTTTCTGTCTATAAACTTCTGTGCTGTAGGTAAACTCTACTGTGTATTTTATTGATCAGTCTATAAATCTTGGTGCTGTAATTAAGCTCTATTTTGTAATCAATTGATAGGTCTATAAAATTTTGTGCTGTAAGTAGACTCTATTTTATAATCTGTTGGTGTCTACAAACTCCTGTGTAGTTCATAATCTGTTGATCATTCTATAAACTTATGTGTTGAAACAATCCTCTATTCTGTAATATATTGATTAGTATATAAACTCCAAGGATATAAATAAACTCTATTTTTGTATCTGTTGACCCATCTATCCAATTCTGTCAATTAAATAAAATTATTACAGCTCCCTGTGACGCACAGGCCTTCAATAAATACATGCCAAGTTCTCCTGTCCTGACCAACCTGTTGCAGACCTCTATCCACTTCTTTATCTCCAATGTTTGTTTCCAAGTTTTCTTGTTCATGTATGTTTAGGTCTTCCCCTATTTCTCTTACACTATGAATTCAAGAACTGATTGCCCTGTCGACTTCCTCCTCAGTAATTACTTCATCCAACGCCAGGTTCAGTTCCACCTGCGGCATTCGCCAGATGGCCTCTTCATTTATGGACGATGCAATACCAGCAGAGGTATATAAGACAGCTGGCCCATCCCTCACCAGAAGGATCACTGAACTCTTCTGTCACATGTGGGCTGAAGGTAAAATTCCGCAGGAGCTAAAGGACGCCTCAATCGTTCACCTATACAAAAGAAAAGGCAATCGTCAGGAATGCGACAATCATCGTGGAATATCGCTACTCTCCGTAGCAGGCAAGATCCTAGCGCGCTTATTGCTAAACAGGCTCAACAAACACCTTGAACAAAGCCACCACCTCCCAGAAAGCCAATGTGGATTCAGAGCCGGAAGAGGAACAGTGGACATGATTTTTGCCGCTCGCCAAGTACAAGAGAAGTGTCGAGAGCAAAATCAGGCCTTGTACACCACATTTATTGATTTGACAAAGACATTTGATACAGTAAACAGAGGAGGGCTGTGGATGATAATGTCTAAGTTTGGCTGCCCCAACAAGTTCATAACAATGGTGAAACAGCTACACGAAGGCATGTGTGCTCGTGTACTGGACAGCGGTGCAATCTCTAATACGTTTCTAGTATCAAACGGAGTAAAACAAGGATGTGTACCCGCCCCGACTTTGTTCAGCATGATGTTCGCGGCCACGATGACAGACGCTTTCAGATCATTGGAGCTTGGAATACCCATAAAGTACCGCACAGATGGCAAGTTACTCAATTCCAGAAGAATGAAGGCCAAAACCAAAGTGGCTGGCGACATAATCAGGGAACTTGTATTTGCTGACGACTGCGCTCTAATGAGCAACTCAGAACTGAACATGCAGGTTGGAATGGACCAGTTCTCTGCCGCATGCGAAAATTTTGGTCTGACCATAAATGCCAAAAAAACAGAGGTCATGTACCAACCAGCACCAGGCATGCAGTACACAAAACCAGAGACTACAGTCAGCAGGCAGACGTTGAATGCCGTAGACAAATTCACATATCTGGGCAGCACGCCGTCGAGATCTGTCAACCTAGACGATGAGGTGGCAAGCAGAATAGCAAAGGCCAGCACAGCCTTTGGTAGAATGTGCTCGATGGTCTGGGCACGTCGTGGCATCAGCGTCAAGACCAAACTCAAAGTCTACCGTGCAACCATCATTCCAACCTTACTATACGCTTGCGAAAGCTGGACTGTATACTCTGGACATGCAAGGAGGTTCAACCACTTCCACACAGGTTGCCTGAGACGAATATTCCACATCCGATGGCAAGATCGTGTCACTGACATCGAGGTTCTCTCGAGGGCTAACATGCCCAGCATCCATGCACTGCTAGAAAAAGCACGACTAGGATGGGCCTGACACCTCGTCCGTATGTTAGACGAGCGGCTCCCAAAGAAGCTTCTCTACGGCAAGCTGAGAGAGGGATGGCGCGAGAGAGGGCGCCCAAAGAAACGTTTTAAAGACGGTCTGAAGGACTCACTAAAAAGTTGCCAGAAAGACATCGACACCTGGGAATGTCTTGCAAAAAACAGATCTGACTGGAGAAGCGCAGTAAAATCGGGTGTAGCTGCTGGTGAAGATGACCGTGTTGTGAAAGCCCAGAACAGACGCGAGACGTGGAAATCCCGAGCAGCGGGAACACCATCCCCTTCTAAAAACCTCGTGTGTCCGATATGTAGCAGATGTTTTCGTGCTCGCATTGGCCTGTTCAGCCACATGCGCACCCACACCCAACAGGGAAATCTGTGACAAGGATGATGTCGGCGGTCCTCATCGACAACGATGGACAGCTATTATTATTATTATTATTATTATGAATTCAAGAACAGAGACTATCTTGTAATGCTAAGAGCATAGACTATTTTGTAATGCTTTCAACTTGTTTTCTTAATGTGGTGTATCTTCTTGCCTTCCGTTACACAGGTGTTTGTCTGGTTCTATCCTCCTTCTTCTTCTTCTTCATCGTACGCAGTCAGACATCAACCTTAATTTTTTCGAAAAAAGCAGCCGTCATCCTGAGGCTGTCGACACTGCCATATAGCTTGTCTAGTGTTGCCACTGGTGATGGCCACATCTGCTCTCTCTGATCCTCTTATGTCGGGCAGTTTTGCAGCAGATGTTCAGCGGTCATTTTCCTGGTACCACACGGGCATTCGTCAGTGCCACCTATCTTCAATTTGTTGAATAGGCGGTACCTAAGTCTATTGTGGCCAGTGCGAAGTCTGAAGACCACGACCTGCTCTTTTCTGTTCAACTGGTAATAGGCATCGTTTTTGGTGTATCCAGTGTGTTCGGTTTCCCATTTGGTCATGTATCTAGCTCTAATAAGCCGTTTTGACTCTTCGTATGTGGTTCTATCCAATAGTTCCGGGAAGGGGAGACTAACATGTGGTCAAGCAAAACATGCTGATCGGACAATGTTAGTCAGGATTAGGCAAGATATACTGACCAAGGCCCTCACGCTGCTTCCATGTGTTCCTAATTGGAAATTAGCTGTTTTCAAGGCAGTCTGGCTAAAGGGATGGAGGGTCGATGTGATTCCTAGTAGTGAGTGACATGAAGAGGAAGCCAATCATAGTATAATCGCATGGAGTACCCTGGTTCACCTTCATCAGCATGATCAGGATATGAGGAAAACTACTTCAACGCACCACTTGACCTTAATGTCCTTTTCAAAGCACGCAAAAGAGTAATCTTGCTCATTGGGGACATTCAACAATGATAGTTCTGCATTAGTATCACTAACACATTATCATATCACTTCAATCCCTCTAGCAAGCTCGCACTACCTAATGTTGGTTGCTGTTGTTGAATGCCCATAATAAGTAGGATTACTCTTTGGTGCGCCCTGAGAAGAGCGTTAAGTGGTGGGTTGTCGTAGCTTTCCTAATATCCCAAGCCTGCCGATGAAGGTGGACCTCCAGGTGGTTGTGCTATGCTTGGCTTCATCTACGTGTCACTCACTACTACAGAGATCACACCGATCCCTCACCATATTAGCCAGGCTGCCATGAAAACAGCCCGTTTCCAGGAAGGACTGCGAGGAAGTCATGGTGAGGGTCCTGGCCAGCATATTTTGGCTGACCCAACTTTAGTCTTGCTCCCCACCTGATGTATGTATAACTTATGAAGCCAAGAGGTGTATAAGGTGTAGATTCAGGAACAAGTTTATAACAGCATCTTGGTCAACAACCGAATGGCTGATAAAAGGACTGCTGAACATCTACTAGAAAGATGTCCAACACACGAGGAACAGAGAAAGCTCACATGACCAACACTAGCACCATTCCTGGTCAAACTCTATGAATATCATCATGTAGCTTATATCACAGCCCTTCTGAAAGAAACTCAATCTCTTGCCAAATCTCCAGAGTCATGCAAAAGTAGTCTTTGACATCTTGGTGCCATCGCCTTCTCGGTCTGCTTCTCTGACACCATACCTTTCATTACCGTTCTCTCAAGACCTTTGTGTCTTTAGATGTGGTTAAAATTTCTGTTTAAACTTTTTAGAGACATTTTTAATGAGTTTTTGTAACATTTTTTCTGTTCTCTTGAAGAGCGACTGCCTGTTCTGTGCTCACCATAGAGCAGCTGCCTGGGGCGGTGTTTGTCGGACATGCGAACAAGACCCACCCACCGTACCTAGGCCCATTGTAGAAGCGTGTTGATGCTCAATATATTAGACCTGTTGAGGATTTCACAGTTGGGTACTTTGTCCTGACGGCTAATTCAAAGCAGCCCGTAGAGACAACCCATATGGAAATGATGAAGTTGCTTGGCAGGCCTGCTATACATTGTCCATGTTTAGCATGCATGCAGTAGATACTAATTACCTCATACTGACCACTGCTTTCTTTGGATATATTTAAATTGACACCTGAGGGGAAGAAGACTAACGTCAGGTCAAGAAAAATATTCTGATTAGACATGTTAGAGTCAGGCAAAATATAATGATCAAGACCCGCACCTCATCTTCCTCGTAGCCCTCCCTGGAAACGGGCTGTTTTCATGGCAGCCTGGCTAATAAGATGAGGGATCGATGTGATCCCCATAGTAGTGAGTGACATGCAGATGAAGCCAAGCATAGCACCAACCGCCTGGAGGACCCCGGTCCACCTTCATCAGGATGTTCAGGATATGAGGAAAGCTACACAAAAGAGTAAACCTACTCATTGTGGGCATTCAAAACAAACAAACACAAGCAACCTCATGCTGACCACTTCTTTCTTTGGATATATTTAAGTTGACACCTGAAAGCGTATGCAGCAGAAAAAGAAGAAAAAATTGTGTGCTACTATTCTGCACAAACATCTATTTATAAACAACTAAAACATGTGCAGATACTATTGCAAGGCATTGGGTTGAAGGATGAGAGCCAGATCGCTGCTGGATTCATTACAACAGCACACATGTTTACATTTATACATGTCGTTCGGGATCAAGATGCTGAGCAGCGCATGAGCTGCAGTGGTCAGCGACCCATAGCCGACTGATAGGGTCAGGGCCAGTAAACCAGAGTTGCCAAGACCCTTCTACACCTCCACGCGGTGATCCTGGATAACAGGCTGCAGCAGAGCAGACTGCCTAAGGAGAAGGGATCGAAGAGGGAATGCTAACCCGGTACTAAAAAAATGCTTGCTGAAGTCAGATGTGTTGGGCCGAAAGGTGCAAATATCGCAGTCAAGCTGTAAACTACGACACAACGCATTCCGCTCTCTTTACTACATTCTGCTACTTAAGCCCTTTCAGGGTTTGGTAGCGGGAGATTGAGAACGAACGAAGCCAATCCAAGCAATACATGTAATTCATTTCTCTTTTTATTCCATGTGCATCATGGGCCCACCAATACAACTAGTCCTCTAACAAGAAGCCTGTATCCAAACAACGCATTCCGTTCTCTTTACTACATTCTGCTACTTAAGCCCTTTCAGGGTTTGGTAGCGGGAGATTGAGAACGAACGAAGCCAATCCAAGCAATACATGTAATTCATTTCTCTTTTTATTCCATGTGCATCATGGGCCCACCAATACAACTAGTCCTCTAACAAGAAGCCTGTATCCAAACATTTGCTGTGGCAGTTTCTGTAGCAGTGGTACTTGCATGATGAGGTTGCTAGCCTCATACACAAATTGATTTAAGTCACACTTGAAAGGTTACATTGGCCCTCTCTTGTTTATACATGAAATTTTTCAGCATTTACACATCCCACAATATTTGTACTTCCTAGACACGAAGAACTGCAGCTTCGCTGGCAGAGTTCATGAAAAGTGAAGGTCATGCAGTTGGACTGCTGTCAGGAGAATTGCCAATTGAAATGAGGGCGAATATTATTAAAAGGTTCAAGGATGGGAAGGAAAAAGTTCTCATAACAACCAATGTTTCAGCAAGAGGTGAGTACTAATCTATGTCTTTTTTGTGCATGTGGGAACTTTCCTACTTAGTTGCTCCTCTTTTACCCTCGGTGTAGATAAGAAAGAGTAACATCTGGTCAGGAAATAATGCACTGATCTGACATGTTAGTCAGGGTCAGGCAAAATATACTGGCCAAGACCCTCACCTTGGCTTCCATGCAGCCCTTCCTGTTTTCATGACAGCCTTGCTAACGAGGTGAGGAATCAATGTAATCCCCGTAGTAGTGAGTGACATGCATATGAAGTCAAGCATAGCACAACCGCCTGTAGGACCCCGGTCCACATCCATCAACAAGCTCGGGATGTGAACAAAGCTACTGCAGCCCTTCACTTAACACCCTTTTTAACCCTACCAGACCTAAGGCCCTGAAGCCAACTGTCCCCCATTCCTGGGTTCCAGAGCATTAAAGAGAAAAAACCAACATGATATAGAAAAATGTTAGTTACATGCAAACAAGTGGTTAGAATAAGATGTAACTTGGAGACATTGTAGAAAAAAAGTTTACCTTTCATCTAGCGTCAATATTCCACCTTTGTGTGCCAATCCACCCAGCAAATGGCAAAGAATCTGTCTCAAGTCATAAAACATTTCGAAATCCGGGAGTAAACACAACAAAGAGCCCTCATTTGTCCAATAATCCTGATAGCTGGGCTTTATACATGAGTATTCCATATAGATCCGCAGTCCAATGAAAAGCTTTCATCTCATCACTCGAGCTCTCACTGTCTGTTTCACTTGAACAGAGTCTGAATCAACCAAATTATTGATCATCTGTTGGACTGTCATAAGCCTAGACTTACTTTGCTTTCCTGTTGAAGTGCTTGGTTCATCAGCCGTTCGTTTCATTGTCAATTTTCCGAATTTGTTCACGTTAAACCCCACAAAATCAATTCAAACATGGGGGCAGCCATTTTCAATGACTAATCACGAGGATTGACCACGATTGGTTGGTTATTTTTAGATTCTGACGCATTTTATGACGTACTATCCAAATTACTGAAAATTAGGTCCAGCGGTTTAGCCGCAGTTAAGGAAATTACCGAAAAATGGGGACAGCGGTCTGGTAGGGTAGACATCCTTTTTAAGGCGCACAAAAGAGTAATCGTGCTCATTGTGGGCATTCGCACAATAACAACCCTAGGTGTAGAAGTTTGTTAGAGATAAAGAGACTATGCTATCTGCTATATTTTATCTGCTATTTTCTCTTGATCTTATTGTGGCTAGTTCTAGGCCTCTCAATAATTCAAAGCCAGTCGCTTCTCTCGGTGCATAGGCCACTGACAACATCTCACCAGCATACACGGTTCTGGGCTGCTCTTTCTTTCTCTCACCAGGTGTCAGGTGTAATCATTTAACTTTACTTCATTCTCACAAAGGAGGCTGCGTAGCCTAGGGATAAAGCGTCTGTTTCATAATCCTAACGAACACGGTTCGAACCCCACTCATGTCCAGTTTGACAGGCATGATTTTTTTGGGTGCTCCTCCACATACAAAAAGTAATGGCCACCTACCGTACTGCACACTTGCAAAGAAACTTATAACAGTTAGATAGCTTAGCGGTTGTAAGAAGCGACGCTCTGTAAATGAAATGCTACTTACTTTACTGCTTCTCACAATTTTCTTAGTTTTCTCTTGACAGCTTTCCACAACATGGGGGACATTAAAATTAAGATGAATTAATTATACAAAAATCCATTTTTTATTTTCAGTACATAGTTTCAAAAGGACACTAATGCATTTTTAAGGATTACACAAAATTAATTTTGGGGATTGAAAAAATATGTCTGAAAACTGAAGAAAAGTGTACACATTAAGACTTATTCTGCTGCAGAAGACGGATGTGTCGGACCGAATGGTGCAAATATTGCAGTCAAGCTGTAAACTAGCGACACAGCGCATTCCGTTCTCGGGACTACTTCCTACTACTTGCAAAGCCCTGTTCAGGGCTTGGTAGTGATAGAATGAAAAGAAGAAGAAGACTTATTCCTACCAAAATGTGACCTATTAATAAGAAAATCCGGGGACGGCGTGTGCTAGTGGTTAAGTGACATGGCTCCCAATTGTAAGGTGCTGGGTTCGGTCAACAATTACAGTACCAGCCGTTACCCCGGGGAGCAAACCCTTCGAAAATGTAGGATGAAACAGACCCTTAAATAAAATGCACGACAAAGTCGGATGCACTGGGCTTACAGGAGCAAAATAAAAACATAGTGCAATGCACACGGCCTTGGGGAATAGAGAAATAAGGGGAACGGAAAAAAAAAAAAATCTATCAGGAAATCATATTGATACAACTTGATAATGAAAAGAAAATTCTGAAAACTATAAAGTTACATCACACGGTAATGGTTACATTAAAATTTGAGATAAACAAATTTAAGGTTTATATAAGTTTTTCAAAACTTAATTTAAAATTCAAAATTATGCAGAAGTTTGTTCTCCAAAACAAAATTTCATTAATGAATGCTCACATACTGGAGAGAAAAGTGTAGAACCATTGGATGCCTTGACTTCATTCGTTCTCAATCTCCCACTACCAAACCCTGACTTGAGCCTAAGTAGCAGAATGTAGTCCAGAGAACGGAATGCGTTATGTCGTAGTTTACAGCTTGACTGCGATATTTGCACCTTTTAGTCCAACACATCCGACTTCAGCAAGCATTTTTTAGTACCAGGTTAGCATTCCCTCTTCGATCACTTCTCCTTAGCCAGTCTGCTCTGTTGCAACCTGTTATCCAGGTTCACCATGTGGAGGTGTAGAAGGGTCTTGGCAGCTCTGGTTTGCTGGCCATGACACTAGCAGTCAGCTATGGGTCGCTGACCGCTGGAGCTCATGCGCTCGAATCATTGGATGATGATATTTAAAAAAAAAAAAATTGGGGGCCCGCCGTAGCACAGTGGTTAGTGCACTGGCTTCCCAGTCAGGCGATTAGGGTTCAATCCCCAATTGGGGCAGGGTTTTTTTTCTTATCACAAATCTGGCCCCTGTGGTCGACCCAGCCTCAGAAAATGGGTATAAAAAAAATCTGCGAAGTAAAGACGTCCGGCGTGATGCTGACCACATCATCCACTATGTGCCGTTGGTTAAAAAATAATATGGGCCTAACACCATATTTCCTATGCGCTGCATGGCGTGACAGATTTTTTACATACTGGGGAGGAAAGTGTAGCACCCACTATTGGATGATGACATGCATCACGTAAAAGATGACTAAGGAAGGTTGTGTATGAGCTGACAACCTTACCATGTAAAACAAAAGGCTACAGTAGAAAAAAACTATTAATTATTGAACTCATGAATGTGATGTCAAGAAATGATAATATTCTGAATGATCTGGACAAATATGACTAGACTAGCAGTAGTTATATTTCGATGGCATATCCATTTAGATAAGTCTTTTGACCAAGTGGGCATGAGTTCAAAACCCCAGTAAGGTACATATTTTTTTAATATGCTGGGATGAAATAAAAATCTAGCCTGCACACTGTGTGGTGACCACAAGGAGCAAGTGGCTTTTCCTGTTTATCCCTATAAATCCCTCTGGTGATCCACAATAAATGGAATATAAAGCATAATGATTTTGTTAAAAGTACATATTCTTTTATTAACACATTAGTAACTGTCAAATAGATGAAGAGGTGGTACAATTCTACTATAAGTTATTCTTTATTCACATTGGTCAGCGACTCATAGCTGACTCAAGGCCAGCGAACCAAAGCTGCCAAGACCCTTCTACACCTCCACGTGGTGATCCTGGATAACAGGCTGCAGCAGGGCAGACTGGCTAAGGAGAAGAGATTGAAGAGAGAATGCTACCCCAGTACTAAAAATATGCTTGCTGAAGTCGGATGTGTTGGACCGAAAGGTGCAAATATCGCAGTCAAACTGTAAACTACGACACAACGCATTCCGTTCTCTGGACTACATTCTGCTACTTAAGCCCTTTCAGTGTTTGGTAGCGGGAGATTGAGAATGAACGAAGCCAAGCCAAGCCTTATTCACATTGAAGTTATAATGTACAAATTAACAAAGAGTTTTGTAAATGTTATTTTTTCTGGTCAATTAAAATGTTAGACTGGATTGAAGAGTATTTGGTAAATTCTCATTTGTTTTGTTGTTACCTGTAGATTTTATGATAAATTTCTCTGGCATACTTTGCAGTACTTAATCTACTCCTGTGAACTGTGTCGTTTTATGTCGTGAGGAGTGGTAGTTTTCTTTTGTTAAGATCCTCCTTGTTTCATTTTTGTCAGACTAAGATTTGCTGATGAATTGCCAGGCCAGTCCCGGGTGTCTGGTGTTTTGTCCCTTTAGTTTCTGTTTAAGCCCTACTCCCCACCCCTGGGCTTTTACCTTCCTCAGATCAACAAGACACTTGAATTTTTAAGTATGTGGAGGAGGGAGAACTTTCTAGTGATCTCCTATGGTAGGGCACGTCTTCAGCCTCAGTGATAGTTTCTCATTCCTTGTCTGTTTCATAATTGGCTTAATGCTGCTGGTCACCATTTGCATTTGTCCTGGGCACCATGTACTATCTCGATATGTTAAGACTAATAGTTGTCCATCACAAGTGATGAAGACCACTCTCTTTGTTCAGCCGTGTGGACAGTCGAATCTCTTGCTGTGTCCGCTGAAATGGGTGACTTGCGCGGTGATTTGGATTAAAGTGAGGAAGAAACTGCGCCTTTTGTCAACCTCACTCACAGAGCCTAAGCTACCTTTTGCCAGTGGCAAGACATTCATCGAGACGACTGGAGATAGCATAGGATGCAGATTTTGCCTCAGGGTTACCACCGAAGCCTTTCCGTAAACATGTAACCCGCAGGGTAGAAAGGTGGGATGGCATCTAACGCAGTTTGTCGTGCCTTTTCGATAACCACAAGAGGTCATATGGACAACACTCAGCGTGTGAGTGGGTCTGGCATCTCTCTCCAGCTGTATTCAGTTCATCATAGTAGCATCTAAAATTCCCACACGCCAAATTCGTGAAGGTGAAACGGCAGAAATAACCCGTGAAATACGACACAGGTATAATCCCATAATAAGCGTAGTGCCATTCAGGCGGCGTCTAGACCAGGATAAACGGATGAAAGAAATCACAAAAAAAGAACGAAATAACAAGTCCAGACGGAAAACAACACCACGTTTCCGTGAACACAGGTGTAAGTCGTCGACTAGTGTGAATTCCAGGCAAATCCGTGTTCTGGCGGCATCCATAATGATCCAAAACAGTAGAGAAATGTAGACTCGCAGCCAGTTATGGCGCCATCTTTGTTAAGAACAGTGATCAATATGCACTGTCAAATATTTAACTAGATAATCACATGTAAAACACTGCACAGTGGCCACAATTATCTTGTCCAAGTTCTTGAAATAAGGTTGTTGTTGAATGCCCAAGATGATTACTCTTTTGTGCCTCAAATCCTGAGCATGCCGATCAAGGTGGACCGGGGTCCTCCATGTGCTATGCTTGACTTCATCTGCACGTCGCAGTAGTATATCCTCACCACTACGGGTATCACGCCGATTCCTCACCTCGTTAGCCAGGCTGCCATGCGAATAGCCCGTTTCCAGGGAGAGCTACTAGTAAGCCGAGATGAGGGTCTTGGCCAGTATATTTTGCCCGTCCCTGACTAACACGTCTAATCAGTATATTTTGCCTGCCCCTGACTAACATGTCTAATCAGTATGTTTTGCCTGCCCCTGACTAACATGTCTAATCAGTATGTTTTGCCTGCCCCTGACTAACATGTCTAATCAGTATGTTTTGCCTGCCTCTGACTAACATGTCTAATCAGTATGTTTTGCCTGACCCTGACTAACATGTCTAATCAGTATGTTTTGCCTGCCCCTGACTAACATGTCTAATCAGTATGTTTTGCCTGACCCTGACTAACATGTCTAATCAGTATGTTTTGCCTGACCCTGACTAACATGTCTGATCAGTATGTTTTGCCTGACCCTGACTAACATGTCTGTTCAGTATGTTTTACCTGACCCTGACTAACATGTATGATCAGTATGTTTTGCCTGACCAGACATTAGTCTTCCTTCCCATTCACAGGGTAACACGTTACTACAGTTAATGCTGTAGTTAATGTCTGAAGTATTTGTGCTGATCTAGTTTCATCTGTCCCCGACGAAAACATTTTCATATAAAACATGTCTTGTTCATGTAAACTTTCTTGATTGTCATATCATTCACCGTTTGTTCTTAGCTTTACTGCAGTACTACTTATATTTGACATTATTATCAATGTCACACAGCAAGCCAATCACCTGTTCGTCTGCACACGGCAGCTGCGAGTATATGCAAAGACCTCTTCAACCTGGTTAGAGCAGGAGTGACTAAATAAAGTGAAGTTAATTTACAGACAATGAAATCATATTTTGTTTCCTATTTGGACATTGTCTTATTTGATCCATTTCAGATATTGATGTCTTATTTTATCTGTTTCAGACATTAATGTCTATTCTATCCATACCACACACAAATGTCTTATTTTATCCACTCCAGACATTGATGTCTTATTTTATCCACTCCAGACGTTGATGTCTTATTTTATCCATTTCAGGCATTAATGTCTATCCTATCCATACCAGACATTAATGTCTTATTTTATCCACTCCAGACAATGATGTCTTATTTTATCCACTCTAGGCACTGATGTCTTATTCTATCCACTCCAGATACTGATGGCTTATTTTATCCACTCCAGACATTGTCTTATTTTATCCACTCCAGACAGTGATATCTAATTTTATCCAATTCAGGCATTAATGTAAGATTTTATCCATTTTAGGCATTGATGTCTTATTTTAGGCATTGATGTCTTATTTTATCCATTTCAAGCATTATTGTCAGATTTTATAAATTTCAGGCATTAATGTCAGATTTGATCCATTTCAGGCATTAATGTCAGATTTTATCCATTTTAGGCATTGATGTAGAGCAGGTTACAGTTGTAGTGAACTTTGATCTGCCACTTACTCAAGACTACAAACCAGACTGTGAGACATACTTGCATCGGATTGGACGAACGGGTCGTTTTGGAAAGAACGGAATAGCCATAAACTTTGTAGATGGCAGTCGCTCCATGACAACGTTGAAGTACATTGAAAAGCATTTTGGTAAGTTACATGAAAACTCTCAGATAATTCATATTGTAGAGCAAGAGAAGCAGTTTTTAGGCTCTGTCTCCTTATTTGTTCTTATTCTGCAAACAGTTGTTTTAATATGATTAACTTTTAGCATGTTACTCGACCTTGAAATTAGAAATTGAAAAAAAAAATTATTTTTAATGGAGACCCTACTCATAGCCATTTTTTAAATGCTGAATATGTCACGATCATCTACACAGGTTTTATTGCTGGTAAAAGTATTGTATTACAAATGGATTTTGAAAGATTTTTCTAATTTATGCTGATTGGAGCAGGCCGATTTTGTGCGAAAGGTGAAGTAGGTTGTTCGGAAAGATCTTTATCGAGTAGATCTGTTTATTTTGTTTGTTTAGATGTAATAACTACGTTTTAATTGGAAACTAACAGTTGTGTCAATATTATAAACACAGTATCGATAGGTTGTTATGGTTTCCATGGATTTCTATCGGCACCACTAGGCGTATAGTTCGAGTCCAAATTGAAAAATGTTTTTTGTAAATTTTTGCCTTCATTTTCTTGAATCTCAGAAACTAACAAACACATATCAAATACAAAAACACCAACAAGTTCTTTATTCAATTATGTCTTTACACACAAGAAAATCATATTTATTGACCAACAAAGAGAATAGTTACAAGCTTTGAAAGTGCGAAAATTTTCGCAAACTAAATGTAGTGTGCTAAAGGTTAAATGTCTAAGGGCCTCAGTCATTCTGCGAACTCCAATTTTGGTTGTTGTCTCATAGCAAGACATGATTTATAAATGGACATTTGATACTGCCGAAGACGGATGTGTTGGGCCGTCAGGTGCAAATATTGCAGTCAAGCTGTAAACTAGTGACACAACACATTCTGTTCTCCAGACTACATCCTGCTACTTGCAAAGCCCTGATCAGGGCTTGGTAGCAGGAGATTAAGACGAACGCAGAAGAAGAAGAATATCTGATTCGTCTACCACTAATGGTTGGTGAAGTGTATCCAAAAATCGACTTTCACAACAAAAATATGAGCTTTCTACAATTTTAAACTTATGGCTTTCCGGGGAGGTGTCGCTAAAATGGAGAAGTAAAGTGTCTGTCAATCAAGAAACTAACAAATAAAAGCTCAGCATTTTGGGTGGCTCGAAATTCTGTCTCCTGGTCTCAAAAATGAGATAAGCACCTAGTCCAATCGGAGACGGACGATAACCTGAAGGTCCTATGTACATGCTGTGCATGTCAAAAAAAATGCTGTGCATGTCAAAGAAAATGCTGTGCATGTCAAAGAAAATGCTGTGCATGTCAAAGAAAATGCTGTGCATGTCAAAGAACTCTTGGCGTTTGAAAATCAAAAAGAATAACAGGGTCAGCTAACCAAAGCTGACCAAGACCAAATTCCGTCTACTAGCGGTGGTCCTGGAAACAGGCTGCAGTATATTCTCACTAAGAGAATAGGGATTGAAATGGGAAGGCAAACCAGGTACCAAAAAAGCCAGCTGAAACCAGATCAGACAGAAAGGCACAGATATTGTATCCTCACTGTAAACTATAACATGTCATTTTCAGGACAACTGCTGAAGAAGAATTAAATGCGAAAAAAGGGATCAAGATGCTGAGCAGCGCAAGAGCTGCAGTGGTCAACGACTCATAGCTGACTGCTAGAATCAGGGCCAGCGAACCATAGCTGCCAAGACCCTTCTACACCTCCACGCGGTGATCCTGGATAACAGGCTGCATCAGGGCAGACTGGCTAAGGAGAAAGGATCGAAGAGGGAATGCTAACCCGGTACTAAAAAATGCTTGCTGAAGTCGGATGTGTTGGACCGAAAGGTGCAAATATCGCAGCCAAGCTGTAAACTACGACACAACGCATTCCGTTCTCTGGACTACATTCTGCTACTTAAGCCCTTTCAGTGTTTGGTAGTGGGAGATTGAGAACGAACGAAGAAGAAGAAGAAGAAGAAATACGAAAAAGATCATGCAAATAATGGGTAAACTGTACAAGTTGACAACTATATAACTCTGTTATTACATAATATTAATTTCTTCTCTTGAATTCTAAACACCAAAAAGCATATCGTAACGAACTATTTGTTTAATATGGCATACTTTTCTTTTTTCTATCCAGGTCGAAAAGTTATCAAGCTTGATGCAGATGATCTAGATGAAATTGAGAAAATAAGTGCTTGAAAACTTGCAGTATTTGTCCACAGTTAGTTATCATTTCATTCAATGAATTTGAAAATACAAGTGTATTAAGGCAGTGTGCTATAACAATTTTATGATCAGCGATATAAATCATTCTCACAGTTGCTCATCATTTCATACAGTGAATTTGATAATACAGGTGTATTAAGGCGGTATGCTATAACAAAATGAACCATATAACATATGAAAAGGATAAAAATCTTTATCAAAGTGACTCATTTCATTTCAAACATTTATTAAAACAGGTGTATTAAGGCAGTTTGCTATAACAATTTTATGTAAAGTGAAAAAATCTTTGTCACAGTGACTCTTCATTTCATTTAATGAATTTGTTAATACAGTAAAGCAGTGGTCTCGAGGTAAGGTGTCCGCCTGGAATGCTGGAGGTCACGGGTTCGAATCACAGTGCAGACAATGATTTTTTTCACGTGGATCTTCTGGTAAGAATTCCTCAAATCACTGAGTAGTGAGATTAGACTACCATGTTCAGTGTCGAGCACGTTAAAAATTCCTCTGCAGTTAGAAATAGAAAAGAGTAGGCTTAACGACTGTCGCTTAGATAAAATTCAAGTTAAAAATCTACTAAAATTATTTGTACCTTCCCTCAGGCCTAGTAGGCTGCAGGAAATTTAAAATACCTACTACGGTAGGAAGCCTGTTTGAATACCAGGATTCCAAGTAAAGCGGTTTGCTGTAGATTTGTTATGAAAAGCGATACAATCTTTGTCACAGTGACTCATCGTTTCATTCAATGAATTTGTTACGGCAGTCTGCTATAACAATTTTATTTTTAAAAATTATAAATTCTTCGTCACAGTGACTCATTTCATTCATTGCATTTTTTAGCAGTGAGTTTGGCGTATTACAAAAGTTTGCTGTTTTATAAAAATGGTGATCTGAAGGAAATTTTATCACAGGGACCCATCATTTCATCCAGTGAATTTGAAAAGAGTGAGTTTGTGTATTGCTGAAGTTTGCTATTATATGTTTTATGAAAAATGTCTCTGACCTGCAGCGGAGGATACAGGCCTTGGAGATGAGATGTTTCCAAAGACTTACAAACGTCACATACAAAGATCAAGTTACAAATGAGGAAATACCAGAAAGAATTTCAACCGCAATAGGGCCTTTTGAAGACCTCTTGGCTACTGTCAAAAGAAGGAAACTCGTTTGGTACGGTCACATATCTAGATCAAATGGTCTTGCAAATATGATGCTGTACGGAAAGGTGCAAGACAGACTGCGTAGAGGTCGTCACAAAAAGAGGTGGGAGAACAACATCAAAGAATAGACCAAACTCCGACCAGAAGAGGCACAGGCAGCGGCCGCTGGCATGGTGTGTGGTTGTGAGGATGTCTTCATGTGTGCCCCAACGACCTCACTGGTTACAGGATAACCTGACATGAAAAGTATCTCTAAATAGATATGTGTTGACACATGATTTTAAAAGCCTGTAGAAATTTGACATCTACTTGATTCTGCCACTACCAGGTGTAGAAGAGGAGTGACTGAGAGAGCTATTATTCACACATTACATTTTTACTACAGTCCCTCTTATTTGTACTTTACTATATTAATTGCTGCTACTATTTGTTGTGTTTCTTTTCCTTCACACAATCCTGTAATGTTCAACCTTTTCTTTGTCCCTTTTCTCTTCTTTCTCATTATACCTTTCTCCATCACATTATTTTACCATTCCTATCTGAATCATTTAGTTTCATTAGATAGCTTAATGTATACTGCTGAAGACGGATGTGTTGGACCGAAAGGTGCAAATATCACAGTCAAGCTATAAACTAGCGACACAACGCATTCCGTTCTACGGACTACATCCTACTACTTGCAAAGCCCTGTTCAGGGCTTGGTAGCGGGAGATTGAGAACGAACGCAGAAGAAGAAGAAGAAGAAGAAAGGGAACTCTGAATCCACTCTCTAGGTGGCTGATAGATTTATCCTAATTGTTGTAATCCTCAAAAACACTCAACAATTGTTTAATCAATCTGTGTGTGTGTGGATGGTCATGTCTGATTGATCATTGACCTTCCAGTTGATAGAGTTTTAGTGAAACTCATCTTTAAGACTTAACCTGTGTGTTGCTCTTTGACAGTTTGTTTCTGCCCTACGCATTGCATAAATACAAAGTATAGAATGTTCATGCAGCTTGTTTCATAATAAACATATGGTCATACCATTTAGTTCAATGTTTTTCTGTTTTGTACGAGGGTCAAGTCAGTAAGTTGTAGGTCACAAACTGATAGGGAATAGCTGAAAAATGTAGTTGGTAGTTTCTAAAGGTGTAATTATGTG
The DNA here is from genome assembly GCA_036924085.1 of Ariolimax columbianus. NCBI lineage: Eukaryota > Metazoa > Mollusca > Gastropoda > Stylommatophora > Arionidae > Ariolimax > Ariolimax columbianus. The sequence continues at coordinate 19,354,405 of JAVGWX010000005.1, read as the reverse complement.
ACAGCAACATACAGCTTTGTGATTACTGTAGGAGGCAGATGCTGCAAAATGACGTCCATGTTCACAATCAAAGAACGGTGTGCTGTTGTATGTTTTTTTTTGTGGGGGGGAGGCGGAGCTTTCTGCCACAGAATGAAAGAGATGGAGTCCAAACTCAACTCAGAGTGACCCAGGCCTTCTTTGAGAGACGCATGGTCGTCCTCATGCTTCATAGCCAGCGTGCAAAAAGTCTTCATAACTCGGACATACGTCAGTTGTTTTTGGTTATGCAGACAAGATGAAACATCGGGGGGGAGGGAGGGCACTTACTGCGAAGAATGAACGATCGTTAGAGCACAGAAACGACAATATGGTGCCCTAGAGATAAGAGACGACCAATAACACATTGGTCCAACTCCCTTGCATCTTGCAACAACATTTACGATGCCACAGATAGATGACTCATTCTCCACTGGTCCACCGTGGCCCAAGACAGACCGTTGGAAGAGAACTTGGGACCCGAAAAGGTGTAACCACTGCTGAAGAACGAGTCATCCTGTAATCCAGTAACTATGGGACACACCTTGACTTTCTTTAGATATAGACAGTGGTATAAATATTTGACTTCTCTTGTGTATACCTGCTTTGTAATCTGGCTTATTTATAACAGAGTGGTTGGAACACTTGTCTTTCATTGTAAAACGATGGGGTTTGAACCCTGATCTCAGGAGCGAAGAGTAATCGTCAAGTGAAGGAAACATACCGATCAAGTCACCACTGTTCGTGCTTCTAGAAACAGACTGTGTCACAGCTGTCTAGCCAATGAGGTCGGGTTCAACACCGTAATACCAATAGTGGTGATGCTACTGAGAAGACTCGTTGCATTACAGTGAGGAAGACCCTGTTTCACCTGATCAGATACTCCTCGGGATGTAAGAAGAGCCACTGTAACTTCCTATTAAAGAAACGTCATCAAGAATTAATGTAGCTTGGACAACAAAATCCACGATCTCGACATACTTTAGTCTAATAATAATAAAAAGGTTTGCTTAAGCGTCTGAGGCATGTTGCGTAGGTCGGCCACATCCATGACTCACTGCTGTAGTATGGTTCCAGGCCTCGTCCAGATCGGAGATGTATCTTGCTATCTGCTGGAGTCTACCTAGGGGCACCTGACTTGGTGTGGTAGACCATGAAAAGGAAATGGTCCCCCCAAATCATAAAAAGCTGATTCCGAGTACAGCAAAATCTCTAGCACTTCATCTCCGACAACAGCATTTCCTTTCGCACTATCACTGCCCTTGCTGTTCGTCTGCTGCATTGATTGCTGTCTTTTTATGTCTCACGACTGTTATTTATTACATCCGGGCATCTTTTTGTTGTTGTTGCGTTCTCCATAATTCTCTCTTCCCCAAGGCGGGTGTGCGTTGCACTGTGGTTTATATTTTGCGCCTGCCAGTGCATCCGATTTCAGCATGCATTTTATGTAAAGGTCTGCTTCTTCCTGCATTTTCTAAGGGTTTGCTTCCCCGGGGTAACGGCCGGTGCTGTGATGGGGATCGAACCCAGCACCTTCTGGTTGCGAGCCGTGTCACTTAACCACTAGCCCACGGCGTCCCCAATCCGGGTATCTGACAGAAGTATACGATCAAATCATCGGTTGATAAAGGCACATAGTGGCTCAGCCACCAACCATAACAAAAACGAAACAATACCTTCGTTATGGTCCCAAGTCCTTCGCCAGGGACAAAATAAACAAACGAAAACAGCGAACAAATCACACACCAAAAAAAAACCAAGACATGCATGCATTGTACTTTGGATATCATTTCTATAACTTTCTTTCAAACCCAGAAGGTTACTCTCCCATCAGCATGCTTTTGAGCTGTGCGGATGGTGTGTAATGCAAAGTTTGGGTGAGGTCTTTGTCGTAGAGGAATATTACCTCACCACTAGTGATCTCCAACTTCCTGCTCTCATTTCTGTCAAGAACACAGCCATTCTGGAAACCACTGGGGAATGAGTTTTGATATACGTGGTATATTTATCTGGATGACATCAACACACAACGCATTCCCTTCTTCCGTTAGATGTCTCAACACGAACTCTAGTTAATAGACCGAGTGCTACATAAATGCAACTTGATGGACCAAAGTCCAGGCTCAGATAATTTAGATGGCACAAGAGCCGAGACACACTAAAACAAACATTTATACTTGATAACAAGCAAATTCTCCCGGAAAAGTAAGATACGGCTTAGTATTACGGATACAATATAAGTCGCATTGCTGATATATGGGTCGGAAACGTGGCGTATAACTCACAGTATCGCATCCGGTCTGCATATCTTCACCCACATGTGTTTCCGTCACATACTTCGTATCCAATGGCCAAATGTAATAACTGTCCAAGTGATGTGGGGTGGAAAGAGTAGGGTCAATGTAGTCTTCCAAGTATCTTGTAAAGGTCACTAAAGAAGGTTGTATATGGAACTAGTAACCTCATAATGTAAAGCCATTCAGAAACTGCGAATGAAGTGTTTGGAAACATGCTTCCAGTAAAGGGCCAACTTTAATGCTGCACTATCTTCTCACGGAAGGGAAATCAATTAAATGTAATAGTAAACACATGCTTATAGTAAAGAACACAACAAGAAACATAAGCTGAGATTAAAGAGAAACAAAACAAATTGGTATTAAAACTATCAAGAAAAAAGTCAACGATATAACTACATAAGCGCTTAATTGAAACCACAGCGGAAGAAAAGAATGAGGAGGCCAAAGAACACGCAACAAAGAAAGTTGAAGAGAAAGGCATGACAATTGGGGTCTACTAGTACGAGTTCAAGAGGACGTCCCAAAAAGAAATCGTTAGAAAGGACCGGTGTATCCTTATTATGTAAAGAAATTTAAGAAGACTTAATGCCACATTGACAATTTAATGAAAGCGTTTTTGTGGACTGCGCGAAGGCCAAAAGGAGGCGGCTCCTCCATTATGCAAATACACAACATGCCCTTCATCTGTGTGTGTACACACTCGATTACAAGTTCATGCAAAGACCCCTACGCTTCCAGAGTAGAAGTGGAGTGACTAAGCGATGTACAAAACGAGAGACGACTATCATTGTTTTAATCGAGCGAAGCAATTGAGCCTATTCCGCATGAGAACGGGACATAACAAATTGAATGGTCACTTACACAAGCTAAAGTTGACTCATCACCCATGTGTATGTACGGGCAAGAGCGCAGACAGCTCACCATATCCTGCCAGACTGTTATATGCTTAGCCATTTGCGTACTGAACACTTCTTCTCATTGGCCATGCTTTTTCTTTTTACGTCTACACATAAGTCCAGTTCTCTTGATAAAGGTTGACGTAGTGGAGAGTTCTTCAGGGCTTCCAAACAGGTTTGTGTGGATATGTGTATCCGTAGGCCACTGACCCATGAAGACGTATCTCCACACAAAGCTGTTTGGAAGCCTTAAAAAACTCTCCCCTACAGCAAGCTTTATCCAGTGAGTTGGACTTAACGCGTAGATGTAACTAAAAAGAAACATGGCGAACGAGATGAAGGGAAAGAATACTAAGTGATGTGATAACAAATGTATGTATTCAGGTGATTTAAAAAAAAATAGAAACGCTAGATTGAGAAACGATAAATTGAATTAGTGCAGTCTGGCTAAGAGAAAGGGGATCGTAATGCGAAGGTAAACACAGTGCCCAAAAACGTCAGCTGAACTCTTACGTGTCGGACCGAAAGGCGCAGATATCGCAATCTTTATGTAAATTACGACACAATGTCACAATATCCTTTTAAGAAAAAACATAGAAGAAGAAGAAAAGCAGAAGAAGAATAATATGCATTTTATTAGTTGTGCCTAGGGCAAACGAGACGCTAGTTAGGTCAGGCACAACATATTGAACAAGAGCGTAAGCGTCAAGCACAACATATTGACCAGGAGAGTCAGGGTCATGCACAACATATTAACCAGGAGAGTCAGGGTGAGACACAACATATTGACCAGGAGAATCAGGGTGAGGCACAACATATTGACCAGGAGAGTCAGGGTCAAGCCCAACATATTGACCAGGATAGTCAGGGTGAGGCACAACATATTGACCAGGAGAGTCAGTCAGGCACAACATATTGACCAGGAGAGTCAGGGTCATGCACAACATATTAACCAGGAGAGTCAGGGTGAGACACAACATATTGACCAGGAGAGTCAGGGTGAGGCACAACATATTGAACAGGAGAGTCAGGGTGAGACACAACATATTGACCAGGAGCGTCAGGATGAGACACAACATATTGACAAGGAGAGTCAGGGTCAGGCACAACATATTGACCAGGAGAGTCAGGGTCAGGCACAATATATTGACCAGGAGAGTCAGTCAGGCACAACATATTGACCAGGAGAGTGAGGGTCAGGCACAACATATTGACCAGGAGAGTCAGGGTCAGGAACAACATATTGACTACGACAGTCAGAATCAGGCACAACATATTGACCAGGAGCGTCAGGGTCAAGCACAACATATTGACCAGGAGAGTCAGGGTCAGGCACAACATATTGACCAGGAGAGTCAGGGTCAGGCACAACATATTGACCAGGAGAGTCAGAGTCAGGAACAACATATTGACCAGGAAAGTCAGGGTCAGGCACAACCTATTGACTAAGAGAGTTAGAGTCAGGCACAATATATTGACCAGGAGAGTCAGGGTCAGACACAACATATTGACTAGGAGAGTCAGAGTCAGGCACAACATATTGACTAGGAGCGTCAGGGTCAGGCACAACATAATGACCAGGAGAGTCAGGGTCAGGCACAACATATTGATCAGGAGAGTCAGGGTCAGGCAAAACATATTGACCAGGAGAGTCAGGGTCAGGCACAACATATTGACTAGGAGAGTCAGGGTCAGGCACAACATATTGACTAGCAGAGTCAGAGTCAGGCACAACATATTGACCAGGAGAGTCAGCGTCAGGCACAACATATTGACCAGGAGAGTCAGGGTCAGGCACAACATATTGACTAGGAGAGTCAGGGTTAGGCACAACATATTGACCAGGAGAGTCAGCGTCAGGCACAACATATTGACCAGGAGAGTCAGGACCAGGCACAACATATTGACTAGGAGAGTCAGAGTCAGGCACAACATATTGATCCGGAGAGTCATGGTTAGGCACAACATAAATTGACTAGGAGAGTCAGAGTCAAGCACAACATATTGACTAGGAGAGTCAGAGTCAAGCACAACATATTGACCAGGAGCGTCAGGATCAGGCACAACATATTGACCAGGAGAGTCAGGGTCAGGCACAACATATTGACCAGGAGCGTCAGAGTCAGGCACAACATATTAACCTGGAGCGTCAAGGCAGGCACAACATATTGACCAGGAGAGTCAGGGTCAGGCACAACCTATTGAATAGGAGAGTCAGGGTCAGGCACAACATATTGACCAGGAGAGTCAGGGTCAGGCACAACATATTGACCAGGAGAGTCAGGGTCCAGGCACAACATATTGACCAGGAGAGTCAGAGTCAGGCATAACATATTGACCAGGAGCGTCAGGGTCAGTCACAACACATTGACCAGGAGAGTCAGGGTCAGGCACAACATATTGACCAGGATGTAGCGTCAGGCACAACATATTAACCAGGATTGTCAGGGTCAGGCACAACATATTGACCAGGAGAGTCAGGGTCAGGCACAACAAATTGACCAGGAGAGTCAGGGTCAGGCACAACATATTGACCAGGAGAGTCAGGGTCAGTCATAACATATTGATCAGGAGAGTCAGGGTCAGGCACAACATATTGACCAAGAGAATCAGGGTCAGGCACAACATATTGAACAGGAGAGTCATGGTCAGTTACAACATATATACCAGGAGAGTCAGAGTCAGGCACAACATATTGACCAGGATGTATCGTCAGGCGCAACATATTGACCAGGATGTAGCGTCAGGCACAACATATTAACCAGGATTGTCAGGGTCAGGCACAACATATTGACCAGGAGAGTCAGGGTCAGGCACAACATATTGACCAGGATGTAGCGTCAGGCACAACATATTGACCAGAATGTAGCGTCAGGCACAACATATTGACCAAGAAAGTCAGGGTCAGGCACAACATATTGACCAGGAGAGTCAGGGTCAGTCACAACATATTGACCAGGAGAGTCAGCGTCAGGCACACCATATTGACCTGGAGAGTCAGGGTCAGGCACAACATATTGACAAGGATGTAGCGTCAGGCTCAACATATTGACCAGGATGTAGCGTCAGCACAACATATTAACCAGGATTGTCAGGGTCAGGCACAACATATTGACCAGGAGAGTCAGGGTCAGGCACAACATATTGACCAGGAGAGTCAGCGTCAGGTTCAACATATTGATCAGGAGCGTCCGGGTCAGGCACAACATATTGACCAGGAGAGTCAGGGTCCAGGCACAACATATTGACTAGGAGAGTCAGAGTCAGGCACAACATATTGACCAGGAGAGTCAGGGTCAGGCACAACATATTGAACAGGAGAGTCAGGGTCAGTCACAACATATTGACCAGGAGAGTCAGCGTCAGGCACAACATATTGACCAGGAGAGTCAGGGTCAGGCACAACATATTGACCAGGATGTAGCGTCAGCACAACATATTAACCAGGATTGTCAGGGTCAGGCACAACATATTGACCAGGAGAGTCAGGGTCCAGGCACAACATATTGACTAGGAGAGTCAGAGTCAGGCACAACATATTGACCAGGAGCGTCAGGGTCAGGCACAACATATTGACCAGGAGAGTCAGCGTCAGGCTCAACATATTGATCAGGAGCGTCAGGGTCAGGCACAACATATTGACCAGGAGAGTCAGGGTCCAGGCACAACATATTGACTAAGAGAGTCAGAGTCAGGCACAACATATTGACCAGGAGCGTCTGGGTCAGGCACAACATATTGACCAGGAGAGTCAAGGTCAGGCACAACATATTGACCAGGAGAGTCAGGGTCAGTCACAACATATTGACCAGGAGAGTCAGGATCAGTCACAACATATTGACCAGGAGAGTCAGGGTCAGGCACAACATATTGACCAGGAGAGTCAGGGTCAGGCACAATATATTGACCAGGAGAGTCAGGTTCAGGCACAACATATTGACCAGGAGAGTCAGTGTCAGGCACAACATATTGACCAGGAGAGTCAGAGTCAGGCATAACATATTGACCAGGATGTATCGTCAGGCGCAACATATTAACCAGGATTGTCAGGGTCAGGCACAACATATTGACCAGGAGAGTCAGGTTCAGGCACAACATATTGACCAGGATGTAGCGTCAGGCACAACATATGGACCACGATGTAGCGTCAGGCACAACATATTGACCAGGAGCGTCAGGGTCAGGCACAACATAGTGACCAGGAGCGTCAGCGTCAGGCCCAACATATTGACCAGGAGCGTCAAGATCAGGCACAACATATTGACCAGGGGCGTCAGTGTGAGGCACAACCTATTGACCAGGAGCGACAGCGTCAGGCACAACCTATTGACCAGGAGCGTCAGCGTCAGGCACAACATATTGACCAGGAGCGTCAGCGTCAGGCACAACATATTGACCAGGATGTAGCGTCAAAGTCAGGCAGAACATATTGACCAGGAGCGTCAGCGTCAGGCACAACATATTGACCAGGAGAGTCAGGGTCAGGCACAACATATTGACCAGGAGAGTCAGGGCCAGGCACAACATATTGACCAGGAGAGTCAGCGTCAGGCACAACATATTGACCATGAGAGTCAGGGTCAGGCACAACATATTGACCAGGAGAGTCAGGGTCAGGCACAACATATTGACCAGGAGAGTCAGCGTCAGGCACAACATATTGACCAGGAGAGTCAGGGTCAGGCACAACATATTGATTAGGAGAGTCAGGGTCAGGCACAACATATTGACCAGGAGAGTCAGCGTCAGGCACAACATATTTATTAGGATGTAGCGTCAGGGTCAGGCAAAATGCACTGACCAAGACCACAATCTCTCTTCCATGTAGCTTTCCCTGGAAACAAGGTAGTCTGGCTGAGAAGATGTGGATCGATGTGATTCCCGTAGTAGTGAACGCCACATAGATGAAGCCAAGCACAGTACAACCGCCTGCAGGACCGCGGTCCACCTTCCCCAGCATGCTCGGGATGTCAAGACAGCTACTACAACCCGCCACTTAACGTCCCTTTCAGGGCGCACACAAAAGTAAACTTCCTAATTGTGGGCATTAAACAAGAACAACAATTAGTCGTACCTATGGTGCAGAAACAAATCTAGGACAGTCTATGCCATGGCCTGCTGTATTAATACATCAGGCCATGACTCTACACCTCAGGAATTGGTTTACTCTTGCGTGTAGAAGATTTCACACTTCTCGACAGTTCACACCACTTTCCGTGTAAAAGTCCTACTAGCCAAGACTAGAGATTCGGATGTAACGTACTGCCCATGATCCTATCTCACTTTGTGCTTCTGGAAACAGGTTGTGTTTCAACAGTCTGACCACCTAGGTGTGGATCGACACTGGGGTCTTCATAGGGGTGATCTTAATGATACTCGATTTACATTACAGCTAGGAGGATCAAGATATACATTCTTCAGTACGTCTTGGGATATAATAAAAGCCACTGTAATCCGCTTTCAAAGAAACGTCGCATGTTCTGTTCTGCTAAGAATCGACATCACTGAACTCCGACATACCAATAGGTGCTCAGTCCCTCTCAGTAAATAGGTAAGAGTGTAGATAAGGTTGGTTCCTGTAGTTCGCTGGTTGTACCCATTCCTACTCTGTCCTATCAGGCGCCCCTCACTGTGATGTAAGCATCGCTGTTTCAGTCACTACAGTGTCGTCTTCCAAGATGCGGTCGATGATTAACTTCTAGTTGATGCCCTGGACCATGAGGATGTCAAAATCGTAACCCATTCTTTGCAGAATGGCTGCACATTGATAGGCGCTGAAGCAGTTCCAGTAACCCATGCGAATATATTTTAGAGCAAGCCTATCTACTTTCCTTCTATCTTTTCTTCCCCAGCCCTTTTCTTTCGTTCGCTCCTCTTCTCTTTCCTCCCTGTTCTTCAATTTTCACATTTTTTTAGCCCTTCGCTGAAAGTCATCATCATCATGTAGAACGTCGCTCCCATCACAGTCTGTCTGAAAGAAACTCGTTCTCTTGCCAAAACTACAGCCTCCGCCACAGTCATACCCAGACATTCCTGGATATCTTGGTGCCATCGTCTTCTTGGTCTACCCCTTCCTCTTTTGCCTGGCCCCATACCTTCCATCACCGTTCTCTCAAGACCGTTGTGTCTCCTGATGTGACCAAAGTATTTGCATTTTCTAGCCAAAATGGAATTGATAAACCAGTTCTTCTCTATGCTCAACTCTTGCAGAATGTCTACATTTGTTTTTTTTCTCTGTCCAGGGTATTTTGAGGATCTTTCTGTAACATTTTGACTCGAAGGATTCGAAATCTTTGTCTATAAGTTTTGGTAATCGTCCATGATTCACAGCCATAAGCTGCCACAGGAAAAACACAGGCTCTCAAGACTTACTTTTATCATTTTGTTGGTGCTCTGCCATAATTTCTTCAAGGTGTTCAGTCTCTGCATTGCCATAGCTAGTCTTCTTCTGATTTCTTTCGAGCAGTCGCCATTTTTGTCAATTCTGGAGCCCAGATATTCAAAATGTGTGACCTGATCTGTTTCCTCACCACCCACTGTAAATTTATGCTGACATTGTGAAAGTATGGACGATAAAGCGCGATCTCCGTTGTTCCTACGATGATTATTGTGGGGGTCAAGATTGAAAAACTCACTACCTTCTAACAACAACCTTCCGCACATATTATTAGGTATGGTATGTGCAGTACTGTATGTTGCAATTTCTTTCCGAACCCGATACGTTGGGACTGTGAAACTGGCTTTTCACCAATAGGCCACGCTGTCTCACTGGCAAGGAATTATCGCTTCTCCATTACCTCGTGAGCTGTTGACGAAGAACATTCAGACGACAATTGTTCCATTTCCTCGTGAGCTGTTGACGACGAAGATTCAGACGACAATTTTTTCCATTTCCTCGTGAGCTGTTGACGAAGAACGTGCAGAAGACAACAAATCGGGATCCTTCCCCCACATCTGATTTTGAACTTAATGACCCTAGTGCACGGTGGTCTTACATCTGGTATTTGTCTAAATCAATATTTCGCTACGTTGACGTCTGACCCCCTCTCCCTAACAAATGAACCAATCAATATTTATTAACTCATAACTCGGCCACTCGTAAAAGACAGCAGTAAGCGATAACGAAATGTAGGGTCCATAGAGATAAATGTAGTTCAGTACAGCAACATAAGTGTAAAAAAGGTCTTCGTAAGCAACACTCTACTTCTACTTCCTTTGAACCCTGGTGAAATGAGTTATTACCTCCTATGTTCGTGTATGATGTATGTGATCACCCGATTTGTACCAGGGAAGCTAAGAATAGGACCACTGCCACCTCCCATATGTTGTTGTTATTGAATTTCCACAATGAGTAAATTTAATCTTTTGTGCCAGATTTATCGTAAATAACAACTAAAGAGGGTTGTGCATGGGGCCAACAATTTCATAATGTAAAACAAAATGATGTGGAAATCACATCTGCCAACGTACAACACAATTCTTAGACGCATAATCCCGATAAATGGCAACAATAAAAACGGAAGACGAAGAAGTAAGAAAACTTACTTACTGTGTCCAAGCACCACGTCATACAGCATGCATCCAGTATTCAGCGACATGGATATGCTCTGTCATTTGCATGTCGCAACGTGGTCTGTGTCCTGTACTGCGCCACAGTCACATATGTCATCATCTGTGTATCCACATCGTTTTATATTCCTCTTGCACCGTGATACACCAGTTCGGAGCCTGTTCAGCGACTTCCATGTTGTGTATGTTAGATGATGTCCAGGGGCAGGTTCCTCCGGAGGTTCCATCTCTGGGGCCTGCATCAATTAGGCCATCTTTCGATATGGTGGCTCTCAGGGCTTGTCTGCATAGGTTTTGTTGATTTTAGGAAGCTATGTCTGGATTTGAGTCTTGTGCTCTGTACCTGATGTTCAAACATTGGATGTGAGTCGTGCTCTTGTTTTTCTCGTTTGATTTCTGCTGCGAAACTTCTACGGATCTCGGGTGGTGTCAATTATGGGGGCACCGCCTCACTTATTGGTAAGTTAACAAGTTTCGCATGGGCAGAGTTGATCCAGACTGGTGCTACCTACTCAGCTACGGAAAAACAGATGGAGAGTGCCTATGTCAGAAGGACTGATGACTGTGCCCCCCCCCCCCCCCCCCCCCATGTTGTGCAGTGGGTGAATAAAAACAAGAAGAAGAAGTGTAAGAAAAAAGCATAACGAAGTAGAAGAAGAAAAAAAGGAGAAGAAGAAGAAGAAGAAGAAGAAGAAGAAAAAGAAAAAAAAATACAGATGAAGATATGTGGAGTGGAGTTTATATTACTATATATTAAAACCACAAATGCTATTCTACATACAACATGCGTTTGCTTTATGTAAATGTCAGAACAAAAACGCTTTATGAACTTTCACAATGTATTTGCTCACTTCAAATTTAAAAAAAAGCAGCAAGACATGAAGAAACATGTACATATTACACACAAAAAACAATTGATATGTGCGGAAATTTGTTTCCATAATTTACGAGATAAAATCTAAGATATGGAGGTCTATTATCAGCGGCATAAGGATATTTATTGACCATATCCTTGGTATGGTGCATAGCTATTTAAATTCAAACAAAGGAGAGGCCGCTGTGTTTGACAGGGATCCCAAACTATAAGCCCCCAAATCATATCCTGTAGCCCGGTTGTTAAATTAATCACTTGTTCAAGAATAGGACCGCCACTACAGTTGGCCCTTTTTGCAGAAAGCCTGTCTTATTTCTTTGTTTTCGGGATCTTTGGTCATGCTATATCTACAGGCCAGTTGCCATGATGAAGTATGTAGTCTTCACCAGGTCGGAGCGGCTGCCCCACAGCTTTTGTCTCATCCCCGCACCCTCTGGCCAGGTCTGGTATCTCATTGCACTATAGAGTGGGTGCTCCTGTAGAATGTGTTTAGAATTCTAGCTCCCTGTTCCACGTGGGTATTCATCAGTGTGTGAGAGCTTCAGTAGGTATAGATGTTCTAGTAGTCTGCAGTGACCATTTCTCAGGCGAAATAAGGAGGTCTCTTTTGAGTTGATGAATTGGGTCTGATGTACTGCTTATGTTTCTGTCGTCTCTCCATTGGTGTAAGTACTGATTTCTGGTGATGTTCTCGTTCTCTGTGATTAAATTGTGTCTTTTTACTGCCATCTTTTACTGTCAGGTCTCTCATTTTTTATGATTCAGCAGTGGAAGGGTAGCCATTGGAGCGCTATTGTTGAAGAGTTTTCCTAGTTCTGCTCTGATTTCTGATTACAGGAGGAAGGATGTATTCGAACAGTGACAGTTCAATTAGGAATAGCTGTACATGACGTCAACCTTGTGCGTAACCTTATTTAATAACCTTACACGACACGCATGGCATGTTACAGTTGTTCTATTCATGTCAACCTCGGTACGAATAGAGGGATCAGTGTGATTGGCATGTACACTTTAGATTAGAGATATATTGGAAGTTAAAACATCATTTGCAGTTCACTAGATCGCAGTGGTAAAGCACTTGCTTTTTGCAACAACAGTACAGGGTTCAATGCTCGTTACTGGCATGCTCTAGCTCTAGTCGACCCAGCTGTAATCTGGTGGATTGTTTAATGTTACTGAACGAAATACAGAGAGGAAGGAAACTGGTCATCCTACCTCATAAACTTCCTCATCCCCTTCTTGTTGTTCTTCTTCTTTTTCTTCTTCTGCAGCAGCTAGCGAAGAAATGAATTAAAGACAGGTCCAGAGATACTAGAAAAAATTTTTTATTCAGAGAGTGGTGAATGCCTTGAATGAGTTTCCACAAGAAATAGTGGAGGCAGGGTCAATTAATGCATTCAGGAATAGATTGGATGCGCATAATTTTTAAATCAAGAGAATGTAAAATAAACTGATTGTATACAGACAATATATGGGAATTCTTGTAAACCAATTAAGTTAAATTATTAGGTTGTGGAAGCTTTCTACCTGCACTTGACAGCCTGTCAGTTTCTTTGTTGATAAGAATGCAGCAATGAGACCAGAGTTTACTTTATTCCTGCTCTCTTGAATCGATGATAAAGTATGCAGAGCAAAACATACAATTTGTTATCAAGAAAAGATCAAGTGACAGTATGCAAATTACGAACTGAACACTGCAGACTCAGATAACACCTGGTCAACAAATTACAAATTGAACAGACATACATGTGTTCATGGGGGAAAAACAGACACAGAATCACGTATTTTATGTAAGTAAATTGAGAGTGATCCAGGTCTTCCCTGAGATACGCTGTATCGGAATGGCTATTCAGAACCAACGTATACTAGGTCTCCACAATTCTGACATAAGAATCCACCTGGATTTGAACCCGCGACCTCCAGCATCCGAGGCGAACACCTTACCTCGAGACCACTGGGTCCCACTATTTTGGACAATTGGGTCCTTAAACGTGTCCTCATTCGGAACTTGGGTTTTCGAACTTTTCCTCAGTCGACCCTTGAATAATTGATCGTACCCTTATTTGACTCTTGAGATGCTGAAAGTGTCCTCATTCGGAACTTGGGTCATCGAACTTACCCTCAGTCGACCCTTGAATAATTGATCGTACCCTTATTTGACTCTTGAGATGCTGAAAGTGTCCTCATTTGACCATCAGATAATTAATGTTGCCCTATTTCAATCGTTGGACCATACCTTTAATCGACTATTGAATCATCAAACATGTCCAAATTTGACCATCAGATCATCAGGCGTCAATATCTGACACTTGGATTATCAAACATGTCCACAAATGACCAATGGATCATCAAGCGTTCATATTTGACTATTGGGTCATCAAATTTGTCCACATCTGACTAATGGATCAGCAAACGTCCACATATGACCCGTGGGTCATCAAACATGTCCACATATGACCAGTGGATCATCAAACTTGCCATGATGCGGCCCTCTTGATGGTTTGAGTTTGAGGACCAAGATGAATGGTAACTTTTTTTTTTTATTATGTGGAGGGAAAATACTTGCGTCATTGAATGGAACAAGGATGACAGATTTAAGATCACTTTCTTTGCAGATTTTTTAGGGCTATAGTGAGAAGGACTGAACAACTATAAAAGTAACAGAACAGAAAGATTGCTGGCACAGTTGGAACAAGGGTGGGCCAGAGAGGTTAAACACCAGCATAATAAATTAGCTCTTCTAGGTAGGCTTTTGGGGTATATTATGTTGTGCGAAGTGGCTTTAGCGAATGGTTCTCGCGATCGAAGAAGGTCGTCTACCATAGAACACGGTGGTTCAAATTGCAATCGATCTGGTCAAATGTTTGCTGCGAAAAATCTTGTGTGTCTGCGATCATACACAAATTAATTCTCTATGCATGTTGACTATATTTAATAAATTAGGGAACACCTGGCGAGTAACGATGGAAGAAGATGCCAGTTCAATTGGAGTGTCGTGGCCGGCGGAACTCAGGTAGACGGAACAAATTAGAAACAGGACATCATACATTGTAGCTCTGTGCTCCAAAGGGAACTAATTATGTGGATGATGATAATTACGATGATAATTATTGCATTTGAGATTTGTACCGGTGAAAAACAATATTCTACTGTCAGCATTCAATTCATTCATCGTTTAAAACTTTTGAATTTGAGCGTCCTTAGTTTCAACATACCAACGGAATCTCGTGAGATATCAGTTGTTGATGACTTTCCCAAAACATATTTTAAAAATTAATAATACTTTCATTAATGGTCAGCGACCTGTAAATTGTTTGGTTCCTGCCGTTCTAGAAAAGCAAAGTTTACAATTATTGTTTCACAGGGCAATATAGTTCAGGTACATAACGTAGTCACTGCTACCCACCTCCCAGTATCCATAGCTGTAAATTGATACATGACAATTAAATAGAGTCAAGGCAACGAATAAGAGAACCTTACAAAAGTAGAAAGTCCGTACAATATAGTCTTTGTCCACAACGGTAGTATCTGCTACTTTGGAACGAACACACACTCTCTCTCTCTAGCTCTCTCTCTCTCTAGCGCTCTCTCTCTGTCTCTCTCGCATTCAGTAATGGAACAATGTGTCGATCCTGTCTTCATCAAAGTTCTTGCCAACTGTTACACATACCGCAATACCCCCTTCCATCCATTTAGCGTCCAGTTGTGGTTCCATTACAAAAAGGCTTCGCCGGGGATCTTATCTCACCGAATCTCTTCTCTGCGTCTTTGGAATCGGTCATTAGTTGTGGCGACTGGGGGGACTTTAGAATCAATGTTGATGGCATATACCTCGATCATCTTCGATGTGTGGGCGACATAGTGCTAATCACGGAGTCAGAAGCAGAGGTCAACCGTATTTTATCCAGCGGAAACCGGATGTGTCATGTATAAAAGTTGGAGATATCGCACCCTCGCTTTAATCTACGACACAATGCCGAAGAACAAGAATCGTATGTTAGAGATGCTCAGCAAAAAGGGAAATACAGAAGGGATAGACATGAATATTGCTGTTGTTTTTATTGTCTACAATGAGTAGGCTACTCTTTTGTGCGCCCTGACAAGGGCGTTAAGTGGCGGGTTGAAGTAGATTTCTTCACATCCCGAGCGTGCTGATGAAGGTGGAGCGGAGTCCTCCAGGCGGTTGGGCTATACTTGGCTTCATCTGTTTGTCGCACACTACTACGGGGATCACGACTAACCCTCACCTTGTTAGCCAGGCTGCCATGAAAACAGCCAGTTTCCCGGAAGGGCTACGAGGAAGCCAAGGCGAGGGTCTTGGTCAGTATGTTTTGCCTGAACCTGACTAACATGTCTGATCAGTATATTTTGCCTGACTAGTCGTTAGTCTTCCTTCCCAGAAGTGAATATAAAAGAAGAGAAAAAAAAAACAACTTTTGTCTGCGGAACTGAGCACAGCAGGATTCGAACATATATATATATATATATATATATATATATATATATATATATATATATATATATATATATATATATATATATCACACGGTTTATTTGGTTCAATGACAACGACCGTAGTTAAAGCGATTATTATGAGTCGAAGGTAATTTGCACTTTTAACATTATTAACTTTGTATCCATTACTGAGCAAATATGTCTCTTATAATGACTTGGCTTGGCTTCGTTCATTCTCAATCTCCCACTACCAAACCATGAGAGGGCTTAAGTAGCAGAATGTAGTCCAGAGAACGGAATGCGTTGTGTAGTAGTTTACAGCTTGACTGCGATATTTGCACCTTTCGGTCCAACACATCCGACTTCAGCAAGCATTTTGTGTTGTATCGGGTTAGCATTCCCTCTTCGATCCCTTCTCCTTAGCCAGTCTGCCCTGTTGCAGCCTATTATCCAGGATCACAGCGTGGAGGTGTAGAAGGGTCTTGGCAGCTTTGGTTCGCTGGTCCTGGTGCTAACAGTCGGCTATGGGTCGCTGACAACAGCAGCTCATGCGCTGCTCAGCATCTTGATCTGCCTCTTATAATAATGTAGCAATTGTTGATCCTAACGAACGCCATTATCCATTTCTTTTTTCAGATAAACTGTAAACAATGATTTTCCAACTTGTCCTGTTCGGCGCCACATTTGTCGGACTCCAGGCATGTCTGCTAAGGAATGTGCCGAACCAGTGTCCAAATCAGACAGAATCAAACGCACTTCCCAACCCGTTCAAGTATGGTCACCCGGACGACTGCAGCTTTTACTTCAAATGCAATGACGGTAATCCAGAATTGAGACAATGTCAGCCTCCCAGTAGGTTCAACCGTGTGTTGCAAACGTGTGTTGATGCGTTTTCCGCGGATGATATTTGTACAGGTAAGCAGATGTCAATACTTGATTGACTAATCATATCATTTTATTATGTCTATTTTTGTCTTCAAACAACGCGGGGAAGTGCAATAATCTTTCTGTGAGCTATTTTTCTAATTTCCTATGGAAACAAAAATACAAATCATCAAGAGTACATTCATACCAACTCGACAGTCAAAGATGCAGCCCTCAGCGATCCATAGCTTACCGTTTGCATCAGGGCCAGCGAACCTGAAGTCACAATAACTTATTCTGTCTCCAAGCGGCGGTTCTGGAAACAGAATGTTCTGGAATGTAGTCTGGCTAAAAGAATGGGGATTGTAGTTGGAAGACAAACCTGGTATCCCCAATAGCCAATTGAAACTGGATGTGTCGAGCCTAATAATGCAGATATCGCAGCGTCACTGTAAACCACTACACACAGTCACAACTCGTTTTCAGGACGAACGGCGAAGAAGAAGATGACGAAGAAAATACCAACTCTCTGTTATCAGTGTCAGATATGGACAAGGGATCATATGCTGAGCAGCGCATCAGCTGCAGTGGTCGGCGACCCATAGCTGACTGCTAGCGTCAGGGCCAGCGAACCAGAGCTGCCAAGACCCTCCTACACCTCCACGCGGTGATCCTGGATAACAGGCTGCAGCAGGGCTGACTGGCTAAGGAGACGGAATCGAAGAGGGAATGCTAACCCGGTACTAAAAAAATACTTGCTGAAGTTGGATGTGTTGGACCGAAAGGTGCAAATATCACAGTCAAGCTGTAAACTACGACACAACACATTCCGTTCTCTAGACTACATTCTGCTACTTAAGCCCTTTTCAGGGTTTGGTAGCGGGAGATTGAGAACGAACGAAGTCAAGCCACGATATGGATAATGACCACCACGCAAGAACGACAAACCCTCTCGTATTTACATTTCACTCTATAGAATTGATCTTTTTGACCTTGGATCCTTCATCAAAAGCGGGCAAATCGATCGTTAGCCATCACGATTGAATCATCTCAACGACAGCAAAAAACTCCCTCCACTTTACTCGGTTTGCCATCCGTCGTATGATGCCTCAGCTCTTATTCACGCCTTCTATTTCGACTTCTGAGGGGAACTGAGACGTTAGTCCAGTCAGGCACACATTACTGACCAGGACGTCGTGTCAGGGTCAATACACTGACCGAGACCACAATCTCTCTCCCATGTAGCGTTCCCTGGAAACAGGCTGTTTTCAAGGCATCCTGGCTGACGAGATGTGCATCGATGTAATCCCCGTAGTAGTGAGCGCTATGCAGATGAAGCCAAGCTTAGCACAACCGCCTGGAGGACCGTGGTCCACCTTCATCAGCATGTTTGGGATGTGAGGAAAGCTACTACAACCCGCCACTTAACGTTCTTATCAGCGCGCACATAGAGTTAACAGACTCATTGTGGGTATTCAACAATAACAAATAATAATTTCGGCTTCTGTGGTTCTCCGTCAAGCTGTCTAAGGTCTTACTCTCTTTCGTGTCCATACTGAGGTCCATAGCAAGTTGGTTCTGATGATGGTGGCAGACTACCTTCTTAGCAGATGGTCAACCCAATTTCAGTTCCTTACTGATTTTTCTTTTCTTTTTGCGTTCGCCTTATTTCTCTTATCCACAAGGCGGTGTGCGTTGCATTGTGGTTTTTATTTTTGCCCAGTGCATCCGACTTCAGCATGCATTTTATGTAGGGGTCTGCTTCCTCCTGCATTATCTAAGGGTTTGCTTCCCCGGCTCACATTTGATCGGCGCATGACATGGAAAAGTCAGATTGAGAGAAACCGAATGAAAGCCAGAGAAAGAATGGCGATCATGAGAAAACTTGCTGGCACAAGCTGGGGAGCAGACGAAGACATACTAAAGAAACTGTACACTGGAAGAGTGAGACCAGTTCTCGAGTATGGCATCGCGGCATGGACAACCGCAGCGAAGGCGAACTTCGATAAAGTTAACAAACTTCAAAACCAAGCCATGAGAATTATAACAGGTGGCATGAAGTCAACGCCAATTGTAGAACTCGAAAAGATTACAAAATTGCAATCCATGACCGATAGAAGAGACTGCAGAGCCCAGCTGCAGTCAGAGAAACTCAGAAGACTGACGGACCATCCAATGTACCAGAGACTAAACAATTTGGGAAATGGGAAACTAAAGCGGAGAAACTTTGCAGAAATAGCCAAAGAAAAGATGCACGAAGATCCCATAAACGCACTAACAACACCAAAACCCATCACTACTGTACGAAAACCTACTTGGCGGCAGGATATATTTCCAGAGGTGGTAGAAAATATACCAGGTATTGCAAACAAAAACTGCCAGAGTGAAAAAGAAAGGAGAGACACTACCCTAAGCTTCATAACGAAAAGCTACCCAAGCATGGACTGGACCCATGCATACACCGACGGTTCTGTAACAAACACTACACAGAACGGAGGGGCAGGAGCATTCCTGAACCTACCAAATGGCAGAAAAATAACACTGTCACTCGCTACTGGTAAGTACACAAGCAATTTCAGAGCGGAGGCAGAGGCACTGAGGGCGGCAGTGGAAGAAATGGTAACACACAGTGAAAATGAGAGCCATATAGTCCTGCTGACAGATGCTCTCGAAGTAGTCACAGCGCTAAAAAGCCAGAAAAACACTGAGCTTAATGACTTAAGAGCAGCACTCTGCAAACTGTGCCAGCAGTCCGCATCAAAAAGGGTAGTGGTACAGTGGGTTCCGTCACACTGCAACATCCAAGGCAACGAGGAGGCAGACAGACTGGCAAAAGAAGGTGCAAGGCTACCACAAACAGATACCAATATGACGTACGAAGAGTCAAAACGGCTTATCAAAGCCAGATACATGACCAAATGGGAAACCGAACATACTGGTTACACCAAAAACGATGCCTATTACCAGTTGAACCGAAGAGAGCAGGTCGTTGTCTTCAGACTTCGCACTGGCCACAACAGACTGAGGTACCACCTATTCAACAAATTGAAGATAGGGTGTACCGACGAATGCCCGTGCGGTACTGGTAAAATGACCACTGAACATCTGCTGCAGAACTGCCCGACATACGAGGATCAGAGAGAGCAGATGTGGCCATTGCCAGTGGAACTGCAAGACAAGCTCTATGGTAGTGGCGAGAGTCTCAGGATGACCGCCGCTTTTTTCGAGAAAATAATGGTTACTGTCTGACTGTGTACGCAGAAGAAGAAGAAGAAGCTTCCCCGGCGTAACGGCCGGTGCTGTGATGGGGATCGAACCCAGCACCTACTGGTTGTGAGCCGTGCCACTTAACCACTAGGCCTCGCCGTCCCCCCTGACTGATATGATGGTGTGCATATCTTTTTGGTTGCTCCAGACCACCTTTGTCATCATAATGTAGCATTTCCTTTACAGAACGTCGCTCTCATAACAGTCAATCTATCTATTCGTATCTTCTTCTTTTTCTTCTTCTTCTTCTTCTTCTTCTTCTTCTGGTTCGCCGCGTTTTTCTATCACCGCACGTCTACACGGTGTGCAGGTTTCTGGATTAATGTTGCTGCAGTGAAGAGTTACACAATGTTTCCAAACAGTTTTGTGTGGAAGTTTGCCCCCCCCCCCCCCCCCCCCCCCATGGCCAGTTCTCAATACGCAATTCAGTTCAGTTCATCCTGTAACCCATCAGGTCGTTGGGGCACACATGAAAATCCCACGCCAACCCTCTCTGACCCGGGCTTCAACCGGTCCGGTATAATAGATTTCGATTTTGTCCTAATGTGTGATTCTTAGGCTTGAAATCACCTGGCGGCGCCCATCTCCTCTCCAAGCTGCGGTGGGCCAACATCTGCAAGTAACCTGAAGGTGCCCGTCCCCCCAGGCGAGCCATTGCCTCGTTAGCCTAGAGCCTCACGGTTCTAGTTGCCCAGTGTGTACCCAGAGGAGGTGAGGTTGGCTTGTGAGCTCACTTTAATCGGCAGGCTACTAATTTCACTTTTTACTCTTCCAGGGAAGAGCTAGCCGACCTCAGCGTCACTGGAATGCGGCGCCAAGCATGAGCACACCTTACACCTTCCGGTCATGGCACGCAATTTCCAAGCATAAAACAGTCTTGCAGGATATGCTTGACTGTCTGTGTTGCCTGCTCGTACATGTACACATTGGCGATTGAGTCAATTTAAGCCTGTACGTGGCCATTCAATCTTTTATGTTTCGTTCTTATGCGGAACAGACTCACTTGCTCTGCTCGACAAAGGTAGTTATAGTTGTCTTTCGTTTGGTCAACTCGTGTGGTGTCTCTTCGCAGTGGTTAACGTGCTGGCATTGCATCTGAGTGGTCCTGGGTTCATTCCCCAGTTGAGGCTGAAATGTCTTTTCAGATCGCAACGCCCCTCGAGTCGACCCTTAAATGGGTACCGGTTCAGTCCAGGAAGTAAAAAAGGCGAGGAAATGGAGATGGCTACCGCCTTCATATAGCCGAGCCTTTGAAATGTGAGATCGTCAACACCTCACACCCCTACAGCAGTAATGCTATGGGTTACTTTACTTTTTATGGTGCGTATACGTCTTTAAGTTTCATTATTTCCTTACGTGTCCTCCTTGCTCAAGTGGGATGTAAGAAGAGCCCATGTAACCAGCTACAAAAGAAACATCAGGAATGGAACTGAACTCAGTACGACAGCAATAGGTTCGTAGTGTACCAAGTCACTTGAGTCAGGGTCAGGTGTAATATACTGACTTAAACCCTACCTCATTCTCACATCATGTACTCGGAAACAAGTTGTGTTACAGCAGCCTGGCCAGCGAGGCGATGATCGTCACTGCAATCTCAAAAGAACCTGATTTCATAAGCCTATCATTTTAATAGAGCCAGTAGGACACAGGCTCGTCTTATTTAGTGGGCCCCCCGATAAACGAGGGTTTCTTTACGTGAAAACATTAAATTTCATTTTTATTAAGGGGGCTAGTGGTTAAGTGACACGACTCACAACCAAAAGGTGCTGGGTTCGATCCCCAACACAGCACCGGCCGTTACCCCGAGGAAGCAACCCATTAGAAATAAGGCGAACGCAAAAGAAAAAACAACAACATTTTTTTAATTAAAGATTTGTTAAGAAAAGTGGCACAGAATTTTATCATTTTCCAATGTAGCGTCTATTGCATAAGAAGCTCCACTTTATCCGCTATAAGACACAATTAATCCATCAAGAGTGAACAAAATAGAATGAAAAACTGCGAACAACAACAACATGCAATCAGTCTAAGTATGTAAAAGTGCATGCAAGCTTTAATAATAATAAAACTGATAGAAGTCTACAACAGTGGTAGCAACAATGGCAAACATGACCAACCACTAAAATCATTACTAGTACCTCTTACCTTTTGCAGGTGAAAACGCCCAGCGTGAGTGCTCAAAAGGCACAACAACTCTGATTCCACACCCCAAGTCATGCCAGAGGTACTTTAACTGCTCCGACACGAAACCTCGACCGTCTCAAAGCTATTTTGGCCCATTCGAGCAGGAGTGTCGCTACCCTAACTTGTTTGATATAGTTGATCTGCAATGTAAAGACTTCAAGGTGGCCAAATGTGGGCCGGACAGGACAGCTGCCAAGGATGCATGTAAGTAGGGCCCACCTTGTTGTTTGGTATATATTTTGCCTTATTTCGGAGAAGTTCGCTTCTTTCAAGCACATACAGTTCTTTTGGCTATATTAAGGTAGAACTAGTCTCTTTTCTCCGTTAGGAAGTCTGCGTCAAAGCATGCTGCGCGCTTCTGCACTAGTGGTTCCTTTAGTAATTTGTTTTACATGATGAGGTTGCCAGTCCCACGCACAACTCTCTTTAATTACTTTTTGCAACATGCATGGAGGTAGAAGAGCACTGAAAGTAAGTAAGAACCCATCTTGTTGTTTGTTAGATATTTTTGCTTCTCTTTGGCGAGGAACGCCTCTGTCAACCCAGATCGATTCCGTTACGTTACATAAAGGTAGAACCCACTTGCTGTCTCTTTGTTATTTTGCCTCACTTTGGCAAGGAACGCCTCTGACAACCCAGATCGATTCCGTTACGTTACATAAAGGTAGAACCCACCTTGCTGTCTCTTTGTTATTTTGCCTCACTTTGGCGAGGAACGCTTCTGTCAACCCAGATCGATTCCGTTACGTTACATTAAGGTAGAACCCACCTTGCTGTCTCTTTGTTATTTTGCCTCGCTTTGGCAAGGAACGCCTCTGTCAACCCAGATCGATTCCGTTATGTTACATTAAGGTAGAACCCACCTTGCTGTCTCTTTGTTATTTTGCCTCACTTTGGCAAGGAACGCCTCTGTCAAGCACAAACTGAATCATTTTGGTTATCTTGAGGTACAGCCCAACTTGATGTTTGATAGGTATTCTGGCCTCAATTTGACGAGGTGCGTATTTGTCACCTATAGACTGAACTATATCATGGTAGGACCGACCTTCCCTGATTATACAAGTTGGACCATTCTGGTGCTCGCAACATCACGAGAAACGAGCTCAGCAGTCAAAGACCAAAAGAGGGATGAAAGCTGTAGTGGGGGATTGTTAGAATGGAAGAAGTATGACGTGGTTTTATGTCACCGGGCTGGAACGGTAGACATGAAGGTCATTTTGGGTCACCCTGGAAAGATGATTTAAAAAAAAGCTCCGGTAAGAAGCTGGGATTTCAAGTTTCTCATAATAAATAAATGGAGGAAATAAAACGGACTGACATTTAGTATTGTCTTCATATACAACCAGTTTTCTCTTCTATTTAGAGAATGTACAATTAGCCAGTACAATTAGCAAGAAACCAGTGTAAAAACATTTATATGCCCTTGTTTCTGTAGACATTTGCTTTACATTAGTGGTTGCCATACACAAACCAACTTAGTAAATTTTGTTACTACGTTCGCTGCATGTTCAGTGAACTTACACTTTTTTGGTGCCTATCCGAAAAGTAGGACTTCCCACTGAGACACGCATTCTCAGTGGAGACAATGAAAATGGCGGGAGAGCGTAAACAAAAGGCTTATTTTTACGAGAATGACCAAGGAGATCTTGGTAACAATATTTGTTTACATTCATAAATACATATAATAATACTTACTTTTAGCTGAAACATGAAAAAAGATGTCGACATCATCAGACTGTCCTCGTCCTGAAGATGTAACTTGCGCTGAATTTGGATTAAAGTGAGAAAGAAGCTGCGCTGGACATCAATCTCACTCTCTCGTCCTGAGTTACCGGGAACTAGTGGCAAGACATACAATCAAGACGACTGGAAGTAACTCAAGATGCAGACATGCAGGTTGTACAATCCGTGAGACCAGAGGTCGCTTGAAACTTGGAGGAGTCGATCGCCCACCGTTTCCATGACGATTTGAGAGGCGAATATCGCATCTCTCGATAGCAGCACCCCCTACGCGTAGACTAGAAGACGCTGCTACTGATCAGCGTCCACATCTGTAGGTCTAGCTGATGGACCATTAACCCATGACTGAGGGAATATTCCGGTCGTGGCATGCAATCAAAATAGAGACAATTTCCAAGTAGGTCATGCACACCAACCAAGGACGGTGCGCAATCTGTAGTAACGTCCTATCAAACAACGTGTATTCTATAACACATGAAGAACAGATCGTGTTTTCTCCGAATTCCGAGGAAAATTACACACACAGGCTTCCTGTGAATAGCATAGGACGTGCTATAAAATGACTGCGACACAACACTGCTCTCCATTCATTAATTGGAACAAACAAAGCACATCAAAATCGCAGATCATGAGTGCGGCTGTCGCTTGGTCGCCACCTTACCGGAACATATACAGTTGGGTAGGAAAAGCAGAGGATAAACGTGAAATAAGAAGACGTGCATATAAATGGAGCGATGAACTTAATGATTTAAGAGCAGTACTCTGTCAACTATGCCAGCAGTCCGCACCAAAAAGGGTAGTGGTACAGTGGGTTCCATCCCACTGCAACATCCAAGGCAACGAGGAGGCAGACAGACTGAAGGTGCAAAACTACCACAACTAGATACTAGTATAACATACGAAGAGCCAAAACGGCTTTTTAGAGCTAGATACATGACCACATGGGAAACAGAACATACTGGCTACACCAAAAAACGATGCATATTACCAGTTGAACAGAAGAGAGCAGGTCGTGGTCTTCAGACTTCGCACTGGCCAAAATAGACTGAGGTACCACCTATTCAACAAATTGGAGATAGGTGGCACTGACGAATGCCCGTGTGGTACCGGGAAAATGATGGCTGAGCATTTGCTGCAAAACTGCCCGACATACGAGGATCAGAGAGAGCAGATGTGGCCATCACCAGTGGCAACACTAGACAAGCTCTATGGCAGTGTCGACATCCTCAGGATGACCGCTGCTTTTTTCGAAAAAATAAAGGTTGATGTCTGACTGCGTACGATGAAGAAGAAGAAGAGATGGAGCGATGCTGTCGTTGTTGAATGTTCACTGAGTAAGTTTACTCTATTGTGTGCTTTGAAAAGGGCGTTAAGTGGCGGGTTGTAGTAGCTTTGCTAACATTATGATGAAGGTGAACCACGCTCCTCCATGCGGTTGTGCTATGCTTGACTTCATCTACGTTGACGGTCTCTTCTACGGGGATCACGTCGACCCATATCTCGTCAGTCAGACTGCACTGAAAACAGTCTGTTTTCAGGCAATGCTACATAGAAGAGAAATAGTGGTCTTGGTCAGTATATTGTGACTGACCTTGACGCAACGTCCTGGTCAGTATGTTGTACCTGACGGGACTAGCGTCCCAGTTTCCCAAATGGAACATACCATCAAGAGATGAACAGGAATTTGTCTGCCAACTTATATTATTAAGGCAATAAATAGAAGGCAGTGAAGATCCATTGCAGACGACATTCGATATAGAGATGTCAACTGATCTAATGTGAACTATAAATGTCATGTTAACGGCCCAATGTGTTTCATATTAAATTTTAAGGTGACTACATAGACAACATGTGTGGAGGTTTCCAGTGTGAGCCGTGTCACAGCAGATTGCCCTCGTGTATAGGGGCAGAAGACGGCCTCAATGTAAGTGTGTGTGCTCGGTGATCCATGTCACAGCAGATTGCCCTCGTGTATAGGGGCAGAAGACGGCCTCAATGTAAGTATATGTGCTCGGTGATCCATGTCACAGGATTGCCCTCGTGTATAGGGGCAGAAGACGGCCTCAGTGTAAGTATGTGTGCTCGGTGATCCATGTCACAGGATTGCCCTCGTGTATAGGGGCATAAGACGGCCTCAGTGTAAGTATGTGTGCTCGGTGATCCATGTCACAGGATTGCCCTCGTGTATAGGGCAGAAGACTGCCTCAATGTAAGTATGTGTGCTCGGTGATCCATGTCACAGGATTGCCCTCGTGTATAGGGGCATAAGACGGCCTCAATGTAAGTATGTGTGCTCGGTGATCCATTTCACAGGATTGCCCTCGTGTATAGGGGCATAAGACGGCCTCAGTGTAAGTATGTGTGCTCGGTGATCCATGTCACAGGATTGCCCTCGTGTATAGGGGCAGAAGACGGCCTCAATGTAAGTGTGTGTGCTCGGTGATCCATGTCACAGCAGATTGCCCTCGTGTATAGGGGCAGAAGACGGCCTCAATGTAAGTATATGTGCTCGGTGATCCATGTCACAGGATTGCCCTCGTGTATAGGGGCAGAAGACGGCCTCAATGTAAGTATGTGTGCTCGGTCACAGCAGATTGTCCAGAAAGAATGAAACAATGGAAGATAGGGGAAAAGGAAATATAAAGAGAGAGATAGAGATAGCGGTGTAACTCTAAGCAAATGTAAAAAAAACATTAATTTGAGATTGGGGTAAGATTTATGCATGCGATTAGGGAGAGTTTTGTGTGTGAGATTAGAGTGAGTTTTGTCTGTGAGATTGGAGTGAGTTTTGTGTGTGAGATTAGAGTGAGTTTTGTGTGTGAGATTGGAGTGAGTTTTGTGTGTGAGATTGGAGTGAGTTTTGTGTGTGAGATTGGAGTGAGTTTTGTCTGTGAGATTGGAGTGAGTTTTGTGTGTAAGATTGGAGTGAGTTTTGTGTGTGTGAGATTGGAGTGAGTTTTGTCTGTGAGATTGGAGTGAGTTTTGTGTGTGAGATTGGGGTGTTTTGTGTGTGAGATTGGGGTGTTTTGTGTGTGAGATTGGGGTGTTTTGTGTGTGAGATTGGAGTGAGTTTTGTGTGTGAGATTGGAGTGAGTTTTGTGTGTGAGATTGGGGTGTTTTGTGTGTGAGATTGGGGTGTTTTGTGTGTGAGATTGGAGTGAGTTTTGTGTGTGAGATTGGAGTGAGTTTTGTGTGTGAGATTGAGGTAAGTTTTGTTTGTGAGATTGGGGTGTTTTGTGTGTGAGATTGGAGTGAGTTTTGTGTGTGAGATTGAGGTAAGTTTTGTTTGTGAGATTGGGGTGTTTTGTTTATGAGATTGGGGTGTTTTGTTTGGGAGATTAGGGTAAGTTCTGTTGGTGGGGCTTGACTAGGCTTCGTTCATTCTCAATCTCCCGCTACCAAACCCCGAAAAGGGCTTAAGTAGCAGAATGTAGTCCAGACCCTTCTACACATCCACGCTGTGATCCTGGATAACAGGCTGCAACAGATTAGACTGGCTAAGTAGAAGAGATCAAAGAGGAAATGCTAACCCGGTACTAAAAAAATGCTAACCCGGTACAAATAAAATGCTTGCTGAAGTCAGATGTGTTGGACCAAAAGGTGCAAATATCGCAGTCAAGCTGTAAACTACGACACAACACATTCTGTTCTCTGGGCTACATTCGCTACTTAAGTCCTTTTCAGGGTTTGGTAGTGGGAGATTGAGAACGAGCGAAACCAAGTCAAGCCATTCTCTTTTTCTTCTTCCTTTAGGAAGTCCAAGATAGTTGGGTTGGGACATCACCTCTCATTGTACTAGAATTTGTATGTTCCCCTTTTGTCCTTCGATCGTTAGTGATGTTGTCTCTGTCAAGGCTTTCCTCGTTCATTTACGAACATCATCTGCCAAGCTTCTTTCTCTCATTCTTGTTCCAAGGACTGTTACTTTGAGTATAAAGCAAGGTAGCTCATTTGACAGTGGTGGCCATGACAGTTGCATTGAATTTTGTGTGTTTTTACAAGTCTAATATTAGATCCCTATAGGGTGTAACAAAACCTAGGTTTTAGCCTTCTTGCGGCATGGCTCTTTCTACTAACACGAGAAGAGGTGTGGTGCGAGTCTATGATGCCTTAAAACCTGAATTCTTATGGGTAGATGAAACCCATAAGCGGGATCGAAGATAGGGAAGTGACTTTAGCTGGCTGCTTGCATCAGAGTCAGTGACCCATAACTGACCAAGATCCTATTCTGCCTCCAACAAGAGACACACGCGTCCAAAAAATGCCATGTGAAATCGGATGTCAGGCCGAAAAGAGCAGATATTACAGCCTAGCTGTAAACTAAGAAATAACACCACAAACGTCCTTTTCAGTATGAATGCTGAAGAAGAAGCCCATAAGACATAGGTGGTCTTTCATATAGGTTTGGGACTTCCAAACTTTTCAGTACAAATGCTGAAGAAGAAGCCCATAAGACATAGGTGGTCTTTCATATAGGTTTGGGACTTCCAAACTTGTCAGTACGAATGTTGAAGAAGCAGCAGCCCATAAACAATATGTGGTCTCTAGGTTTGGGGCCTCCAAACTTTTCAGTACGAATGTTGAAAAAAGAAGCCCATACGACATAGGTGGTCTTTCATCTAGGTTTGGGGTCTCAAAACTTTTCAGTACGAAGGTCACATCAAATATTTTACACATTTTCATGAGCCATAGCAAAATAATATATTTTATAAATGAATAAGTGTTATTTTTAGTGTTTGTGTAATCAAAATGATATTCAGAACAAAAGATAAATGTGATTTTGACTTAGAAAGGATGTCACGTTTACACTGGGGAATGATCTTTCAGGAATCAAATTATGAAAGCTTAGTTACTCGAGTGAAAGAATCAATGACTTAACTCAATATGTGAACAACCTACTATTAATTTTTAAAAATAAATTTTATTCATTTTTACATCAAATTATAATTATTATTCTTCTTCTTTCGTTCGATTGGAGTATGTCTACATCTGCAAAGTTGTCTCTTGCATGAACCTCACTGTCTTCTGCAGTTCACACATAGGTCCATATAGTTTCCCTTCCAGTGTTGTTTCTCTTGGCCAGTATGTCCACCTCAGTATCTCATACTC
Organism: Ariolimax columbianus; assembly: GCA_036924085.1. Taxonomy (NCBI): domain Eukaryota; kingdom Metazoa; phylum Mollusca; class Gastropoda; order Stylommatophora; family Arionidae; genus Ariolimax; species Ariolimax columbianus. The sequence goes on along the minus strand of JAVGWX010000005.1, from coordinate 19,325,132 downwards.
TGGACAGTCCTGAAGTATATGCTGCGCAGTCTGGGGTGCCTGTCCACATACTTGAGCTGTCAATCCTAAATTTTAAATACATGTGGCTGCGAAGTTGTTTGTGTCCCGTTCTGAGGCGCAGTATGACAATCTGCTCTTGCCTACTTATATTATGATAGTCATCTTGTATTTGTGTTAGAAGCTCTCTAATTGATTTAATCATCTCGTTCTTTTGATGGTATGTAACAGGTATATCTGGTTGCTCGGTTGCGGCACCTTCCCTCGCCAGTGTGTCAGCTCTATCATTTCCTGATAATTATTATTTCATGTTTTTTGCTAGCAGGATAAAATATATGGGCTATAGTTTATAGATCTCTGATCTAGGTGAAAGAATACTGACTTCAAACATTCTGCTGCCTTTATCTATGCAGGTAGACTTACGCCAGTCAAAACCTAGGAAGAGTTAGCTCTAATAAAGAGTTTTGTGGAAGCTGGACAGAGTAGAAACTGTTTTAAAGGTAATTAGTTGTCAGAAAGGTTAAGAACAGATTTTGTCCTCTATTTTCAGCCATATCCTCGCAGAGAGTGGACTCCGTGGTACATCAAATGCGACACAGAGAGGCTTATTGAAAGCTCCATGTGTGATCTTCACAGTCCGACAAACACAACTGGCTTTTTCTCCCCACTGAAGAAGAAATGCGTGTCTCTGTGGGAAGTCCCACCAGAAACAGGTTTTGGAAAAGCACCAAGCTGTGAAGGAAAGGAGCCTGGACTTTACATGATTATGGAGTCAGCAAATATATACTATAGCTGCCATGTAGCTCTGGAAGTTTTCTACTGCAGACATGGGCAAGTCTTTAATACCATCAGCCAAAAATGTCAATGAGGCAGAATGAACCAAACATGAAATGAGGACAACTTTGCACAGAATCTTGTGTACCTTTAACCTATGAACTCTTTGAAATTGCAATCAAAAGATTTGAGCTCCAGGAGAAGAATGTCTTTCAGCAAATAAATGCCAAGTTCTCTTGCCCAATGCCATCCTTTCCAATTTCTTCACATCTTTTTTATCCTGTCTATGTCTGTCTCCTCTTCTTCTTGTGCTTTATGGGTCCTCTATTTCGCTTACTCTTGGGTCTCTAAAACAGAGACTGCATGTAATGCAATGAACTTGTTTCATCATTGTCTGTCCTTCCCAACGTTAGCATTCCATTGTGAGTTCCCATTCCCGTATGGTCTATATGTGATCTGTTATTACTGTTGTCTGGCAATGTCTTCATTGGTTATTTCCTATCCGTACTTTTAGTTGAATTAATCAATGTACCTTTTTCTTCTTTTTAACTTTAAAATCTGATTTGGATGTGGCAGTTTATAGATGAGGTCTCAAACAACAGCCCACTAAACCGAACATTGCAACGCACAATGAGAGTTAAATCACAATGTAATTTAAGCAATATTACACAATTGAACAAAACGGCATTAAATTTTACTAGACGGTCTAAATGTTTCCTAACAAGAATCAATGACAGAAACAGCCAAAAAAATGTATAAGACGAATGCAGAAGGATAGGGAAATGATTCCAATTGTGAGCAATAAACAAATATGCTGTACAACATTTTACATTGAATAACTATGTATCAACAAAATGCTCTTTATCAAGTACTTGCAGGATTTTGCTGTATGATGTGGTCATTGGACCATCAAAATTGTATTCATGTGAGTCCTTGATCCTTCAATTTGACTAAATGTTTTGGTCCATTAACTTGGCTTCATACTGTCCTTTCTCTGTGAACTTGGCTTCATACTGTCCTTTCTCTGTTAACTTGGCTTCATACTATCCTTTCTCTGTTAACTTGGCTTCATACTGTCCTTTCTCTGTGAACTTGGCTTCATACTGTCCTTTCTCTGTTAACTTGGCTTCATACTATCCTTTCTCTGTTAACTTGGCTTCATACTATCCTTTCTCTGTTAACTTGGCTTCATACTGTCCTTTCTCTGTTAACTTGGCTTCATACTATCCTTTCTCTGTTAACTTGGCTTCATACTATCCTTTCTCTGTTAACTTGGCTTCATACTATCCTTTCTCTGTTAACTTGGCTTCATACTGTCCTTTCTCTGTTAACTTGGCTTCATACTGTCCTTTCTCTGTTAACTTGGCTTCATACTGTCCTTTCTCTGTTAACTTGGCTTCATACTGTCCTTTCTCTGTTAACTTGGCTTCATACTATCCTTTCTCTGTTAACTTGGCTTCATACTGTCCTTTCTCTGTTAACTTGGCTTCATACTGTCCTTTCTCTGTTAACTTGGCTTCATACTGTCCTTTCTCTGTTAACTTGGCTTCATACTGTCCTTTCTCTGTTAACTTGGCTTCATACTGTCCTTTCTCTGTTAACTTGGCTTCATACTGTCCTTTCTCTGTTAACTTGGCTTCATACTGTCCTTTCTCTGTTAACTTGGCTTCATACTATCCTTTCTCTGTTAACTTGGCTTCATACTATCCTTTCTCTGTTAACTTGGCTTCATACTATCCTTTCTCTGTTAACTTGGCTTCATACTGTCCTTTCTCTGTTAACTTGGCTTCATACTATCCTTTCTCTGTTAACTTGGCTTCATACTGTCCTTTCTCTGTTAACTTGGCTTCATACTGTCCTTTCTCTGTTAACTTGGCTTCATACTATCCTTTCTCTGTTAACTTGGCTTCATACTATCCTTTCTCTGTTAACTTGGCTTCATACATCCCCAATTATGGATTGACTTTGAGACCCCAATTTTATAACATGAATTGCCTTTCTGTTTATTGATAACCTTAAGAACACATGTTTGAAAGACTATTCCAAATTAAAACATGTATGTGCATGCAATGTGATGTCTTATGTTTTCATATTGAACATTTTATTAGTATGTCCCAGAGCTTATAAACATGTGAGAAGTGCAATGTTTAACGTGTATATGCAAATATCAGCTTTGCAGGATTCTGATACAAAAGTCTTCATCAGCATCAAACCCTAAGGCGATGAATACAAAGACAGAAATCAAATCAAAACAAGGGAATTCAAAACTAGCATTAAAACAAAGATAAAACAATACTTATGCAGAGCAAATTACAGTAAAGTGCATTAAAAGGTCATGGATAAAACTATAATACCATGTTGACCTAAATTTACTTTGTGTTGTGTGTCTATCGTAATCGATGAGGACCACTTTGTCAACATTCCCTATCCGCATGAGTTCAAAGATGGTTAAAATAGCACATCAGAGCCCTGAATTGTCTGTGGTGCTTAGTACAAGGAAATAGGACACCCCCATCCACTGGCGTTGAAGAAGGGTTGATGTAAGCCGACTTGCAGAGCAATTGTCTCTGTATAGTCTCATTTATTCTTGATGCCACATGTCTCTGAACACCCTCAGCATAAGTGCTGCGCCAGTCTGTGTGATTGGTGGCGATTCTTTCCCAGTCAACACGGTTAATACCGCACTGGATCAGTGATCTCTTAAGTGCGTCCTTGTACCGTTTCCGCTGTCCACTGCTTGCTCTCTTGCCATTTGCAGTTCACCATAAACAGCTCTTTTGGTAGACGTTTATCTGATATGTGTACCACAGGACTAGCTGTGCTGCATATATGGTGCGTATACTTGACATGTCCGATCGAACTAACACATCTGTATTTGGCACCCTGTCCTGTCATCTAATCCTCACTAGTCTCCCCAGGCAGTGCACGTGGAAGTGGTTTAATTTCCCGACATGACGATTATAGATGTTAGAGGTCTCACACACATATAAAAGTGAAGGTATAACAATTGTAGAATAGACCATTTTTGTTTGAGTCCTGAACCCTCACCTATCCCACACTCTACTATGAAGTCTGCCAAATACCATACTTGCCCTAAACATTTTTTAAACAGTGGCTGTGTACCGTGTTTGAAGGTTCTGAATAGCCATATCTGGAGCTGGTTGATGTAAAAGCTCGGTCTTTGCGATAAAGTTGGTGAAGCCAAAATTGTTACAAACTGTGGCGAACTGATCCATGCATTCTTGCATGTCAATCTTTGTATTGGAAATGAAGGCACAGTAAACCGCATAAAATAAATCACGTACAGGTCACAATGTAGATTTTGGTATAGGACTTGAACCTCCTCAGATTGAATAGCCCTACGTCAGTGTGGTTGTTTGGGAATGGCCATAATGAGTAAGTTTCTCTTTTGTGTGTCCTGAAAAGGACGTTAAGTGGTATTTTGCGGTAGCTTTCCTCACACCCTGAGCGTGTTGATAAAGGTAGACCGGGGTCTTCCAGGTGGTTGTGCTATGCTTAGCTTTATCTGCGTGTTGCTCACTACTACGGGGATCATGTAGATCCCTCACCTTATTAGCCAGGCTGTAATGAAAATATCCCATTTCTGGGATGGGCTACAAGGAAGCCAAGGTGAGGGTCTTGTGCAGTATGTTTTTCCTGAACCTGACTAACATGTCTGATCAGTATATTTTGCCTGACCAGTTGTTAGTCTTCCTTCCCTCCTTCAGTGTGGTAATGAAGTCCAACTTCAACGTCACAATCACTGTGGGCATTCCACAGCATGGCAGAAAACATCATACTGAAAAGAGCCGGGGCCAGCACACATATCTGCTTCAAACCTTTAGTAACAGTAAAGGGAGCAGAGTAGTTTCCCTGATCAACAATTGGGGCATGCATGCCATCATGAAATTGTCGCACCATTGCAATGAATGTTACCGGACACCCAAACTTGGTCATAACTCTCCACAGACCGTTACGATTTATGGTATCAAAGGTTATAGTGAAGTCCACAAAAGTTGTATAGAGAGAAACATTCTTTTCTTTGCATTTCTCTTGGATCTGCTTTTCAGCATAGATGATGTCGATGGTCCCACGGTTCTTTCTAAAGCCACATTGAGTCTCAGGCAGTAACCCCTGCTCCAGGTGAAGATTTAGTCGGCAGAGAAGTATTTTTGCAAGCACTTTTCCTCCTATACACAGCAGAGTGTAGACCTCTGTGGTTATCACATATTTGTTTGCTACCTTTTCGCTTATGTATATGAACAATGGACGCATCTTTGAATTCTTGTGGGATGCTATCTTTCTTCCCCATTTCTGTAAACAACTGAGTAAGCTTCTCAACCATCTTATTAAATCTCTGCTGGGAAGGCGTAGGCTCAAAAAATTTTTGCGTTTGAGAGGTCAATTGCGACCCTGGTTTCCTGCTTGGTCGAATGATCATCCATGCTCTCATTCATTTCTATTTGCGGTAGATGATCAATTGCCTCTTCATTAACAGTAGAGGGTCTATTAAGGACCTTAGCAAAATGTTCAGCCCGTTTTACCAGTAGCTTATCTTTCTCAGTGATTACAGAATTGCCATCTTCGCTTAAGAGCGGTGCCAGATCTGATCTATACGGATTTATATATCTATATTTACTTTGTACCATAAGAAATGGTTGTAAAGCAGAGGGCTGTGTCATATATATGTACTTATTCAGATAATCATTTAAATAGAGTGTAGTTTCTTTCATTCTAAAGTTGCCCCAAATAAGTGTACTTGATTTATTTTTAAATACTGGAGAGAAGGTATATGCACAACGGCTCTTTGTATTCAACATAGGGTCAAATAAGTGCGCGGCAGGGTTTAAATAATCTCAGAGTTTGGGAAACACTGACATATAATCAATTTAAACACAGAAAATGCAGCTAGGTGAATGAGCTGACCAGCAGCCAGTGACTTATAGCTAGCTAGCTGCTTGTATTAGGGTCAATGAACCAAATCTGATCAAGACCCTATACCGTCTCCAAGTGGTGGCCCTGGAAACAGGATGCACTAGTGTAGTCTGGCTAAGAGAATAGTGATCACAGTGGGAAGGTAAACCAGGTTTCTAAAAAAAGCGAGATGAGACTGGATGTGTTGGGCTGAAACGTGCAGATATTGCAGCCTTGCTGTGAGCTATAACACAACGTCCTTATCAGGACGAACACTGAAGAAGAAGAAGAAGAAAAACAGAAATATGATGAATATAATATTTTATTTAACAGTTCAAAATTTTCATAAACAAAGTTCACAACAAAATAAGGGCACAAAATCAAGCAGCTATCACTGCTGTATCAACAACACATTTATGATGTCTTCAACAATTTCAAAAAGGGGGCCGACAGAGTATGCCATGCAACGCTATGGACAACAATGAAGCATTACAAGATCAATAGTAACATTGTGAAGGGAATTTGAGAACCTTTATGAGAAGGCGTCAAGTGCAGTTTCTGTAGATGAAATACTAGACGAATGGTTCTGCATGCCTGTTGGGGTGAGACAGGGTTGTATACTCTCTCCAACACTCTTCAATGTATTTTGGAAAGAATAATGGAGGCGGCCCTGGAGGGACATGTTGGTATGGTCAGAATACATGACAAGACGATTACAAACCTACGATTTGCAGATGATATAGATGGTCTGGCAGGTATGGAAACGGAACTCCAGGAGTTGATTAGTAAATTGGACAGAGCTATGGCATAGAGATAAATCCAGAGAAAACAAAGCTGATGACTAATAACACGGATAAAAACTGTGATAAAAGCAAATGGTCAGGAATTCAAAGTTGTACACACGTTCAAGTATCTTGGATCACTGATCAGTGACGAGGGCTCACGGCCTGAGAAAATTGCCAGAATAGCACACACAAAAGCGGCACTTGTGCTTTTGAAACCCATATGGCAGGATAAGCAGCTCGGCCACAGCATAAGTTAGACTAATGCACTCATTGGTGCTCTCAATATTTTTGTATGCCTGTGAGACTTGGACCATTACTGTAGATATTCAGTGTAGAATACATGCAATGGAAATGAGATGCTTTAGAAGACTCTTATATGTTACATACAAGGATTGTGTCACGAACATAGAAATATGACGAAGAGTGGAAAACGCAATTGGGTCTTTTGATGATCTGTTCACAGCTATCAAAAGGTGAAAGATGGCTTGGTATAGGAACGTCACGAGATCCAGCGGAATTACAAATTTGATACAGCATGGTTCTGTACCAGGGAAGAGAGGGCAGTGTCGTCCAAGGAAGAGATGGGCAGACAATATTACTGAGTGGTCAAACCTTCGTCCCGGTGAGGCACGACTGGCGGCAGCAATCAGAAAGAGATGATGTGGGATTGTCTTCAAGTGTGCCCCAACGACTGGATGGGTTATGGAATGAACTGAACTGATCACTGCTGGGGAGGATGAGGGAGAAGAAAAGAAGGACAGAGCGAGATAAAGAGTGACAGAGCAAAAAAATGTTTCATGCTGGCCGAAAGATTTAACATCAGTCAAATAGCAAAATTAGTTGGATGAGACTGGAAAAGTCACTTTCTGAGGGCGGCAAATTGTCATTCATGTAGTATTACTACCACCATGTGGACGGCGTGGTCTAGTCACATGGCTAACAACTCGAAGGTGCTGAGTTCGCTCCCCAATTCAGCCCCGGCCGTAACCCCGGGGACACAAACCTTTAGAAAATGCAGGGGGAAGTAGACCTTTACATAAAATGCATGCCAAAGTCGGATGCACTGGGCAGACAGGCGCAAAAATAAAAACGTAGTGCAACACACACTGGCTAGGGGAATAAAGAAATAAGGCCCAGCATCTTCCGGTTGTGAGCCGTGCCACCTAACCACTAGGCGACGCCGTCAGTTAAAATATTTTGATTAAGACTCCCATCTCGCGTCTTCATTCGTGCTCCTGAAAACAGGCTGTGTTATAGCAGTCTGATCAACAAAGTGGGGATCAATACTGTAATCCCATAGTAGTGAGTTTACTGAGAAACCTCGCATTGCGATACAGCCAGCAAAATCCATGTCCACCTTCTGGATGTAAGAAAAGCCACTGTAACATGCTTAGCAAAGAAACATCGAGAGTTAACTCCACTCAGCACGAGCAGCTTCGAATAGAAAAAACAATATTTGATAGCATTTACCAAAAGAAACCAAAAAAGAAAATGACCTCGCACACATTTAAAAAATATAAATGATCTCCAAATCTTTGATTGTCTTTTAAATCTTATCTCTACACTTGTGATTCATCCACTCGCCGTACCAATGTAGTACACCAACCATTTGGGAACTAGTAGCAGGATATTGTCCAGAGAACGGAATGCATTGTGTCATAGTTTACAGCTTGATTGCGATATTTCCACCTTTCGGTCTGACACATCCGATTTGAGCAGGCATTTTTGAGTACTGGGTTAGCTTTTCCTCTTCAATCCCTTCTCTTTAGCAAGTCTACTCCGTTGCAGCGTGTTATCCAGGATCACCGCGTGTAGGTGTAGAAGGGTCTTGACATCTCGCTGGCCCTGACACTAGCAGTCAACTATGGGTCGCTGACCTCTGTAGCTCATACGACTCCTATATTTGACTAACAGACTTCTGGAGTACGTTTTTGGATAGTTACTGTACCTACCTTAGAAAGTATGACAACAATCTAGTAAACCTAGTTGATTATAATGTGTTACATCATTGCAGCAAGCTATAGAACATGTCTAATACTCGCATAGTTAGGTCCTACTTCGGAGGCTTGCTTTTTGAAAAAACCAACTATTTAACAAAGAGTTACTGTAATTACCTTGGACATTATGACAAAAATCAAGTAAACTAGGTTAGATGAATACATGTTCACTGCAATAACAAACCATAAAACACATCTCATATAGTGGACTAACAGCATGCCCTACATCTGGGGGGCATCCTTAAATGAGAATAGATAACTTGTGTGCTCTATCAGTTAGCCCTACATCTGGGGGCATCCTTAAATGAGAATAGATAACTTGTGAGCTCTATCAGTTAGCCCTACATCTGGGGGCATCCTTAAATGAGAATAGATAACTTGTGTGCTCTATCAGTTAGCCCTACATCTGGGGACATCCTTAAATGAGAATAGATAACTCGTGTGCTCTATCAGTTAGCCCTACATCTGGGGGCATCCTTAAATGAGAATAGATAACTTGTGTGCTCTATCAGTTAGCCCTACATCTGGGGGCATCCTTAAATGAGAATAGATAACTTGTGTGCTCTATCAGTTAGCCCTACATCTGGGGGCATCCTTAAATGAGAATAGATAACTTGTGAGCTCTATCAGTTAGCCTTACATCTGGGGACATCCTTAAATGAGAATAGCTTGCTTGTGTGCTCTATCTCAAAGATGTTCTCTGTCAGAACTCATGTCTCTCACTCATGCATATTGTAATCCCTGAAGACCTGAAAGTGTGTAGCAGCATCAATCTTTGCTCTAACATAGTTGTCCAAACCGCTCTGAATGTTAACCTCCATTGCTGACAGTTCCTTCTCTGTGAACTAGATTAAGAAATTCCAATTATAAACATTAATGTATGTTTTCAAAATGTGTGCCAATAAAACTTTTACTGCAAATAGAATAAAAACGCTGGTGGTAATTTATAATTTACAATGGCTCTAAAATTTAAACAATTTATCATAAAAGTTGAAATATAAACTATTTTTAAAACTATAGTTAAATGTTTTTGCCTAGTCTCATTATTACTAGGCCCTCTGCAAGCCCTCAAAAATGATAAACTGCCAGAGCTTACAAAAGCCTTGGGTGAACTAAAAGCCGAAAGAAGGGTAGTGCTACAAGGGAAACCATAACTGAGTATGAAAAAGAAGACACTTATCCAAGCAAGAAGGAAAGTTGACCAAACGAAAGACAGATATCACTGTCTTGATCGAGCAGAACAAGTGATCCTATTCCACTTGATAATGGGACATAGCAGATTGAATAACCATTTACATCGCCTAAAATTTGCTCCATCGCCAATTTGTATGTGCGGACAGGCAGCACAGACATCCAAACATATCCTTAACGTAACGTAACGTAACGTAGCGTAGCGTAGCTCCTGGGGGGCATCACCTGCTTCGGAGAACTGATGACTGTAGAAGCACAGCGACAGCAGTCTGGTACCCACGAGGAAGACCCCCCTAAGCTCTGGTCTGACTCCTTCAAACTCAGAAACAATATCTACGATGCTACAAATGGGAAACTTATCACCCACTGGTCCAAGACAGAGGACAATGGAAGCAAAGTTGGGACCCGCAGGAGCATAACCCCCTCTGAGTCAAGTAATCTACAAAGAAGACAAGACATAAACATACCGTTACAACAGTATACCCCAGAATCTGCAACTGTCGGATGCCGGCCAGACTTTTCCCCGTCATGAAGTCACTATTGTCGCAAAAGTGATGCCATTGAAGATTCAGAAAAGCTATCCTAGAAAATAGAGAGGAAAGATAAATAATTTTAAAAGTATAACATTTAAAATAGTTTGTTCTACCTGATCATTTGTAATTTTTTAAATTTTTGTTCCTGGCCTCTTCTGGCTTGCCTCAGTGATCCCAGCCTACATAACTCACTTGACTTATTCCTCCTGGCCTCTTCTAACTTTGACTTACCTCAGTGATCCCAGCCTACATAACTCACTTGACTTATTCCTCCTGGCGTCTTCTAACTTTGACTTACCTCAGTGATCCCAGCCTACATAACTCACTTGACTTATTCCTCCTGGCCTCTTCTAACTGACTTACCTCAGTGATCCCAGCCTACATAACTCACTTGACTTATTCCTTGTGGTCTCTTCTGTCATCAGGCTGTCAAGAACTACCAACTCAGAGCTAAAGGGATTATATAATCATCTTTACATTTGGAGAGCCCATTGATGGCAGGGAATGCATAATATGCTGCTTCGTTCCCTTATGCAAGATTAAAACAAGACATAATCTTCTGACTGTATGTCAAGATAGATGGAGTGTATAAGAATTGACTTGGCTTTGCTCGTTCTCAATCTCCCGCTACCAAACCCTCCTTCTTCTGCGTTCGTTCTCAATCAGCCGTTACCAAGCCCTGAACAGGATTTTGCAAGTTGCAGGATGTAGTTCGGAAAACGGAATGCATTGTGTCGCTAGTTTACAGCTTGGCTGCGATTTGTATACCTTTCGGTCTGACACATCTGTCTTTGGCAGTACCAAACCCTGAAAAGGGCTTAAATAGCAGAATGTAGTCCAGGAAATGGAATGCGTTGTGTCGTAGTTTACAACTTGACTGCGATATTTGCACCTTTCGGTCCAAGACATCTAACTTCAGCAAGCATTTTTTTAGTACTGGGTTAGCATTCCCTCTTTGATCCCTTCTCCTTAGCCAGTTTGCTCTTTTGCAGCCTGTTATCCAGGATCACCAAGTGGAGGTGTAGAAGGGTCTTGGCAGCTCTGGTTCACTGGCCTGATGCTAGGAGTCAGCTATGAGTCGCTGACCACTGCAGCTCATGCGCTGCCAAATGTATAAGAGTTGAGAACAGGCTCATGACTCCAACTAAACAAGTTGATGAAAGAGTAGGAAAGCAACAAAAAAGGCCTAGATCTATCATGCTAAATAAATTTGGCATTGATTGAAAAAGACTGAATAGCCTTGCACCTCTAGTTCAAAAACAACAACCAATAAATTTACTTTTCAAAATCTGGCATTGGTTGCGTACTCGTTACATCCTCACACTTGACTACTCCTGAATTGGGGTCAACGTACATCAGAACATCTGCAACAAATGTGATCAATAAGAAAAGTTATCAGCTAAAATCACATTCAACAGAGAAAGTAAAGAATATGGCTCTTCTTCCTCATTCGTTCTCAAACTCCTGCTACCAAGCCCTGAAAAGGACTTTGCAAGTAGCAGAAGGTAGTCTAGAGAATGGAATGCATTGTCATAGTTTACAGGTTGACTGCAATATTTGCATTTCTTGGTCCGACTTCAGCAGACATTTTTGGGTACCAGGTTAGCCTTCACTCTTCAAATTCTTCTCCTTAGCCAGTCTGCTCTGTTGCAGACTGTTGTCCAGGATCACTGCATGGATGTGTAGAAAAGCCTTGGCAGGTCTGGTTCACTGGCCCCACCAGAAGCAGTCAGCATTGGGTCACTGCAGCTCATGCGTTGCTCAGCATCTTGATCCCCTTGGATTGGTATTATTGTAGTTTGCTGCCAATCTGGTACTCTTCATATATGCTCTCATAAATGTTATCTCTAGCCATTTCCCTCCTGTTTTCCCACAGGCTTGAATTACTTTGGGGCCAAAGATGCAGCAGTGAATTAGCTGACATCAGTCAGTGACTCATAGCAGGCTGCTCGTATCAGGTTCAACAAACCACCCTATTTTACCTTTTTCCATTGTTGAATATTCCTATGTGATGTTTGGCTGTGAAGTTAGGTATTACTCTAGAGTCTGTCATAGCTCTTCTTTGTCTTGGTAAATGTCATAAATTTGTGATAAATATCTAGGTTGTTCCACATGCACCATGTTATAATTTGACTTTTTTGGTGTTGGAAGATAATCTTTGCTATTATTAGATCATGCTTATTAGTTGTTGCTGAATGCCCACAATGAGTAGGATTACTCTTTTGTGCGCCCTAAATAGAACATTAAGTGGTGGGTTGTCACAGCTTTCCTTACATCCCGAGCGTGCTGATGAAGGTGGACGATGGTCCTCCAAACGGTTGTGCAATGCGTGACTTCATCTGCGTGTTGCTCAGTACTACGAGGATCACGTCAATCCCTCACACCATTAGCCAGGCTATCATGAAAATAGCCGTTTCCAGGAAGGGCTGTGTGGAAGACGAGGTGGGGGTCTTGGCCTGTATGTTTTGCTTAACCAGATGTTGGTCTTCCTTCCCATCATGCTCAGTAAATAAATGTATAAGCTCATCTCTATTACCATTCTGTTCTAATGAGATATCATGATCTGTGTCCCGTTTTTCTTATATAATAATAATATTCGCTTAGGTGTCTGAGGTCCGTGGTGTCTGAGACGTTATGTCTGTCGGCCACTATGACGCGTTTTTTTCAGGCCTCATCCAGATTGATATCTGCTGGAGTCATACTGTGCGGGGATGGCCTCTTCTGCGCCTCCAGCCAGTTGGGGGAAGACTTTTGGTGCTGAGGAACGACTTGTAAAGTATCTTGTGGGCCGGGGTTTCCTGGTACAGTCGTACAACTTGACCGAACAAATAAATTAATTGGTGGTCAAGTGTTTCTTTCTTATATGAAAAGAACTAAGATTTATATATCAGTTTTAAAAAATAAATTATTTTCACCAAGCCCGCTAACTTTTAATTTTAACCCTGTCCAGACCTGCATAATTTTGCCACTTTGTGTCTTTTCATCCGAGACAATTTCCGCAATTTCATTTGTCAAAAGTTTTATTCAAAATAAAATAAATTAAAATTACACAAATTGAGCTAAAATTACAAACTAAACATCGCAAGAAATATAATTAAACTGTCTATGACATGAAGTGTTTATAGTATTCATAATAAAGATTATATAATAGTATGAAGCATTATATGGCATTAATATTGAGGGGGGAGAAGAAAACTAACGTCCGGTCAGGCACAAAATACTGATCAGACATGTTTGTCAGGCTCAGGCAAAATATACTGGTCAAGACCCTCACCTCAGCTTCGTAGTAGCCTTCCCTGGAAACGGGCTGTTTTCATGGCAGCGTGGCTAAAGAGCTAAGGGACCGACAAGATCCCCATAGCAGTGAGTAACACGCAGATGAAGTCAAGCATTGCACAACCGCCTGGAGGACCCTGCTCCACCTTCATCAGCACGCTCGAGATGTGACGAAAGCTACTGCAACCCGTCACTTAACATCCTTTTCAGGACGCACAAAAGAGTAAACTTACTCATTATGGGCATTAGCAAACAATAATTTTGAGGTGGAAATTCAGGCCGAGAAACAACTTTTGTACTCATTTCATTGCGTATATTTAAATGATATATCCATCAATACCATTATCAACAGACCTTTCTTCTGTGTCCCAGTCTGAGTAATCCATATGCATGATCACTGATCTGATCAAATAATAAATCATATTTTGGGTCTTGAATTCTGATTTTCATTGTGAAAATAGCCCATGTTTGAATGATAGTCACATTAGTAAATACATACTGAGAGGAAAAAACTTTATATTAAACAGAAGTTGTGTATGCATAGATCTTTGGCAATCCTGTAGTTATTTAGGTGACAACAAAACTGGAAATTGTGCAAACAAAATTTTTTTTGGTTGATGCGTGTGCCTTATTTCTCTATTCCCCAAGGCGGTGTACACCACACTATGTTTTTATTTTGCGCCTGTCACCCCAGTGCATCCGACTTTGGCATGCATTTTATTTAAGGGTCTGCTTCCTCCTGCATTTTTAAAGGGTTTGCTGTGATTTGGGAGCGAACCCAGCATCTTCGGATTGTGAGCAGTGTTATTTAACCACTAGACCACACTGTCCTCTCCCACAAACTAAATGACAAAACACAATGCATGTGTTAGTAGCCTGTGGTTGTCTTATCAGGTGGAAATTTATGTTTTGTGGGAGGTTGGCGCTGCCGTCTACAACCTGGAAAAGATTCATGTTATTTTAGTTAAGTGTCTTCTTCTTCTACGTTCGTTCTCAATCTTCTGCTACTAAGCCCTGAACAGGGCTTTGCAAGTAGCAGGATGTAGTCCGGAGAACGGAATGTATTGTGTCACTAGTTTACAGCTTGACTGTGATAGTTGCACCTTTCGGCCCGACACATCTGTTTTTGGCCGTAGTTGAGTGTCTATTCTGTAGTCCTTTGGTATTTTTCCAGTCTGTACCCATTGAGGTCAGTCCTCTTAAGCTCCTTTAATGTTTCTGTGTAGTCTAAAAGAATTATTCATAAAACATTTAAGAACAAATGATGTCAAAAGCAGCAACAAACCTATATGATGGGCATACGGACTCTCTGCAGGTGCCACAATACAATCAGTCAGGCCTACCAGGCGTTTGATACTTTCAATCAAAGTCACTGGACACAATGAGTCTGAGGATTCTGATTTGATATTATATAAATATTAGAATGGTAGAGGCGGCATCATCATCCCTGTTGGGCTCATTGCAGGAAGCCTGTACCACAAAATGTATGTGTTTTTGTATTGGTAGTTTTAGTGACATTTTGTATTACATAATGAGGTTGCCAGCCACATGCACAACCCTGCTTCTCCTTTTAAATTTTGCTCTTGATGAGCAAAGCTCTCACAACAGATAACCCCCTTAAAGTAGCGGCCTCAAGCCCAAACCAGTATGAGCGCTGCATGAGGATCGTGGCTCATGGGCAACACAATAGTCAAACTTGTTCTTCTTCTTCTGCGTCCGTTCTCAATCTCCCGCTACCAAACTCTGAACAGGGCTTTGCAAGTAGCAGGATGTAGTCCGGAGAACGGAATGCGTTGTATCACTAGTTTACAGCTTGACTGCGATATTTGCACCTTTCGGTCCGACACATCCGTCTTCAGCAGTGTAAAACTTGTATTTCTCTTTCTCTTCTTCTCTGTAACCTTGAAGGTCATTGGAGCATTACATCTAACTTTATTATAAATTGCCTGTTGTAGATGATTGATAACACATTTCATTGATTGACAAGTTGTTTCAGTTTCAGAACAGTTTTCTTCTAAAATATAACATCAAATCTTGCCATTTAGCCGGGAAGACCAAGTCTATCATCTGGTCAAGTTGTTGTTGTTGAATGCCTACAATGAGTAGGATTACTCTTTTGTGCGTCCTAAAAAGGATGTAAAGTGACGGGTTGTCGTAGCTTTCCTCCCATCCCAAGAGTGCTGATGAAGGTGGGCTGGGGTCCTCCAGACGATTGTGCTATGCTTAGCTTCATCTGCGTGTCGTTCACTATCACAGTGATCAAATCGATCCCTCACCTTGTTAGTCAGGCTGCCATAAAAACAGCCTGTTTTCAGGAGGGCTACAAGAAAGACAAGGTGAGGGTCTTGTCCAGTACATTTTGCCTGAACCTGACTAACATATCTGATCAGTATATTTTGCCTGACCAGATGTTAGTCTTCCTTTCCGTCTGGTCAGGTAAAACATACAGATCAGACATGTTAGTCAGAGCTATGTAAAATATACTGACCAAGACCTCACCTCACTTTCATACAGTTATCACTGCAAACAGGATGTTTTAAGACAGACTTGCTGATGAAGTGAGGGAATTGATGTGATCCCGGTAATAGTGAGTGACACAGATGAAGTCAAGCATAGCACAACCACCTGGAGGACCCCAGCCCACCTTCATCAGCACACTATGATGTGAGGAAAGCTACTGCAACCCGCCATTTAAAGCCCCTTTCATGGTGCATGACAGAGTAAAGTTACTCTTTGTAGGCAATCAACAACAACAACCATATTGCTACTAGGGACTAATATTAAACTCCTCTAGCTCTGATGTTGAAATTTAACCTTTACTGCACTAGTGCCTAAATGTTTAGCCTGAACAAATTTTCAGTTTTGCACCTTAAGGTGATAAAACTATCCAGGTGCATTGTCTCAGCATTATTTCCGGTTTATTATTGTAAAAACATCCGGGTTAATGCTGAGCATACGGTATTTGAATCTAAAAATAGACCACTTCCGTCCACTTCAGTTTCTACATGGAAAACGGCTTGTTTTTTTGTGTTTTTTTTGCGTTCGCCTTATTTCTCTTATCCCCAAAGCGGTGTGCGTTGCACTGTGGTTTTTATTTTGCGCCTTTCGCCCCAGTGCATCCGACTTCAGCATGCATTTTATGTAAGGGTCTGCTTCCTCCTGCATTTTCTAAGGGTTTGCAACCCGGAGTAACGGCCGGTGCTGTGATGGGGATCGAACCCAGCACTTTCGGGTTGTGAGCCATGCCACTTAACCACTAGGCCACGTCGTCCCCACAAACGGCTTGTTTGATTTAAAGTTGTAGTGCCACGAGAAAGTCACTTTTCTTGTCCATCTAAATTCATGCCCAGCAGATCTATATTTCTTTAAACAATGCAGTTATCTACGACATCATTGAAGGAGGTTTGGTCTCTGATTTCGGTGCTGTGAATTGGTCCTATAAGGGCAGCCGAGATACTGCAGTGATAGATGCATTGGTTATCCGAGCGATCTGGGTTTGGTTGGTCGCTAACTAGTGCAGGATTTTTTCCTCATCATAAAATGGTTCCCTGGGTCGACTTCCGCTACCAAGTCCTGAAAAAGGCTTTGCAAGTAGCAGGATGTAGTCGGAATGCGTCATGTCATAGTTTACAGCTTGACTGCCATATTTGCACCTTTCGGTTTGACACATTTGACTTCAGCATGGTATTTTTGGGTACCTGGTCAGTCTTTCCTCTTCGATGCCTTCTCTATAACCAGTCTGCCTTGTTGCAGTCTGTTATCCAAGGTCACCATCTGAAGGTGGAGAAGGGCCTTGGCAGCTCTGGGTCACTGGCTCTGATACTAGCAGTCAGTTTTGGGTCGCTACAGCTAATCGTACTCTTCAGTAATATGTCGTATCTCCAGGTCTGTTTGCACTTCTTTTTCTTTGACACCTTTCTAATTTTCAATTTAGCTCCAGGAGTGTGCGTATCCAGTGGGAAGCAGTGCTAACTGACTGAATGAGCCCACGTTTTGTTTTTGACAGCCCTGGGTCCCTGAGTATCAATTCCTTTGAGTGAATAACGTGAAGTTACTTCTCTTAAGTTTGCCCTTTCCTTGGCTGTTTATTCTTTGATGCATTGGGTGGTTCAGGAGTCTCTTGTATTTCTCTAACTGCTGTATTACTTTTATGTCCCATCTATCTTCCATTGAATGAAGCCCTGTCAATGTTTCTAGTGCCTCTATGGGTGTGAACTTCATAGCCCTGGTGATGATGCATGTGGCTTGGTTCTGGACTATTTTTGGGTGGTTCAGGAGTCTCTTGTATTTCTCTAACTGCTGTATTACTTTTATGTCCCATCTATCTTCCATTGAATGAAGCCCTGTCAATGTTTCTAGTGCCTGTATGGGTGTGAACTTCATAGCCCTGGTGATGATGCATGTGGCTTGGTTCTGGACTATTTTTGGGTGGTTCAGGAGTCTCTTGTATTTCTCTAACTGCTGTATTACTTTTATGTCCCATCTATCTTCCATTGAATGAAGCCCTGTCAATGTTTCTAGTGCCTGTATGGGTGTGAACTTCATAGCCCTGGTGATGATGCATGTGGCTTGGTTCTGGACTATTTTTGTTCTACCAAAATGTGTTCTCATTGCAGTGGCTTGGGCCACTGGCATACTCCGGTACTGGAGATGTGTGATTTTACAAGATGAGGTTACTAGTCACATGTACAGCTCTCTTTAACCTTTACCATGCCTTTGTTGCTTTTATCTGACTGACAAAATATTAGCATAACGGCCAAAGTTGTGTCAAAGGGACAGCCGGATATACACGTTTTATTCCTATATATAGACAACTAGGCTACCAAAGAAATCTAATGAAATCTAGGAATGAAATTTGTTTGTCAAAAACATCACTTCCTTCTTCACAGATTTAAACCGCAAAAAGCATTTGACAAAGTCTGGAAGGATGGACTTAGAGTCAAGCTAAGAAGAAGTGATGTTTGTGGGAAGATGTACAAGTGGATCAACCACTACCTCAAACAAAGAACGGCCAGAGTCCAAGTACAAGGGCAGATGAGCAAAAAGGTGACACTCGAGCAGGGAGTACCCCAAGGGGGAGTACTGTCACCCACACTCTTCCTGGTATATATAAACGATATTACAGAGAATATACCAAGAAGAGTCCATAGCTCAATGTTTGCAGACGATCTGGCTATGTGGACCTCTGAAAAGAATCTCACCATAGCAAGAAATCGGATGCAAACGGCCCTAACATCGCTGGAAGAGTGGGCGAACTCATGGCTGGTCAAAATAAACGAGGAGAAAACCACGTGCACAATATTCTCGCTCTCATTAAAACCCCAAAGTACCAAATTAAGCCTAAATGGCAAAATCCTGCAGCCAAACGACAACCCAACCTATCTGGGAGTCACATTTGATCGGCGCATGACATGGAAAAGTCAGATTGAGAGAAACCGAATGAAAGCCAGAGAAAGAATGGCGATCATGAGGAAACTTGCTGGCACAAGCTGGGGAGCAGACGAAGGCATACTAAAGAAACTGTACACTGGAAGAGTGAGACCAGTTCTCGAGTATGGCATCGCGGCTTGGACAACAGCAGCGAAGGCGAACTTCGATAAAGTTAACAAACTTCAAAACCAAGCTATGAGAATCATAACTGGTGGCATGAAGTCAACGCCAATTGTAGAACTTGAAAAGATTACAAAACTGCAATCCATGACCGACAGAAGAGACTGCAGAGCCCAGCTGCAGTCAGAGAAACTCCGAAGACTGACGGACCATCCAATGTACCAGAGGCTAAACAATTTGGGAACTGGGAAACTAAAGCGGAGAAACTTTGCAGAAATAGCCAAAGCAAAGATGCACGAAGATCCCATAAACGCACTAACAACACCAAAACCCATCACTACTGTACGAAAACCTACTTGGAGGCAGGATATATTTCCAGAGGTGGTAGAAAATATACCAGGTATTGCAAACAAAAACTGCCAGACCGAAAAAGAAAGGAGAGATACTACCCTAAGCTTCATAACGAAAAGCTACCCAAGCATGGACTGGACCCATGCATACACCGACGGCTCTGTAACAAACACTACACAGAACGGAGGGGCAGGAGCATTCCTGAACCTACCAAATGGCAGAAAAATAACACTGTCATTCGCTACTGGTAAGTACACGAGCAATTTCAGAGCAGAGGCAGAGGCACTGAGGGCGGCAGTGGAAGAAATGGTAACACACAGTGAAAATGAGAGCCATATAGTCCTGCTGACAGATGCTCTCGAAGTAGTCACAGCGCTAAAAAGCCAGAAAAACACTGAGCTTAATGACTTAAGAGCAGCACTCTGCAAACTGTGCCAACAGTCCGCACCAAAAAGGGTAGTGGTACAGTGGGTTCCGTCACACTGCAACATCCAAGGCAACGAGGAGGCAGACAGACTGGCAAAAGAAGGTGCAAGGCTACCACAAATAGATACCAGTATGACGTACGAAGAGTCAAAACGGCTTATCAAAGCCAGGTACATGTCCAAATGGGAAACCGAACATACTGGTTACACCAAAAACGATGCCTATTACCAGTTGAACCGAAGAGAGCAGGTCGTTGTCTTCAGACTTCGCACTGGCCACAACAGACTGAGGTACCACCTCTTCAACAAATTGAAGATAGGGTGTACCGACGAATGCCCGTGCGGTACTGGTAAAATGACCACTGAACATCTGCTGCAGAACTGCCCGACATACGAGGATCAGAGAGAGCAGATGTGGCCATTGCCAGTGGAACTGCAAGACAAGCTCTATGGTAGTGGCGAGAGTCTCAGGATGACCGCCGCTTTTTTCGAGAAAATAATGGTTACTGTCTGACTGTGTACGCAGAAGAAGAAGAAACCGCAAAAAGTCTTTTGTGCTAAATTAAAAATAAATTTGAAACACTTTATTATCTTCTTCATGCGGATTGGAGTCAGCCCATTATTGAGAAAACTGAAGTTAAGTTGATGCAAAAGATCTCTGTGAGGTTGATCTGTTTAGTTTGTTTATCTAGATGAAATAAAAACTAACAGATATGCCAATCTTAGAAAAGAACAGAATCCGTGCTATGTGGTGATTTCAAAGGATTTTATCGAGGAGTGACATTCCCTAATTGGTGAGTCTAAATGTCTGTGCTTTTTAAATTGTCACCATCTTCTTGTATCTCAGAAACTAACACACACACACACACACACAACAAAAACAACAATACCAACAAGTTCTGTACTCATTTATGTCTCTACACACAACATAATCATATCTATATCATCATCATCATCAAAGCACGTCGTTCCTCTCGGTGCAAAGACCATTGACAACAAACTACAAGCATATGCGGTCCTGCTCGTCCTGTCTTGTTCCAGGTGTAATCATTTAATTTTAGTTCCTTTTCACATTCTCTGCTACATGTATTTTTTGGTCTACCTCTCTCTCTCTTTCCTTGAGGATTCCATGTGGGATCCTGTCTGGCTATGTTGGACTGTGCCGCAGCATATGTCCTAGCCAGCCCCATTTTTTTCGCTTAATTTGTTGCTCCAATGGATGTTGTTGACTCCTTTTCCACAAGTCTTCATTCCTCACCATGTCCTGCCACTTTATGAACACAAGTCTTCATTCCTCACCATGTCCTGCCACTTTATGAACACAATTCTTCATTCCTCACCATGTCCTGCCACTTTATGAACACAATTCTTCATTCCTCACCATGTCCTGCCACTTTATGAACACAAGCCTTCATTCCTCACCATGTCCTGCCACTTTATGCCAATTATCCTTCATAGCCATCTGTTAACGAAGGACTGGAGTCTTTGTTGTATGGCCTTGGTTGTTCTCCATGTCTCAGCTCCATACAGCAACACCGGCTTGACACTGACGTTGAATATTCTAACTTTGGTGTGAATCTTGATATCTCTATAGATCTCAATTTGTTGTTTAGTGTTAGGAATGCCCCTCGTGCCTTTCCAATTCTCATCATCACATCTGCATCTGTACCTCCTGGCGTGTCTAATGTGCTGTCCAAATAGGCAAAGGTATCCACTTCCTGCAACTGCTCTCCCTCCAGCATGATTGGTTCTTTGCTCTCAGTGTTGAGTTTAAGGAGCTTGGTATTCTTCATGTTGATATTCAGTCCCAGTTTGGCTGATTGTTCTTTCACTTATCAAGTTTCTCTTGCATTTGGCTATGACTGTGTAACAAAAGTACCAGATCATCTGCGTAGTCCAGGTCCTCTCATTGTATCCACTGAACACCAGTTTTTTCCTTCGATTGATGTCTTCATTATCCAATCTTTAGCCAAGAAGAACAGGAAAGGTGAGAGCAGACATCCATATCTCACCCCTGTTTGCACCCCGAAGCTGTCAGTCAGTGCTCCTTCGTGTACCACTCTACTAACTGTGTCTTTGTACATATTCTGCATGAGGGCTGTGTACTTCTCTTGTATCTCATAGTGTCTCAACAGGTGCCATGGAGTATTTCGATCCACACTATCAAACGCCTTTTGACATGCTGAACAATAGTGCAGCTGCATTGAAAATTGCGTCAATTTTTGGTGTGATCTTGTTAATCCCCATTTATGACATACACAGAGGAGCAGTTGCCTTATTCTTAATCCCAGTAAGAGGTCCTGGGATACACTTTGAGAGACCTACTACTGACGACTACTTTTCAAATTATAGGAGTTTGAACTCATATACAGGTTGAGCAGGCATGCTCCCTTGAGACTGCTAACAAACCACATAAACTATCAACATTCATACTATTCACTATTTGCTAAAATACTGAGCAGTTTTGTTGAATTCAATTCTGTGTTCCAGACTGGAAACAATGAATCCATTTCTGTCATTTCTTGATTCTTGACTGTAGGAACCAACATCATCGCACAGGGAACATTCCCATAAGTGCCCCATTCTCCGTCCAAGCAGCCAACCAAGCGTGTATGTACTCAAAGAGTCCCAGTCAGGTATTGATTTTGTGTTCTTTGGATCTTTTCATTCAGGACACAATTTCTCCCCTCTCCCCTGGTCACTCCCTCCTCCTTCTTCTATGTTCGTTCTCGGTCTTCCACTACTAAGCCCTGAACACGGCTTTGCAAGTAGCAGGATGTAGTTCGGAAAACGGAATGCATTGTGTCGCTAGTTTACAGCTTGACTGCGATATTTGTACCTTTTGGGTTCAACACATCCGTCTTCGGCAGATAGTCACTCCCAAATCTATCATCCTCTGCACATATGTATTTTCCTGACCTTCTGTCTCTTCATCATTCTGTAAAGTATCCATTACTGCCATGCTTCAGTGCAAATGTGATGAATGAAAGTAGGGACAGATAAATAGACAAAAAACAACCTTATGATTGATTTCTGCAATGAAGATCCCATGCTTTGTAAGGAGCACAATAGAGGCAAGAAGAAGACATATTACATTCAAGTGTTACAATTGTATTCATTATTTAATGCTACGAGTTATGACTATTACTTCTTCTGCATTCGTTCTCAATCTTCCGCTACTAAGCCTTAAACAGGGCTTTGTAAGTAGCAAGATGTAGTCCATAAGATGTGTCCCTAGATTACAGTTTGACTACGATATTTACACCTTTCGGTACGACACATCCATCTTCGTCAGGACTATTAGATAAATTCTGCATTCTTTGAGTGGAGTGATCTGAAACAGGATGGACAAACATGCAGAACTTACTTTCCAGCAGTACTGATTTGCTAAACCAAGGCACATCAAGATGAGGGCATTCAATGGCAACACTTTGGTTGAGAAGAGCAAGGTTATGCTTTGTCTTGTCAAGTAGCCTTGAGGGACTTTCTATTGTAAAAATCATGTTCAAATAATCAACTTATCTGTTTAGAAATTGATTCATGATAGGGGTCAGAGTTCATGGCAATGAGAGAGTTCATATGTTGGCTTCAGAAGTTTTAAAAGTACCCATAGTGGGGACATTACATTACATGTGGTAACATTACATATTAATGTGAGACATTACATATGGATGTGGGAACATTACACATGGATATGGGAACATTACATATGGATAGGGAGAAATTACTGAACTAAATACATTGAAGCTGCGGCAGTATTGAAGGCTCTCTGATGATTGGCACCAATTCGAGCTAGAGAAAGGATTTATCTCCCTCAAGGGCTGCCATCATCTTCATGCTATTTACATATTTCATATCCTTTGCATAGGCTGCCTGGTGCATTCATCTTTTTTGCTCTATCTCCCCCCCCCCCTTTTTTAATTCCATCTATCTTTCAATATAGCTCTATCTTATTATTGTTATTCATACTTTTCTCTCTGTTTATGTGTCTGTATTTGCATTAAAAAAACATGTATTTGTCTGTCCACATATATGTACCTGTTTTTTTTTTTTTTTTTTGCTTAGATGTTTGCCTCACTAGTTTCTACTGGCGGAGGCGCGCCATTTTCCACCCCAGACCGTAGTCAATTGGGCGATATCAGGACGCATAAACCAGTGCTTGGATGCATGTGTGCATCTGTATGTACCTATGCTAGGTTTGTGCGCCCTCAGAAGCTAGCCCAACCAAAGTGCAATGGAAGGGCTTTACCACGAGGGCGCGTGTGAAAGTTGTGCAAGGGTGTGACTGTGGGATAGAGTCAAATGAAACAGAGTGTGGTGAGAAGAGAGAGAAGAGTAGCCTCCAGGGTGAGACCAAAAATATGTACCTGTACTGGTATGTGTTAGCTTATATACTCATTGTGTCTTCTTCTTTTTCGTTCGTTCTTAATCTCCTGCTACCAAGTCCTGAACAGGGCTTTGCAAGTAGCAGGATGTTGTCCGGAGAACGGAATGCAATGTGTAGCTAGTTTACAGCTTGACTGCGATATTTGCACCTTTCGGTCCGACACATTAGTCTTCGGCAGGGCTCATTGTTTAATATATTATGCATATTTATAACGTGTGTATCTATACAAGTACTTTTTCATTATACATAGTCCACTCTCTGGATAGGTATGTGTTCACCTGTCTGCTGGATACCTAACATCTACATACTCTTTAGTAATATGTTGGAATAGGATCTTGGTCAGCCATGGTTCACTGACCCTGATGCAGGCAACTAGCTACGAATCGCTGGCTGATGTCAGCTCATTCACTACTGCATCTTCAGCCCCTCATCTGTATACGAGTGTTACAGGCAAACAGAGCTTCTGGAACGGCACAATATACCTTTAAGTTCTTGATCCAAGGATAACAGGAAGTCTAGCGAGAAAATCTTGAGAAGCAATGCATCATGAAATATGCCAAGCAATGCCAGGTAGTATGCCAAATGAACCTAATGGAATTGTCAGAGAATTTAAAATGAGAAGAATATTCAAGAAAAGTTTTGGGTGATGGTCAAGTTTAAGATGAAATAAACATGACATGTTTGCAATCAAGTTCTTCTTCTTCTTCTTCTTCTTCGTACGCTGTCAAACGTCAACCTGTATTTTTTCGAAGACAGCAGCTGTCAGACTATTGGTCTTACCTCCCATGAGACCAGGGGATCACTTAAAACTTGCGGGATTCGATCGTCCACCGTTTCCGTTCATCACTGCGAGAGTCGAGTGCCTTAACTTCTTGATTACAACGACCGCCCATATAATAATAATTATATCAGAACAAGTTTCATTTGTTGCATACTTACGCTTCTGAGCAAACAAAGTTGAAATCTTCTTCTTCTTCATCGTACGCAGTCAGACAGTAACGTTTATTTTTTCGAAAAAAGCAGCCATCATCCTGAGGCTGTCGACACTGCCGTAGAGCTTGTCTAGTGTTGCCACTAGTGATGGCCACATCTGCTCTCTCTGATCCTCGTATGTCGGGCAGTTTTGCAGAAAATGCTCAGCGGTCATTTTCCCGGTACCACACGGGCATTCGTGGTGCCCCCTATCTTCAATTTGTTGTATAGGTGGTACCTCAGTCTATTGTGGCCAGTGCGAAGTCTGAAGACCACGACCTGCTCTCTTCTGTTCAACTGGTAATATGCATCGTTTTTTGAGTACCCAGTATGTTCTGTTTCCCATTTGGCCATGTATCTGGCCCTAATGAGCCTTTTGGACTCTTTGTAGGTCACACTAGAATCTGGTTGTGGTAGTCTTGCACATTCTTTTGCCATCTGTATGCCTCCTCTTTGCCTTGGATGTTACAGTGGGATGGAACCCACTGTACCACTACTCTTTTTGGTGCAGCCTGTTGGCATAGTTGACAGAGTACTGCTCTTAGATCATTAAGTTCAGTATTTTTCTGGCTTTTTAGTGCTGTAACTACGACCAGGGCATCTGTAAACAGGACTATCTGGCTTTCATTGCATTCGCCTGTCAGCATTGCTTGTACTGCAGCTCTCAATGTCTCTGCCTCCGCTCTGAAATTGCTTGAGAATTTTCCAGTTGCCACTGACAGTGTTGCAAGCAAGTTAAATTGAAAATGTTCAACAAAAATTGCAATACATGAGTGACTGAAGTCAAATGTAATACTAGTAATGGCTGAAATATCAACAAAGTTTAAAGGCTGTTGGCTGTTTTTAATTAAACACAAATATGCCTTCATCAAGCACTTGACAGATAAGACCAGCACAGACTAAAAACAGTGAACTTAGTTATACAAATTCTTGACCTAACGTCGTTATATTGGTTTGGAAGACAGAGTCTGCATACAACTAGTTTCTGTTACTTCACTTGATCTAAAAATAACTATATGCATACAATTTATTCTTGAATGCATTAATTGTCCCTGCCTCCATTTTTTCCTGTGGCAATGCATTCCAAGCATTCACCACTCTCTGACTAAAAAAACATTTCCTAATATCTAATCTGGGCTTTTTTAAAATGAATTTGTAACTATGGCCTCTTGTCCTTGTAGGTGGTTGTACTTTGAAAAAACTTGTTATAGTCTAATTTATCCTTTCCCTTGGTTATCTTATAAGCATGTATTAAGTCATCTTGAATTCTACCTGTTTCTTATATTTTTAGGCAAGTTTTTGAATGTTAGTATACAATATATAAAGCAATCAATACCTTTACTTTCCCCTGTGCAACACAGGTCTTCAACTAATGCATGCCAAATCTTCATGGCATGGGTCATCTGTATCAGCTTAATTTAGATTATCTCAGTCTCTTTGATATAAGTTCTCTCCCCTATAAATGAGGCCTGCCTCTGTGGTTCTAGAACAGAGACTGTCTTGTAATGCTATCAACTGGTTTTCTTAACGTATGACCTATCTAACACCAACGCCTCATCTTCATGTCCTTGGAAGAAATGACATAATAATGTTCGCTTAGGCGTCAGTGGTCCTTTGCGTCAATGGGCCACTGCTGGTGCTTGCTGCCAGGTGTCATCAAGAGCTGATGGGGAATATGCTAATTGTCGGAGGCGATCCCTCCTGCGCCTCCAGCCAGCAGGTAGGTGATTCTAGTCACAAAGGAATGATTTGAGAAGGAGCTGGTGGGCCGGGACATCCTGATCCTACCGGACAACATGGCTGAAGATGGAAGGTGACGGATCATTTTTTTTCAAAATGTCGGGTACATTCATTAGATAAGATGGCGATTTAGGTACATTGTGGTTGTCCATTCACTGTGTCATTTGCCCACATGATTAAGAACATATCTGATGTGGATGAGCAGAAGTTTGGGGGTGCCGCGCAGAAGAAACAATACCAAGATTCATTTTACTCATTGATATTGCCTCATTGAAGCTGCTTGCATCAAACCACTCTTACACGATATTACACATGGCGGTCACATCACCAAGAAGAGACTCACCGCGGCAGCACAGAAAAAGCGAGCTGCACAAAAGGATGGGATGCATGTCAAATTGAAACCTTTTTAATCAAATTATATTTTTGTAGCTAAAAAAAAAAGTACTGTTAATCAATAATCACAAAATGAGAAAAATCTCTTCTAGAAAACTAAAGTTTATTTTAATGAAGCACAATACCTGTATGGAATTATCTAGCAGTCTGTGCTCCATGATTTCATTGGTCAGTTGCTGTGTCCATGTGGAAAAGCTTTCAGCGTTTTCTGGCTGGTGTCCGGCATGTGCTAACACATTCACTAGCTGAATGCCAGAGTACAGCAGAAGT
The DNA here is from genome assembly GCA_036924085.1 of Ariolimax columbianus. NCBI lineage: Eukaryota > Metazoa > Mollusca > Gastropoda > Stylommatophora > Arionidae > Ariolimax > Ariolimax columbianus. The sequence goes on along the minus strand of JAVGWX010000005.1, from coordinate 19,297,577 downwards.
TTTGGACTTGATGTGACGAAGCTGATCAACTTTTCAAATGTCTCCTTCTGGAGTTAAAATAAAAACTGAGAAAATGAAAGACTGAAATGCAGTTTTACAACAAACATTAAAAAGAACGACTGAGAACGAATGATATTTTGGTCTAATAAAAACTTTATCAAGGATAGAGCAGAATAAAAACAGCACAGTAAAAACCAGCTGAGTGAAAAATGAACAAGAAAAAGAGGTAAATGCAATAAAATAGGTAGATCAGGAGTTTTACAGGCTTCAAGCATCCCCTGGTCTCAAAGTATGTGAGATCTGTGTCCTAGTCCAATCAGAGATGGACGGTAACCTTGGAGGTCCTATGTACACTCTGTGCATGTAAAATAAAAACTTTGCGGCTGAAAATCGAAAAGAGCAGGCCGCTAGCTGCTGTCCAAGCAAAAATTCTAAAGGTTTATCAATTTGTACTTAATAGTGGCCTGCATGAAGACAGGCAACCCTTCCATCAGCCAAAGACACAACACTCATTTGTTTGTACACTCAATTGCAAGTATATACAAAAGACCTCTACACGAACAGGAATAACTAAGATAGAAGAAAAGTAGGTAGAACAATAGGTAGAACAAAAACAAAAAACCAGCAGTACAACAACAAAAAACAATCAAGCAAAACAGCAGCAGAACGAAATTTCAAAACAAAACAAAAAACTGGTAAAACAAAGAAAATGTAAAATAAGTCATAAAAAAATAAAAAATTAAATTGTAAAAAAGAAGCCCTGGTGATAGTGAAGTGGCTTGGCTTCGTTCGTTCTCAATCTCCCACTACCAAACCCTGAAAGGGCTTAAGTCGCAGAATGTAGTCCAGAGAACAGAATGCGTTGTCGTAGTTTACAGCTTGACTGCGATATTTGCACCTTTCGGTCCAACACATCCGACTTCATAAGCATTTTTTTAGTACCAGGTTAGCATTACCGCTTCGATCCCTTCTCCGTAGCCAGTCTGTCCTGCTGCAGCCTGTTATCCAGGATCACAGCGTGGAGGTGTAGAAGGGTCTTGGTAGCTCTGTTTCGCTGCCCCTGGCGCTAGCAGTCAGCTATGGGTCGATGACCGCTGCTCAGCATCTTGATCCCTGATAGTGAAGTGATCTCATGTCAACATGTGTGCTCAAGATCAGGTCAGGTCATCTCATTACCAGTTGGGGCACACATGAAGACATCCTCACAACCCCACGCACCCTTCTTTGTCAGCAGCCGCTGCCTGTGCCTCTTTTTGTCAGAGATTGGTCCATTCTTTTATGTTGTCCTCCCACCTCTTTTTGGGACGACCTCTACGTCATCTGCCTTGCACCTTTCCGTACAGAATCGCGTATTTGCAAGACCATTTGATCTCGATAAATGACCATACCAAGCGAGTTTCCTTTTTTTGACAGCTGCCAAGAGCTCTTCAAAACGCCCTATTGCTGTTGTAATTCTATCTCGTATTTACTCATTTGTAACTCGATCTTTGTACGTGACGTTTAAAAGTCTTCTGAAGCATCTCATCTCTAAGGCATGTATCCTTTGCTGAAGGTCAGCTGTAAATGTCCATGTCCCTCACGCATAGAGGAATATTGACAGAACCAGTGTATGTATTAATCTGATTTTCGTGCATAGTGCTAACCGTTTATCTTGCCATATTTTGTTAAGCCGTGCAAGCGTCGCTATTGTCTGTGATATTCTGGCCAACATCTCACATTTTGATCCTTCATCCCTGACAATCGAACCCAGATATTTTAACGATCAATCACTTTGAGTTCCTGGCCATTATCCTTTATCCTTCTGTTGAAGCCAGCAGTGTTGTTGGTCATTAATTTTGTCTTCCCAGCATTTATCTCCATACCATAGTCAAGAGCTGTTTCATTGAGCCTTCTGACCCATTCCTGGAGTTCTGCTTCTGAACCCATCAATGTCATCTGCAAAACGAAGGTTGGTAATCGTTCGGCCCCCTATCTTGACAGTACCAACATGCTCAAGATAGCGTAAATTAATAACATTAGAAAATAACGTTAATATTAATGCTACTGAAGTTTACCAAAAAATATTTGTGAACTATCCATTTTTGTAGATTTACAAATTAATTACTTACTGAAACTTTACTTTAATAAGAACTAGATTTGCACAAAAATGGTAATGGTAATCCAATAGCTATAGTGTGGGCATGGAGAACTAAGAGTAGGCTCAATGCAATTTTCTAATTATATTGCAAAAGACTAGAGACAGTGGTACAAGGGGCTTGCAAGCTTACCATATAAACAAATTTCTACAGAAACTATCATTATAAAACATTTGAGGGATTAATTTAGTTTTCCAGAATTTTTTTCAACATTAACAAATAAAGTTACTGTTTTCACGTAATGGAAGTTGTGTTGCAGACAAAGAAAAAGATCAGGATAGGGACAGAACGCAAGAACCATATACAAACTTGAAAGGGAGACAAGTAGCCAATAGAAACCAGTGATCGAACATTGGTCACTTGAGTCTTAACTTAACATATTTATACTGGTTTAGAAGACTCTACAGAGTCTGTATACAACCAGTTTCTTGAAAAGTGGTTTAACTGATGCAAGTCCGTCTTAATACACTCAAATGCTAGAGCTAAGTAGCCCCACAGCCAGTTAGGCGCCATCTATAGCTGCTCTTAACAAACCACCTGGGGAAATGTACACATAACTTTTTTTTACTTGAATTTTATCCAGGCAGCGGCTGGAATTTTTAACATGCTCGACACTGAACACGGCAGTCCGATCTCACTACCCAGAGATCAGAAGAATTTTTACCAGAAAATCCATGTGAAAAAATCCCGGTCTTCACCGTGATTAAAAACCGCGACCTCCAGCACTCGAGGTGGACACCTTACCTTGAGACCACTAAGTCCCCATTAAGGACAAACATATTACCTGATACTGTGGACATGTCTCAACACTCAAATCCAATATTGTCAGAGCCCGTAAACAATTCTTCTCATCGTCATCCTTGAGAAACTTGGGTAGGCTGTCCATCAGATGGTAATATGTGGTGCCACCTATTGTTCTTTGATGCCAGAGCTTTTTTGGTAATGGCAAGATCATATTGGATGAAAAGGAGGCGGAAAGTGTGTCTGTGCGGCATAACTTGGAAACAAAAGTCTTTTTGAGACTTTTTTTCTGCTGATGGACTGTCATTGACACATGTGGCTGTTTGGAAATATATAACAGAATTAAAGTGCACGGATATAGGTTGTGTTATGCAGAACCTAAATAAAAAGAGGTCACTGTACGGCTGACTACATGTAATTTGTATGGGTTTTTAGCATTTCCGTCAATGTACACCTTTTGTTAAAGGTTTTTTTTTCCCATAAAGTGGTTTACAAATTATGTAACTTATCCTGGTTGCCAGGATGTAATTTTCTGACCAAAAGGACTTCTGGCAGGATTTAGTCGCTTCTGTTATACACATATTTGCTGTGGTATCTACACAGAACGAGTACTCAAGAAGATAGCGGGGATGACAGGGCTTGTCATTGGAGGAGTGGCAATTTTTAACCTTAGATATGCGAATGATGCAGTTTTTATTTACTTCTTGCAGTGCTAAAAAATGTACAAGGTTGCTGCAAAAGAAGACCTGAAATTTTCATTTCTAAATAATTTATGAAGAGCAAGTGAGACACTACTAAATCATTTTTCAAAATTCGAGGTGTGTTAAAAAAGTATCTGACCTTTGGGTCGAAAAAATTCAATTACTCACCTGGAAGTTTGAAACCCTAATCACCTTCCAAGTACTCTCCTTGTGACTTCACACACTTCTCCCAGCGGTCCTTGTGACTCCACATACTTCTCCCAGCGGTCCTTGTGACTCCACACACTTCTCCCAGAGGTCCTTGTGACTCCACATACTTCTCCCAGCGATCTCACTATTGTTGGAATAATTTCAGGAAGGCCTCTTAGGAATGGCATACAGCTCAGTCATCGCATTCCGCATGTCTTCTCGGGACTCAAATCGGGTCCCTTTCAGCTGAATTTTCAGCTTGGGGAACAGTAAAAAATCGCAAGGAGCCGTATCGGGAGAATAGGGAGCCTGGTGAACCAGAGGAATGTTGTGTTTGGCCATGAAAGCAGGAGTAAGATGTGAAGAATGGGCGGTGAGTTGTTATGATGGAGCTGCCAAGTACCCGTTGTCCGCAGGTCAGGTTGTTTGCGTCATACGGCATCACAAAGGCGGCGGATGACCTCCAGGCAGTTAAAATTAAGACATTGGTTTTGTTACTTATTAAAGAGCCATACATATAGTTTATATAGTTTAGTTATTATTAAAGATAATTAGACATATATTTTGTTGTTTGCGAATGCCCACAATTAGTAGGTTACTCTATTGTGCGCCCTGAAAAGGACGTTTAGTGGCGGGTTGCAGTAGTTTTCCTCACATACCAAGTGTGCTGATAAAAGTGGGCCGAGGTTCTCTATGCTTGGCTTCATCTGCGTGTCACTCACTACTACGGGGATCATGTCGATACCTCATCTTGTTAGTCAGGTTGCCATAAAAATAGTCCGTTTCCATGGAGGGCTACTAGGAAGCCGAGGTGAGGGCCAGTATGTTTTGCCTGACCCTGACTAACATGTCTCATCAGCATATTTTGCCTGACCAGACCTGTCTTCCTCCTCAATTAGACATATAGTTTAGTTAGTTACTTATTAAAGAGAGTTTGACATATAGTATAATTACCTATTAAAGAGAGTTTGGAATATGTTCAGTCAGTTGATGAGTTCAAAGGTGATAGAGGAGCGCGATGTGGGTCAGGAAATGCCTCAGGCAGTGTGGGAAGGAAATGTGCACCAGATTTGAAGGCTTAATTTCACAGGATTTTCTAGCATGTCTCCGTTTATCAGCTTCTGTTTTTATGGATGCCTCGTTTGACACTGCACCTCAACAAAGAGATGTGTCTATGCTATTCAGTCTTGTGCAACAGCTTCCCAAGTGCCGGGTATGTCAAAAGCTATTAGCTAAATCTTATAAACATACTTGAAGTGCTTCTTTTGGCCACAAGGGAAGTGTTTACCCTTCTGCAACTCACCATAAAAGAGTATTTTTGACAGCTAAATGGGGCTGGCATGCGGACTACATGACCCACCCAGCAGATCTGTGACTGCATCAGAATAGTATTAATGTTAGGGAAACCAGCTCTTACACAAATGGCAGTATCCAGGACCCTGTTTTGCCACTTGATCTTCAACACCCTTCTGAGGGAGACTATGGAAGTAGTTCAACATTTTTACATGGTACCTGTATACAGTCTATGTTTCACAACCATACGGTAGCAAGGAAAGCACCACAGCTCTATAAATCTTCCGTTCTATCTGAAGACTAATGCCACTTCGATGCCAAACATTTGTGTATAGTCTGCCAAATGAGCTGCTGGCTTTTGAGGTCTTAGCCTTCCCCTCATCACCAATGGCAACTTTCTGGGATACTGTGCTAACAAGGTACATGAATCTGTTCACAAATTTCAGTTTCTCACGACTGAACTTGATAATTAGCTCAGTTGGTTGATACATTTTTTTGTTTTCAACGCGTTGACTGTAGGTCCAAAATTGGAACAGACTTCAGAGAATTTATCCACAGTATTTTGTAGATTAGTCTCTGAGCCAACAATAAGGGCACAGTTTTCAGCAAACAGAAGATTTCAGATGCACTGGACTGCAGAGCACAAAACACAGTACATCTCACTCGACTTTAGGAAACAAAGCGAAAGTAAAAAATAATTTATTAAATTAATAATTAATAACCTACCAAGAGTAAAATACTATCCAATGTTTTGCATAGGTGCATAAAATAAATGAAATCCAAACGATTCAAGGCTTTGGTCAAAAATGTAAGATCACCAGGGGTCAGAAGAATATCGTTCTTCAGCTTATCAATGGTATATGAAGTAGCTGCAACAACTTTCATGTATGGGGCATCCCATTCATTGGGATTCATTTGGAGATGATTGTCCAGAGTACTTGTAATTTCTTGGCTTACCAACAGACATGATGATCTAACCTGAATAGAAGGAAGGCATTGGAAGTGTGTTAATAGAGGCATGACTAATATAATATATGGTTTGTATAAAACAATTACAACTTAAATCTATATAATGTACAAACCCATACTGTTCCTTACAAAGAACAGAGTTAGTAACAATTTTCAGACTATGATATGGGACTGAGTGGTCTCGAGGTAAGACATCGGCCTTGGGTGCAAATCACGGTGGAGACAGGAATTTTTTTATGTGGACTTTCTGGTATTTCCCCGGATCTCTGGGTAGTAGAGATCAGCCGTCCATGTGCATTGTCTTGCATGTTAAAATCCCTTGACATTTAGAAATAAAAAAGAGTAGACTTAACAGCCACTGCCCAGGCAAAATTCAAAATTATGTTAAAAATCTACCCAATCTATTACAGAATCCTTGCAGGTGCTACGACGTACGAGCATTGTACTTCTTCATTCGTTCTCAATATCCAAACTTCCAAGCCTTGAAAAGGTCTTTGGGGATCAAGATGCTGAGCAGCACATAAGCTGCAGCGGTTAGCGACCCATAGCTGACTGCTAGCGTCAGGGACAGCGAACCATAGCTGCCAAGACCCTTCTACACCTCCCCGTGGTGATCCTGTATAACAGGCTGCAGTAGGGCAGACTGACTAGGGAGAAGGGATCGAAGAGGGAATGCTAACCCGGTACTCAAAAAATGCTTGCTGAAGTCGGATGTGTTGGACCGAAAGGTGCAAATATCGCAGCCAAGCTGTAAACTACGACACAGCGCATTCCGTTCTCTGGATTACATTCTGCTACTTAAGCCCTTTCAGAGTTTGGTAGTGGAAGATTGAGAATGAACGAAGAAAAAGAAGAAGAAGAAGAAGAAGAAGAAAAGGTCTTTGCAAGTAGCAGGATGTTGTTCGGAGAACGGAATGCGTTTGTGCCATAGTTTACAGCTTGACTGCGATATTTGCACCTTTCGGTCCGACACATCCGACTTCAGCAGGCATTTTTTAGTACTGGGTTAGCATTCCCGCTTCAATCTGTTCTCCTTAGCTAGTCTGCTCTGTTGAAGCCTGTTATTCAGTATCACCGCATGAGGTGTAGAAGGGTCTTGGTAGCTCTGGTTTGCTAGCCCTGATGCTAGCAGTCAGCTATGTGTCACTGACCACTGCACCTCATGCACTGCTCAGCATCTTGATTCATTGTAAAATGTACTGAGAATCTGTAAAAATATGGAGAAGAACTTATTGGTTAAACCGTGTGCAATTTTTTTTTTTGCGTTCGCTTTATTTTTGTCTCTACTCTCCAAGGTAGTGTGTGTTGCGCCGTGGTTTTTATTTTGCGCCTGTTGGCCCATGTGCAATGACATTGATTCTTGAACTCAACTAAACTAGACTATGATATGACAACTAAACATCAAGGCTGACTAGATCAATAAAACAAACATAAATACCTTCCAAATTAAATTAAGCACAAGTAAGCCAAAATGTCCATGGTTTTTGCTCAGTATATGTTCCAGCTGAGTTTGACTCAGAGAAGAAAAAAGTTTGATCAGTCGTGTTTGATAGGCCAACAAAAGCTCCCTGGTTTCCGACACTTGTTCGCAAGATTGCCCAAAGTGATGGTACATCAGCTGATGTAGTTGCAGTAGCAAGATAACAAAGATAGAAAGAAAGAATTGAATGATGGTAATAAAAAGCACTCCAAAATTGCAACAATTAAAAATCAATACAGTACACAACAACATAAAATTAGTAAAATATATAGTTGGCCCTGCAATGTCGAGGTCTCGAGGAGTCTTCCTTCCATCTCGGATACTCTGGTCTGCCGCCGCCTGTCTGTGTTTGGACATGTGGTTCGACTGGACCAGGAAGTTCCAGCACAACGTTCTACATGGCTCTAGCAGATAGTAGTCTCTCATTCAGTACTGGTTGAGGTTTGACTACAAGCCTCATCAGTTGGACATGGTAGTAGTCGACCAATGCAATGGGCCTTAGATGCCAAGGTGAACATTATTATAGTAGACACTTCTTCTTCATCCTTAGTTGACAAAAAATATATATAGATATAATAATATTATAGCTGTCCATCGCAATCGAAGATGACAATAACATTAGACTTGTGCTCAGAGATGCATTCTCATATGGCTAGAAAGACCAATCCTGGCATGGCAGACTTTACCACACCTGGGGCACTTATGTGGGAAGGCTGTGGAGTCGTGTGTTCTGCTCTTACGAGCGGCAATTTTACTTTGAGACTTTGCAATGGAGTTTTGTTTTGTGATCTATTGTGATGTTTGCATATCAGGTGGAACTGTTCTGTGCAAGCAACTCCCATGAAGTTACAACAATGTTGAAGCTTTTCAGAGACACATTCGACGGATCTCTGTAGCTTTTATTCTATCCCACTAATGAGCATCTGCCTTTTCTGAGCTCACTGTAGAACTACTGCTTGGGGATGTGCTCATCGGGCAAGCAAACAACATGTCTTGTCCATCTATATGGGCGCTATGCGCTGGACGCTCAACATGTTAGTCCTGCTAAGAATTTCAGAAGAAAAAGAAATGCAAGTTTATATTAACTTTGAGAAATCGGATGCAGCAGGCCCTAACATCGCTGGAAGAGTGGGCGAACTCATGGCTGGTTAAAATAAACGAGGAGAAAACAACATGTACAATATTCTCGCTATCAATCAAACCCCAAAACACCAAATTAAGTCTAAACGGCAAATACCTGCAGCCAAATGACAACCCAAACTACCTGGGAGTCACATTTGATCGGCGCATGACATGGAAAAGTCAGATCGAGAGAAACCAAATGAGAGCCAGAGAAAGAATGGCAATCATGAGGAAACTTTCTGGCACAAGCTGGGGAGCAGACGAAAGTATACTAAAAAAACTATACATGGAAGAGTGAGACCAGTTCTCGAGTATGGCATTGCGGCATGGACAACAGCAGCAAAGGCAAACTTCGATAAAGTTAGCAAACTCCAAAACCAAGCCATGAGAGTTATAACAGGAGGCATGAAGTCAACGCCAATTGTAGAACTTGAAAAGATTACAAAACTGCAATCCATGACCGACAGAAGAGACTGCAGAGCCCAGATAAACTCAGAAGACTGACTGACCATTCAATGCACCAGAGACTAAACAATTTCGGAAATGGGAAACTAAAGCGAAGAAACTTTGCAGAAATAGCCAAAGCAAAGATGCACAAAACCCCATGAACGCACTAACACCAAAGCCCATCCATACTGAACGAAAACCTACCTGGAGGCAGCATATATTTCCAGAGGTGGTAGAAAATATACCAGGTATTGGAAACAAAAACTGCCAGTCTGAAAAAGAAAGAAGAGATACTACCCTGAGTTACATAATGGAAAACTACCCAAGCATGCATGGACTGGACCCATGCATACACCGACGGTTCCGTAACAAATACAACACAGAACAGAGGGGCAGGAGCATTCCTGAGCCTACCAAATGGCAGAAAAATAACACTTTCATTCGCTACTGGAAAATACACAAGCAATTTCAGAGCGGAGGCAGAGGCACTGAGGGCGGCAGTGGATGAAATGGTGACAGGTAAAAGGAATGAAAGCCACATAGTCCTGCTTACAGATGCTCTGGCCGTAGTCACAGCACTAAAAAGCCAGAAAAATACTGAACTTAATGATTTAAGAGCAGTACTCTGTCAACTATGCCAGCAGGCCGCACCAAAAAGAGTAGTGGTGCAGTGGGTTCCATCTCACTGCAACACCCAAGGCAACGAGGAGGCAGACAGATGGCAAAAGAAGGTGCAAAACTACCACAACCAGATACTAGTATGACAAAACGGCTTATTAGAGCTAGATACATGACCAAATGGGAAACCGAACATACTAACTACACCAAAAACGATGCCTATTACCAGTTGAACAGAAGAGAGCAGGTCGTGGTCTTCAGACTTCGCACTGGCCACAATAGACTGAGGTACCACCTATACAACAAATTGAAGATAGGGGGCACCACGAATGCCCGTGTGGTACCGGGAAAATGACCGCTGAGCATTTTCTGCAAAACTGCCCGACATACGAGGATCAGAGAGAGCAGATGTGGCCATCACTAGTGGCAAGACTAGACAAGCTCTACGGCAGTGTCGACAGCCTCAGGATGATGGCTGCTTTTTTCGAAAAAATAAACGTTACTGTCTGACTGTGTACGATGAAGAAGAAGAAGATATCAACTTTGTTTTCTCAGAAGCGTAAGTCTGCAACAAATGAAATTTGTTCTGATATAATTATTATTATATGGGCGGTCGTTGTAATCAAGAAGTTAAGGCACTCGACTCTCGCAGTGATGAACGGAAACGGTGGACGATCGAATCCCGCAAGTTTTAAGTGATCCCCTGGTCTCATGGGAGGTAAGACCAATAGTCTTGCCATTGATCCAAGGTAACTTGGGACAAGAGAGTGAGATTGATGATCAGCGCATATTTTCCATCACTATAATCCAAATACAGCACACATCACATTATTAAGACAAAGCCGTCTGATGTTGTGGCCATCATCGCTTGCGATGGGCAATAACTAACTACTATTATAACATCGTATGCTAATGTTTTTTTAAAATAAATAACTACTATTACTTCATTTTTCGGGGAACTGAGACGCTAGTCCAGTCAGACAAAAAATACTGACCAGGACGTCGAGTCAGGATCAATAAACTAACCAAGACCACAATCTCTCTTCCATACAGAGCTCCCTGGAAACAGGCTGTTTTCAAGGTAGCCTGGCTGACAAGATGTGGATCGATGTGATCCCCATAGTAGTGAGCGCCACGCAAAAAAAAAAATACCTTCCCCAATTCATAACTATGGTATTTTATTTATCATGCTGTAAAATCATTCACTGTGTACTTTGAAGAAAAATTTATTTTTTAGGTTTGTGAAAGTGAGTATCTGATCTAATCCATGAATTATATAAAATGACAGGCTACAATCAATCAATCATATAAACACATCATTTCTGGTTTGTATATTTACCTGATATAGCAGAAAATTATCTGATTTCTGCACAAATTGAACAAATGATTGCCCTGTGTCACCCTCCATGAATTATATAAAATGACAGGCTACAATCAATCAATCATATAAACACATCATTTCTGGTTTGTATATTTACCTGATATAGCAGAAAATTATCTGATTTCTGCACAAATTGAACAAATGATTGCCCTGTGTCACCCATGATTGATACTGGTTGGGATTTTAACTGGAGGAAAGATCTAATCATTTCGTGCATTGATGGGTGGCCTGCTTTGTTTAACTCCGAGACACAATGACGTTTCAGTCTTTGCAACATAGGACTCAGCCATGAGCTCCAATCAATGAACGAGCATATATCAGATGTGCTGTTTGTAATACCAACATTGAAGCACTGTGATGGGAGGTCTAGAATACTATTCATTAGTTTCTCTTTGTACTCAGAATTTGTTATGCTAACAAAAAAACCAATCTTGTTTATGGTGTCTAAATTGATACTGGGAGTACCACTTGCTAGTTTACTAATGATCACCTCAGTGCCAAGTTCAAACATATGATCACTGATAAGATGTTTGATATTCAGAAAAACTGTACAGAGATCATCTAAATCTACATCCTTAGATGTGTGTGTTGTCAACCATATTTTAGCAGCATTTGCAACCTTGCCAAATGTAGCAAGATCATTACAGAATGACTGATTGATTAAGGAAAATGCTGCCAGCTCATTTAAGTTAAAGTTATCCACATTATCGCTGCATCTGTCAAAAATTTTGCGCGCAAAACTACTGTTATCAATGAATAAATAATGTAAACTGTGTAGAATCCGTAGACAGTCTGCATATGGAATTTCTTCTACTAGTGTTTCTGAATATAAAATCAAATTTAGAAATCTGGTATCGGTAGTATGAGGTTCAACTATATGATCAGTCAAAAAGTTCCATTCAAGCTGCAACTTTTTTAAATGAAGGTCACGAAAAAGCCATGGAAATGTGAATGTATTGTATACATGTTCATGATATGTAGAGAATAATACTGAAAGACAGTCCGCATTCAATGACCTCCTCTGAACAGCCTCCTCAGCTAGACTCAAAATTTGATCCACTGAATTACAGCTCTGTAACTTTTCCTTGAAACTTTCAACTTGTACATTCAAACCACTATCATTTACACCAAGTTTAAAACCATTTCCTCCAAGTAGTGAACCGTCACTTTCTATAAATGATGCAACAGAAAGAGTTATTGGGTTCAAACTCTTTTCTGTTCTCTCAAATTGGTTTTCTGAAATCCGTAATGGACATGGCGACACAAATTTACAACCCCTGAAAGGGACAGCCAATATTTTGAATATATGTTTGCTACATTGTATACCAGCAGCATTAATTTTATATAATGGCAAAACTGGGAAGAGGCTGAGCTGTTGAGATGTATGGTAAAACGTAGACAGATTCAGACTTGATACAGCTATTTTTCTCCACAGTTTTTTACTTGTGTGTTTATAAGCTGGAGTCAAATACTTTCTTTTCAACAAATGGCTCATTCTCTCTGCGTCAATGTCAACTTTGGAACATTCACATTGGATATTACAAATATTCATTGAATTTATTCAAGTCAGAATACCTAATAAAGCATTCCTGCAGTTTAATGTTGCAATCTCTTAACAGCTATCTCAATCTGGCAGTGCAATCACAAACTAGATCACAAAATCACTGACTTAAAGTGTCGTGAAGAGGTGTTATCTCAATCTGTGTTTCCTTAAATTCAAATTAAAATGGTCATCTTATTTTACTACAAGATCACACAGTGACACACTGACACAGTAATCACACACGTTGTATGCAATTGAAGCTCTTCTAAACAATGTGAAATGAGCTAAATAATCTGTTATGTATGTTGATTTCCAGGAATGTATAATACTGGTTGCGTATCATTATCACAGACGAATGATACTGTACAGTAGTTATATAATCATAATGTGCAATGTTTTGCATGAACAATCTTGATGGAAATGCTTGGCTTTCGTTTATCGTGTTTCGTTTCTACGATCTGAGTTTTAGCAAAAATGGAGTGTTGTCCAACAATATAAAGAAAATGTAATTTACAAAAGTCGTCGTGATTCTACGGGCACTGAGAAAAAGATGTTGAATCAAATTCATTTTCAAGTCTTCTAGTTTCCATACTCTTCGCAATCTGCATGGGAAAAAATGTCCGTGGCAAAACGTTGCTCTCATCACAGCCCTTTGATAGAAATCTCGATCAGCAGTCAGTCTACTCGTCTGCTCTATGTTCATGTTTAGGGTGTCCTTGATATCTTACAAGACGACTGTAGGTAATTCATTTGCAGGAACCTGTCCCACCTCCCTTGATACTTGGAGTCGCTTGAAACTTGTGAAATTCGATCACCCACTCTTTCCGTTTATCGCTTTTAGAGGTTAGTACCTTACCTATCGACATGTTAACCTGGCAGGGCCCAATTACTCCAAGACGGTGTGTTAGCTCATTATTTTGGCCCGTGTATACATTTCCAAGCCACACCAAAACAGGCAGTGTCAGTACACAGGACAACGGACGCCAATCTTGTGAAGTTCAGCAGTGTGCACTGGGCCGTGGAAATACGACACAGGGTAACCGAAATACTATTGCAAATAGCCGAAGACCATGCCAACATAATCGAAGGGGAAAACACTACAAAATGAACGAACTAACTAATACAAATGGGAAATCACAGCACGTTTCCGTGGACACAAGTGTAAATCGTCAACTAGTGTGAATTTTAGTCAAATCCGTGGACTGGTCTAATCCAGAAGGGACTAAAACACGAGAACAAGACTATGCCACCCCGGTTAAATGCCATATTCGTGCGGCTATATATATATATATATACATATGACGTTAGCAGCCTAGGCAGAAAAACATTCTGGAAGTTGTTACAGATTACCTCTAAAGTTCACTAACATAGTTATGGAATCATCATCAGCATATAGCATGTCCTTTATAGAACGTCGCTCTCATCACAGTCTGTCTGAAAAAAAGCTCTTGCTCTTGCCAAAACTCTTGCCTCTGCAACAGTCATACCCAGGCATTCCTGGATATTTTGGTGCCATCGTCTTCTTAGTCTACTCCTGCCTCTTTTGCCTGGCACTATACCTTCCATCACTGTTCTCTCAAGACCGCTGTATCTCTTGATGTGACCAAAGTTTTTACATTTTCTTGCGAAAAAGGAATTGATAAACTAGTTCTCCTCTGTGCTCAACTCTTGCCGAATGTCTATATTTGTCTTTTTCTCTGTTCATGGTATTCTGATGATCTTTCTGTAACATTTTGACTCGAAGGATTATATTCTTTTCTAGAAGTTTTGCTAATCGTCCATGATTCGCAGCCATACACTGCCACGTGAAAAGCACAGGCTCTCAGGACTCACTTTTGTTATTTTGTTGGTGCTCTGTCATAATTTCTTTTGGCCGTTTAGTCTCTGCATTGCCACGGCTAGTCCGCTTCTGATTTTTTTTATGCAGTCGCCATTTTTGTCAATTCTAAAACCCAGGTATTCAAAATGCGGGACCTGAGCTATTTTCTCAACACCCACTGTAAATTTTGTTGACAGCGTATTTTGTCGGTAGTCATTATCTTTGTTTTGATCTTTACTGCGTCCATTTACGGCTGGAATTAGCTGCGTTAGCCTTTCTGCACTTCTTTATAGTATCACTGTGTCGTCTGCGTTTCGTAACTCTGGTATCTTGTAACCGCCAATCGTAAATGTATCAAAACTTTCAATGAACTTTGAAAACGCATTGAAAGTTAGAGAAACGAATGCAATTATGGGTTTCTGATTATGCATGAAAGTCAGCTTTCTTAGTCTTTTGTTTTACGAACGGGAGTTAGACAGGGATATCATTTGTCAACATTTCCTTTTTGCTGGCCATTCATTGGATTATGAAGTCAATATCAGCCAACAATGGCGGAATTATATAGACTTCGGCAAAGCAACTTGATGATCTGGACTCTTGCCGATGACTTTGCTCTTCTGTCCTATAACTACGGTCAGATGCAACATGAAATAAGTATGGTTGATGAACGGCCCCATACTTTGGATCTGCAATTACAAATGTCCAAAACATATGGTTTTTAGAATAAGTACTGGTAATCAGATTGTATTGGGTGACACTCGCCTACAAGATGTGAGCTCTTTCGTATATCGTGGTAGCAATATACGTGGATACAGGTGTTAAAACACGAATACAAAAGGTATTGCTTTAGCAATAATTCGTGTAGAGATTGTGACGATCGAGCAATATAGCGTTAAACATTGTCGCCCCACAGTCGACTTGCACTGTGGAAGAATAACGAGGTGTAATTCGTTTGTTTGTGTGTTTTTTATTTTTTGGGTGGTTAGGGAGTGTGAAACCTTCTTAAATCTACAGAAGAATGAAGGTTCATTATTGAACCAGTTGTTTGAGTCAGAGAAGAGTGTATGAATTGGTAGAAACATTTTAAAACGGAAGACAAAACGCCATTGACGAAACGCGACGTGGGAGACCAGCAAGCGGGGCAACTGACATACTTAACATACTTAACATCTTTATACTGGTTTAGAAGACCCTGCAGAGTCTGTATACAACCAGTTACATTTACATCACCTTGCTCTAAAATCTATGCGCATCCAGTTTATTCTTAAATGCATTAACTGTCCCTGCCTCCACTACCTCCCCTGGCAATGCATTCCAAGCAGACACCACTCTCTGACTAAAAAAATATTTCCTAATATCTAACCTGGACCTCTCTTTAATCAGCTTGTAGCTATGCCCTCGTATTATTGTAGGTGGCTGTATTTTAAAAAAACTTGTTAAAGTCTAATTTATCGATTCCTCTGATCATCTTATAAACCTGTATTAAGTCACCACGAATTCTTCTCTCTTCGAGACACTGTAGGCCGGTTTTTCTGAGTCGTTCCTCATAACTGTAATTCTGGAATCCCACTATCATCTTTGTCGCTCTTTTTTGTATTCTTTCTAGCATGTTTATGTCCCCTCTATGATAAGGACTCCACACCTGTACACAGTACTCCAATCTAGGTCTAACTAAAGCTTTATACAGTTTGACGATCACTTCCTTGCTCCTATGTTTAATATTTCTTTTTATCATACCCAACATTGCATTTGCCTTTTTCACTGCTACCTTAACTTGCTCACTCACCTTTCCTGTATGATCTATTATAACCCCTAGGTCCCTTTCCTTATCTATCTTTCTAATATTGTTTTCTCCCATTCTGTAATTATGTTCCATATTGGATCTACCCATGTGGATGACTGTACATTTATCTACATTAAACTCCATTTGCCAGCTTACAGACCATTCTCGAATTTTATCTAAATCCGACATCAATATATCCACTTCCAGTGGACACAGTGACACAGTGACACAGTGAAACAGCAGACTGACTAACTAGTCTGTGACAACAGACCAGTCCCTATTGATGAAATAGCCGTAGATTTCAATATGAGTTACAGCACTGCTTATAAAATTGTCCATAATGACGTCAGTTATAGGAAAGTGTGCAGCAGATGGGTCCCAATGCAGTTGACAAAGAGGTAATGGAGGTGGCGCAATGTTGGTTAACTCATTCACTCCGAAAGGAGACGGCGTGATCTAATGATTTTGAGACACGGCTCACAAGCCGTAGGTGCTCTGTTCGCTCCCCAAACACAACACTGGTCGTTAATCAGGGGAAGGAGCGTCAGGGCCAGAGATCCAGAGCTGCCAAGACTATTCTACCCTCCACGCGGTGATCCTGGCTGCAACAGAGCAAACTGGCTAAGAAGAAGGGATCGAAGAGAGAAGGTTAACCTGGTACTAAAAATATACCTGGGAAGTTTGATGGGTCGGACTGAAAGGTACAAATATCACAGTCAAGCTGTAAACTACAACACAACACATTCCATTCTCTTGACTACATTTTGCTACTTAAGCCCTTTTCAGGACATGGTAGCGGGAGATTGAGAACGAACGTAGTCAAGTCATTTAAAAATAATTTGTATTTTTTGTATTGCTATTAAAAAATTAAAGAGGGATATAAGTCTAAGGTCTGGTTAAGCAAAATATACTAATCGGACATGTTAGTCAGGATCAGGTAAAATATACGGGCCCAGACCACCACCTTAGTTTCCCGCAGTTTTCCCTGGAAACGAGCTGTATTCATGACAGTCTGGCTAACGAGGCGAGGGATCGACGTGATCCCCGTAGTAGTGAGCGGCTCGCAGATGAAAACAAGCATAGCACAATACCATGAACGGCAACGGCACATCTTCACCAGTACGCTCTGTATGTGAGAAAGGCTAATGTAGTCTCAGTAACGAAGCTGTTTCTAGTGGGTTCCTACTTCAACTTCTCCCCATTGGGTTTCCTCTGTGCTTTTGTCCACCGAGGACGCCTCTTTGGTTGGACAATTTGTGACGACGAGACAATGATCAGTCCAACACTCCGTGCCACACACAAACATACACGCACACAACCAACCACGCACACCCACCCACACACAAACTCTCTCTCTCTCTCTCTCTCTCTCTCTCTCTCTCTCTTAATTATATAAATATCACTTTGGTCTTGGCGTCTGACAATGTTGTAGTCGATAAGATGCCAGTGACGGTGACGGGATATGGGATGCATCCATGTGGTTCTGTTTCTAGCTGGGAGTCGAAAGATGGAGTTGGCAATGATAAACTCATGTGTGGCATATGTTTTCAGTATGAGTAGGCCGTTTCCGTTTCATTTAACTATGCCATTTCGACCAATGATGCCATCCAACGCAGTGTAATCTGCACCAACTCTGGCGTTAAAATCTCTTAGCAGAATCTGTTTGTCCGATTTTCGGACCGCAGTTACACAAAAAATGATGCTTATTACCAGTTGAACAGAAGAGAGCAGGCCGTGGTCTTCTGACTCCGCACAGGCCACAACAGACTGAGCTACCATCTATTCAATAAACTGAAGATACGTGTTACTGACGAATACACCTGTGATACAGGGAAAATGACCCCTGAACATATGCTGCAAAATTGCCCGACATACGAGGACCAGAGAAAGCACACGTGGCCATCACCAGTGCCAACATTAGACAAGCTATATGGCAGTGTCGACAGCCTCAGGATGAAGAAGAAGGACCGCAGCGATAAGTGACTCGAGATCTTCTTAGAACCTGTCTTTGACTGCGTCCGGATTTGCCAACGTTGGTGAGTAAGTACTCTAATTGGAGTCTGTCGTTCCCCAGTCAGAAGAAGTCTGTTGGACCTGATTCACATAAGCAGACATTTTAATGTTTGTACTATGGTGGACTTTATGGCAAATCCAACCCATCTCACGAGGTTCCTGACTGCTGCGGTAGAGAGTATCCACGAATGTGCACATTCCATGTGGCAAGTGTAATAGGCACTAGGCTACCCTTTTCTTATTTATTTGTTGACCGTAATATAACGCAAGGTGCCTTGGAATATTCCCCATGGTGAAAGAATGTTTAGGTCACCAGCCACTGGCGGCAAGAGTCAATGTGTCTATTTATCTCTAAATTTTGCATAAGTCTGCGGTTAACAATTTGAGTTTTCAAATTTGTAAGGAATTGGTAATTAGACGCATCTTCGCGTGCACAAGGGAGAGTACTCTAATCATTTCAATTACTCCATATCTTTGAATAAAGACAGTTTAAAATTGTTTAAGACCGCATCGAAAAATGTTCAAGTGTTTGATAAGTTTACGCAAGATTTTTAACTGGACAGCCTTAATATTTACATTTATATTCGGTATACATTACTGGCTAAATCATAAGTCTTACGTATTCGACGAGGAAAGCATATCTGCTATTTCCAGAAGACATGTTGGTAAGTTAAGTAAGTCATTAAAGAAGCCTAAAGTCTAAAGAAAGACAGTTTAAAAAGTTAGTTAGCTAGTAACTAAGTAAGTAGTAGTACTAGTAACTTACTAAGTAAGTAATTTTTAAGTAGGTACTCGGGTACTGTACAAGTTGAAGAAGTTTCTTTGTGGAACGGGAACGTCTATTGAAAGCAATACATATTAAATGCCTTCGTTTTATTGTTATAGACTGGAAAATATTTAGAAGAACTTCAACATTAATGTATTCATTGAATTGTATATTTTTTATTGACTATTGTATTTGACAAAACATACTGATGTTAGTTTGCCACTTTGCGTAGCAGCACGGGACCTCCTGTTTTGTAAACCTCAGCAGGAATATTAATAATTATTTAAGCCAGGGGCCTCGGCTCGCGGCTTGCCGCTGATCAGGACACTAAAAATACTAAGATAAGATGACTGAACTGAGTGATTGCTTGCGCGACTTCATCTGCACTGTATGATAAGCCTACCATTGATTTTTGATAGCAACTTGAGAAATACCTAGTAAGTAGGGCTTGTTCACTGATAGTGGATGGACAGTTCAAGATAGTATAAAAAATAATAATAATACTTTAATCACCGCTCCTTAAGAACAGAAGGTGGGTGATAGGACCACAGACCACATTCAGGGGTTTCTAAAATTACTTCAACTTGTTTGTGTTCACATATTGCTGGATTTCATCTACTCCCAATTATTTGGGCAAGACATCCTGCAGTCTTGAACTGGTTCTGTAAATATTGGTGAAGGCTGCTTTTTTTTTAGAAGATGAGGGATTGTCTTAGTGAAATCTGAACAGGCAATATCATCGTTCAATATGTTTTTAATCTAACAGGGTCTTAATAGCATCTAAGGCTGAAGATGCGGCACAGTGAAACAGCTGACACAGCGACTAAGAACTGCCTCCTTAGTCCAGGGTCAATGAACCAGAGCTGACCAAGACCCTATTCCATCTACTAGCGGCGGCTCTGAAAACAGGCTGCACTAGTATAGTCAGACTAAGAGAATAAGGATCAGAATAGGGCGGTGAACCTGGCACCCACACACAGTGTTGGTGGAAAGATTGTAAAGGGCACAGAGACTATTTCTATTGCACTCACTGGTGCCAAGTACCACAAGTCCAAGTACTAGTTCCCAGGACTGATGGATGGTCCCTTCTCTCATATTAAAGTACTATTTCCCAGGACTGGTGGGTGGTCCCTTCTCTCATTAAAGTACTAGTTCCCAGGACTGATGGGTGGTCCCTTCTCTCATTAAAGTACTAGTTCCCAGGACTGATGGGTCGTGCTTACTCTCATATTAAAGTACTAGTTCCCAGGACTGATGGGTGGTCCCTACTCTCATATAAAAGTACTAGTTCCCAGGACTGATGGGTGGTCCCTACTCTCATGTTAAAGTACTAGTTCCCAGGACTGATGGGTGGTCCCTACTCTCATGTTAAAGTACTAGTTCCCAGGACTGATGGCCGGTCCCTTCTCTCATATTAAAGTACTAGTTCCCAGGACTGATGGGTAGTCCCTACTCTAATATTAAAGTACTAGTTCCCAGGACTGATGGGCGGTCCCTACTCTCATATTAAAGTCACTAAGGATAATGAGCTGCATCGGATTTTGATAACACTGAGATGACGGAGTGTAGTTCCACATAGAATTTATCCTCAGAGTTTGTAATTATTGGAACATAGATGCTGATCAGTATAGCACACTTTCTGTGCTCCAGTAAAATTAACCTGTCATTGATGTCCTGTGAGAGGCTGACAAGTATGGAGGATTGGTGAGATCTGATAGTGAATCAAACACAAACCTCATTCCGTTTTGTGCTATCATGCCTAATTTTCTGTGAGTGGTAAAAATGGTACAGAGACGGGTCAGAGATGATCAACACAACATTTGTCCTAAACCTCTCCTGAATGGTTATCAGAATTATTTTTAACATATGCACCTTACTTCCTTCACCGATAAAGATACCCATCAAGAAAACATAGAATTCCTGACTGATGCCATGTCAGTATTAGCAGCGCTAAAGCAACACAAAGATGAAGATTTTGAGCAATGCATGTTCTCTCTGACACAGCTCTCAGCAGAACACAGAAAAAAAAATGAAAAAAAATGTAAAAGTTGATTAAAGTTGAGTTTAATCTTATTTCAGCAGAACACCCAAGGTTGGTCATACAGTGGATCCCATCCCACTGCAATATTGAAGGCAATGAAGCTGCACACAAACTAGCAAAGAATAGAGGAGCATCCACTCAAACAGACCTGAGTATCACATATAATGAGACCAAGACCATAATTAAAACCAACTTCAGGGTAAAATGGGGTGATCAACACCCCGACTTCCGAAAAGAAGACAGCTACTTTAACTTAACTAGAGAAGAGCAAGTCATCATCTTCAGCCTGAGAACTGGGCATAACAGACTCAATGGTCATCTTTACAATAAAATTAAGATTGGGGCAGATGACAGGTGCCCATGTGGGGAGCATATCATGACCGTGGAACACATCCTACAAAGCTACACGCTCACGCAGGAAAAGAGAGAACAATACTAGCCTCGTGAGACAGATATGAGACAAAAGCTGTATGGAGATGAAACAGCCTTACAAACAACAGTGTCCTTTGTAAGAGAAACCGGAACCTTGATCTGAGGATGAACGAAGAAGAAGAAGACTTCCTTCGTCAAATTAGCAAGTAAATGCCATATTTGTTTCAAGAGTCACCTCACAACTCTTCTGTAACGTTTCTGTGCCTCCTTGTGCTGTTCAGTTCTGCTTCCTAAAAATATACTTCACTGCACTCTGGGCATACTCATAGGTGCTCAGTCTCTATTAACATATGGCAAAGGGTGTGGATACTAATGGTTTTTGTAGCTCATTGGTTGTACACACTTTTGTTTCATCTACTCATATGACCCATCTGCTCTAAAAAGGTAAAGTTCCATAGCAGACACTGCTGTTGGGGAGGAAGAAGTGAGACTTGATTATTCGAAGTCACAGCTTGTTTATAAGTTGGGGTGACCAGTTCCCTTTTTTGCAGCTTTTCCTTCCCCAACAGTAAACTCTACCCTTGTTTGATTCTAAAGCTTTGCAGTCTGTTACGGTAATTGCTAATTCATCAATTACGGTGACATCGTCCAGGTTGTTGATAGACTTCAAATTGTCACCCCAATCTATATCATATAATATCACATAATAAGTGCTTGTGAAGCCATTATGTCAGCTCTTTCACTGAACCCCATAATGACTAAAACAATAGATCCACACAAGCCTATGAAGGTTTGAGATATCTACAGCTGCTATATGCTCATGCTTTAGCCAACCCTTCCGTACCTTCTGAAGTAAGGATTGGAGACTGACACGATTACTGCCCTTGTCAAAGAGGTCTCAGATGGTCGTCTCGGAGCTGATATCACTTCCTCTCTCTCCATTCTCATACTGGAGGTTGTTATCCTGTGTGATCCGCTCAGCAACAACTTGACCTCTCACATTCTAGCCCCAACTTTATTTCTCACTGCATAACACTGATTCATCAGTATATATGTCGGTATCACTTTCCTGATCTTATTAATCACTATCCAGAGAGTGATGTCACTTATTACCTGATAAAACCTATCACACCACTCTCTGCATTCCCTGCACAGAGTTATGATGACTGTAGTATTTTATCATTCTATCACCAGCGCGAACACATTCTTCTCTATTGACTATTACCTCGACTATGACACCTGTCCAGTTGTTTTCACTACCTGTGCCATCTATGCTTGATTCTAGTTACCTTGATGTCTGAGGCTCTACTGTACATTGGATGTCTCCTGTCTGCAAATAAATTGCATATAGACTTTGGCCTGTGCCTATTCATGATGAGGATATAATCCCTTTAACTGTGAGCTGGCAGCTCTTGACAGCCCAATGCCTCCCGGACAAAAGCACATGCCCTCCTCAAGTGTTGTAGTGATGTGTAGAGTATGTTGGGTATGGTGGGAGCAGCCATCGGCCATCCCTGAGCTCAAAGTTAGGAGGTGCTCGACTGACTCCTCGTGGTTGGGACAGAATTTGCAATTTGGTTCACGTAGTGTGCCAATTCATATCTGGATTTCACAGATGGAAGTCCTAGCATATATCTCATTTTCAAAATTTGGGTATCTCAGGAGATTAGAATGGCAATCAACAAACAAGATTAGAGAATCTATAATTAGTATGCATACTTAGACCACCTTTTTTTATGAAATAAAGTAAAATTTTCTGGTGTAATTGTCAGAATTGCTCCATTGCTGGGGATTATGATGCAAGATCCACAGAACCAATCAGGCTGAGAGGAACGCCACTGGAAGAGGTAGAGGTATTTACATACCTACGAAGTATCATCAACAAGGAAGGAGGGACAGATGATATAAAAACAAGGATACAAAAAGCAAGAGTTGCATTCGGAATGTTGAAACCAAGATGGAACTCCAAGGAAATAAGAAGGAAGACAAAAATAAGGATTTTCAATTCAAATTTGAAGCCGTTCCTGCTGAATGGAGCGGAGACCTGGAGGATGACCAAAGACAATGACAGGAGACTGCAGGGTTTTGTGAACAGATGCCTGAGAAAGATTCTTGGTATAAAATCGTTTGACAAAGTTACAAACGACAGACTGTGGGAGAGAGCAGGACAAGGTAAATTGGAACAGGAAATCTTAGGAAGAAAGTGGAGATGGATGGGTCATACATTAAGAAAGCCCCAGGCCAGTATCACCAGGCAATCCCTGTCATATAACCCCTAGGGAAGGAGAGGCATAGGCAGACCAATATGGAGACGAGATTTGGAGGTGAGATCTGGAGGCGGCTGTAAAGAAAATAGGAAAAAGCTGGAAAAGATTGCACAGGACAGAGCTGCTTGGCGAGGGTTGGTTGATGGACTATGCACCCCTGATGATGCGATATCAAAACAGTGGGGAAATCATTGTTGGACCACATTTCGTTATTGTGTTATAGATTCCCTTGAAGTCATTGTTGACCACATTTAGTTTTTTTTTTTATAGAACCCCTTGAAGTCATTGGACCACATTTAGTTATTGTGTTATAGATCCCCTTGAAGTCATTGTTGGACCACATTTGGTTATCAGTATTTTGTCATAGAACCCCTTGAAGTCATTGTTGGACCACATTTAGTTGTTTTGTTATAGAGCCCCTTGAAGTCATTGGACCACATTTAGTTATTGTGTTATAGATCCCCTTGAAGTCATTGTTGGATCACATTTGGTTATCAGTATTTTGTCATAGAACCCCTTGAAGTCATTGTTGGATCAGATTTAGTTATTGTGTTATAGATCCCCTTTAAGTCATTGGACCACATTTGGTTTTCGGTATTTTGTCATAGAACCCCTTGAAGTCATTGTTGGACCACATTTAGTTATTGTGTTATAGATCCCCTTGAAGTCATTGTTGGACCACATTTGGTTATCAGTATTTCGTCATAGAACCCCTTGAAGTCATTGTTGGACCACATTTAGTTATTGTGTTATAGATCCCCTTGAAGTCATTGTTGGACCACATTTGGTTATCAGTATTTCGTCATAGAACCCCTTGAAGTCATTGTTGGACCACATTTGGTTATCAGTATTTTGTCATAGAACCCCTTGAAGTCATTGTTGGACCACATTTAGTTATTGTGTTATAGAACCCCTTGAAGTCATTGTTGACCACATTTAGTTGTTTTGTCATAGAACCCCTTGAAGTCATTGGACCACATTTAGCCACCTGAAAGTAATTTGTATTCATAGTTCTACATAGCATACATTATAACTAATTCATTGCAGATATTGCTTCCAAATCTGATATCTCTGCTGCATACAGCAAAGTGCTCAAGGATCTGAGAGTTAAGTATAAAGGGCATATTCTTAATGACAGCGACTTGCAATGGATTTTCATGAATGCTGGGGGCTGGATGGGCAGCATGTGTTTGCTCCATGCATCTTTGACTGAGTATGTTCTCTTCTTTGGCACAGCAGTGGACACTTCTGGACATTCAGGTATGTTTGTTGGTAACAGTTACATATATTCTTCTCTGGCATTCGTTCTGGAAAGGGCGTTGATGTTGTGTCATAAGTTACAGCCAGGCTTCTGGGCCTTTTGACCCGACACATCCAGTTTGGGGTTGGGTTTACATCTCTCTTCGATCCCTATTCTCTTAGCCAGACTATACAAGTGCAACCACTTGTAGGCGAGATAGGGTATTGGTCAGCTATAGTTCGCTGACCCTGGCGCAAGTAGCCAGTTGTCTGATTTCAGTACATTCAGTGTTACATATTCGACTCCACATATATTTTGGTGTGTACAGTAGGCCATTGATATCTTTTGATCTTCTTATCAGTCTTTTCTCTTCATCTATTATTTAGCACCACTATTTCTACATCAGTTATTGTGATTCTCATTAGTTTAGTTTAGCTTAGTTTAGTCAAAGAATCTTCTTCTTCGTAAGCATTTAGTCAAAGAATCTTCTTCGTACGCATTTAGTCAAAGAATCTTCTTCGTACGCATTTAGTCAAAGAATCTTCTTCGTACGCATTTAGTCAAAGAATCTTTGTACGCATTTAGTCAAAGAATCTTCTTCGTACGCATTTAGTCAAAGAATCAACATCATTGCACTTGGTTTAACCTATAAGTTCTCTGTTCTTCACCATATTTTTTGAGATTCTCAGCAGATGCACGTAACTCCGTAGCATCTGTGAGGATCCCGTAATAGATTAGGTTGTTGTTGTTGAATGCCCACAACAGCACTAAAAAGCCAGAAAAATACAGAACTTAATGATTTAAGAGCAGTACTCTGTCAACTATGCCAGCAGTCCGCACCAAAAAGGGTAGTGGTACAGTGGGTTCCATCCCACTGCAACATCCAAGGCAACGAGGAGGCAGACAGACTGGCAAAAGAAGGTGCAAAACTACCACAACCAAATACTAGTATGACATACGAAGAGTCAAAACGGCTTATTAGAGCAAGATACATGACCAAATGGGAAACCGAACATGCTGGCTACACAAAAAACAATGCCTATTACCAGTTGAACAGAAGAGAGCAGGTCGTGGTCTTCAGACTTCGCACTGGCCACAATAGACTGAGGTACCACCTATTCAACAAATTGAAGATAGGTGGCACTGACGAATGCCCATGTGGTACCGGGAAAATGACTGCTGAGCATTTGCTGCAAAACTGCCCGATATACGAGGATCAGAGAGAGCAGATGTGGCTATCACCAGTGGCAACACTAGACAAGCTCTATGGCAGTGTTGACAACCTCAGGATGACCGCTGCTTTTTTAGAAAAAATAAAGGTTGATGTCTGACTGCGTACGATGAAGAAGAAGAAGAAGAATGCCCACAATGAGTTGTACTCTTTTTGTTGCCCATAAAAAGAACATTGAGTGGTGGGCTGTTGTATCTTCCTCATATCCCAAGCAATATGATGAAGGTGGACCGGGGTCCTCCAGTCAGTTGTGCTATTCTTGGCTTCATCTGCGTGTTGCTCACTACTACAGGGATCATGTCGATCCCTCACCTTGTTAGACAGGCTGCCACAATAACAGCCCCATTCTAGGAAGGGCTATGTGGAAGCCAAGGTGAAGGTCTTGGGCAGTATATTTTGCCTGACCCTGACTAACTTGTCTGATCACTATGTTGTGCTTGACCTGAAGTTAGTCTTCCTTCCCATAAGATTGGGTAGATTTTTAACATAATTTTGAATTTTGCCCAGGCAGTGGCCTTTAAGCCTACTCTTTTAGGTTTCCATCTGCTGAGGATTTTTAACGTGTGCGATACTGCACACGGGTGTCCGATCTCTACTACCCAGATATCCGTGGAAATACCAGAAAGTTCACATGAAAAAATCCCAGTCTCCACTGTGATTTGAACCCACGACCACCAGCACCTAAGGCCGACATCTTACCTCAAGACCACTTAATCTCTTATATTATACCTCGTGTTGAGAGCAAAGAATAACATCAGGGTCACGTGAAAGATATTGACCACCTCTCGCTCTTGTTGTGCTCCTCGAAACAGGTTGTGTCACAGCAATCTGGCCAAAGAGGTGGAGATGGACACTGTAATCCCCATAGTGGTCAACTTACTGAAAAGCATCACATTGCACTACAGTCAGAAGGATCCAGGTTCACTTTCTCAAGTATGCCTCAGGATGTAGGAAGAGCCACTGCTACCTGCTACCAAAAAAGCATTGTCAAGAGTGAAGTGCAAGTAGCTTAGAAAACAAAAAATGCCTCAATTGTCATTATCTTTTATCTATTTTTAAAAACCTTACAGGTGCACAATCTCTTACAGCAAATATAAAAGCGAATAGGTACTGATGGTTGCTGGGAAAAACTCTGCACATGTCAAACTGATTGACACAACAATAAATGAGACTGGCTGGATAGTTACAGAGTGCCTAAACTCTACTGCAACTGAAAAAATATACGCCATAATCGATGTAGTACCACCTGAGACACGAAGATGTGTTGCTTCATAAATTGAAAGAAACAGACAAATGACCCAAGGCTCCAAATGTTTGGATACTAGGTGCAGTGCACGAGACTGAAATCTCAAAGTTTCTTACAGTCAACACAGCCCATACAAACTAGTCCTAGAAACGCTGCATAAAAAAATGGAGTGAAATGACTCACATTCCCTGGAACAAGGGAGGAACCTGCGCCAGGACACCATTTGCCTTATGCAACATAGAAGTCACTTATTAGACTCCGAACTGATGTATCACGATGCAGGATTTAAAGAAATTGGGATCCGGGGTGGTGAGGCATGAAAATGTGGAACAACACACAACCCCGACCACCTGATGATCTGCCCAAACTTTCTTGAAACATGCAAAATAACACGTTGAAGGGGAATGACAAGGCAGTTCATTTGGCTGAACATTGGAAAGATCATGTCAGACGTGGTGTCTATGACATGAAAGTAAGTAAGTAGATGGTTGCATTAACTAACTGGTTATACCCACTCCTAATGTTATAAGGCAGATGAAAATAACAGAGAGAGAGATACTAAAAGCCTCAAAATATGGCAAAGAAGAATGTCTATAACAGAACTGAAAACAATTGCCAGGTGAAAGTTGTCATCATGCATGTTAATCAGCACAATGCTTCACATTGCGCGCTTTGTAATTAAAATTATTAACTAATTATCAGTTTATTGTATCAATGTTGAAAACAGGATAACAAATAAGGAACTTAATAACATTACTAATAACTAACTTCGTTATGTATCACTGATAGGGACTGCAGCAAATTAAAACTGAGATGTTGATAAGCTAATAGACCAGATTTTGTCATTTTGACATAGACAATTGACAAAGTTAAATAATGTTAATTGATAACTATTTTATAAAGAGCTTTATTTGTCATAGGATACTTAATAGCTGACCAAGACTATTCCACATTCAAGTAGCGGCTCT
Organism: Ariolimax columbianus; assembly: GCA_036924085.1. Classification (NCBI taxonomy): domain Eukaryota; kingdom Metazoa; phylum Mollusca; class Gastropoda; order Stylommatophora; family Arionidae; genus Ariolimax; species Ariolimax columbianus. The sequence goes on along the minus strand of JAVGWX010000005.1, from coordinate 19,269,212 downwards.
GGAAACAGGATGCTATAGTGTAGTCTGGCTAAGTGAATAGAGATCACAGTGGGAAGACAAGCCTGGTACCCAAGAAAAGTAAACTGAAATGGGTTGTGTCTGGAGGAAAGTCGCAGCCTCGCTGTAGACTACGACATGTCAATTTCAGGATGAATGTTGAAGAAGAATACTTTATAATTTATGTAAATGTTTTCACCCTGACTTAACAGGTCGCTATTGGGCAAATATCTCGGACACTATACTCACTGGGACATTTTATCAGTGGAAGGAAGGGGCATTGGACAGGATAGTTTATCAGCCAGGTAAGTGTCCACAATGCATCATGTACAAGTTACATTTTCATTACATCCTGTGCTCTATTATTTCATATATTTGGTATTATTCTCTGTAGTTGTTTCTTTGACACATTCCAACAAGATATGATGTATATAAATGCCCTTGGTCTAGCAACATAGACAAGATTGGATAAACTGATGCAGATGTACAAGTAAAAATACACAAGACAATAGGAGCTTTCATTGTATTGTGAAATTTATGAAAATCAAAAGTAATCAAGTTGAAAACACAACAAATCCATTAACTAAAAAAGTAAATTCAGTTATTTTGTATTAGTCTGAAACATGCAGAACAGCAAACCAAAAAGATACTTAGATTCATAAATGGGGACATCGCAGTGCAGAAAAGAAGGATTAAAATAGTATGATAACATTTTGGACTACTTGGAATCCTGGTATTCAAACAGGCATGTTAATGTCTATTGCCAGGTAGCTGAAAGCTTTGACTATACTTAGTAGGTATTAATACAACATCCTTTGGCTTACTAGGCCTGTGGGAAGGATACAAATAATTTGGGTAGATTTTTAAGTATAATTTTTGAATTTTGTGAGGGCAGGGGTAGTTAAGTCTACTCTTTTCAATTTCCAACTGCCAAAGGATTTTTAACATGCTCGACACTGAACAGAGGAGTCCGATCTCACTACCTAGAGACCAGGAGAATTTTTACCAGAAGTTCCACGTGAAAAAAAACCAGGTCTCTATCGTAATTTGAACCCGTGACCTCCGGCACATGAGGCGGACACCTTACCTCGAGACCACTGAGCCCCTAATCACTAATGTGAAAAAAAACCCAGACAAACAACCAAGAGGGAGGTGTGAAGAAGATGTTGGCACAGGGTAGGACATACATTCACAAAATACCAGCTGATAGCATTACAAGGTAGTGTCAATTCTCGAATTGTCAGGACAAGAGAGGTAGAAAGATCATGCTATGTATCACAACAGCATGAGACACCACATGTACTCAAAATTCAAGACAGGTACTACCACCTTATGTTACTGCGGCCTGGCAAACATGACAGCAGCACATTTACTTCAGGACTGCCCCCAGCACACAGATCTGAGTTGTGGCCCACGTCTACTCCTTTTAAGGAGAAACTATACAACGGTATTCAGACCTTGAAAACGACAGCAGACTATATTGAAGAATTTGGAGTCCCAGTCTAAATGAGTAATGATTACAGAAGAAGAAGCGATAAAAGGAAAACTGATAACAGGGACTGAACTAGAATGGATGTTACATGATGTGGCTTGCATTTTATGAAGACCTCTGCTCTACAGGAAATGAAAGGGGATTACTTTTGTTGCATTAGGTTGCATTTCTTGTAAAGAGAAGAAAAGAAATTTGGAGGTATTGAAAAATTGGGGGTGAAAAGAAAATTAACGACCGAAATCAGGGTTAGACAGTTACATTATTTAGGTCATATAACAAGACATACCTCTTTGTTGAAGACCATACTGGAAGGTAGGGGGGAAGGCAGTCGTTCAACGTTTTAAGTGGGTGGATAATATCAGGAGATGAACTGGAAAAAGCCTCTCAGATTGCACCATTACAGCAAGAGAGTACACGGGAGATTCATTGCAGCCGACCTTCGATGCGGAGATAGCACTTGAACTGAACTGAATCTTGCTACTTATATTTAAAATCAATAGTCAATGATTTTCGTGCATAGTGGTAACCGTTTATCTTGCCAGATTTTGTTAAGCCGTGCAAACGCAGCTATTGTTTGTGCTTTTCTGGCCAACACTTTACATTTTGATCCTTCATCACTGACAATCGACCCCAGATATTTTAAACGGTCAAAACTTACTAACCTTTTGCTTTTATCCTCCTGTTGAAGGAGGTCATATAACAAGACATACCTCTTTGTTGAAGACCATACTGGAAGGTAGGGGGGAAGGCAGTCGTTCAACGTTTTAAGTGGGTGGATAATATCAGGAGATGAACTGGAAAAAGCCTCTCAGATTGCACCATTACAGCAAGAGAGTACACGGGAGATTCATTGCAGCCGACCTTCGATGCGGAGATAGCACTTGAACTGAACTGAATCTTGCTACTTATATTTAAAATCAATAGTCAATGATTTTCGTGCATAGTGGTAACCGTTTATCTTGCCAGATTTTGTTAAGCCGTGCAAACGCAGCTATTGTTTGTGCTTTTCTGGCCAACACTTTACATTTTGATCCTTCATCACTGACAATCGACCCCAGATATTTTAAACGGTCAAAACTTACTGACCTTTTGCTTTTATCCTCCTGTTGAAGCCTTCGGCCTTGTTGGTCATTAATTTTGTCTTTCCAGTGTTTATCTACATATCATAGTCAAGAGCTGTTTCATTGAGCCTTCTGACCCATTCTTGGAGTTCTGCTTCTGAACCCGCCAACCCGTCGATGGCGTCTGCAAAACGAAGGTCGATAATCGTTCGACCCCATATCTTGACAGTACCAACGTGACCTCCAAGTGCCTCACTCATAATTCCCTCAAGGATTATCTTCAAAAGAGTTAGAGAGAGAGTACAACCCTGTCTAAGATCGATTGATGTGCGAAACCAGTCCCCGGACTCCCATTCACAATAACTGCGCTAGACGCCTGGTCATACAGGTGTTCAAGGACCTTTATAATATTTCCGTTGATTTTATACATCCTCATGGTTGCCAATAGCGCTTTATGCTATACCCTTTCAAACGCCTTCTTAAATCAACAAACACATGATACAGTTTTTGCTGCTGTTCTAGATATTTCTTGCTTTGCAGCCTTAAATTAAATATCTGTTCTGTAGTGCTTCTTCCCTGTCTGAACCCTGCTTCATTACCAATTGGTTATCCTCTCTAGTTGTTGGGCTTAGAGGGATTGTTTTCTCAGGTTCGTCATGAATACCGAAGAAGAAAAAAAATTATTATGCATTGGCCATAGAAAAGTACACTTTCCTTTACATGAAGGTGAAAATAAGTAATTTTGCCATACGGACTTGCTCCAAAGTTTTTAATTTATGTATTCTTATTGTCCAGGTGACACTGTCTTTCATGGAGTAGGTGAAGCGACTGCTGTGTCATGGACTGCTGGAACCTGGATGGTTGAATATGGCAGGGGATTTATACCTTCAACCCTCTTCTTTGCGCTAGCTGATTCCTTTACCAGCACAACTGATTTTGTTACAGTTTTTTACATCTTTAGGGTGTATCTGAAAGCAATGTTTCTGGAGATTATGTATTATGTTGGAGATTTGCGACAGCTAGTCAAAAATAGTTTGTAACTATTTATAGCATAGGCATTATGGACTATTTAAATAAATAGTTTGTATAATGGGTCATATATGACCACTAATTTGCTACACATTTTTGTATGTTTTTGTATTATTAATACAATTAAGAATAGATTGGATGGACATAGCTTTTAGAGCAAGAAAATGTAAATGAAACTGGTTGTATACAGACTCTGCAACGTACAGTCTTCTAAACCAGTATAAATGTAAAAAGTAAAATTTAAAAAAAAATGAAAAAAAAACCCAGTATAAATACGTTAAGTTAAGTATTACATTTTCTGTTCAGTCTGTCACATAAATTTCTGTCATTTATAGAGTATCTTTCCAGAGTTGATCCAGGGGCCCCTTACTGGGGCGGGAAGAATAGGACTTCTTTATTATATACACCAATGGAGAGTAGACATGAACATAAGGTGTAAACCAGACCCAATCCACCAACTCAAAAGAAACCAACAAAGTACCTTATTTTGTCTGAGAACTGGTCTCTGCAGACTACTAGAACATCTATGCCGACTAAAGATCTCACAAACCGCTGAATGCTGATGTGGAAAAGGGGGTCAGTATCATGAACACATTCTACAGGAATGCCCACTTTATAGGGAAATGAGATACCAGACCTGGCCATATGGTGCGGAGCTGAGACAATAGCTGTGGTGAAGACTACATACTTCATCATGGCGACTGGCCTGGAGATATAACATGACCAAAGATCCTGTGCGGAACGAAAAAGAACTACTTCTTTGCCACTCCATGCATATCCTAAAAGACTAAAGAGAGTTTGGCATGAGGGCTAGTAACCTCATCATGTAAAACAAATTGCTGCAGAAACCATTATTTCAAGTGTAGGCAAAGTGCTTTGGTACAGTCTTCCTAATGGAGACCAGTTGTAGATGTAGCCTTTTACTCTGGTTAGAGTTAAAACAGAAGAAGAATAAAATCCCTAAACCAGAGGTTTATCTGCCACATGTATTGTGCAGAATGTGTACCCTAAGTCAAATATCAAGAAATATGGTCCCTGTTCCTTAGTACAGGGAGATAACTTATTTCTGCACTCACACACAGGCAAATATATATATTTATATATATATAATAGCATTTTAAAAATACAAATGACAAATTATAAAGAAAAATGGAGAGACTTTCAGAAAAATCACTCATTATTATTAACTTTATTGTAATAAATAATGGACTTTATGAAAATGTGTTTTTCATAAAATATTTATTGATATTATCCAAATATTTTCCTCATATATGTATCATGTTTGACTGGTGTTTCCTACAACTTTTATAAGTCTGAATGAAATGTCAAATGACAATGTCTCTTGCACAAATGAACAGAAAATGATAGGCATCTACACATTCCTTTTAGAACTGTTTGAAAATAATGTATAAGCAAATAAAGATTTGTAAGAAGCTACCTTCCAATGACCAATAGTGTTGTGTTTTCCACTTCTGTAACTTAATTTACATTAAAATGATCTCTTAGATTCATCCCAATCAGTTAGCATAGATTGTTTGTTATATTATATACAGCTCACAAGCTCAAAGAAATACGAGTAAACAGCATAAACAATAATGTCCAAGTCTGCTATGTGTAACAACGTTCTCCAACCAGCCAGCTGGAGGCGTGGGAGGGGGCCGTCCCAGTTCAACATGGTTCAAGAACTGTTGTTACTGTAAAAGAGTGCAGTGTGTTATGTTATGTATAAAGAAAACTTGTGTAACACAGAACATCAGTTTCAGCAAGACAATCAAAACTAATACATTCTAATAAGTCTTGTGGTGCAAAGGAGAATCTTATTTAACATAATAAGGGAAACGTGACTGATGAAAACACTGCAAATGAGTCAGCTTCACACATGTCAGACACATGAACAGATTAATCAAGTCAGCTTCTTCACACATGTCAGACACATGAACAAATCAATCAAGTCACCATCACGCATGTCAGACACATGAACAGATTAAACAAGTCAGCTTCACACATGTCAGACACATGAACAAATCAATCAAGTCAGCTTCACACATGTCAGACACATGAACAAATCAATCAAGTCAGCTTCACACATGTCAGACACATGAACAAATTAATCAAGTCAGCTTCACACATGTCAGACACATGAACAAATCAATCAATTCACCATCACGCATGTCAGACACATGAACAAATCAATCAATTCACCATCACACATGTCAGACACATGAACAAATCAATCAAGTCAGCTTCACACATGTCAGACACATGAACAAATCAATCAAGTCAGCTTCACACATGTCAGACACATGAACAAATCAATCAAGTCAGCTTCACACATGTCAGACACATGAACAAATCAATCAAGTCAGCTTCACACATGTCAGACACATGAACAAATCAATCAAGTCACCATCACACATGTCAGACACATGAACAAATCAATCAAGTCAGCTTCACACATGTCAGACACATGAACAAATCAATCAAGTCACCATCACACATGTCAGACACATGAACAAATCAATCAAGTCAGCTTCACACATGTCAGACACATGAACAAATCAATCAAGTCAGCTTCACACATGTCAGACACATGAACAAATCAATCAAGTCAGCTTCACACATGTCAGACACATGAACAAATCAATCAAGTCAGCTTCACACATGTCAGACACATGAACAAATCAATCAATTCACCTTCACACATGTCAGACACGTGAACAGAAGCTGTGTAAGTAAAAAATGCTCAGCTCAGTTAGAACAAAATGAAAGTCTTAATAATTGTAATGAGGACATTACTACTTTAGTTGTCTCCCTAATAGTTGATCACACAGTCTTACTTTTTGCAATCACTGTTCCAAAATGTAGTCTGCTTCATGTTATATATAGCACTATCCTTGTGTCTGGCCATGTTCATATAAGTGATAGAGGGGATGACGTGGGCTAGTGGTTAAGTGGCACGGCTCACATTCTGAAGGTGCTGGGTTTGTTCCCCATCACAGCACCGGTCGTAAACTCGGGGTAGGAAACCCTTAGAAAATGCAGAACAAAGCAGATCCTTACATAAAATGCATGCCGAAGTCGGATGTACTGGCCTGACAGGCGCAAAATAAAAACATAGTGCAACACTCACCGCCTTGGGGAATAGAGAAATAAGGGGAAAGCAAACAAACAAACAAACGCAGCACTATTCCACTACAGAACCTTAACTCAAACAAACGCAGCACTCTTCCACTACAGAACCTTAACTCAAACAAACGCAGCACTTTTCCACTACAGAACCTTAACTCAAACAAACGCAGCACTATTCCACTACAGAACCGTAACTCAAACAAACGAAGCACAATTCCACCATAGAACATCATCTTAAACACCATTTCATCCATTAAAAAAACAAAACCGTTGGCCAGTGCACAAAATTAATTGTGAATGTAGAAGCTTTTAGGCTCATATAATATATATCTAGTACATTTGGATGTGTGGATGTATATTGAGATGTGCGTACATGTATTTGGAGGTGTGTGTACATGTATCTCGTAGTCACCCCCTAGTCGCCTTGACTTGCCACTGGAGTCGGGCGGCACGAGACGAGAGAGTGAGGATAAACAGTAGTGCAGTTAATCCTAACTAAAAATAGCGCTAGCAAAATAAATTATGCCATCATCGTCTACGATGGACTGCGGCCTTTGCCTTTTTTTTTGTACATGTATATGCACCAGTACAATTCATGTGCTCACACATGTATACCTTCAAGCTGTTCATACAACTGCAATATGTTGGATGAATAAATGCAGACGTATTTTTAAATGCGCATATGTGAGTATATATAGGTATGCGTGTGTCCGTGGACAATAAAGACCTGATGAGGTCGGCAGATATTAAGAGGTCAAGAAAGCGATACAACAAAAGATGAGAGAGGCGAAAGAAGCGTGGATATGTGAGCAATGTACAAACATCGAAGAGAGATTAGACAAAAATGGTGCTAAAGGAGCATACAAGTTGGTCAAAGAACTGGTAACACCAAGACAAGGCAGGAACTTTATGATCCAGGATAAAAGCGGCAAGTGCATTGTTGAGGACAATGACGTACTGGCACGATGGACAGAGTACTGATCCGAGTTATACAACTATGAGGGATGCAACGAACCTGAGAAAACAGTCCCTCCAACACCAACAACTATAGAGGATAACCAACTGATAACAAAGGAAGAGGTAGCTGCAGCGGTAAAGACATTGAGAAGAGGGAAGACGGCCGGCGTGGACAATATACCAGCGGAGCTCTTACAGGCAGGTAGGGAGGTAGTGGGGGAAGGCCTGACACTCATCTGCAACAAAATATGGGCGACAGGAATCTGGCAGGACTTATGAACAAAATCAATAGTTATACCGCTACATAAGTCTGGAAATCTAAAGCTGTGCCAAAATTACAGAACAATAAGCCTCATCAGCCACCCTAGCAAGGTCAAGCTTAGATTAATCCTCTACCAATTGAAACCCTAAGCAGAGAACATTACTGAGGACCAAGCAGGGTTCAGACAGGGAAGAATCTGGGGTAGTTGTCTCACCGCCGCGATTCAATCTCAACCAGTGTTCGTAAAGCGATCTCAGTCCCGCCAGGCGGAGCGATAGCGCGGGCTTGCCGAAAACGCTTGCTCGCCTTTTCCCCGTAGAGGTATCGGGATGTGCGGTTTTTTTTGGCGTCTCCTCTGCCGAGGTGCGCTGCTCTGGTCCGTATCGAGAAACGTTGTCAGTCGGTGGTGATTTATCTAAGGCTTATAGCAGAGCTCGACAGTTCGTCTCGCTGGTGGTCAGACTCTCGCAAAGAGCTTGTGACCGGCAAATGGAAAGCAGGAATCGTGCCTGAAGGCCATGTGTTCTCCCGGGGACCAACCCTCGGAAGAAGGGCAGGCCGGCAGGCCAAATTGTCTCCTAGTCCCAGTGAAATTCATCGCCGGGGTCGTTGGGATCCGTTCTGCACAGAGCGCTGCCATCCCTCCTCGATCGAGCCCGGTCGGTCGGTCGTCTGGTGTGTGTAGGGGCCCCTGTCAGGCGGTCCTAGGTCGACGGAGTGAGGGACGGGGGGAACAACCGTTCGTCAGTCGGTCCCTGCGGCCGTCCCAGTGAGGCTTTTTACACACCCGTCCTCCGCCGACCGGTGTGTGCGGTACGTACGTCTCCGACAGATATCTGGTTGATCCTGTCAGTAGTCATATGCTTGTCTCAAAGATTAAGCCATGCATGTCTAAGTTCACACTGTCTCACTGTGAAACCGCGAATGGCTCACTAAATCAGTCGAGGTTCCTTAGATGACACGATCCTACTTGGATAACTGTGGCAATTCTAGAGCTAATACATGCTTACCAAGCTCCGACCCTCGCGGAAAGAGCGCTTTTATTAGTTCAAAACCAATCGTCGTTTCCCCTCGCGGGGTTGCGGCGTCCCCACTGGTGACTCTGGATAACTTTGTGCTGATCGCATGGCCTCATGTGCCGGCGACGCATCTTTCAAATGTTTGCCCTATCAAAATATTGATACGTCCGGTCTAATATTGAACGTGTGCTGGAAATAGACCCTCGGAAGACAGGTCAGTTTTACTCTACTAATGACAGGGCGTTGCTACGGTAATCCTGCTCATCTCGAGAGGAGCCGCAGACATTTGGTTCACGTACGAGGCTGATTAGCCAACGGCGCGAGGCTACAAGGTAAGGGATTACGGCCGAACGCCTCTAAGCCAAAATCCCGCCCAAAAGCTCAGCACGATTGCAAAAGGAGGCTTCGACATGGTGGGGATCTGGGGCTCCCGGTCGAGCCGCAGAATGAGGTCTCTGCCGTCCGCCGATCAAAGCGGGCGGGAAGCTGCTCGATATTTACCCCATACGGCGATGAGGTATGAAACCATTTGTAGAAGACTTAGTTCTCGGTCGGGGTGCCCTAAGCAGTAGATCAGCTACCTCACTGCGAACTGCTGAGACTCAACCCTTGACCATGAGGTATTTCCGCACACCAGGCGAACAACATCTCCGTGTAATGACCAGGCTTGTCCCCTGGTCAACGCACTATTTCGAGAGGAATCACAGGTCGCTGACATTTGGTCCACGTGCTTGGCTGATAAGCTACCATCTGAGGGACTACGGCCGAACGCCTCTAAGCCAGAATCCCGCCCTAAATCTCAGCACCGCTGTGATGGGAGGCTACAACATGGCTGGGGCTTGCGTCTCAGCCCGGCCCGGTCGAGCCGCAGAAATGCACCTGGTAAAATACACTCCTGCCTCGCTCTTTGCCTCTGTCTGCTATCAGTCATCCCAATGGACGCAGAAGAGATGCAGTCCAGCGGACATTGCACCTCCTGCCCTGTTGTGACAACCTCCCGGGTGGCGGGGAATGCTAGGCGTACCATCACTGCAGATGAGCCGAGAAAATAAAGGGAGCAAAGAGATACCTCACTCACATGCATATTCTACGTTTCTGGCAGGACATGACGATCATGGGACAAAGTTACACTGGACTGCCTCTCTTCCGGGATAGTACAAACTAGTACATAGTCCATCATATCATTGCCAAACCCTATAGACATGAGTAGGGAAGACTCGATAGTCCTGCCAGACAACTTCCTAAGAGAGACAACTCTGACCAAAAACAACTGCTGCCTTGCAGTTAGGCTGGGGACAGCCAAAGGCTAAGGAGAGCAACCCTACAGAAACGCCTGTTGAAATCGGATGCACTGAGCCACAGGCTTAACAAAATAAAACAGTGCAACGTAAATATCGCTGTAAACAGCGTACGATGAAGAAGAAGAGGAAGACAGGGAAGAAGCACTACAGAACAGATATTTAATTTAAGGCTGCTAGGCGAGAAATATCTAGAACAGCAGCAACAACTGTATTATGTCTTTGTTGATTTTAAGAAGGCGTTTGAAAGGGTATGGCATAAAGCGCTATGGGCAACCATGAGGATGTACAAAATCAACGGAAATATTATAACGGTCCTTGAACACCTGTATGACAAGGCGTCCAGGGCTGTTTTTGTGAATGGGAGGCCGGGGACTGGTTTCATAAAACAGTTGGTCTGAGACAGTGTTGTACACTCTCTCCAACTCTTTTCAATATATTCCGTGAAGGAATTATGAGTAAGGCACTTGGAGGTCACGTTGGTACTGTCAAGATAGGGGGCCGAACGATTACCAACCTTCGTTTTGCAGATGACATTGATGGGTTCAGAAGCAGAACTCCAGGAATGGGTCAGAAGGCTCAATGAAACAGCTCTTGGCTATGGTATGGAGATAAATGCTGGGAAGACAAAATTAATGACCAACAACACTGCTGGCTTCAACAGAAGGATAAAGGATAATTGCCAGGAACTCAAAGTGATTGATCGTTAAAATATCTGGGTTCGATTGTCAGGGATGAAGGATCAAAATGTGAGATGTTGGCCAGAATATCACAGACAATAGCGACGCTTGCACGGCTTAACAAAATATGGCAAGATAAACGGTTAGCACTATGCACGAAAATCAGATTAATACATACACTGGTTCTGTCAATATTCCTCTATGCGTGAGGGACATGGACAGTTACAGCTGACCTTCAGCAAAGGATACAGGCCTTGGAGATGAGATGTTTCCGAAGACTTTTAAACGTCACGCACAAAGATTGAATTACAAATGAGGAAATACGAGATAGAATTACAACAGCAATAGAGCATTTTGAAGACCTCTTGGCAACTATCCAAAGAAGGAAACTCGCTTGATACGGGCACATATCGAGATCAAATGGTCTTGCAAATACAATCCTCCACGGAAAGGTGCAAGCAGACGACGATGAGGCCGGCCCAAAAAAGAGGTAGGAGGACAACATAAAAGAATGGACCAATCTCCAATTAGAAGAGGCACAGCCAGCGGACGCTGACAGAGAAGGGTGGGTTGTGAGGATGTCTTCATGTGTGTCCCAACGACCTCACCGGTTACGGGATGACCTGACCTGACCACAATATGGGCTCTGGCGTAACTATCTTACAAACATTGATAGATGGAACATTTTCACCAAAAATAGAGATAGTGACGGTAAGATATCTATAATTCAGATAGTGAACAACATTCACACCTACACTATAGGTAACATACACGCACCGGCTAACTAATTTGTATGAGAATCTAAAGTTTGTTGACCCTGTCATACAAGGGACAGAACCTGTATATTTATACAGGGGACATAACATCATTCTGGCTAGCGACTTTAATTGTGTGCAAACTGGAAATACTGTGATAGGAGGGGAAGTTAGAGCACATATATAGAGGACGAACATAGATAATTCACATCAACTCGACATACTGCAAACCATACTAGACGCTCATAATCTAACAGACCACGACCTACTCTAAATACACATGGCCATCGACAGACGCATCCTCAAGGCATCGATACAACTCATGTAAATAATACGTACAACATATCAACACGGCTAGACAGAATCCACGTGCCTTCAACACATCATATAGCCCAAACGAAACATCTGAGACTCTCAAGTTCACAGATCACAAGACAATAATGACCACAAACAGCACACACAAAACTACGCCCTTCAAACTTTCCGCACACTGGAAATTTAACAACACGCTTCTCCAGAACGGAATTGATGTCGAGGAAATGACACATCTAATAAAACTCTACACAAACGTCATACACACAGAAAACGTCCAGCAACACTAGGAAATACTGAAAAACATCATTAGAGAAATAACACAGCACATATCGTCCATCGTAAACAAAGACAGAATGAGACAAGAAAAGATAATAGAAGAAGCCATTAGACGCATCATTATCATCAGGTCATTCAGTCCAGGACTGGTCAACAAGCTCATGGATTGTGTCCCCTTCCATTCCTGCCTATCCTCTGTAGCCGTTTTCAGCTCAGCGTACGTCTTCACAACCATATCTCCGCAAGCTTGAGACAATTTGGTATTTCTAGGTCTTCCCTTCCATCTCCTTCCCTGCATACTATCCTCCAAGACCTTTTTGACTGGGCCCTCTCTCGGCAGATTATATTCCAACCAGCCAAGTCGATTTCTTATTATCTTCTGTATCAACTTTATTTAATCTCCCATCTCCGTCAATACCTTTTCATTTGATTTCTTTTCGGTACAGCTCTCTCTTTCAATTTTTGTGTCACACCACATCTCAAAAACCGCCAAGTATTTTTCTTCTCTTTTATTTATAGTCCATATTTCAGAGCCATACATTGCCACATCCAAACATATTCTTCTTCTACTGCGTTCGTTCTCAATCTCCCGCTACCAAACCCTGAATAGGGCTTTGCAAGTAGCAAGATGTTGTCTGGAGAACGGAATGCGTTGTGTCGCTAGTTTACAGCTTGGCTGCGATATTTGCACCTTTCAGTCTGACATATCAGTCTTCGGCAGGCCAGACATATGTGTATAAGATTCTTTTCCTTAGAGACATACCAATGTTATTGGATGTAAGGATTCTTTGTTTCTCTCTAAACACTTTCTTTGCCATTGTAATTGTAGATCATATTTCTCTATAGCATCGTGCATCTTCTGTTAGGGTTTGACCAAGATATGGGAACCGGAATACCTGCTCGACCTTTTTCCTTTTTATGGTTGCTCTTTCACTGGTTGGTTCTTTGGATATGGCCATTTTCTTGGTCTTCTCTATGTTCACTTTCATATCATAGATATCTTTAGTGTTGCTAATTGCATTAAGCATTTTTTGTAGATCCCTCTCCGTCTTTGCTATAATGGGTTGGTAATCAGCGTATTTTATTTACCTATACCCCCAGATTGCATTTCTTCATTGCTTCAGCCATCATCACCTCTGAGTACATTGAACAGGCCAGGTGAAAGTGGACGTCCCTGTCTTACTCCCTTTCGTATAGGTACCATGTCCGTGGGCCCTTCTCTTAATGATATGGTTTGTGTATATGTTCTGCATCAGCCGGAGGATTGGTTCTTCAATTTCAGCATGTTTGAGGGTCTCAAATAGCCTCTTCCAGGACATTCTATCAAACGCCTTCTCATAAAATCTATGTAGCAGATGTACAGTGGTCTTCCCCAATTGATCTTTTTTTCCGTCAATTGCCTCTCTAGTGTCTGATCCTCTTCTGAACCCAAAATTGATTACCTTTCAACATCCCATATATGTGGCTTATTATTATTTTTCTGATTATTGCCAGGAGGATTTGGGAAGCATGTGATATCAGGCGTATTGTTCTGAAATGTTTGCATTCAGTCGCATTGGATTTCTTTGGGAGTGGAATTATCACTGTTGTAGTGTAATCCTCGGCCAATTTCCTGTACGATAGATAGCCTGTACCAGCTGAAAAAGTCGACCCTGCATAGGCTCACCTGCCGCCTTTAGAAGCTCTATTGGTATGTTATTTATACCTACTGCTTTGGCATTTGGGATCGTGCGAAGGGCCCAGTCAAATTCTTCTCTACATATCTGTGTGTCCTCTTCTCCTACTTCTTTCTCACTTGTTGTATTTGAGATATGAGCTGTATAGTTATCTTCTTCTTCATATAGTTCTGCCACGTATTCTCTCTATCTCTCTTTCTTTTGATTTGGGTCTGTAATGATGTTACCCAGTGTGGCTGAACTCCCATTTTGTGAGCTGGTTTGTTTTACTTTCTTATACATCAGGTCCGACATCCCTTCTTCTTACATTTGTTCGATTTCTTTACAGCCTTCCTCCCACCATTCATCTCTTGCTACCTTGCACTCTCTGTCTATCTCATATTTTAGTTTCTTGTAAGTCTTTCTGCCTGCTTTGGTTTTCACGTTTTTCCATTTGCGGCCATTTTGTGTATTATTTCCGAATTGATCCAATGTTTCTTTACTCCAATTTCCATTTTCCCAACTGTTTTTCCTGCAGCCTCTGACACGCCATTCTTTAGCCTTTGCCATTGCTCCTTTGACTCTTATTGTGTGGTTAGGAACATTCCTATCAGCATTTCGACCTTTTTGGAACTTTAGCTTGTTTTCATCATCCCTCAGACTTCTAAATTCCACTTGTATCTTTTTGGTTGGCTTGCTTGCGTCTTCCATCGTAGCTGGCATTTCATCATTACAAGGTTGTGGTCTGAATCTGCATTCGCCTTGCGGTAGGCCACCAATTTTTTTTACCTGGTTCCTAAACTTAGATTTCACTAAGATATATTCAATCTGTCTCCGGGGGGTGTTCATGCATATCTCCTTCTGTATGGTGTTTCATTCCACGTGTTGGATATTGTGTATTTTCTCCTGTTCACAGAAACCGACTACTCTTTGTCCCCTTTCTTATCCACAATCCATATCGCCCGATTATGTTATTTTCTCTGCTGTCTCCAACTACCGCATTCCAGTCTCCCATCAGTATAACATTATCTTGTGCCTTTGTTTTGCTCAACAACTCTTTCAGTCTTTCATACCTCCTCCACTTCCTCGTCTCCGCATGCTGATGTTGACATATATAATTGGATTATGAGCGTATTAATTCTAGTCATGGTGAGACGGGGTTTGATCACCTCAATATCCACCAGAGCCGTTGTAGCCTTTTTATCTAGAATAATGACCACTCCTCCTTGTCCATTATCCTTGCCCGATTGTACTAGATGATATTCTTGGCTCTCAAATTCCCCCTCCTCCTTCCATCTTGTTTCACTCAGACCGAGAATGTTAATTTTTAGTCTTCTCAACTCTGACTTGATATTTCCCACTTTCCCTATCTTCATCATCGTGCTCACCTTCCACGTTGCTATATTTTTATAAGGGTTTCGGTGCATGACGACATGTGAAGCCTTGTTTCTTCCCCTGCAGGGCTCGACACCTGGATGATGACATGTGAAGCCTTGTTTCTTCCCCTGTCGGGCTCAACACCTGGATGACGACATGTGAAGCCTTGTTTCTTCCCCTGCCGGGCTCGACACCTGGATGACGACATGTGAAGCCTTGTTTCTTCCCTTGCCGGGCTCAACACCTAGATGACGACATGTGAAGCCTGGTTTCTTCCCCTGCCGGGCTCGAGACCTGGATGACGACATGTGAAGCCTTGTTTCTTCCCCTGCCGGGCTCGACACCTGGATGACATGTGAAGCCTGGTTTCTTCCCCTGCCGGACTCGACACCTGGATGACGACATGTGAAGCCTGGTTTCTTCCCCTGTTGGACTCGACACCTGGATGACGATAGGTGAAGCCATGCAAACAATACATGTCAATAGAGCAAAACGTACACCGGACAAAACATATAGAAAAAAATGTTTACTTGGTAGGGAACTTGCAAACAGAACCACTTACCATATCACAGGCGTTTAAGAGCTACTACAAGAACTTCTGCACAGAAGGGAATATAGATCCACATATATAAGATACAATTGTGGAATATACAAAGAAATTGTTGTTGTTTTTTTTGGTTACGTTCGTCTTATTTATCTATTCCCCAAGACGGCGTGCGTTGTACTGTGGTTTTTATTTTGCGCCTGTCGGCCCAGTGGATCCAATTTCAGCATACATTTTATTGAAGCGTTTGCTTCCTCCTGCATTTTCTAAGGGTTTGCTTCCCCGGGGTAACGGCCGGTGCTGTGATGGGGATCGAACCCAGCACCTTCGGTTGTGAGCCTTGTCACTTAACCACTACCCCACGCCGTCCCCTCACTACTAATAGTAATAGTAGTAGAACTCAACTTAAAAACTATAGACCAATATCACTACTAAACACTGACTATAAGATCCTAACAAAGGCTTTGACCAACAGATTAACTTAACAACGTCTTTCTACTGGTTTAGAAGACTATGTAGAGTCTGTATACAATCAGTTTCATTTACATTACCTTGCTCTAAAAGCTATGAGCATCCAATCTATTCCTAAGTGCATTAATTGTCACTACGTCCACTACCTCCTGTGGCAATACATTCCATGTATTCACCACTTTCTGACTAAAAAAATATTTCCTAATATCTAATCTGGACCTTTCTTTAGTTAATTTGTAGGTATGCTCTCTTGTTCTTGTAGGTGGTTGAATTTTGAAAAAAAACTTGCTGTAGTCTAATTTATCCGTTCCTTTGATTATCTTATAAACCTGCATTGTCACCTCGAATTCTTCCGTTTTCTAGACACTGTAGGCTGGTTTTTGGGAGTCTTTCCTCATTACTAATCGCTCTTTTTAGTATCCTTTCCAGAATATTTATATCCCCTCCCTGATAAGGACTCCATGCCTGTACACAATACTCCAATCTAGGTCTAACTAATGATTTATACAGTTTGACTATCACTTCCTTGCTCCTATGTTTAATATTTCTTTTTATCATACCTAACATTGCATTTGCCTTTTTCACTGCTACCTGGACTTGCTCACTCACCTTACCTGTATGATCTATTATAATATCTGCTTTGATAGAAGTGTGTCTCTCGTGCTGTTAAATATATTTTTGGCCATTGCAATTATTTTAATGCTATCCCTTTCGCATTTGTCATCAGCTGAAATGAGTTGGCCAAGATATACATAGCTTGACACTTGTTTCAGAATTTCTTCATTTATGTGGATGATCTCTTAAGAACCTTTTGATGTTGATTTCCAACCCATATTGCTGACTTTTGCTGATTATCTATCCATTAAATTCTGCAGATGTACTGGATCCTCTGCTATTAACGTAGTATCATTAGCATATCTGATATTATTGATGCTACATCCTTCTATATTCAATCCAGGCATGTCATCTATGTGTTTGAAAATCTTCTCTGTGTAAACATTAAACAAGCAAGGGCAGAACACATCGGAATACGGGAGTATATATGTAATTTATGCACACATGGCATGGAATACCATTTAAGTACAAAACATGAACACCATACAATATTGGCATATGTACCTATGGGTGAAATTCGCTCGGTTTTCACAATCCCAACGTACTGGGCTTGATTTCCACCTGTGTCCAGTTTGGCAGACACTGCGTTTTTTTCTCGGGAAATTGCTCTTCCACGTCAGGAAAGCAATGGCAACCTACTGTACTAACACTTGCCAAGAAACGTATAACAGCCAAATAGGTGGCGGTTGTAATAAGCGGCGTTATGTAAAGGACATGCTACTTACTTGCTTTAAAAAATTGATTTACTCCTTATACTCTATTTGTCTTCTTCCCGTTACCAAATTTGTTGTCCTTTTGGCAACATCGCCTCCTGTTCCATGTGATTTTTACTTTCTAAACAATCTTTGATGAGGTATTCTGTCAAAGACCTTTGCAAAATCTAGATGAATAACTTGGTTATTACATTCCAGGTGCCGTGTCTTAGATGTTCTCCTTGTTGATAGAAAAAAGGTAGAAAAATCAGTTTTCTTATGGTTTTGGCTCTGCTAAAGAGTTTTTCTTCTCCAAGGACGGCTCGTTAGATATTTTGGTTGACGCTTTTGTAGCAATACGGGTTTTATAAAGTGGAGGGGCTGGCTCCACCGCCCACCCAACTTTCTTATCCGGACGTGAGACCAGGCCATGGCGGAGTTAATGATTTCATTCCCTATCCTCAATTGGTATATAAGGAATGACGTAGAATACACAAAAAATATAGAAACATGCGTTATAATGGCAGGAGATATAACAAACAAATAATAAAAAAAAGAAATTAAGAAGAACAAAAAAATATGTGGTATTTATTATTCCCCACGACTTCAGGTGTCAGACAGGGATGTGTTCTTGCTTTCGACCTGCCGGGCTGTCGACTGGCTCCTTGACCGCCTCAGTACGCACCAAGAGATTATCGCTATTGATCAGTCAATCTTCACTGATCTTGTTTAAGCGGGAAACATTGTTCTGTTCCGCACATACAGCTCTGCACTGCAAGCAGCGAAACGCACTCCCTATGCCTGTTTATATCCGGGGCCAAGACCAAAGTTCATAACCTAATTTCTGACACAGCAAGCACCCCATGGTATTGAAACTCAAGGTCACACTGCGGAGGGCACCGACGAATTCATTAATCTCGATAGCTTGATATTGTCCGATAGGCGTAGCGGTCACGATATGTTTAAGGCGGATCGGACTAGCTGCGTCTGCTATGCACGACCTCCGATGTGTGTGGAGTAACGGCATGATATCCATTGAAACAAAATCCCGCATCTACCGGTCCTGAGTGGTCCTAGTTCTGTTTTTCGGCTCTGAAACCTGACATGTCTAGACTGAAGACCTTCAACATGTGCAACCAGCGGAAACATTAATGCAAATAATTATTAGAGAGGGGTGAATGCTTGGAATGCATTACCACAGGAAGTAGCGGAGGCAGGAACAATCAATACATTTAAGAATAGAATGGATGAGCATAACTTTTATAGCAAGGGAATGTAAATGAATCTGGTTGTATACAGACTCTGCAGAGTCTTCTAATCCAGTATAAAGACGTTAAGTATCCTGGACATTTGATGGCATGATTACATCAACAACGTGGAGGTTCCTGCTAAAACAAGCATACACAAATCTCAGAAATAGTTGACCTCCGCCGAGTTTCTTTGTTCGGGAATGTTGTACGACTGGACCAGGAAACCCCGGCCTACAAGATACTACACACAGTCGTTCCTCAGCGCCAAAAGTCTTCACCCGATCAGCTGGAGGCGCAGAAATGGCCGTCTCCGCACAGTGTAGCTCCAGCAAAGGGCAACCTCCACCTCCGCATTGGACGAGGCATTGGAACTACGCCGCAGCAATGGGGATGAATGTGTCCGACCGACGCAATGGGCATCAGTCGCCTAAGCGAACATCATTATGTCAGCCATCATCGAGACGGGTAGTAATGAATCATGGTCATCTGTAATTTAGGCCATGAATGAATGGTGCAAAAAATAGTAATATGTATATTTCTAGCTGGACACCGTTTAGTAAAGGGAGTCTACTCTTAAACATAAACATCTGCTTGTTTGAAGACTTCCCACCGGAGTGAGACGTATATTGTGATATTGTCTTTATTCTTGTGCTACACATTCATTTTATACATTGTAGAAAAGGTGATACATATACACGAAACAAGCTGTTTTTGATAGTGTATGATATATTTGATGTTTTTTATTCAGCCAGTTAGCTTTTAGTCACCCATCACATGTGGACGGTGGTCGTGGACCAGTCACCCCAGTGCAACAGTGGCAGTTGAGTTGTGGATATAATTTTAAATATAATAATTAGAAGTTAATAATTTAAAATTAATAGAATGAAGCTGGTTTAAGTGGTTTTGCTTATATTTCAATGCAAATATCATGTACGTCGTACGAATACTAGATTATTTTTATTTAGCACAAATTGTTGATTTGAAAACAATTGACGAGGGCGAATTCTCAGTTTTGATGTACCATGCTGAATTCGTTTGAATATTTTATTATAAACTTTAACAACTCAAATGGCTAGGTAACTATTAATACTAACAACTACTATTACTATTAGTAGTGAGGGGACGCTGTGAGCTAGTGGTTAAGTGATACAGCTGACAAGCTGAAGGTGCTGGGTTTGCTCCCCAATCATAGCACTGGCCGTTGCCCCTGGGAAGCAAACTTAGAAAATGCAGGAGGATGCAGACCCTTACATAAATGCATATCGAAGTTGGGTGCACTGAGCCAACAGACACAAAATAGTAGTTTTATTTGTCTATTATTCAATTACTAAGATGTTTATTCCCATTGCTGAGATCCACCAGGAGGCTAAGATGTTTATTCCCATTGCTGAGATCCACCAGGAGGTTTTATGCGACCAATGTCCAATGTATAAAGACCGCTTTTCTCTGCAGTAGCAGCGCACTGTACAGGCTAGATTTTTATATCACTTCCAATATATAAAAATCCAAGCCATAACCAGAATTTTAATGCATATCTTTGTGATCAGAAGATCTACATCCAAACCATTTAGCCAGCCGCTCCTCAATGGCTAGGTAACTCAAAGACAGTATCATGAGACTAGATTATTGAATGACCACGGGGGCCGAAGATGGAGCACAGTGAATGAAATAAAAGCAGCCAGCGACTCATAGCTGACTGCTTGCATCAGGGTCAGTGACCAGAGCTGTCGAAGACCCTATTCTGCCTCCAAGCGGCAGTCCTGGAAACAAACTGCACTAGTGTAGTGGGAAGTCAAACCCAGTACCTAAAAAAGTCAGCTGATGTCGGATCTGGCCAAAAGGCGTAGATACCGCAGTCTCGCTGTAAACTAAGGCACAATGGTCTTTCAAGGTGGATCATATATATATATATTTGGAACTGAGACTAGTATGGTCAGGCACAACTTACTGACCAAGACCACTATCTCTCTTCCATGGAAACAGGCTGTTTTCAAGGTAGTCTGGCTGGCAAGATGAGGATCAACAAGATCCCTGTAGTAGTGAGCTTCACGCAGATGAAGCCAAACTTAGCACAACCACCAGGAGGACCGAGGTTCACCTTCATCAGCACACTTGTGATTGGAGGAAAGTCACTACAACCTGCCACTTAACATCACTTTTAGGGCACACAAAAGAGTAAACATAACCATTGTGGATGATAAACAACAACAACAATGTATTTAAATATATAAATCATTATATACATTTGCCGTACGTCAGTGTTATTAAGACCTTTCAAATGTTGGTTGTATAAGCATGATTCATACGTCTCTCAAAAAATGTGGGTCACTCAGTATGTTTACATATATTTATGAAGAGGTTAGAAACTGAGTGAGAAAGAATGACAAGCACAGGCAGGTTCAGACATATCAGTGACATGAGGGATCACATCCTTGACATAAGAAACATTGAATAGTGCAGAAAATACAGTGTTGTCTTACACACTTGCTTCACAGATTACGCAAAGCTTTCGACTGTGCAAAACAAAATGCTTTGGAGCATCATGAAAGACATAGGGTGCCCAGCTTTCCTGATTCAACTTATCGAAACACTGTTTCAGAAACAAGCAATTGTCAACTATCTGGGAAGACATCAGTCTAGTTTGAAGTACAAAAGGGTGTAAGACAAAGATGCATACTCTCCCTTTATCTATTCAATATTTATGTGAAAATCATAATGAGATATATAAAAAAAAGGACAAAGATAAGAAAAGTTTGACCCATTCACAATTGGGGGGTATGAAATACCAGAACTAAGATATGCAGATGAAACAGTTGTCCGAAGCACACTGTTGAGTTGAAGCAGATAATCCTGTTGGTTAAACAACACAATGAAGAACAAAATCACAAAATCTGCGTCTTAACATCAGTGAAACCACGATACGGAGTGCTGGTAAGGCAAAAACTAGACCTAAAGTTAACCTAGCGAAACAAGAAGTTAAGTATACCATAAGTTTTAAATATCTCAGCTCAATTATAAGCAACAATGAAGATTGTAAAAAAGATGTTAGCAGAGGAATGACCATAGCATTGCAGAAACTTATGGCAGAACGCTAACACAATGACAAAAATAAAAGTCCTGAGGACTTGCATCACCTTCCCAGGGACAACATATGGACCCAAGACATGGACAACCACAAAAGCACTAAAAAAGAAAATTGAATCCTTTAAGCTAAAATACTACAGGAAAGTGCTCAAAATACCACGAATAGCAAAACAAACAAACTTCAGAAACCTTAAAAATGCTGGACATAGAACAAAATTGGCTGGGAAATAATCTTATATCTAGGAAATAAAATACTATGGCCACATCAAACGCCACAGTGATCTAGAGGGGTTGGTACCTGGAAAGCGAAGGAGACAGACTAAGCAGAAGATAGGCACAGGACATTAAAAAAATGTTCTGTGGATGGCAGGGACACAGGCAGGAGAGATGACCGTAAAGTCTTACAGATTGACTGTTATTAGAACAAAGAAAGAGTAAAAATAGTAACACTATAAACATGTCATAAAAGGTGACTAAGGAGGGTTGGTCATGGAGCTGGCCACCTCACCCTGTAGGAACTTATAAGCCACAAAAACATCAACATGTAGTAAATAGATCAGCATGCTAACAATAATGTTTCTGATTATTTTAACAATATGTAAATATATCTACACATTTTTTATATCTGTTTATCTTTCTTGTTTCTACTAATAACATACTTACAGATCGCTGACTGTTAGTGTCAGGGCCAGCGAACCAGAGCTACCAAGACCCTTCTACACCTCCATGCGGTGATCCTGGATAACATATGGTAGCAGAACAGATTGGCTAAGGAGAAGGGATCGAAGAGGGAAGGCTAACCAGGTACTCAAAAATGGCTGCTGAAGTCGGATGTGTTGGACCTAAAGTTGCAAATATTGCAGTCAAGCTGTAAACTACAACACAGTGCATTCCGTTCTCTGGACAACATCATGTTACTTGCAAAGCCCTTTTTGGTGCTTTGTAGTGGGAGATTGAGAGCGAAGAAGAAGTTATTTTTAACTTAACGTTTATGTATGTACAACATTGATATATAATAATAATGCTTTTTTCAGGTATTCCCGACAAGTATGGGGAAGTCATCAAAAGACAAACGTGATGTGTATTACAGACGTGCAAAGGAGGAAGGTTGGAGAGCTCGTAGTGCCTACAAGTTATTGCAGATAAATGATGATTTCAATATTTTTGAAGGTAACATTCACAGATACTTATTAACATTCTAGTTTCTACATTAAAAAAATTACGTAACAAACATGTAGACAATTTTTGTTGGTACATCAATTGTCTTGCAAATCCATGAGATTGCCACAAAGCACTGGTGGTGCTCCTAACCAGATTGGCATATCTGTTTTAAGTTTTCACTACAAACATATTTATAACATCTACATAAACAAACTATACAGACCTATCTCAGAAAAGTCTGTTGCAATAACTTAACTTCCATCATCCTCAATAATGGGATAACCTTCCAGATCCACGTGAAACAGAAAAAAGTGTTTAAAAATTGTCTGAAACCAAAATAGCCACTGTATTGTTATCTGTATGCTATTTTGTAGATTTTTTTGAAAATGTGTTGTTTTTGTAGTTGCTACTGTCAGTGTCACCAAAGTCACAGTGGACGAGATAACAGCAAATAACTGACTGTTTGTTTCAGAGCAGTCAACCCAAGCCATCAAAGACCCTATTCTGCCACCAAGTGAATTAAGGAGCGTAAGGTATGAGGCAGGCTTTCCTCATCCTATAGAAACTTTAAACCACAAAAACTTCAACAAAATTAAACAATTCAGTCCAACCATTCAAGATAGACGAAGGTCCTCTGTCAAGAGGGTAAATGATGTGTTGCAGAGAAAGCTGCAAAGAATAGGCATAGCTGATTTATCTATTTCCTTTTATGGTAACCTCAGACTTTGGAAAGGTGCATGGCAGACGACGAAGAGGCCATCCCAAAAAGAGATGGGAGGACAACATAAAAGAATGGACCAATCTCTGATCAGAAGAGTCATAGGCAGCGGCCGCTAACAGAGAAGAATGGCGTGGTGTTGTGAGGATGTCTTCATGTGTGCCCCAACGACCTCACTGGTTACGGGATGACCTGACCTGACCAGACTTTGGGAGCTGGAATGTTTGTAAAATGTATGAGCATGGAGAGGCTGCTGCTCAGGGGGCAGCAGAAATGAGGAACTATAGAAATGATATCCTGAAACAGATGAAAACAGGTGGTGAGACAGACCAAAACACACATGGGGAAGAGATTATGACAAATGGAGGTAAGATGTGGACAGGGCTGGAATGGGTGACTCAGAAGATTTGTTGAACTGGTGTGTATTTGCTGAAGACATGTGCTCCACAGGGAACTGAATTGTTTTGAATGATTGATTTCTTCTTCAGTTTTCATCCTGAAAAGAACGTTATGTTGTAGTTTACATCGAGGCTGCGATATCTATGCTTTTCAGGTCGACATCCGATTTCAGCTATATTTTTTTAGTGCTGGATGTCTTCCCACCATGATCCCTATTGCCTTAGTCAAATTGCACTAGTGCAGCCTGTTTCCAGGGCCGCACTTAGAACCGGAAGAAGTTCTTGGTCAGCTCTGGTTCACTGACATTGATGCAGCCAGCTATAAATCGCTGGCTGCTGTCAGCTCATTAACTGCTGATTCTTTGACCACGATTGATTGATTTCATACTCCATAGCTGCTATTCTCATTGTATCCTTCTTTATTATTGCAATTGGTCCAGCTTAGTTAGACCTTGAGTGAATGATGCATTCAACATTCATTGTTTTGTGGTTAAAAAATTGTACATTTTTCATTTACCAGGTGTTAAAAGAGTTGTTGATCTTTGTGCTGCACCAGGTAGCTGGAGTCAAGTACTGGCAAAGAAACTGAGGTATTTCAGCAGCCTCTCATCATCATCATGTGTTAAAACTTAATTTTAACATCTTCATCTGGTTTAGAAAACTCTGCTGAGTCTGTGTACAACCAGTTTCATTGACATTTACTTGCTCTAAAAGCTATGCGCATCCAATTTATTCTTAAATGCATTTATTGTCCTTCTTTCTTTGGCAATGCATTTCAAGCATTCACCACTCTCTGACAAAATATATTTCCTAATATCTAATCTGGATCTTTCTGTAGCTAATTTGAAGCTATGCCCTCTTGTTTTTATAGGTGGTTGTATTTAGAAAAACCTGTTAGTCTAATTTATCCTTTCCTTTGATTATCTTATAAACCTGTATTAAGTCACCTCGAATTCTTTTCTTTTCTAGACAATGTAGGCCAGTTTTTGTGAGTCTTTCCTCATATCTGTAATTCTGGAATCCCATAATCATCTTTGTCGCTTTTTTTTCATGACACTTGCATTGATGATCTGCTATATCCTGGTCATCTCCCTTAACTGTATCAAGATAGATATATTTCTATATGTTTCGTGCTCATCCTATTTCCTGATCATCTCCCTAAACTTGATCAAGATAGACATAATTTGATATGTATCACATGAATCTTATGTCCTGGTCATCTCCCTAAACTTTAAAAAAAAGACATATTTCTCTATTTTTCATTTTCCCGTGGCTATAATGTAAAAATTTAAGATGGCGTATAGAGCTAAATTCACTACACCTGGATGACCCCATATGTGCTCAGCTCCTTTCATCGCTGAAAGTGAAGACGACAGAGCACAAACACTGTAGCTCCTGCAGCGTCTCTTAAATTTTCCCCTGTTTTATCTGTTCCCATTTACAGCTGTGTCAACTGAAAAAACCCAGGACATGTCCCATGTGTCAAACCACAGGTGCTGGGGACGGCGTGGCCTAGTGGTTAAGTGGCACGGCTCACAAGCCGAAGGTGCTGGGTTCGATCCCCATCACAGCACCGGCCGTTACCCCAGGGAAGCACACCCTTAGAAAATGCAGGAGGAAGCAGACCCTTACATAAAATGCATGCTGAAGTCGGATGCACTGGGCCGACAGGCGCAAAATAAAAACCACAGTGCAACGCACACCGCCTTGGGGATTAGAAAAAATAAGGCGAACGCCAAAACAACCAAACAAAAAAACCACAGGGGCTAAAGATGCAGCACAATGAATGATCTGACTGCAGTCAATGACTCATAGCTGGCTGCTTGTGTCAGTAAACCTGAACTGACCAAGACCCTATTTCCTCTCCAAGTTGCGGCCCTGGAAACAAGCTGCACTTGTGCAGTCTGACTGGGAGAATAGGGATCACATTGAGGAGATCAACTCGGTATCTACAAATGCCAGCTGAAATTGGGTGTGTCAGATGGGTTGGACTGAAAGGTGCAGATATAGCAGCGTTGCTGTAAACTATGACACAACGTCCTTTTCAGAATGAACGCTGAAGAAGAAGAAACCAAACATAATGTGATTTGAACCTGGTGCCAAACCGGCCGCGGATGTAATTTGCTCTTGTGTTTGAGACCATCATGGGTGCTTCCAGGCCATAGATTAGACTGAGATTTATGCTAGTTGACGACTTACATCTGTGTCCACGAAAATGTGATCTGGTTTTTTATTGGAATTCATTAATTCTTTCTATTTGTGGTATTTTTCCATCTGATTATCATGGAAAAGTAATTGATTATTTGAAATAGTATTTGGGCTACATTGTGTCACATTTCCATGGTCCAGTGCACACGGCTGAAATTCACGATGTTGGCGCCCTTCGCCCTGTTTGCTGACAGTGTCAGTTTTGCTGTGGCTAGGAAATATTCACACCGGCTAATGATGAACTAACACATCACCCGGGAGAATGTTTGACACGGCCTTGGTTAGCATGTCCAAGATACAACGCTCACACACTGAGTGATGCCCCTATGACCTCTTGAGGTTGCAGGATAGACAAGACGTTGGATTTGTAAACCTAGCACACATCCCCTTCACTGCTGTACATGTCTTATTGTATGGACAAAATATCTGTCACTCGAATACCATACTTGTCTGTTTAGCATTCACTAGCATAGGTGTTACCAGATGCAAAAAACACGGCGCCAGAACAGGTTTCAGGTCTACATTGCTCTGCTTTTTTAGTTATGTTTTCATAATGAATGGAGCCAGACCCCGGATTTGTTGATGACTTACACTTATGTTCACGGAAATGTGTTGTTGTTTCCATTTAGACTGGCTAATTTGTTGGTTTTTTTGCTTTCTTCTGTCCGATTATCCTGGAATGGACATCAGCTATATTAATAGCAGTACACTTAAATCTGTGTTGTATTTCATGGTCTAATGCACTGAACTTAAAAAAATTGGCGCCCTAGCTGCAAACAGTGTTGGTTTTGGTGTGTGAAATTTAGACACTACTATAATGGACTAGATCACAGCCCGGGAGAGATGACCAACTCACTCATACACTGAGTGATGTCTCTATGACCGCTTGCGGTTATGGGAAAAGCACATCACACAACGTAAGATGTCATCACCGTCCGCTGCCTTGCGGGATACCTGTTTTCGGGAAAGGCTTCAGGAGTAAACCCTGAGGAAAAATCTGCGTCCTGTGATATCTCCAGTCATCTTGATAAATATCTTCCCACTGGCCAAGAGTATCTAGAGAGTGAGGTTGACAAAAGGCGCAGTTTCTTCTTCACTTTAATCCAAATCACCACACAAGTCACCTATTTCAGCGAATACAGCAAGAGAAAGGACTGTCCAGATGGCTGAACAAAGAGAGTTGTCTTCATCACATGGGATGGACGAACAGCATAGGTGAAGAACACTCGCTACTGTTATGCTTCAGTCGACCCATTAATAAATTGGTGCCTGGCTTATGGTAAGGGAAGGCAGCAAGGAAAGGAACTAGCGACCCCACGTCATAAAAACGAAGAGGGGAGAACAACATCCGGTCAGATAAAACATCCTGATCAGGCAATGTTAGCCAGGGTTAGGTAAAACATACTGATCAGGGAATGTTAGTCAGGGTTAGGTAAAACATACTGATCAGGCAATGTTAGTCAGGGTCAGGTAAAACATACTGATCAGGCAATGTTAGCCAGGGTCAGGTAAAACATACTGATCAGGCAATGTTAGTCAGGGTCAGGTAAAACATACTGATCAGGCAATGTTAGCCAGGGTCAGGTAAAACATACTGATCAGGCAATGTTAGTCAGGGTCAGGTAAAACATACTGATCAGGCAATGTTAGTCAGGGTCAGGTAAAACATACTGATCAGGCAATGTTAGTCAGGGTCAGGTAAAACATACTGATCAGGCAATGTTAGTCAGGGTCAGGTAAAACATACTGATCAGGCGATGTTAGCCAGGGTCAGGTAAAACATACTGATCAGGCGATGTTAGCCAGGGTCAGGTAAAACATACTGATCAGGCGATGTTAGCCAGGGTCAGGTAAAACATACTGATCAGGCAATGTTAGCCAGGGTCAGGTAAAACATACTGATCAGGCAATGTTAGCCAGGGTCAGGTAAAACATACTGATCAGGCAATGTTAGCCAGGGTCAGGTAAAACATACTGATCAGGCAATGTTAGCCAGGGTCAGGTAAAACATACTGATCAGGCAATGTTAGTCAGGGTCAGGTAAAACATACTGATCAGGCGATGTTAGCCAAGGTCAGGTAAAACATACTGATCAGGCAATGTTAGTCAGGGTCAGGTAAAACATACTGATCAGGCAATGTTAGTCAGGGTCAGGTAAAACATACTGATCAGGCGATGTTAGCCAGGGTCAGGTAAAACATACTGATCAGGCAATGTTAGCCAGGGTCAGGTAAAACATACTGATCAGGCAATGTTAGCCAGGGTTAGGTAAAACATACTGATCAGGCAATGTTAGTCAGGGTCAGGTAAAACATACTGATCAGGCAATGTTAGTCAGGGTCAGGTAAAACATACTGATCAGGCAATGTTAGTCAGGGTCAGGTAAAACATACTGATCAGGCAATGTTAGCCAGGGTCAGGTAAAACATACTGATCAGGCAATGTTAGTCAGGGTCAGGTAAAACATACTGATCAGGCAATGTTAGCCAGGGTCAGGTAAAACATACTGATCAGGCAATGTTAGTCAGGGTCAGGTAAAACATACTGATCAGGCAATGTTAGTCAGGGTCAGGTAAAACATACTGATCAGGCAATGTTAGTCAGGGTCAGGTAAAACATACTGATCAGGCAATGTTAGTCAGGGTCAGGTAAAACATACTGATCAGGCGATGTTAGCCAGGGTCAGGTAAAACATACTGATCAGGCGATGTTAGCCAGGGTCAGGTAAAACATACTGATCAGGCGATGTTAGCCAGGGTCAGGTAAAACATACTGATCAGGCAATGTTAGCCAGGGTCAGGTAAAACATACTGATCAGGCAATGTTAGCCAGGGTCAGGTAAAACATACTGATCAGGCAATGTTAGCCAGGGTCAGGTAAAACATACTGATCAGGCAATGTTAGCCAGGGTCAGGTAAAACATACTGATCAGGCAATGTTAGTCAGGGTCAGGTAAAACATACTGATCAGGCGATGTTAGCCAAGGTCAGGTAAAACATACTGATCAGGCAATGTTAGTCAGGGTCAGGTAAAACATACTGATCAGGCAATGTTAGTCAGGGTCAGGTAAAACATACTGATCAGGCGATGTTAGCCAGGGTCAGGTAAAACATACTGATCAGGCAATGTTAGCCAGGGTCAGGTAAAACATACTGATCAGGCAATGTTAGCCAGGGTTAGGTAAAACATACTGATCAGGCAATGTTAGTCAGGGTCAGGTAAAACATACTGATCAGGCAATGTTAGTCAGGGTCAGGTAAAACATACTGATCAGGCAATGTTAGTCAGGGTTAGGTGAGCATCCTGATCAGGCAATGTTAGCCAGGGTCAGATAAAACATACTGATCAGGCAATGTTAGCCAGGGTCAGATAAAACATACTGATCAGGCAATGTTAGCCAGGGTCAGGTAAAACATACTGATCAGGCAATGTTAGTCAGGGTTAGGTAAAACATACTGATCAGGCAATGTTATCCAGGGTCAGGTAAAACATACTGATCAGGCAATGTTAGTCAGGGTCAGATAAAACATACTGATCAGGCAATGTTAGTCAGGGTTAGGTAAAACATACTGATCAGGCAATGTTAGTCAGGGTTAGGTAAAACATACTGATCAGGCAATGTTAGTCAGGGTTAGGTGAGCATCCTGATCAGGCAATGTTAGCCAGGGTTAGGTAAAACATACTGATCAGGCAATGTTAGTCAGGGTTAGGTAAAACATACTGATCAGGCAATGTTAGTCAGGGTTAGGTAAAACATACTGATCAGGCAATGTTAGTCAGGGTCAGGTAAAACATACTGATCAGGCAATGTTAGTCAGGGTTAGGTGAGCATCCTGACCAAGACCCCCACCTCGCTTTGATGCAGTTCTCCCTGAAAACAGGCTGTTAAATAGCAGTCTGGCTAACGAGGTGAGGATCGACATAATCTCCATGGTAGTAAGGGACATGTAGATAGAGCTAAGCATAGTTAGTTAGTTACTTCCCCATTGCAAGCGATGATGGCGGCATCAACAGACGGTTTTGTCTTGATGTTGTAACTTGCGCCGTATTTGGATTGTAGTGAAGAAGAAACTGCGCAGGTCATCAACCTCACTCTCTGGTCTCGAGCTACCTTGGACCAGTAGCAAGACAGTCAAGTTGACTAGAGGAAACTCAGGATGCAGGCACTCTGGTCTCACCTCCCTTCAGACAAGGGGGTCACTTTAAAACTTGTGAGATTCGATAATCCACCATGTCTGTTCATCGCTTTGGATGGCGAGTGCCTGACCTCTTGACCACAGCGACCCAAGAAGACTCTGCAGAGTCTGTAGACAACCAGTGTTATATTCCAGTCATGTAGTTTCGTCACATAGTAATCAGCGGACGATTGGGATGTTCATGCACAGTCATGTTTGCGCTGTAGGGTTCTGGGCTGATGGATCTGGGGTTGTCATTGACCTGCTCTTTCCTGATCAGATTGTCAGTACTGATCAGGAACAATGGTTTCACTATAGCATAGCACAACCTGGAGGACCCCAGCCAACCTTCATCAACACGCTTGGGATATTAACAAAGCTACTGCAACCCACTACTTTTCCTCTTTACAGGGTGCATACAAGAATAGACATCATGGACATTTAACTACAACAACAGCAAACTCATACAAACTGTGGCTTAGTACAATAAAATCTCAAACACTTCATTCCCCACCAGCAGTTAGGGTTACTATGAGGCTCCTTTGACCTTATATCTGTCTATGTTCTCAATTTAGTCCACACCATCAATAATATAAATATTTTGTAACCAAATCACAGGGGTGAGGATGGCAACAAGTCAGATGCTAAAATTGTGGCAGTGGATCTGCAAGCCATGGCGCCTATCCCAGGAGTAATACAGATTCAAGGAGACATTACAAAGGTAAGTAATCTGAAATAGTCATGGGTGTCATCACTGCAGCTACCTCCTCTTGCAGGAATTTTCCACCAAAGCATGTATAGCTGTAGCAATACTGTGGTTTTTGTAGCACTTTGTTTCACATAATGAAATTGCCAACCCCATGCACAATACTCCTTAGGGGCCTTTGATGACATGAATATTAGGGCTCAGTTAGCCTATTTTTTAAATCTCCAATAGTGAGCTCCGGGATTGACACAAAGAGGAACAATTACTAATTAGACAGAGTGATGTTATAAAGATTAAAACAGCAATCTCAAACTCAAGCCTTCCTAAGGGTAACATGATGATGATTTTCAAGGTTCACATGGAGACAGTTTCAGTGACCCAAAACCCACATTAAAACACTTTGATAGGCTAGGGCAGCATGGACATAGTTTCAATGACACAAGGTCCACATGAAGACACTTTGATAGGCTAGGGCAGCATGGACATAGTTTCAATGACGCAAGACCCACATGAAGACACTTTGATAGGCACGGATCACATAGAGACCATTTTAATGACTCACTGCCCACATAATGAAATTTGAATAGGCTCAGGCAAGTGGAAACAGTTTTAATGACTCACGGCCCACATGATGTACTTTGATACGCTAGGGCAGCATCGACACAGTTTTACTGACTCACGGCCCACATGATGTACTTTAATAGGCTAGGGCAGCATGGACACAGTTTTACTGACTCACGGCCCACATGATGTACTTTGATAGGCTAGGGCAGCATGGACACAGTTTTACTGATTCACGGCCCACATGATGTACTTTAATAGGCTAAGGCAGCATCGACACAGTTTTACTGACTCACGGCCCACATGATGTACTTTGATAGGCTAGGGCAGCATGGACACAGTTTTACTGATTCACGGCCCACATGATGTACTTTAATAGGCTAAGGCAGCATGGACACAGTTTTACTGATTCACGGCCCACATGATGTACTTTGATAGGCTAGGGCAGCATGGACACAGTTTTGATGACTCATGGTCCACATGATGACACTTTGATAGGCATGGGTCGCACAGAAATAAGTTTCAGTGATCCAAGACCCACAAAGACACTTAATAGTCAAGAGAGCATGGAAACAGTTTTAGTGACCCAAGGCCCACATAGACACTTGAAAGTCAAGATAGCATGGAAGCAGTTTCAGTGATCCAAGGCCCACATAGACACGATAGTCAAGAGAGCATGGAAACAGTTTCAGTGACCCAAGGCCCACATAAACACTTGAAAGTCAAGAGAGCATGGAAATAGTTTCAGTAAAAGAAAGAAGAGACATAACCCTGAGGTACATAGCGGAAAACTACCCAAGCATGGACTGGACCCATGCATACACTGACGGTTCTGTAACAAACACAAAACAGAATGGATGGGAGGGGTATTCCTGAGCCTAACAAATGGTAGAAAAATAACACTGTCAGTGGCAACTGGAAAATTCTCAAGCAATTTCAGAGCGGAGGCAGAGGCACTGATGGCTGCAGTAAAATCAATGCTGACAGGCGAAAGCAATGAAAGCCAGATAGTCCTGTTTACAGATGCCCTGGCCGTGGTTACAGCACTAAAAAGCCAGAATAATACAGAACAATGATTTAAGAGCAGTACTCTGTCAACTATGCCAGCAGTCTGCACCAAAAAGAGTAGTGGTACAGTGGGTTCCATCCCACTGTAACATTCAAGGCAACGAGGAGGTAGACAGACTGGCAAAAGAAGGTGCAAGATTACCACAACCAGATTCTAGTGTGACCTACGAAGAGTCCAAAAGGCTTATTAGGGCCAGATACATGGTCAAATTGGAAACAGAACACACTGGCTACACAAAAAATGATGCCTATTACCAGTTGAACAGAAAAGAGCAGGTCGTGGTCTTCAGACTCCACACAGGCCATAACAGACTGAGGTGCCATCTATTCAATACACTGAAGATAGGTGGCACTGACGAATGCACTTGTGGTACAGGGAAAATGACCGCTGAAAATCTGCTGCAAAATTGCCCGACATTCGAGGACCAGAGAAAGCACATGTGGCCATCACCAGTGCCAACACTAGACAAGCTCTATGGCAGTGTCAACAGCCTCAGGATGACAGCTGCTTTCTTCAAACAAATTCAAGTTGACATCTGACAGCGTACGAAGAAGAAGAAATTCAATGACCCAAGGCCCACATAGACACTTGATAGTCAAGTGCAGCATTGGAACAGTTTCAATGACCCAAGACCCACATGACACTTTTTGATAGTCAAGTGCAGTATGGAAACAGTTTCAGTGACCCAAGGCCCACATAAAGACATTTTTTGATATGTGTCTTTTTATTTGCATCTAAGACAGATTCTACTGTGTCATCAAATTAGTCATAGCATTGATGTCTAATACAGTTACTTTTTTGTGTTCTCAGCTTTCAAAAATTGTGTTCATCAAGCGGTGTTAGTTATCTTTACAAATTAATAATTGAACACACATACTGGGATCCTTGTATATGACAAGGACAAGAATAGCACCACTGTCCCACAGAGAGCATATTGTAAGAGACGACTAACTGGGTTACATGGCATAACACTGGCTAAGGTTAGGTGGTTTGTTAAGAGCAGCATAGATGGCGCCTAACAGGCTACAGGTCTACTTTGCTCTAGTGTTTAAGTCTTTTAAGATGGACTTGCACATCAGTCAACCGCTCTCTGCGGCATTTGTCTTAACACAGCAGAGTAATAAGCTGCTCGAGTCTAGTCTGCTAGCAGGAAATCCTCCTCTCTGTGACATTCAGCTAACACCAGAGCTGGGATCTGCACAGGGGCATCTGTCTCTGTAGAAGTATAGGTCAACTAAGACATACATGTATCCATATGGGGAGGACAAACAAACAGAACTAAATGATCTGTTGACTTCACAAGAGGAGCAATGTGACAGCATGTCCCACTTCAACTCACTTGAGCAGTAAATGTTGATGTTAGAAGCCTGAGACAGTATCCTAGATTTTTTTAGGAAATACAAATGAGTATTGGAGAGTTACCTAAAATGGGAGCAAAGAGGAATAGTAACGCTGTAACCTCCTAGTCAATGCGTATGAGAAGACTAAGTAGTGTTGGTCATGGGACATATTACCCACCTCATCCTGCAGACACATTAACCATAGAAACAGGTCAACATTTGATGACTTGTGCATAAGTTGAAGACCTATGCTCCATGTGGGGCTGGAAAGGTATTGATTCAAGAGCAAAGGAGGAAAATTAATTTGTCATGTTTTTCTTTTGTCATTTTACAGAAATCTACAGCCCAGGCTATTATTGGCCACTTTGAAGGTGAACATGCAGATTTAGTTGTGTGCGATGGTGCCCCTGATGGTATGTGTCATGCACATTG
This sequence comes from Ariolimax columbianus, assembly GCA_036924085.1. Classification (NCBI taxonomy): domain Eukaryota; kingdom Metazoa; phylum Mollusca; class Gastropoda; order Stylommatophora; family Arionidae; genus Ariolimax; species Ariolimax columbianus. The sequence goes on along the minus strand of JAVGWX010000005.1, from coordinate 19,234,486 downwards.
TTTTTTTCTTTATTTACCTAACAAAATACTTTGAATATTGTTGTTTTGAATGCCCACAATGAGTAGGTCTACTCTTTTGCGTGTCCTGAAAAGGACGTTAAGTGACGTGCAGTAGCTTCCCTCATATTCTGAACATGCTGATGAAGGTGGACTAGGGTCCTCCAGGCGGTTGTGCTATGCTTGGCTTCATCTGCATGTAGCTCACTAATACGGGGATCACCTCGATCCCTCAGCTCACTGCCATGAAAACAGCCTGTTTGCAGGGAGGACTATGAGGAAGCCAATGTGATGGTCTTGCCAGTATATTTTGCCTGCCCCTGACTAACATGTCTGATCACCCTGACTAACATGTCTGATTGGTATATTTTACCTTCATCCCCTACTTTGAGCATAAACAATAACATCTAGACCTTTAAATGATTATGGGTTTAATTGGTTTTAAGGAAACTTATTTTTATGAAAGTACTCACTTTCTAAAAGGACATAGGACCACCATTGCAGTTTTCTTAGGTAGATCTGTTTAGTTTGTTTATGTAGATGTAATAAATGCGTTGGTAGTGGAAACTAACAGATATGTCGATCTTGTAAAAGAACACTATCCATCTTCTGGGGCAATAAAAAAAATTGACGACACTCAGAATAGGGGAGTCTAAATGTTTGTGTTGTTTTTCAACATTTTCACCTTATTGTATCTCATTAACTAACACGCATACAACAAATACAATAACACCAACAAGTTCTTTATTAATTTATTTCTTTATAGACACACACACACACACAAATAATATCTAAAGACCATCAAATAAAAAAGTTACAGGCTCTCAAAGTCAACAACCATAGAAAAACATGAAATGCTGAAAAATATTGCGGCTGCAGGGGAAATTCAGTTGATTGTTGATGCAGAGTGTAGAGTAACATACAGGTACTCCCATGACAGACGCTGCTGTTGGGTATGAAGTATAAGAGACTTCATTGTACAAGTTTACAGCTTGTTTATGAAGTGTGGTGGCCAGTTCCCTCCCTTGCTGCCATTTCTTCCCTAACAGTTAGCCAGGCACACATTTACATCTGGGTGGACTGAAGCATGCTGGTAACGGGAGTTGGACCTTGCACCTTTGACATGAAAAACAAGCACTCTACCACTACGCTAATCAGACATCAAATTTATTTTAGCTTCATGAAATAGTGGTTGTAAATATAGTAGAATTTACAGGTTGACCATAGGAAAACAAGTTGATAGCATTGCAAGGCAGTCTATGTTTTGGAACCCCCCAGGGTAAGAGATATAGAGGAATACTAAACAATTAATACAGAAGATGTGGAGGGAGCTGTAACAAGACAATTTGGCATATATATGCTAAGGACCTGTGCTAGCAACAAACAAAGGCTTTCAATTACTGATTGATTGAACTTTGACAAGAGATATGCCATTTCTCACACCTCTACACTCCATGGTGGGATCCAAAATTAGCGTCAGGGAAACATACTTACCAAGATCCCCACCTCATGTCCTTCTCATTTTCCTGAAAGCAAGCTGTGTTACAACAATCAGGACAATGAGTAGGGTCTCGACACTGTGATCCGCAAAGTGGTAAGCCTACCAAGAAGCTTTGCATTGCACTACACCCAGAAAGACCTATATTCTCCTTCTTCAGTATGTTACAGGATATAAGAAGAGCCACTGTAATCTGCTATCAAAGAAACATCATCTGGTGTGGTGAACTCAGTATGAGTAGCTTCACACATGAACCACAACACACTTCATTATAGAAGAGGAGTGACTTAATCAAGTCAAGATCTCCCCTCTATTTTAGTGTCAGAACACTGTCACATTCAAAGTTGAACTGGTTTTCTTACCTTCAAGTGACAGATCACTCTCACATTCAAAATTGTGTTGTTTATTTCTCTTCCAATGACAGAATACTGTCACATTCAAAATTGAGCTGGTTTTCTTCCCTTCAAGTGACAGATTGGATCAAGATTCTGAGCAACGCGTGAGCTGCAGCTGTCAATGACCCATAGCTGACTGCTAGCGTTAGGGCCAGTAAACCAGAGCTGCCAAGACCCTTCTATATCTCCACATGGTGATCCTGGATAACAGGCTGCAACAGAGCAGACTGGCTAAGGAGAAGGGATCGAAGACGGAAGGCTAATCCGGTACTCAAAAAATGCCTGCTCAAATGAGATGTGTTGGACGGAAAGGTGCAAATATCGCAGTTAAGCTGTAAACTATGAGACAACACATTTTGTTCTCTGGACTACATTCTACTACTTGCAACAACCATAGTAGCTGGAGATTGAGAACGAACGAAGCTAAGCCATGTGACAGATCACTGTCACATTCAAAATTGTTTTTGATTTTTCAATTTTAGTGACAGATCACTGTCACATTCAAAATTGTTGTTTTTTCTATTTTAGTGACAGGTCTTCATGACATTGATGAGTATATTCAAGCTCAGCTCCTGCTTGCTGTGAGTAATGAAAACTACTCTCCTCTTTTTAATTTGCGCTAACAATTATTTAGCTTCTCAGACTCCTCAAGTATGAATCTTATCTCTAAGTTCTCCATCACATTTGTGCTGTCTCTTTGATCCATGACCTTTATTATCATAAATTGTAATCAAAATATGTTTTATATACCTTTAACAGCTAAGAAATCAAATTGAAATATATAAACCCTTTCAAGTCCGCACTAATTTTGCAGATTTCTATTTTTCAGTCCAGAGCAAGAGCTGCAAATCCAAATGTCAGATAGTTTTATTCAAAATAAAATTAATAAAATTGAAAAAATTGAGCTAAAATTGCGATCTAAATATATAGGTGTTGTTTCGAATACCCACAATGAGTAAGTTTACTCTTTTGTGCCCCCTGAAAAGGATGTTAAGTGACGGGTTGCAGTAGCTTTAGGATGTTAAGTGACGGGTTGCAGTAGCTTTAGGATGTCAAGTGACGGGTTGCAGTAGCTTTAGGATGTTAAGTGACGGGTTGCAGTAGCTTTAGGATGTTAAGTGACGGGTTGCAGTAGCTTTAGGATGTTAAGTGACGGATTGCAGTAGCTTTCTTCACATCCCGAGCATGGTGATGAAGGTGGACCTGGGTCCTTCAACCGGTTGTGCTATGCTTGACTTCATCTGGGTGTCACTCACTACTATGGTGATCATGTCAATCCCTTTTCCAGGGAGGGCTACGAGGAAGCCAAGGTGATGGTCTTGGCCAGTATATTTTGCCTGACCAGACATTAGTCTTCCTCCCCAAATATATAGTTAAACTATCTATGATAGGAAGTATGCATAATACAAATTATTTGTCCTTCTGCGTTTGTTCTCAATCTCCCGCTACCAAGCCCTGAATAATGGCTTTGCAAGTAGCAGGATGTAGTCCAGAGAACGGAATGCATTGTGTCACTAGTTTACAACTTGACAGTGATATTTGTACTTTTCAGTCCGACACATCCATCTTTGGCAAAATTATTTGTTAATTTGATGTATCAAATGTCATTAAAGCGCATATAGAAATAAGAGGGCAAGAAATATTTAGTACGTACTTGTGACTTCTTGTGTATTTTCCACAATGCCTTTGTCAAAGTCCCTTTCTTCTATGTCCTAATTAGGGTCTGCGAGAGTGTGTTGAATATCCATGTGTAATTCAGATGTGTAGTAATTGGTCTGATTAAATAATTTCTCTTGTCTGAAGTCCAACATTCCCAGCCTTAAATGTGTCAACTTTGAAACTTCATAACGTTCTCAAATGTCTACATATCCACAAAAAAAAACTACAGTTAAATGTCACCAGGGCATCTTGTAGGCTACATGAAAACCTGAAATTCCGCAAACTGAATGACACAATGTAGAGCATGTTTTAGAAGTCAAGGGTGACAGGTAAAAGGAATGAAAGCCACATAGTCCTGCTTACAGATGCTCTGGCCGTAGTCACAGCACTAAAAAGCCAGAAAAATACTGAACTTAATGATTTAAGAGCAGTACTCTGTCAACTATGCCAGCAGTCCGCACCAAAAAGGGTAGTGGTGCAGTGGGTTCCATCTCACTGCAACATCCAAGGCAACGAGGAGACAGACAGACTGGCAAAAGAAGGTGCAAAACTACCACAACCAGATACTAGTATGACATACGAAGAGTCAAAATGGCTTATTAGAGCTAGATACATTACCAAATGGGAAACCGAACATACTGGTTACACCAAAAACGATGCCTATTACCAGTTGAACAGAAGAGAGCAGGTCGTGGTCTTCAGACCTCACACTGGCCACAATAGACTGAGGTACCACCTATTCAACAAATTGAAGATAGGTGGCACCGACGAATGCCCGTGTGGTACCGGGAAAATGACAGCTGAGCATTTGCTGCAAAACTGCCCGACATACGAGGATCAGAGAGAGCAGATGTGGCCATCACCAGTGGCAACACTAGACAAGCTCTATGGCAGTGTTGACAGCCTCAGAATGACCGCTGCCTTTTTCGAAAAAAATAATGGTTACTGTCTGACTGCGTACGATGAAGAAGAAGAAGAAGAAGTCAAGGTTGGTCGACTCGGACGTAAATTGACGTCTTGCAGGTTATTGGTGCCATCCGAATCAAGCTGTAAAGGTTTGAAAGAAAACATCACAAGATCAATCCTAAATAACTTGAAAAGATGACAGCCATGGCTCTTTTGATGCATTCTAGGGAAAGAGGTCTTAAAGTGGATTAAGACTGCCCCTTCAATCACAACCTTTTCTGCTCCCTGTCGAGCACAGGTCTTCATCTAATACATGTCAAGTGATAAAATGTTGATCTGTTTATGTCAGTAGAAGATTATTTGGCTTAAAGTATCTACAGGATCAAGTATGTGGTCCCGTGCCCAACCTCCTTAGTTGCCTCCCATGACATTGTTTCTCTGCTATTTGCCCCTTTCAATTGTTGGGCTACAACCTTACTTTGGAGGAAATAATAGGACCACTGCTCCTTACATGTTATAAAAGACAGCTAAAGAGAGTTTTACATGGGGCTAGCTACGTCATCGGGAAACACAAACTGTTTCCTAAAGAAAGCCAAGTGTAGTGGTGGCATTCTTCTGCTTCTTCTCCGTACACTGTCAGACGTCAACTTGAATTTGTTCAAAGAAAGCAGCAGTCATCCTGAGGCTGTCCACACTGCCATAGATCTTGTAGAGCATGTTGGCACTGGTGATGGCCACATGTGTTTTCTCTGGTCCTCTTATGTCGGGCAATTTTACAGCAGATGTTCAGGTGTCATTTTCCCAGTATTACAGGTGCATTCGTCAGTAGCACCTATCTTCAGTTTATTGAATAGATGGTACCTCAGTCTGTTGTGGCCTGATGGAGTCTGAAGACCACCACCTGCTCTCTTCTGCTCAATTGGTAATAGGCATCATTTTTTGTGAAGCCAGTATGCTCTGTTTTCCCATTTGTCCATGAATCTGGCCGCAATAAACCTTTTGGACTCTACATAGGTCACAATTGAATCTGGTTGCGGTAACCTTCCACCTTCTTTCACCAGTCTGTATGCCTCCTCGTTGCCTTGAATGTCACAGTAAGATGGGTCCCACTGTACCATGACTCTTTTGGGTGTGGACTGCTGGCATAGTTAATAGAGTGCTGATCTTAAGTCATTTAGTTCTATATTTTTCTGGCTCTTTAGTGCTGTAACCACAGACAGAGCATCTGTAAAAGAGACAACCTGTCTTTCATTACTTTTGTGTAGTGGCCATATACACTGGCTGGAGAGAAAAAGGGACATGATAAGAAGGAGGAAGAGTGGCCTGGAAAAACTTGTGACAATGGAAAGGATCAAGGTCAAGAGAGACAGAGGAAAACAGAAGAATTATATTGACGACATGGCAAACTAGATTGGGAAACAAAGTGTCTTTGAAGGGTTGAGATGATTATCAGAGTGCAGCGACTCGTAGCTGACTACTAGCATCAGGGCCAAGGGCTAATCCTGTACTCAAAAAGTTGGATGTGTCGGACCAAAAGGTGCAAATATTGCAGTCAAGCTGTAAACTATGAGACAGCTCATTCCATTCTCCAGACTATATTCTGCTACTTGTGAAGCCCTTGTCAGGTCTTGGTAGTAAAAGATTGAGAATGAAAAAGAAGATGAGGATGCTTATAGGAAAGATGGCTGTTGAAGAAATTGATTGTCAAAGCCATGAGGAATGACACATGATAATGGTTTTTTTTTGTTCACTAAAATGAGCATATTTTTAATTTTGAAGTTGAACAATGGTGACTTTAATTTAATTTTCCTTGCCCAAGGGTTTCTGACAGGTCTGTGTGAAAGAGATTCTTCTTTTTCTTCTTTGGTGATCTTCTTGAAAAGGGCATTTTTCTCACTTTGTGTCATAGTTTACAGCGAGGCTGCGATATCTGCATCTTTTTGTCCTATACATCTGGTTTCAGCACAGTATTTTGGGGATAGTTTTTACCGTCCTTCTTTTCTTTGGTCTTTATTCTCTCAGCCAGGCTGCACTACCTCTACCTCATGTTGTGTGATTACATTTGCCTTATGTTGTGTAACTATCTTTACCTTATGTTGAAACTACCTTTACCTTATGTTGTGTGACTACTCTTACCTTATGTTGTGTGACTACCTTTACCTTATGTTGTGTGACTACATTTACCTTATGTTATGTGACTACCTTTACCTTATGTTGTGACTACCTTCACCTTATATTATGTGACTACCTTTGCCTTATGTTATTTGACTATTGCTACCATTTTTGCCTTGCTTATTTTCAGGCTTTAAACATTACAACACATGTTCTGAAAAAAGGAGGGACATTTGTAGCAAAGGTGAGACCTTGTTTCATAGAAATTTATGGTTCAGGAGCTTGTGTGTCATTAAGACGCAAATATTTATGCTTGTGAGGTTTCTTAATCTGAACATGTTGAAATGTATGAGCCAGAATAAGAGAGACACAAACCTGTTGCCCTACAGGCATATTGGTGCCAGCCAAAGGCGAAGGAAAAATCATTTTTGTACTCATCTCGTTGTGTGTTCTGAGATATATTCGTCAATTATGTTACACATACTTTTCTTACGTGTCTCATCCAATGTCTGAATCAGGTATGTGTTGAATATCCATGAGTAATTCAGATGCGTAATCATTGGTCTGAACAAATAATAAATCATTTCTCTGGTCTTGAAGTCACCTTTCCTCATGCTAAATGTGTCAACTTTGAAAAGCAGAACTTCTCAAATATCTACCTATCAACTGCGCATGCACCAGTCATCAACATCTTGTAGTGACATCAAAAAATGAAATTCCAAAGTAAATGACAGCCCTTAAGCGCATGTTTCAGAAGTCTGCATTGGTCGCAGAGCTCCAAAATTTACTTTTTTTTATGGCAGTCGGCAGCGACGTCGTCTATAACTTAGTTTAATGTATATTAAAGTAAAAAAAAAAACCCTATAATTTATTCCTGATGTTTAGGTCAGCTGTGAAAATTAATGGGGTCAACTTTGAGAATTGAGGGGGTCTGCTGTGAGGATTGAGCGGTCAACTGTGAGGATTGAGGGGTCAGCTGTGAAGATTCAGGGGTTAACTGTGAGGATTGGGGGGTCAGCTGTGAGGATTGAGGGGTTAACTGTGAGGATTGAGGGGTCAGCTGTGAGGATTGAGCGTATCAACTGTGAAGATTCTGGGGTTAACTGTGAGGATTGGGGGGTCAGCTGTGAGGATTGAGGGGTTAACTGTGAGGATTGGGGGCACAGCTGTGAGGATTGAGGGTATCAACTGTGAAGATTCTGGGGTTAACTGTGAGGATTGAGGGTATCAACTGTGAAGATTCTGGGGTTAACTGTGAGGATTGAGGGGTCAGCTGTGAGGATTGAAGGGTCAACTGTGAGGATTGAGGGGTCAGCTGTGAGGATTGAGGGTGGTCAGCTGTGAGGATTGAGGGGTCAGCTGTGAGGATTGAGGGTGGTCAACTGTGAGGATTGAGGCAATCAACTGTGAGGATTGATGGGTCAACTGAGGATTGAGGGGGTCAGCTGTGTGGATTGAGGGGGTCAACTGTGTGGATTGAGGGGGTCAACTGTGTGGATTGAGGGGGTCAACTGTGAGGATTGAGGGGGTCAACTGTGTGGATTGAGGGGGTCAACTGTGAGGATTGAGGGGGTCAACTGTGATGATTGAGTGGGTCAACTGTGTGGATTGAGGGGGTCAACTGTGGGGATTGAGGGGGTCAACTGTAAGGATTGAGGGGTCAACTGTGAGCATTGAGAGGGGGTCAACTGTGAGGATTTAGGGGGTCAACTGTGAGGATTTAGGGGGTCAACTGTGAGGATTGAGGGGTCCACTGTGAGGATTGAGCGGTCAGCTGTGAGGAGTAATAGGGCCAAGGAATAAAGGCTTCTGAATTTCCATGCTGTGTGATGGTAGTATGAGATCACTACCGCTGAGCTGTTTGAATAGAATTGGACAATAAGCAGTAGAGCTTGACATATGAAGATATTGGCACTGGATAGGACACACATTAAGGAAGCCACCTAATAGTATTTCATATCAGACTTTTTTCTGGGCACCCCGCAGCAAGAGAGCGACAGGCAGACTTTCACACATGGGAAAAGGGGGCTCGACTTAGGACATTCTGGGCACAGGGAAGATCATGAGCTGATTTGTAATCGATGGCAAATGATTGGAAAATTTGGAGAGTATTTATTGAAGGCCTGTGCTCCTTTGTGGGCTTCAGGGTTATTGGTTGATTGGTTGAGTTAGTATGCAGTGGGCATTCTAAATTTTGGTTTTTGCTTCTGATTGAAAACAAAAGATTTCTGCGGTACCGAGGATGCCAGTGCTTACCCCATTAGTCAGGAGACCAACATACTAACCACTCAGCCACCTGTTCTTGCCCAAAAAAAACATCATTTTCTTCTCAGATTTTCCGTGGCAAGGATGTAACGCTGTTATACGCTCAGCTGAAAATTTTCTTTCCACTTGTCACATTGTTCAAGCCACGAAGCAGCAGAAATTCAAGTATAGGTGAGCCTTGTCGTTGGAATGTTCTGGTGTGGTATTGTTCGAAGCCACTCGTGCTGAATAGAGCTACTCTTGACAATGTTTCTTTGGTAGCAGGTTGCAGGAGCTCTTTGTACATCCAAGGCGTATTTGAGAAGAAGAACCCGGTTCATCCTGGCTGTAGTGCAAAATGAGGTTCCTCAGTAAGCTCTCCACTATGGGTGGGAGGTGTTAGTGTCATTCCCCACTACATTGACCAGATTGCTGTGACAGCGTGTTTCCAGGCGCATGAACAAGGCCATGAGATGCGGGGGGTGGTCCTTCAATCAGTGTGTTTCACCTGGCCCTGATTACTTTTTGCTGCCTCTGGTATTAGAAGCAAAGGAACAGAATTTAGCTGAAACCATGATTTGATCTCTCTTCAGTGTTGACTGAAAGACTAAAAAAATGTCCAATAGCAGACAATGCTGTCAAGGATGAAGTGTTAAAGGTTTCATTGTACTAGATCTCAGCTAATTATAAGGTTGGGTGGCCAGTTTACTTAATCGCTGCCTTTCCTTTCCTAAAAGCAAATCAGGTACTCAATTACATCAGGATCAACTATAACTGGGGCTGAACTCTGTACTTTTGCCATGAGAGGAAAAGCTCTATACCGCTTTTCTGCCCAGACAGAAAAAGCTAGGTTAAAGTGTAGTCTTGGATGGGAGCATGTTTTTTAATGATTTCTTCTTAGGACCAAAGAATAATCAAGGTCAGGTGAAACATACTAATCATGACCACACCTTGTTTATACTCATCCTGGCCAAAGAGGTGGAGATCGGCACTGTGATGGGGATCGAACTCAGCACCTTTGGGTTGTGAGCCATGTCACTTAACCACTAGGCCACGCCGTCCCCTAAACATGCATTTGAACCTTGCTTATATTTTCAGCTAATGCTGGTTTTGAGTTTTACTGCAAACCCTTACATATTTAATCTCCTCCTCCTCCACCTCCTTCTTCTTTTTCTTTCTTCTCATGATACAAGATAAAATGAGTGAATTAATAAATGTGATACAGATGTTGTGTTACGGAACACTCAAAGAGATGATGATCAATGGTTTCATATGGGTGTGTACACAGCTGGCACTCAGGAGTGTGTTGTGGTTGGATTATGTTCAGGTGCTTGTTATGTGGAATGTGTTGGGTTCTCAGTTGGAAAATGGTGCTCTGATTTTTTTCCTTGCGAGTTGATTTATACTGTCATTTGGACTGGGGCTTGCCATATGTCTGTAGACCTCCCTTCCTGTGTTTCACGTGGTCTATCTGTTCAGCCAACTTTCTTTGTTTTTTTGTTTTTATGAGCTGTTTGTAAAGTTGTTGCTGTGTGTGGCTGTTCTTGGTCTTGATCCATTCTTTGCTAGACTGTCTGCCTTGTCATTGACTGGTGTGTTTGAGTGGTCAGGGATCCACTGCAGAACTATTTTGACAGCACAGGAAGTAATAATGTGGTCAATGTCTAGAGATATTTGGATAAGGTCAGGTCTACATTGACCAGCAACTTCAAATGCTTGAAGAAATGACATTGAATCTGTGAAAATAACAATGTTTTAGGCCTTCGAAGGAAAGGCATATAGAACTATCCTCAGTTGGTACCAAGTAGCTTCAAGTACAGTGATCTCAGCTTCATAGTTGGAGCAATTTCCCCACAAGCATCAAACAGCTCTTCAGTATTTTTTGAGCTTCTCGCATGAGAGTACTTGGTTCTGAACTTTTGGTTGTATCATCTATTAATTTTGTAAATATTTCTGGTCTTTTAAGGAATGCTTGAAGGGGTATGTCATTTACTATTCTCTGTAACTTGTTTTCTTTCAGGGAGATGGTATCTGTCTTTGATTTCACTAACATGGTGAAGTACAGGTGAAGTACAGACTTTTGTTTAATTCTGCTTTTTGGCTGCCAGTTTTCCACAAGGAATGTGTTAGGATGATCCCATTTCATTCTGCTACTTCGCTCATAAACTTCCATAACTGCTGTATCCCTTAGCATCTCAAGGGGTTCCACCTGTGTGTGGATTTTGCAAGCTGCCGTTGGAATTGTCCTCATTGCTCCATTAATAAAGCTTGGAGCACTATTTTACACCCTGTTCAGGGATTCCAAGTTAGATTTTTTAATAAGTTATTAGGAGCGCACTATTATATTCTATTTCTGAGCACACATAACCAAGGTATAAGCCTCTCAAAGTATCCTTGTCTGATCCCCATGATGTACTAGCAAGCCTCTTTAAAAGCTGTAGGTGTCTCATGTCCTTATTCTTCACATTCTGGATGTGATGCTTGAGGTTGAGTTGTCGGTCAAGCGTGACTCCGAGATATGTTGGATGTTCTTCTCTAATCAATTGGTGCTCCTCTAGTCTCAAAATTATATTTTGTTTGGCAACCTTGTGGCTCTTGTTGAAGATGGTATACACTGTCTTTTCACAATTGATTTTTAGTTTACATGTTTGGCAGTAGTCGTGCAGTCTCCTCAGGTCTCCATTTAGCCTTCATGCTCTACTATCAATGTCTTCATGGCTCAGCCATATTGCCCGGTCATCAGCACACAAAGTTTTTTCTGCTTTGATCTCGTCACAAGTCATTAATGTAGATCAGGAAAAGAGTACAACTTAAAAATGAACCGTTCTTCTAAAACTTCTTTAGAAGAGATCGCATTCTTCACCTTCGCCTGGATCATTATCTCAGACAGGAAGTACTTTATCCAGTTGTAGAGCTTGCCATGAATTCCCATGTTAAACATCTTTAACAGAAGACCTTTCCTCCAAACACGATCGTAAGTCTGTTGTAGGTAAAAAATAAAGATGGCCACTGGATGCTTGTTATTTTGGAAGCTATCATTTATTCTAAAGAGCTGGTCTTCTCTGCAGATAAGATACAGACAATATGACGGAATTAACAAATGTGATACGGATAAGATGAGAGAATTAACAAAAGTGATACAGATAATATAAGAGAATTAACAAATGTGAAACAGATAATATGAGAGGATTAACAAATGTGATACAGATAAAATAAGAGGATTAACAAATGTGAAACAGATAAGATGAGGGAATTAATAAATGTGATACAAAGTAGATGAGAAAATAAAAAAATGTGATACAGATAAGATGACAAATGAATATGTGACAGAGACAGGATGAGTAATTGAATGAATGAGTCACAAGACAAAATGAGGGATTGAATGAATGAATGGGTTAAGAGACTGTGTGATGGCTAAATAAATCAATAACACAGGATGAGTGATTAAACACAGAGACAGGATGTCCTTAATTTCTGAAATCATCTGTTCAAGATGGTTTGCAGTTTAGGAGATAGATAAAAGCTGTTGGAGCCATGTCGGTGAGTATGATGGCCAGGTAAACAGACTTGTCTTCGTTTTTGTCAACAATTTCAGAACGAGCAGTGATGTGTGCAGGGGCACAGTGTAATGGTAATGGAACCAGAAGTTTTTTCTCAGCAGGTGTTTCTTTGCAGTTCATACATTCTTCTCCTGACGTTTTCACAATTAAATGAGTTTTTGTGATGAACTCAACCATTGTTTGGGGTTCCTCTTTAGTTGCATAGTTTTTGAGTTTAATTTTGAATTGGTTGTTCAGTGCAGCTATCCAGTACTGGCCGTACAGGCAACAGTCTTGTAATACATTCTGAGCAGTCTGTTCATTTAGTAAAAACATACACAGTTGTAGCTTGTGTTTGTTCAGTCCTGTGTACCCTGTCCTCATATGAAGATGTGATCTCGTCAGATAGCTACATTTTCTAGTTTTTTATGTATGTTTTAGTAATTAAGTCACTATTCCAGTGTGTGTAGAAGACAATACGAGATTTGTTGAAAAAGTTACAAAACTTTTGAAAGTCCTACCGAATAGGATATCATAGCAACTTGCAGTAAGTGTCACAAACTAGTGAAGACTTTGTTAAGTAATCTCCAGCTTCTCACATTTTTATGTTGTGACTTCTTTATTGTCATATAGCTGATTGTTTACATGCATGCAGCATGTGTTTTGTGTGTCTCGAGATGTCTGAATATCATGAACAGCCAATCAATATAAAGTTTTGCTTCAGGCTTGGAAAGAAGTTCAAGAATGTTTATGAGGATCATTTCATCAGTTGTATGCATTATTACGAATGGTCAAACAGTTTAAACACGGTCGGCAGTAAAGAGATGGCAAGTGGCATTCGGCATGACTCATTTCATCTGGCAATACTCATATTGCCCAGATACGTGATATGGTGCATTCCAATCATCATCTAACAGAGAAATGTTAATTACATCATTGGCTGGAAAGTTCGTTCCCCAACTTCTGACACAAGATGAGAAAGAAAAATGTGTTGTAATCTGTCAGGAACTTCTAGACCACACTAATGAGGATGACTTCATGACGAAAATAATAACTAGTGATGAATCACGGATACGGCATTGAGGCCTGAAAAAGCTGTGGCAGGTCAGGCTGAATCTGAACATCATGTTTTTTGACATCAAGGTTATTGTGCACCATGAATTCTTAGGCAAAGTGGTGAACAATTAACTGCTAGTACTTTTTGGAAGTTCTAAAACTGTCAGAGAAAATATCAGGACAAAAAGGTGTGAACTACGAAGAAACACCTCTTTGCTGTATTGTGGAGAAACAACTTCTGGTTCCATCACCATGACAATGTGCATGCCCACACATAACTGCTTGTTCTGAAATTGTTGGCAAAAATGAAGACAAATGTGCTGTCCCAGCCATTATACTCACCGGACCTGGCCCCTAAACTGAAATCCCGTTTGAACAAATGATTTCAGATCATTGAAAAAATTAAGGGCATCCTGTCTCTATCAATTATTTATTCTTCAATCACTCATCCTGTGTCAGTCATTCATTCATCCAGTCTCTCTAACCCATTTATTCTGTCACTAAGTAATAAAACTCCACTCACATTGTTTTTGTCACTAAATAAAATATTTCACTCACCCTGTCTTTGTCACTAAAAACTCCACACACCCTGTTTCTGCCACTAAAAACTCCACTCACCATGTTTCTGTCATTAATTAAAATACTCACTCACCCTGTTTCTGTCACTAAGTAAAAAAACTCTACTCACCCTGTTTCTGTCACTAAGTAAAAAAAACTATACTCACATTGTTTCTGTCACTAAATAAAATACTTCACTCACCCTGTCTCTATCACTAAAAACTCCACTCACCCTGTTTCTGTCACTAAATAAAATACTTCACTCACCCTGTTTCTGTCACTAAAAACTCCACTCACCCTGTCTATCACTAAAAATCCACTCACCCTGTTTCTGTCACTAAAAACTCCACTCATCCTGTCTATCACTAAAAACTCCACTCACCCTGTCTCTATCACTAAAAACTCCACTCACCCTGTTTCTGTCACTAAAAACTCCACTCACACTGTCTATCACTAAAAACTCCACTCACCCTGTTTCTATCACTAAAAACTCCACTCACCCTGTTTCTGTCACTAAAAACTCCACTCACTGTGTCTCTATCACTAAAAACTCCACTCACCCTGTTTCTGTCATTAATTAAAATACTCACTCACCCTGTTTCTGTCACTAAGTAAAAAACTCCACTCACCCTGTTTCTGTCACTAAGTAAAATACTTCACTCACCCTGTCTCTATCACTAAAAAATCCACTCACCCTGTTTCTGCCATTAAAAACTCTACTCACCTTGTTTCTGTCATTAAAATACTTCACACGCTGTTTCTGTCACTAAGTAAAAAAACTCCACTCACCCTGTTTTTGTCACTAAGTAAAATGTTCCATTCAACTTGTTTCTGTCATTAAATAAAATACTTCACTCGCCCTGTTTCTATCACTAAAAACTCCACTCACCCTGTTTCTGTCACTAAAAACTCCACTCACCCTGCCTATCACTAAAAACTCCACTCACCCTGTTTCTGTCACTAAATAAAATACTTCACTCACCCTGTTTCTGTCACTAAATAAAATATTCCACTCACACTATTTCTGTCACTAAAATTTCCACTCACCCTGTCTTTGTCACTAAAAACTCCACTTACCCTGTCTCTATCACTAAAAACTTCACTCACCCTGTTTCTGTAACTAAAAACTCCACTCACCCTGTTTCTGTCACTAAAAACTCCACTCACCCTGTCTATCACTAAAAACTCCACTCACCCTGTCTCTGTCACTAAAAACTCCACTCACCCTGTTTCTGTCACAAAAACTCCACTCACCCTGTCTCTGTCACTAAAAACTCCACTCACCCTGTCTATCACTAAAACCTCCACTCACCCTGTTTCTGTCACTAAAAACTCCACTCACCCTGTCTCTGTCACTAAAAACTCCACTCACCCTGTCTATCACTAAAAACTCCACTCACCCTGTTTCTATCACTAAAAACTCCACTCACCCTGTTTCTGTCACTAAAAACTCCACTAACCCTGTTTGTATCACTAAAAACTCCACTCACCCTGTCTCTGTCACTAAAAACTCCACTCACCCTGTCTATCACTAAAAACTCCACTCACCCTGTCTCTGTCACTAAAAACTTCACTCACACTGTCTATCACTAAAATCTCCACTCACCATGTCTCTGTCACTAAAAACTCCACTCACCCTGTCTCTGTCACTAAAAACTTCACTCACCCTGTTTCTGTCACTAAAAACTCCACTCACCCTATTTCTGTCACTAATTCAAAAACTACACTCACCTTGTCTCTTACTAATTCAAATACTTCACTAACCCTGTTTCTGTCACTAAAAACGTCTTACCCTGCATCTGTCACTAATTCAAATACTTCACTCACCCTGTTTCGGTCACTAAAAACTTCTTACCCTGTATCTGTCACTAATTCAAAAACTCCACTCACCCTGTTTCTGTCACTAAAAACTCCACTAACCCTGTCTGTATCACTAAAAACTCCACTCACCCTGTCTCTGTCACTAAAAACTCCACTCACCCTGTCTATCACTAAAAACTCCACTCACCCTATCTATCACTAAAAACTCCACTCACCTTGTTTCTGTCACTAAAAACTCCACTCACCCTGTCTCTGTCACTAAAAACTTCACTCACACTGTCTATCACTAAAATCTCCACTCACCATGTCTCTGTCACTAAAAACTCCACTCACCCTGTCTCTGTCACTAAAAACTCCACTCACCCTGTCTATCACTAAAAACTCCACTCACCCTGTCTCTGTCACTAAAAACTCCACTCACCCTGTCTATCACTAAAACCTCCACTCACCCTGTTTCTGTCACTAAAAACTCCACTCACCCTGTCTCTGTCACTAAAAACTCCACTCACTCTGTCTATCACTAAAAACTCCACTCACCCTGTTTCTATCACTAAAAACTCCACTCATCCTGTTTCTGTCACTAAAAACTCCACTAACCCTGTTTGTATCACTAAAAACTCCACTCACCCTGTCTCTGTCACTAAAAACTCCACTCACCCTGTCTATCACTAAAAACTCCACTCACCCTGTCTATCACTAAAAACTCCACTCACCCTGTTTCTGTCACTAAAAACTCCACTCACCCTGTCTCTGTCACTAAAAACTTCACTCACACTGTCTATCACTAAAATCTCCACTCACCATGTCTCTGTCACTAAAAACTCCACTCACCCTGTCTCTGTCACTAAAAACTCCACTCACCCTGTTTCTGTCACTAAAAACTCCACTCACCCTATTTCTGTCACTAAAAACTTCACTCACCCTGTCTCTTACTAATTCAAATACTTCACTCACCCTGTTTCTGTCACTAAAAACTTCTTACCCTTTATCTGTCACTAATTCAAAAACTTCACTCACCCTGTCTCTTACTAATTCAAATACTTCACTCAGCCTGTATCTGTCACTAACAACTTCCTACCCTGCATCTGTTACTAATTCAAATACTTCACTAACCCTGTTTCGGTCACTAAAAACTTCTTACCCTGTATCTGTCACTAATTCAAGAACTCCACTCACCCTGTTTCTGTCACTAAAAACTCCACTAACCCTGTTTCTATCACTAAAAACTCCACTCACCCTGTCTCTGTCACTAAAAACTCCACTCACTCTGTCTATCACTAAAAACTCCACTCACCCTGTTTCTATCACTAAAAACTCCACTCACCCTGTTTCTGCCATTAAAAACTCTACTCATCCTGTTTCTGTCACTAAGTAAAAAACTCCACTCACCCTGTTTCTGTCACTAAATAAAATACTTCACTCACCCTGTTTCTGTCACTAAAAACTCCACTCACCCTGTCTATCACTAAAAATCCACTCACCCTGTTTCTGTCACTAAAAACTCCACTCATCCTGTCTATCACTAAAAACTCCACTCACCCTGTCTCTATCACTAAAAACTCCACTCACCCTGTTTCTGTCACTAAAAACTCCACTCACACTGTCTATCACTAAAAACTCCACTCACCCTGTTTCTATCACTAAAAACTCCACTCACCCTGTTTCTGTCACTAAAAACTCCACTCACCGTGTCTCTATCACTAAAAACTCCACTCACCCTGTTTTTGTCACTAAGTAAAATGTTCCATTCAACTTGTTTCTGTCATTAAATAAAATACTTCACTCGCCCTGTTTCTATCACTAAAAACTCCACTCACCCTGTTTCTGTCACTAAAAACTCCACTCACCCTACCTATCACTAAAAACTCCACTCACCCTGTTTCTGTCACTAAATAAAATACTTCACTCACCCTGTTTCTGTCACTAAATAAAATATTCCACTCACACTATTTCTGTCACTAAAATTTCCACTCACCCTGTCTTTGTCACTAAAAACTCCACTTACCCTGTCTCTATCACTAAAAACTTCACTCACCCTGTTTCTGTAACTAAAAACTCCACTCACCCTGTTTCTGTCACTAAAAACTCCACTCACCCTGTCTATCACTAAAAACTCCACTCACCCTGTCTCTGTCACTAAAAACTCCACTTACTCTGTCTATCACTAAAAACTCCACTCACCCTGTTTCTATCACTAAAAACTCCACTCACCCTGTTTCTGTCACTAAAAACTCCACTAACCCTGTTTCTATCACTAAAAACTCCACTCACCCTGTCTATCACTAAAAACTCCACTCACCCTGTCTATCACTAAAAACTCCACTCACCCTGTTTCTGTCACTAAAAACTCCACTCACCCTGTCTCTGTCACTAAAAACTTCACTCACACTGTCTATCACTAAAATCTCCACTCACCATGTCTCTGTCACTAAAAACTCCACTCACCCTATTTCTTTCCCAAAAAATTCACTCACCCTGTCTCTTACTAATTCAAATACTTCACTCAGCTTGTATCTGTCACTAACAACTTCCTACCCTGCATCTGTTACTAATTCAAATACTTCACTAACCCTGTTTCGGTCACTAAAAACTTCTTACCCTGTATCTGTCACTAATTCAAAAACTCCACTCACCCTGTCTCTTACAAATTCAAATACTTCACTCAATCTGTTTCTGTCACTAAAAACGTCTTACCCTGCATCTGTCACTAATTCAAATACTTCACTCACCCTGTTTCTGTCACTAAAAACTTCTTACGCTGCATCTGTCACTAATTCAAATACTTCACTCACCCTGTTTCTGTCACTCATTCAATAACTCCCCTCATCCTATCTCTATCACTAATTCATTCACTCCACTCATCCTTTGTCTTTGTCACTAATTCAATCACTCCACTCATATTTTGTTTCTATCATTCATTCATTCATTCATTGAAACACTCATCCTATCTCTGTCGTCCCTTACTCATTCATTTAGCTACTCATAATTTTTTTTACACATTTCCTTTAATTAATTTACTCACTCATCTTTCTCTCTCTCTCTCTTTCACCCATCTAATTTGTCATATTAGCTTCCTCCCTCTCTTCTGTCTCATTAGCTCATCCATTTTTCCCATCACTCACTCACCCTCTACTTCTACCCCCACCATCTTGCTTTATTACTCATAACATTCTCAGTCTTTCAAAATGTCAGTTCATCCTGAGATACTGAAATAAAATGGAACTTTTTAACAAATTCAATCTGCACCCTGTTTATCCGAGTATTATTTGCCATGTCTGTTCTTATATTTGGGTCAGACTTATTTAATGTCCTGTAAAATGTAAATCATCCTAAATGCGAATGTTTAATTTCAAAATGTTTCACCCTCAGAGGCTTTTGTTGTTTGTCAGAATTACTGTCCCCCCGAGGGATACATTCCTAATATGTCTAACCCCTTGCTGGATCAACATTATGGTAAGTAGAGCAACTTGTGTGGGTTGTTTTTGCTGTTCTTACAATATCTTTGTTTATTGTTTGTCACTCTAAATTGAGCATGCAACCACCGCTTGACTTCCTTGTAGACAACTTGCACCAAAGTATTTGTATGCTATTGTAGATGCAGTTTCTGCTGCACTTTGTTTTACATGAAGAGGTTGCCAGCCCTGTTCGCGAATATAATTAGTCACCTTTGTTAAAGGGATTTAGTGGTCCTGTTTATTGTTCCTCAATGAGGTGGCACAGGCTTCTACATCTTGATGTTATAATATCATTGGATAAAAATCAGAGTACTTTTTCTTCTTATGCGTTTGTCCTGAAAAGGACGTCCATGACGTTGTGTTATAGTTTACAACAAGGCAGCAATATCCGTGTCTTTCGGCCTGAAACATCCGATTTTTGCAAAGCATTTGGGACCGGGTTTGTCTTCTCTTTTCAATCCCTAATCTGTTAGCCAGACTGCATGGTTGCAGTCTCTTTCCAGGACTGCCCCTTGACTCTGATGAAAGCAGTATGCTATGAATCGATGGCTGCTGTCAGTTCATTCACTGCTGCATCTTTGGTCCCAGCACAGGGACTGAAAACTAAATGAGGAAGCTAACATAAATTAGAGTGAGTCAGTTCATGCTGTGCCAAGAATGAACAAGATAAAGTATGTCTCTTGATAGAGAGATAGAGACGAGAGTGCAGAGGGCAAACGCTGTCACTTACCAGCTGTCTCCACTATTAAGACACCCCAAGATTTCCCTCCAAAAAAAAAGCAGATGATAAATAGTATCTTTATCCCTACCCTGTGCTACCAGTGTCAGACATGGACATTGAATAAGGCCCAGGAACAAAAGTTAGCGACAGGCGAAATGCACTGCTTATGAAAGGTTACTAACAACACCAGAAGAGACAAAATCACCAAGATGAATATTCGGGAGAAGGTTGGAACAATTCCCTGTCTACAGTACATCGAGCAACAGAATGAATTGATTTGGCCACATTGTGAGAATGCAACCAGACCATATTGTTTATGTAACTTTCAACAGAACACCAGGAAGAAAGGCGAGAGGTACCATGAGGAAATGGAAGATAGACAGATCAAATAAGACCTGTCGGAAAATGGGGAAAAATGTCATTCAGACCACGAGAGAGGCGAAAGATATATACATACCATGACACATGGCTGCAACCCTGTAGAAAGTGAAATGACAAAAGAAGAAAGAAGAAGAAACATGTCTTATAACACAGAAATGCCTGTAGGGGTTCCCAACCTATAGGGGTCCCCAACCTGTGTGCTGTGGTACTTTTTTGTGCCACAAGTTAAGTATAGCACACGATTCATTCTAGTGGGGCCAGGGGAAACAAGCATGTTGTAAGAGGGGACTAAAGAAGGTCTTGCATTGGGTTGGCAACCTCACCATGTAAAAACAATTACTATTAATACTGCACTGCAAATGACTGGAATCAGGCTTTCCTGAAAGTTAAGGTAAGCCAAATGCAGTGTTAGATCTATCCTTCAAAAATGGAGAGGAAAACCAATGTCTGGTCAGGCAAAATATACTGATCAAACATGTTAGGATCAGGCAAAATATACTCCCAACTCGTCTTCCTCGTCATCCTCTTTGGAAATGGGCTGTTTTCATGGCTAACAAGGCGAGGGATTGACGTGATCCCCGTAGTAGTGAGCAACACGCAGATGCAGTCAAGCATAGCACAACCGCCTGGAGGACCTGGTCCACATTCATCAGCACGCTCGGAATGTGAAAAAAGCTACTGTAACCCGTCACTTAATGCGCCTTTTCAGGGCACACAAAAAGAGTAGACCTACTCATTGTGGGCATTCGGAACAACAATACTTCAAAAATTGACTGATGGAGGAAGTTACGTTTAAGGTACAATATTTGTTTTAAGTGTGCCACATAGTTTTTAAAGTGTCCTGCGCAATTTCTGATGTGGGCCACATTATGTATACGGTTGGGGGCCACAAAATGTATATGTGCCACAAAATTTGGGATGGGGAGATCTTTATGTTGTTAATATAAAATTACAATAAATGTATCATTATTTGTGACTGTGGAAGAATATAATTGTTCTGATTATACAATGTAAATCAGGTTGTACACTTCGTGTATACTCGTCAATACTTTATGGCTCAGAAACATGGACAATGAATAACAAGTTGGAAAAGAGTATTGAAGCCTTTGAAATGGGGGTAGGGGACGGCGTGGCCTAGTGGTTAAGTGGCACGGCTCACAATCCGAAGGTGCTGGGTTCGATCCCCATCACAGCACCGGCCGTTACCTCAGGGAAGCAAACCCTTAGAAAATGCAGGAGGAACAGACCCTTACATAAAATGCATGCAGTGGAATAGAGAAATAAGGTGAACACAATAAAAAAAAACAAAAAAAAACAAAGGGGGGTAATTAGAAGATTGGGTCACATTTCTTGGAAAGAGAAGAGAACAAATTTTGAGGCTTTGGAAAAGTTGGGAGTGAAAAGAGAATTAATGACCGAAATCAGGATTAGAGAGTTACATTATTTTGGTTATGTAACAAGACATACCTCCTTGTTGAAGACCATACTGGAGGGTAGGGTGGAAGGCAGTCGTTCAAGAGGCAGACAATGCTTTAAATGGGTGGATAACATCAGGAGATGGACTGGAAATAGCCTCTCAGATTGCACAATTGCAGCGATAAGAAAAGAGATAGAGTCTACTGGAGATCCTTCTTCTTCTTCTTCGTTCGTTCTCAATCTCCCACTACCAAACCCTGAAAGGGCTTAAGTAGCAGAATGTAGTCCAGAGAACGGAATGCGTTGTGTCGTAGTTTACAGCTTGGCTGCGATATTTGCACCTTTCGGTCCAACATCCGACTTCAGCAAGCAATTTTTGAGTACCGGGTTAGCATTCCCTCTTCGATCCCTTCTGCTTAGCCAGTCTGCCCTGCTGCGGACTGTTATCCAGGATCACCGCGTGGAGGTGTAGAAGGGTCTTGGCAGCTATTGTTCGCTGGCGCTGACGCTAGCAGTCAGCTATGGGTCACTGACCACTGCAGCTAATGCGCTGCTCAGCATCTTGATCCCTACTGGAGATCCATTGCAGCCGACCTTCGATGCGAAGATGGCACCTGAACTGAACTGAACACTTAATTAATATAAATAAATCGAAGCTGTATTGTTAGTGAAGGTCACCGAGCCATTACCTATCTATGTTATCATTGACTTGAGAAAAAAATGGAAGTAGTACCAGAACTTGATAATCTTTATCCACCAAGTGTGCACTGTAGTGGGAATGACTAGGGCTCATCACTGGATTAAGGTTAACAAAAATGAAACTTTCTAAATTATTCACTAGTTAAACTTATTCAACAAAATAAACATAGAAACAAATGGTGAACATGTCTGCAGGTCTGGTAATATGACTGCTGAATATTTGCTATACGTTTCAAATAGATGAGTTACAGAGAAAGTACATATGACATCCACGTATCAGCATACCAAGACAAGCTTTATGGAGATAACAAAAACCTTAGCTTGACCTTTACTTTCTTAGGTATATTTAAGTTGGTGTTCACAAGTGTATGACGAAATGAAGTCAACAAGCGTATGACGAAGTGAAGTCAACAAGTGTATGACGAAGTGTAAACAAGTGTATGATGAAGTGAAGTCAACAAGTGTATGACCAAGTGAAGTCAACAAGCGTATGACGAAGTGAAGTCAACAAGTGTATGACGAAGTGTAGTCAACAAGCGTATGACGAAGTGAAGTCAACAAGTGTATGACCAAGTGAAGTCAACAAGTGTATGACCAAGTGAAGTCAACAAGCGAATGACGAAGTGAAGTCAACAAGTGTATGACGAAGTGTAGTCAACAAGCGTATGACGAAGTGAAGTCAACAAGTGTATGACCAAGTGAAGTCAACAAGTGTATGATGAAGTGTAGTCAACAAGTGTATGACGAAGTGAAGTCAACAAGTGTATGACGAAGTGTAGTCAACAAGTGTATGATGAAGTGAAGTCAACAAGTGTATGACCAAGTGAAGTCAACAAGTGTATGACCAAGTGAAGTCAATAAGCGTATGACGAAGTGAAGTCAACAAGTGTATGATGAAGTGAAGTCAACAAGTGTATGACCAAGTGAAGTCAAGAAGTGTATGACCAAGTGAAGTCAATAAGTGTATGACCAAGTGAAGTCAACAAGTGTATGATGAAGTGAAGTCAATAAGCGTATGACCAAGTGAAGTCAACAAGTGTATGATGAAGTGAAGTCAACAAGTGTATGATGAAGTGAAGTCAACAAGTGTATGATGAAGTGAAGTCAACAAGTGTATGACCAAGTGAAGTCAACAAGTGTATGACCAAGTGAAGTCAATAAGCGTGTGACGAAGTGAAGTCAACAAGTGAATGACGAAGTGAATGGAACACTCACCGATTTAAAGGATGAAGATAAGGATTAGAGGATTGACATTCACATTTGGACTATATTTTTTTTGGCGTTCGCCTTATTTATCTATTCCCCAAGGTGGTGTGCGTTGCACTGTGTGAATTTTGCGTCTGTCGGCCCAGAGCATCCAACTTCAGCATGCATTTTTTATGTAAGGGTCTTCTACTTCCTGCATTTTCTAAGGGTTTGCTTCCCCAGGGTAACGACCGGTGCTGTGATGGGAATTGAACCCAGCACCTTTGGTTGTGAGCCGTGTCACTTAACCACTAGCCCACACCGTCCTCACATTTGGACTATATAAATACCACCCACTGAGAAATCAGAAATGAGCGTGAGACATAATACATTGGATATGTGACTTTTGTTTTGTCTATTCATGGTTTCAAGTGATGTTTTTGTTCATTTCTGGAGTAGGGATAAGATTTGGAAAAAAAATTTCTTTGTTATCTGTTCTTTATGTGGGTAGTCTGACTATTGTGCAATATTAATGCTAGTCTGGCTGCTGTGTAATGTTAATACACTCCGTTTTTAGGGTAATTTGTTCAGATATATGTGGTGATCTTGAAAATAGTATATCTCTGCAATTATAAGATATTTTTTTTTATTTGCCTTATTTCTCTATTCCCCAAGGTTTTGTTTTATTTTGTGCCTGTCGGCCGAGTGCATTCCACTTCATCATGCATTTTATGTAAGGGTCTGCTTCTTCCTGCATTTTCTAAGGGTCTGCTTCTTCCTGCATTTTCTAAGGATTGCTTACCCGTAGTAATGGTCGGTGCTATGATTGGGGAGCAAACCCAGGACCTTCTTGTTATGATCCGTGTCACTTAACCACTAGCCCACGCCGTCTCCTGGATACATGAATCATTTGAAATATTTGAATGTCACTTCTGTACTCTTTCAGATGTAGACTTCAACAACTTAGAGGGACCAAACAGAGTGATTGTCCCCTTCCTGGCTTGTGGAGATCTAAGTGGGTTTGACTCGGACATGACTTATCCATTAGAGGTAGCCATTGATTGTTTATGTCCCTCAAGAAGACCTACTGTTTTTCTTTGATTCTAAGATGCCATTGATTATAAGACACACCCACTAATTTACTCACCACAAATCCAAAAAGCACAATTAAAAGCTGTGATTCTCACACATAGTTACTACCCCTAAATAAACATTAAAAAACAAATTTACCAAGAATAAATAATTTATTAGGTGATATCTTAAATATCACTTTCTCTTGAAACAATTTCACATTCAGAGGTTGATTATTCTGAATCATTTGTTGAGCCATAGATCTCTGCAGTATCCCATAATATATGATCTTCTATGTCATCGAGAGCTGCTATGAAAATGTGAAATTACAGTCATTTCTCTAATCATAAATGTTTGCCCTGCCACTCTGTTTCCATGTTCTTCTACATAACTTTTCTTTTAAACTGACTTAGTAATGCAATCTCTTTGACATTTTGAATGGCAATAAGGGATCGAAATGAATGAAATTTTAATGAGGCAACAATATTATGACAAGATGAGCACCGGAAGTTCCATTACCAAATTTGCACATGCATGCATGACAATTTTGCTTAAGTCCCACCTACCTGACATCAGTCATTTTTCTTTTGACAGAGATTGTAAGAAGCATCCCAATCTCAGAGGCGTTTAAATATTAAAAACAAGTGCATTATAGAACCTATGAAATACAGTGTTAAAAGAATATATCTTGTCATTTTAAATTTATGCCCATGTTAAATTAATCCACACTTAATTTTCTTGAGTATCTGCATTACTGTGAAGCAAGTAACTACCACAGAACCTTACAAAGTATGCCATATAAGATAAGATCACTTTTTAGGTTTGCTCAAAGAGCTAGCAACATCACCATGTGCAATGACCTCTTGCAGAAACTACCAATCATGAGAATGGGAAGTGCTTTGGCACACAATTTCTGCAAGGCCAACTGTAATTGTTGAGTGTGTATACCTTGCAAATAATGCTAAGCATCATTGCACCCTACAGGAATACTGGGACAAGCATTTTTGAACATATGAAATTGTAAGTTCTTCTGCAGTTGTGATAACATAAAGAGAAATTGGTGACTGAAAGGTTTGATATCTCTTGACTATGGTATGGAAATTAATGCTAGAAATACAAAATTAATGACTAAAAATGCTGAGGGATTCAACAGTGGGTAAAAGCTAACGGCCAGGAACTCAAAGTGGTCAACCATTTTAAATATCTTGGTTCGATTGTCAGTGAGGAATGATGAAAATGCGAGGTGTTAGCCAGAGTAGCACAGACAATAGCGATGCTTGTACAGCTCAACAAAATCTGGCAAGATGAACGGTTAGCTATATGTACAAAGATCAAATTAATGCGTACATTGGTTCTGTCAATATTCCTCTATGCTTGTGAGATGTGGACAATAACAGCTGACCTGCAACGGAGGATACAGGCCTTGAAGATGAGATGTTTCCAAGACTTCTAAACATCACATACAAACACCAAGTTACAAATGAGGAAATACGAGAAAGGATTACAACAGCAAAAGGACCTTTTGAAGACTTCTTGACAATGGTCAAAAGACTGAAACTCGTTGGGTACGGCCATATATTGAGATCAGTCTTGCAAATACGATCCTGCACGGAAAGTTGCAAGGCGGATGATGAAGAGGTCATCCCAAAAAGAGGGTGTAGGACAACATAAAAAAATGGACCAATCTTTGACTAGAGGAGGCACAGGCAGCAGCTGCTGACAGTGATGGGTGGCTTGGGGTTGTGAGGGTGTCTTCATGTGTGTCCCAATGACCAGTTACGGGATGGCCTGACCTGGCAGTAGCAGCCACATGTGTCTATGGAAGAGAAAGCTCAAGGTTGAAGTCAACTACATTAATAAATCAGAATTAGCTGTACCCATTCCTAATATCACCTGAGTGGTATTTGGGGAGTAGAGAATAGGTTCACTGTAACCTTCTGAGCATGTCATAAAAGGTGACTAAAAAGGGTTGCGCATTGAGCTAGCAGCATCATCATGTTGAAAGAATTGCTACAGAAATAGTCACTGTACAATCTTCCAATCTTTCTGACCTTACCTGATCTGAAAGGTCTGGGAAACATCTCCAGACCAAGAAGGTACTGGTTCAAAACTTGGTACAGCATAAGTTTCTTTCTTTTGAGGGTGACTATAGTTATATAGACATGGTTAGGTGGTTTATTAAGAGCAACATAGATGGCGCCTAACAGGCTGTAGGTCTACTTTGCTCTAACTTAACTTAACGTCTTTATACTGGTTTAGAAGACTCTGCAGAGTCTGTATACAACCAGTTTAATTTACATTATCTTGCTCTAAAAGCTATGCGCATCCAATCTATTCTTAAATGCATTAATTGTCCCTGCCTCCACTACTTCCTGTGGTAATGCATTCCAAGCATTCACTACTCTCTAACTAAAAATATATTTCCTAATATCTAATCTGGACCTTTCTTTAGTTCATTTATAGTTATGCCCTCTTGTTCTTGTAGGTGGTTGTATTTTAAAAAACTTGTTATAGTCTTTTGATTATTTTATAAACCTGTATTAAGTCACCTCGAATTCTTCTCTTTTCTAGACACTGTAGGCCAGTTTTTTAGAGTTTTTCCTCATAACTGTAATTCTGTAATCCCACTATCAGCTTTGTCGCTGTTTTTTGTATCCTTTCTAGCATGTTTATATCTTGTCTATGATAAGGACTTCACACCTGTACACAGTACTCCAATCTAGGTCTAACTAATGCTTTGTACAGTTTGGCTATGACCTCCTGCTCCTATGTTTAATATTTCTTTTTATCATACCTAACATTGTATTTTCCTTTTTCACTGCTACCTGAACTTGCTCACTCACCTTGCCTGTATCATCTATTATAACCCCTAGGTACCTTTCCTTTTCTATTATTCTAATATTGTTCTTGCCCATTCTGTAATTATGTTCCATATTGGATCTACCCATGTGGATGACTGTACATTTATCTACATTAAACTCCATTTGCCAGCTTACAGACCAGTCTCGAATGTTATCTAAATCAGACCTCAATATATCTACTTCTGCTTTAGATGAGACACTACTGCATAGTTTTGTGTCATCAGCGAATTTTGCAATCATGGATCCCATATCAATGTCCAAGCTGTTTATATATATAAAAATGTTTGTGTCAATTAAGATGAACTCGTACATTGGCTAACCACCCTCTGCTACACTTGTCCCAACGCAGTGTAGTAATAAGCTGATTGAGCCTAGCTCTTCTTTAGTCCTTAGTCGACCTGTAGTTCTACAGGGGCAGATGCCCCTGTGCAGGTCCTAGCTTTGGTACGAGCTGTATGTAGCCTGGAGAATGGTTTCCTGCTTAGCCGGGGTCTTTATGTATGACAAGGGCAAGAATAGCATCACTGCCTCACAGAGAGCATGTCGTAAGAGGCGACTAACTATGTGACATGGCATAACACCAACCATGGTTAGATGGTTTGTTAAGAGTAGCATAGATGGTGCCTAACAGGCTGCAGGTCTACTTTGCTCTAGTGTTTAAGTCTATTAAGATGGACTCGCACATCTGTAGCATAGCCCGCTAAGCAGGAAATCCTCCTCCGGCTACATCCAGTTCATGCCAGATCTGGGACCTGCACAAGGGCATCCGCCCCTGCAGAAGTACAGGTCGACTAAGACTAAGATAGGTACGAAAAATATCTTGTGGACCACAGCAGTAGAGTATGTAGTGATGATTTAAAAAAAAATGTGGTTACATTTGATAAAATTCTGGTTGCTAGCCCTCTGTATCTTGGAGAACATTCTTGGAGGATACAAAGTCCTATCCTTTGTTCCCTAGACTAGAGATAACAAATGCATGATCACTGAATAATATTTCAAGCAATGTTTACTTCCTTGACTTCTGATCCGTCCTGTTTTGCAGCTTGAACCAGGGGACACATACACTTATCACGAACCAACTCAGTCACCTATCAACCCACCATACAAAGAGGCATGCCATCTTCGGAAGATGGACCAACTTTTGAAGACTACAACACAGACGGACAATGAAGATAGTACCATTACTATTGAAAAAACTGGCTGTGCTGTAACAGAATCAGGAGTGACCAGGGAAGAAGAGACAGTCATAGTGTCTGATGTGTTCTGTGAAGATAAAGATCTGGAGTGTTCAGGTTTAGATATCACCAAAAGACTTCATAATTTATCAGTGGAATAAACTGATAAATTTGTTTTACTGTTCTATTCTTTTAAGAGTTAATATCACTGCACACACAGACCCATAGGTCCTACTTACTTGGATACTTGGAATTCTGGTATTCAAACACGCATGTTGTTAATGTCTGTTGTCAGGTAGCCGAAGACAAGACTTAGTAGGTATTTTAAATTTCCTTCGGCTTACTAGCCCTGGGGGAAGGTACAAATAATTTGGGTAGATTTTTAACTGGAATTTTGCTTGTGCAGCGGACGTTAAGCCTACTCTTTTTGAATTCCAACTACCAAGAGATTTTTAACGTGCTCGACACTGAACACAGGAGTCCGATCTCACTACCCAGAGATCAGAGATATTTTTACCAGAAGATCTACATGAAAAAAAATCCAGATCTCCACCGTGATTTGAACTCACGACTTCCAACATCTGTGGCAGACACCTTACTTCGAGAGCACTGATGGTCAGTCTCTCTCAGCAAATGTTGAAGAGCATAGATACTAATGCTTCCTGTAGTGCACTGGTTGTACACACTCTTGCTGCATCCTCTCAAGTATCTCTCTCTGCTAGACAGTAGGATTTCAACATTTTGCAATCTGTGCATTGCTGGTTCATTGACTACGATGTTTTCATCCAAAAGGAGGGTGTTAATCAATTTCAAAATGTCATGTCTATCCATTGTCAATGTCCCCACTGCAGGTCCCTGAGGCCAGGATGTCAGCTCTTTCATTCCTGCAAACCCTGCAGGACCAGGACAGTAGATCAACACGTCCCAAGTTTGAGGCCTTTATGTCCACTATCCACCAATGCCACAGCCGGCCCTGCTGCACCTTCCGAAGCAAAGATTGAGAGTCAGAGACGATTACGGCCCTTATTAAAGAAGTTCCATATAGCCACTTCATAACCAAAGACACTTCCTCGACCTCCATTTTTGGTACTGCATAATATTGTCAAGTATGCACCGATACTCTCAGCAGCAACCCTGCCTCTCACTCTAGCAGAGACATCCCAACCAGCTTTCTTACAGCGCATAACAGATTCATCTGTATATATGACACCATCAAAATCCTGGCCATTTTCACTGTTTTACTTCTACTAATTACTTCTCTGTTTCCATCCACTTTACTGCTATTTCCTTCTGCCGCTTGTGTTACGTAGAAGCGTGGGGAGTCGAAATTTCCTCTCCTGGGAAAAGTTGTTGGGTTGGACATAACCTATGTATTTTTTGTGTGAAGCTACTTGTGCTTAATTTGTTACTCTTAACGATAGTGGAAGAGTTGACCGGTGTCCTTCCTCTACTCTCTGTTTTTCCTTCCCTAGCAGTTAGATGGTTACAGAGACATCTCCAGGATGAGCATGGCCTCTTACTACCACTCACCCCCATGGCCAGTCAGAATATCTGATGGGCTGGAACTTCCTGGAGGAGTCAGGTCACATGACTGAAGAAGGAGAGGCGATGGCAATTTTCATTGAGGCAATGCCTGTTAGCTGAATGCACCAGACTACCGCACTGTTGGAAATTAGATCGTGCCAGTGGATGCCTAGAATGCACCTCTGGTTACGCTGGTGGAAGGCCTTGATGCACTGTCGGTACCACTGCAGTAGTGTCCAGGTGTTGGAACCGTACAGGAGGATGGAGATAACACAAGAGGTGTAAATATGGAGCGTGGTCTTCAGGTCTTCAGCATAGATGATGCCTAACAGGCTACAGGTCTACTTTGCTCTAGTGTTTGAGTCTATTAAGATGGACTCGCACATCGATTAACCACCCTCTACAGAACTTTTCCCAACGCAGCAGTTATAAGCTGCTCGATCCTAGTCCGCTAAGCAGGAAATCCTTCCAACTCCAGCTCACGCATAGGGGCATCTGCCACTGCAGAAGTTCAAGTCGACTAAAACTAAGTCCCATAGTTGGGGAGTCACCGCTGACTCACCGCTGTTGGGGATGAAGTGCTAAAAACTTAATTGTACGAAGCCACAGCACGAGCGTACGAGTAACGGGAGTTAAACCTCTATACCTATGCCATGAGAGTTAGCGATCTACCACTACTCTAATCAGGCCCTGTATCTAAAAAGTATCTAAAACTAATTTTAAAAGTAAAATAATAACCAGACCTGCACATTGTGTGATGACTGTAGGTGCAAGGCCCATTTATTCCTCATTCCCATATAGTTCCCCAGTGGACCGCAGCAATTGCAATGCAGTATAGTGATAGTTTTTAGCTTTGTCTATGAGCGTAGCGCAGTGGTTAGCGCGCTGGCTTCGCATCTGAGTGGTCCTGGGTTCATTCCCCAGTTGAGGCGGTAATGTTTTTTTCAGACCGCAATGGCTCCCGGGTCGACCCAGCCTTAAATGGGTACCGGTTCAGTCCGGGAAGTAAAAGCGGCGAGGGAGAGGAGATGGCTACCGCCCTCATATAGCCGAGCCTTTGAAATGTGAGATCGCTAACAGCTCACACACCTATGGCAGTAATGCTATGGGATACTTTACTTTACTTTTTTACTATGAAAAAACTAGTTTTTCTGCATTATCTATGAAAAAACGTATAGTTGTTAGCTTTGTCTATTAGAAAGTATAGTTTTTAGCTTTATCTATGAAAAAAAGTATAGTGTTTAGCTTTGTCTCTGTAAAATTTATAGTTTTTAGCTTTGTCTATAAAAAAGTATAGTCTTTAACTTTGTCTATAAAAAATTTTGTTGTTGCTTTGTCAATGAAAAAAGTATAGCTTTTAGCAGATTCACTGTTCGGCTTGCCGTTTGGGAGTTTCTATGCCAATGGCCTCTCCTACATTATTGTATCCCCAGCAGCACCTTCATGAGGGGCCCCCTGTTTCTTACAGAGCTGCTGTGGGGTGCGACCAAGTACCCCGTGGTATAACTGGGCGGGTAGATTGGGCTCATTAGCCTTGGTTGGCAGCCAATCTAAGAGAAGGTAAACTTTGACTCTAAACTCAGGTAGATGAAGCTCGTTAGCCTGTTCAGGCAGTTTCTCCTAGGATATGAGGAACTCTTATTTCAAACCAACAAGTCCCAGGGAATGCTGGCTAGTCATGGGACGATGAGAGTATCACCGGATGTCTCGATTATTTAGCATCCGCGGGCAACGACACCAATGCTTTTTTTTTGAAACCTCGGGAGAAAGCAGGGATATGATAGCACGTGAACTGGATGGTTTCAAAATTGTGAACTCATTCCGGCAGCTGAGCTGGTGCCAAATTGTCATGCTTTGCATTCCAATGGTTTACACTAGCGAGGCAGAGAGGGGGATCCTGTAGTTTGGGCAGCACCCATGGTCTCTATATTCAGTGCCCAGTCTTGTCCCTGAGAGGCTACTCACAGGGTACCACGTGCATGGTCTGCAAAGACTGAGACGCCTATGATGAGGATGATGATGATAAAGTATGATTATGGCAAGGTTACCGTTGCTGAGATATACTGAGACATAAAAGCAGCATGCTCTAACAGTCGTGGCATAATGTGCAGGCTTATTGTTTCACAGCTGATATAAAAAAAAGCCTAGTCTTTATCGGGGATCAAGGGCAGCAAGACTCATGTCATCAGGTGCATCATACTAAGCAAGGACTCACTTCATGTCCATACCTTGCACTTGTAAGCAGCAGCCTGACCAATGAGGTGGGGTCGACATTGTCATCCACATAGTGATGACTCTGCTCAGAAGCCTATCATTGCACTACAGTGGGGTTTGATCCAGCTCCACCTTCTGCAGTACACCTTGGGATGTAAGAAGAGTCACTGCAAATCTGTGAAAGTAAAGTAAGTAGATTGTCATTTATGAAACGTTTCTCTTACACTGCCAATCTATTTTGCTGTTATCAGTTACCTGGCAGGTGTGCAGTACAGTAGGTTACCAGAGCATATTTTTTGTCAAGAGCAAACAACAAACCTGTCTTCAAACTCAACTCGTGTTTCTTGACTAGGAGCCAGGCATTCTTACTGCTCGTTGGCCTGAACTTGCTCACTCATAAGCACATCAACCAGTGCTCAGAATACGCATCTCAGACAGGCCTTACAACTCGATGGCCTGGCCTTGCTCATAAGCTGATTAGACCTCAGACAATTCCAAGGCTATAACCTGTAGCATGATCCTTCAAATAACCACATCTTTTTCTCTCGTAAACTTTGTGGACTATCTTCTACTTTGTACACCTTCAAACGCCAACTTGAATGTGCCTAAAGAACGCAGTGGTTAGTCTGAGGCTCTTGGTGTCTCCACAGAGCTTGTCTTGGAATGGTATTGGTGATGACCATGTGTTCTTTCATTGTTCCTCGAATGTTTTGACACCTTTGTAGCAGATGATCTGCTGCCATTCTGATAGTGCAGAAAACACGTTCATCTATGTTTCCTCTATCCTTAATTTATGGAATAAATAGTGACTCAATCGTTTGTGTCCTGTGTCGAGGTCTAGAGATTACCATCTGCTCACTTCCTGGTAATGTATGATTTGGTTGTTGACGTGTGTTCTCTGCTTCCCATGTTCCTGTATCTACACTTGATAAACCTCTTGACCCCTTCCTGTTATACCTGTATTAGGTAGAGGTATCTTCACAGTCTGGCAGCCTCTTCATTGCCAAGAGTGTTGAAATGAGATTAGTCCACTATTTAGCAACTCTCCTGAACCAGTGATACAGTTTATAGAGTGTCACCCTTAGTTCCTTAAGGTCTGTATTTTTCTGGCTCCTCAGTACTGAAACTACTGACAGCACATCTGTGAGGAGTACCATTTGTCTCTCTGTGTCCTCATCTGTCACTAGAACTTCTGCTGCAATTTTCAAGGATTATGTCTCTACTTTGAAGTTATTTAAAAATGTTATGGTCGCTTTCTTTGTGAACTGTATTTTAGGCTCAGAAAAATTCCTCCAACTTCATTGTCTGTTATTTGTTGCTGATCCATCTGTATTCATGGGTCTGTATTCGGGCTCTTGCTTGGGTTGTGTTTTTCTTTGTATTTTAGAGTCATGACTCTCATTTCTGCTTCTATTTGAATTTGTTTTTTCACAATATCGAGAATTTTTTTCTATCAGCTCTGGAGAACACTTTTTTCCAGGTTGGAAGCATGTGTGTAGTGTGCATTAGTTTTTTTCCGGTGATGTGCCATTTATATAATCTGTTATCCACTTTGCTTTCACTGATGCTATGAAGTTGCCGTTCTTGAGTTTTATCAAACCCGCTTACTTTCTGTGGTCTGTCAGGCTTCTGAATTTCTCACCTTGTTCTTGGATCCTGCTGTCTCTTCTGTCCACCATTGGTTGCAGGTTCGTAATATGTTCTAGTTCTCCAATGCATGTGGTCCTCATGCCCCCTGTTATGATTCTTGTTGCTTAGTCTTTTTACTCTAATTGATTTTGTTGAAGTTTGATTTGGCTGCAGTTGCCTGTGCTGCTATGTCATACTCTAGGACTGGTCTCACACATCCAGTGTACATCTTGTTTAGTACACATTCATCTGCCCTAAGTTGTTACAACAAGTTTGTCCATTACTTACCTTTTTTTCATCTATAGCATTCAGTTTCTCTGTATCTGTTTTGGAAAGGAACACTAATGTCTGGTCAGGCAAAATATACTGATCAGACATGTTAGGCAGAGTCAGGCAGAATATACTGGACAAGACATCAACTTTGCTTCCTCGTAGCCCTTCCTGGAAATGGGATGTGTCATGGCAGCCTGGCTAACATGGTGAGGGATCAACGTGATCACCATAGTAGTGAGCGACACACAGATGAAGCCAAGCATAGCACAACCGCCTGAAGGACTCCGACCCATCTTCAACAGCACGCTCGGGATGTGAGGAAAGCTGCTGCAACCCACCACTTAGCGTCCTTTTCAGGGTGCACAAAAGCGTAAACCTACTCATTGTGGGCATTCAACATCCTCTGTATCTGTGTTTTTCACATCAGATGGTGATCAAAGGTAATAGCGGTTCCATTCAGTTGAAGATTTTTAATATTTAACCTTAATTTAGATCCCTGTGATGCTTCCGAATACTAATGTATCGAACTGAAAGGTGCAAATATCACAGTCAAGCTATAAACTAGTGACACAACACATTCCGTTCTTCGGACTACATCCTGCTACTTGTAAAGCCCTGTTCAGGGCTTGGTAGCAGGATATTGAGAAAGGACACAGAAGAAGAAGAAGATTTCTGTGGTATGTTTGAGAGCAAAAAGATTGTGGCTTTTTTCCTTATTTATCTTCATTAGCCATGCCTTTTACCTCTTCTCCAGTGATGTTAGAGCGTGCTGCATCATGATGTTGCCGTTGTGATGTGTTCTTCAGAGATCGACAAGTTTAAATCACATGCAAAAACATCTATGTGTAATTTTTGGAAAATTATCAGTTATATCAATTATATTGTGAAAGTCTTAGATCTTTCTCGTCACTGTACAGCCTGTCTTTCAAATAACCACATCTATTTCCTTCATACATTTGGTTAACTGTCTCAGATTTCCCTCGGTACCGTCCCTCAAATAACATTTATTTTTCTCATAAATTTAGTGGACAGTCTCAAATTTCCCTATCACCATCCCTCAAATAACAACATCTATTTCCCTCATAAATT
This sequence comes from Ariolimax columbianus, assembly GCA_036924085.1. NCBI lineage: Eukaryota > Metazoa > Mollusca > Gastropoda > Stylommatophora > Arionidae > Ariolimax > Ariolimax columbianus. The sequence continues at coordinate 19,199,008 of JAVGWX010000005.1, read as the reverse complement.
TAGTGGGCAGTCTCAGATTTCCCTATCACCATCCCTCAAATAACAACATCTATTTCCCTCATAAATTTAGTGGGCAGTCTCAGATTTCCCTCATCACCATCCTTCAAATAACAACATCAATATTTATTTCCCTCATAAATTTAGTGGACTGTCTCAGATCTCCCTCGTCACCATCCCTCAAATAACATCATCTATTTCCCTCATAAATTTAGTGGAAAGTCTCAGATTTCCATCGTCACCGTCCCTCAAATAACATCTATTTCCCTCATAAATTTGGTCAACTGTCTCAGATTTCTCTCATCACCTTACAGTTTATCCTTCAAATAACCTTCTCTTTCATAAATGCTGTGGAAGGTTTCTTAATTTTCTCAGGTTATCTAACTGGTTCATAGACTATTTTGAAGATGGACAGTGGTTGTCATTTCTTTTGATCTTTTGGAAAAGAAGTTATTCACTCTGATATTTTACTTTTTCATGTTTGGGGTATTGTTTCTAGAGCTTTCTGTCATCAGGCATTTGGCCTGTGTGAATTGCATCCTATACAATGTTGGAGAATATTCTACCCTGTTAAGACTACGGGCAGGAGGTGTGAAAATTAAGATTGCTTTCATGCAAGTGAGAAGTGGCTCCCAGATAATTTATCATAATTGCTTTCTCGTTAGTTTATTTATTAATTTGGGGATGGACTGAAATTAACATTGAGATCACTCCAGGCTTGATCTGTCTGCTTCACCACTGTGCACGTGTGAAGTGAGTGAATAAACTGCGGAGTATGTTTTGTGGGATTGTCATCTGGTGGTCTCGAGATAAGGTGTTCACCTCGGGTGCCAGAGGTCGCGGGTTGGAATCATGGTGGAGACCGGGACTTTTTTCACGTGGATCTTCTGGTAAAAATTCCCCTGATCTCTGAGTAGTGAGATCAGACACCCGTGTGCAGTGTACGCATGTTAAAAATCCATTGGCAGTTAGAAATCAAAAGGAGTAGGCTTAACGGCCGCTGCTCGGGCAAAATTCAGTTAAAAATCTACTGAAATTATTCTAGGGATTCTCGCCTCACAGAGAATATGTCGTAAAAAGGGAACTGTGTGGCTATAACACCAGGTCTTGGTTATGGGGTTAGCAGAGCAGCATAGATGGCGCCTGACAGACTGCGGGTCTACCTTGCTCTAATTTATGCTTCCACCACCACCTGTCCCAAAATTAGGCAATTGTATATTCCAGGTATTACCAACCTAATGATTGGTAACAGACACAGGAATTAACCTGGCAAGTCACCAGCGGATTTTCACAAGATATGGTTAATATGCGACATGTAACTTCAGATATATCGGTCTGTAAGGGGTGGACAATTTGGGTTGTCAAGCGTTAAGGAAACCAGCTGTTAGCATTTTACAAGACTGTCTCGATTCTGGAATCCCCATGGCACGAGAAGTTCAGACAGACCAAAATACATATGGAGAAGAGAACTCGAGACAAACACAGGAAATGGTTAAGACATGACCAGCGCTGGAACAAATACCCCATGACAGAAAGGCTTGACATGTAGTTGTTGAAGACCTGTGCTCAATAGGGAGCTGAAAGACTTTGAATGATTTTATTTGACCCTTAAAACGTAAACACTAGACAACAGAAAAAGGGAAGTAATAGGCAATCCGGCCAAACATTCAAAGCTCCACGATAGAAAAAGGCATCAATCCATGACATGGTATAAACCAGCGACTCTGAACTATTTTCTTACAGTGGGCCTCCTTTAAATGTTTTTTTAATTTTTAAAACATGTTATGTGTTTGCCTCACTAGTTTCTACTGGCGGAGGCGCATCTATTTCACCCTAGACCGTAGTCAACTGGTCGATATTGAGACACATAAACCAGTGCTTGGATGTATGTGTGCATCTGTATGTACCTATGCTAGGTTTGTGCGCTCTCAGAAGCTAGCCCAGCCAAAGTGCAATGGAAGGGCCTCACCCTGAGATCGAGTGTGAAAGTTGTACAAGAGTGTGATTATAGGACAGAGTCAAATGAAACAGAGTGAGGTAAGAAGAGAGGAGAACGCAAAGAATGTTTTTTGTTACTGTGGACTTCTCTTTAAATATCTTTTGCTACAGTGGACTACCCTTTAAATATCTGTTACTGTCTGACCTCCCTTTAAATATCTTTTGTTACTGTTTTGTTACTGTTTGACCCTCCTTTAAATATCTTTTGTTACTGTTTGACCCTCCTTTAAATATCTTTTGCTACCGTGGACCTCCTTTAAATATATTTTTTTAAATTTTTATTTCATGTGTTTGCCTCACTAGTTTCTACTGGCGGAGGCGCGCCTATTCCACCCCAGACCATAGTCAATTTGGGCGATATTAAGACTCATAAACCAGTGCTTGGATGCGTGTGTGTATCTGTTTGTACCTAACCTGGTGTTTCCGTGATGTTCCTCCCGTTGTTCCTCGCTTCTAATTATCCTTTCGTTATGTGTTTGCCTCACTAGTTTCTACTGGCGGAGGCGCGCCTATTCCGACCCAGACCGCAGTCAATTTGGGCGATATTAAGACGCATAAACCAGTGCTTGGATGCGTGTGTGTATCTGTTTGTACCTAGCCTCGTATTTCCGTGATGTTCCTCCCGTTGTTCCTCGCTTTTGATGTTCCTAGTTGTCCGCCGTAGGTATTTGCATAAATATGCACAATAGTTTTCCTGGGATCATTTTGGGTTTGAGTACATTTATTTTCTGTCATACTTGATTCGGATCTCTTTTTTTTTGTTTCCTGATTTGTTTCTTTTTTTTCTTTTTTTCCCCTCTTCTTTTTTTTTTCTTCTTCTTTCTTTCTATTTAAAAAAAAAATATAAAACCCCATCATACATTTTATACACAATTGTGAAGATAGCAGTGTAGTGAGGTGTACAACGAGAATGAATGAGATGGAATGATTGGGAAATATAACAAACAATATACTTGATACATAAGGATTAAGAGTACAATATAAATTAATTGAAAAGTGTCTTCCTTCTGTTGTGAGGCCCATCTGTGTTGACTTCCTTCTGTCTGGTCTTGGTGTATCAGGTTTTGCCTGCTCTCATATTTTTCCATCGCATCCATGTACTCCAACTTGTAAGCGATTCACTGATTTGTGTGTCACCTTGTAGATCCCTCATCTCACCTGTGCCCTCTAGCTCTCGCAGTCAATTATGTGTTGAATGTATGGTAGGCTCAGGAACAGACGAACAATAGAAAGGTAGATAATTGATTAAATAATTATAGATAAAAAAGGTTGATGTAGTAGTAGTATAATTATATTAAGTGTGGATATATAGTGGTGAGGATGCCCGCAGAAGGGATATACATACATAAACCTATAAATACATACATAAGTGTAAATTAAAATGTCCACATATATACTCATACGTACATATCTACACACCTACATATGTGCACATCTACATGTGTGCACACTGTGGCGTTCGTGAATTGTCACACCCACTTGCTACATAACAGATGGGCTAATTGTAGTGTGAGTCCGTTACATCATCAGTCGACGCATCTTCCCACTGAATCCACAAGCATCGACCACCGATCACCACGTTCAAGGCACAGGCGACACAGAAACTGTGGCCAAGCTAGAGCAATCCACCTAGTCTATCGCCACATGGGCACCTGTGTGTTAATTTACCCACGGACCACAATAGGTCAAATTTAGTAGAATGTAACCACACGAAGCACCACATTTTTAAGTCGCGAGGTATACCAATGTCATTTTGAGATCCAACTCCGCACGTGGAAAATGGACCTCCTGCACCGCAGGAGAATAACCCCGTGTGCAGTCATCGCAGGAAAGACGAATCTTACGCATCGTCGGACTGCGCACCAAACAAAGTGTCAAGACCTGCTATGTCTCCAACAGCCCACCAAGAACGCTTAGAGATGGTCGCACATGTCAGCAGGGCATTTCTGCTCGCTCCGGCACATGGCTAGAGAGTACACGTCTGTCCTACAGGGAGACCACTCTCTTCATGTATTGAGCAAAGAGATGAATGGTATTGTCTTCCGTAAATCAGAGCCAGGAGCTGCCAATAATGCTGCCATAAAATGGGACATCCACCTCCGTGAGGCTTGTGCAAATTCATTAATTGCCCACAAAACTCACAAACCAGCATCAAGGTCTCTTTTGGGTCAAAAAAAAAAAAAAAAAAAAACAACCCAACTAAGTGACAGCTGTACACACAATTATTTTGGTATGGAAGACTGTGTGGTCATAGAATTTCAGAAAGGGTGAGCCCTTAGCACGCTCCAGGATGTCTGAGTCGCCCAGCTCGTCAAGTTATCAACAAGAAAAAATTTGATATTTTGTTTCTCTAAGTACGGTGATCCTACTAATAGTCATTTTTATACTGCTGGATTCGTCACGTCCATCTACACACGATTTTTGCCGGTAAAAGCACCGCATGCTAGATCACAAATGGCTTTTGAACGATTTATTATTTTTTCCGCCGATTAGGCCAGGCCGACTTTTTGGGGGGAAAGGTGAAGTAGGTTGTTGGGAAAGACCTTTATCTTGTACATCCGCCCATTTTACTTGTTTAGGTGACAGAACTACGATTGAATTGGAGACCAACAGTTGTGTCGATATTGTAAACACAGTATCGATTCTTTGTTATGGTTTCCATGGTTTTCCATCGGAGCGCCTAGGCCTTATCCGGGAAGGTCCAAATATTTATTTTTTCCGATAATTTCACATTCATCTTTTTGTATCTCAGAAACCAACAAGCACACAACAACAACACCGACACCAACAAGTTCTTCATTCAATTGTGTCTATAAACACAAGAAAATCATACTTATTGACCACCAAATAGAACAGTTATAATTTTTGAAATTTGCAAAATTAAAAAATGTGAGAAATTTTCAAAAACTCAATGCAGTGTGCTAAAGGTAAGTACCGCTTTTTCTATTACTTTGTCTGTTCCTTTTTTAATTGTTTGGTAAGATTTTTGATTGTCTTCTGTTTTGTATTTTCTGTATTTCTTTAGAGCTTTTTGTCTTTTTTTTATTTGGTTAGTGCATTCCTCATTCCACCAGGGTACAGGTGTTTTGTTGTTTTTACGGTTACCGTAATGGTTTTCTTTTCCTGTGTATTGTATTAAGTTAGCTGGCATGTTTTTGTTGGGAATGTGCTTTATAGCTATCTGCAGGATGTTGGTTGTTAGGTTATGGTTGAATACTTCTACGTTATCTGAGATTAAGTCTTCTCTTTTGAGTCTGAGCAGATCTTCTTGGAATCCGTTCCAGTCTGCCTTATGGTAGTTGAAATAGGGTCTGATTGATCCAGTGTTTCGTATGTATTTTTCGTTTAAATAAATTGCTATGGACAGGTGGTCTGATCCTGCATTATCCAGAAATTCCCATTTGATGGTTGCTAAGTTTGGCGTCATTATTGTGATGTCTATAGCCGTATCTGATCCATTTGGATTGTTATTTATTCTTTGACCCATCGTTTATTATTATTAGATTGTTTTCTTCGCAGAAGGTCATTATTTGTTTCCCTGCCGTGTCTATCGCGCTTCCTCCCCATGCTGGATGATGTGCGTTGAAATCCCCTACTATGATTGTTCTATTGTTTATTTGTGCTTTGATTGTTTCCATGTCATTTGTGGTGAATTTTCCTCTTGGGTTGTATATGTTTATCATTGTGATGCTCGCTGGACTACTGTCTATTTTAATGGATAGGCCTTCTAGGTTTTCGGTATTAAATGGATCCCAGTCCATTATTTTGTATTCTTCATTTACTATTAAAGGCTACTCCTCCTTTCGCTCCTGTCTCTCTATCGTTCCTAACTATATTGTATTTTGGAATATTGAGTCTTTTGGTTGGGTTGAGCATGGTTTCTTGAATCGCATATATTATTGTTTCTTTTCCCAGATTGGCCAGTCCTAGGTATGGCTTAAAGTTTTTGTGTAGGCCTCTGCAGTTCCATTGTATTATTTTCATTTTGTGTTATTTTCACTTTGCTTGTGCTACGTGGAATTGTTAGTCTTTCTTGAGGTTCAGTGGTTCAATCCGGTCCAATTCTATAAAAGTATTGTTCTGATTTGGGAGATTTATTTTAATTTTTTAAAATTTTTTTATTATCTATCTATTAGATTATACTTGCAAGGTTCTGACCTTGGCTGTTTTCCACTCTTTTCCAACAAAGTTTTGATTCATCAATATTTATAAAATAGCATAAATCATATTACCTTGATTCTGCATGGGCGATGTTTTACAAACCGATACTTTACCCTGTTGCTTGTGCTTCCTGTTTTACAGCATTTCCGAATATCCTCTTCACGTCTTTGTCTCGCGCGCCTGGCTCTGAGTAGATGGATAGACCTGGGGGTCCTACTTTTGTTTGATGTTGACCGATTGATCTTAAATATATTTTGTTACTGTGGACCCTTTAAATATCGTTTACTACCATGGACCTCCTTTAAAATATCTTTTGTTACTGTGGACCCTTTAAATATTGTTTGCTACCGTGGACCTCCTTTAAATATATTTTGTTACTGTCTGACCTCCCTTTAAATATCTTTTGTTACTATTTGACCCCGTTTTAAATATGTTTTGCTACCGTGGACCACCGTTTAAATATATTTTGTTACTGTTGACCTCCCTTTAAATATATTTTGTTACTGTCTGACCTCCCTTTAAATATATTTTGTTACTATTGACCTCCCTTTAAACATCTTTTGTTACTGTGGGCCCTTTAATTATCTTTTGTTACTGTTCACCGACCTTTAAATATATTTTGTTACTGTCTGACCACCCTTTAAATATCTTTTGTTACTATTTGACCGCCCCTTAAATATCTTTTGCTACCATGGACCACCCTTTAAATATATTTTGTTACTGTTTGACCGCTCTTTAAATATCTTTTGTTACGTGGACCTCCTTTAATTATCTTTTGTTACTGTTGACCTCCCTTTAAATATATTTTGTTACTGTTGACCTCCCTTTATATATCTTTTATTACTGTTAACCACCCTTTAAATATCTTCTATTACTGTTGACCTCCCTTTATATATCTTTTATTACTGTTGACCATCCTTTATATATCTTTTATTACTGTTGACCTCCCTTTATATATCTTTTATTACTGTTGACCTCCCTTTATATATCTTTTATTACTGTTGACCATCCTTTATATATCTTTTATTACTGTTGACCTCCCTTTATATATCTTTTATTACTGTTGACCTCCCTTTATATATCTTTTATTACTGTTGACCTCCCTTTATATATCTTTTATTACTGTTGACCTCCCTTTATATATCTTTTATTACTGTTGACCATCCTTTATATATCTTTTATTACTGTTGACCTCCCTTTATATATCTTTTATTACTGTTGACCTCCCTTTATATATCTTTTATTACTGTTGACCGCCCTTTATATATCTTTTATTACTGTTGACCGCCCTTTACATATCTTTTATTACTGTTGACCGCCATTTACATATCTTTATATATCTTTTATTACTGCTGATCTTCCTTTATATATCTTTTGTTACTGTTGACCTCCTTTTACATATCTTTTGTTACTGTTGACCTCCCTTTACATATCTTTTGTTACTGTTGACCTCATTCTAAATATATATTGTTGCTGGGGACACCCTTTAAATATCTTTTGTTTGCGCGAAACCCCCAAAATATTTCCGTAGATGAAAATGTTCAGGAATGAACTATCTATATGTTTACAATACTAAACAATGTCTTCAATTGAAAATGTTAATGGGAATGTGTTGTTAATAAACAAGAAAACATACAAAGTCTACGATCACGGACGACAGTTTTGCTGTGATGTCGGGTCACTCGCTCAAATTCCTGCCGGTCGTCTGTTTAATCGGTATCATAATTATTGTGTGAACGTTGTCTAATCAAAATTCTCCGGCTATGCACAGGTCACAACATACTTAGATGCCATCTCTCCAACGCGTTCAGAATTGGCACTACAGACCGCTGTGCCTGCGGCACAGCACCCATTAAAGACAGAACATATTTTGCAGTTCTGTCCACTGTATACTGACAAAAGAAGTAGCATTTGGCAACAGCCAGTGTCCTTCCACGAGAAACTGTACGGAAGCGTACAGAGCCTTGAGCCGACTGCTGCCTTCATTAGAGTAATTGAAATTGAGGTCTGAAGATGAACGAGGAAGAAGAATTTGTCTTTTGATTTCAAATGTAAAAATTTACATTTCTTTGCGCCTTCACAGACCCCCTGAGAGAACCTCGCGAACCCCAAAGACATGACAACAGGTTAAGAACAACTGGTATAAACCATAGAGACATTAGAAAACAAAGAAATTCAATGCAGCTTTAGAAAGGACAATTATCACATAAGATTAATTAGGAGAGCATAACCACCAGAAACATGGATAAATGCATAAAAGATGGCTCAGCTAACTCATTACACCCTGTCTTGCCCCATATATTTTGTTTCAAAACCGTTACTACTATCCTGTTCGATGCAACCTTTCAGTATAATTCTATCCTAGAATAGTGTTTAAATCACATTAGTACAGATAGTGTACTTGAGTATGCTGCTATGAATACATATTTTATGTTATAAGGTTTATGGTGTAAAGGGTTGCAGAGCCACATCTGGTGGTGGTGTATTTCTGCAGGTTTAAGGAAGGGGAAATAAACAAATTATAACAATGGGAACAAACTACAATAACTTCCGCGCGGAAGTAGAACCACTGAAAGCCGCAGCTGGGCTTGTAATACAAGAGGGAGATGTTCACAAAGAAAACGGTATTCCTGACTGATGCATAGTCAGTATTGGCAGCGCTGAAACACCATAAAGATGAAGATCTCGAACAACGCATGTACTCCCCGACACAGCTCTCAGCAGAATCCAAGGTTGGTCATCCAGTGGATCCCCTTCCACTGCAATATTACAGGCAACGAGACTGCAGACAGACTAGCAAAGGTTAGAGAAGCGTCCCGACACACAGTCCTGGTCATCACGCATAATGAGGCATAGTCCATGATTAACATTTTACAGTCCAACGTCATTTGTTAAGATGTTAGTCTTAATGTCTAAGACAAGAACAATTTTATGTTTCATCGTGGTTAACACCCAAAAAATTAAAAAATAATTTCAAGTCAGGTCAGCTCATCCCGTAACTGGTGAGGTCGTTGGGGCACACATGAAAACATCCCCACACCATCCCTCTCTGTCAGTGCCCGCTGCCTGTGCCTCCTCTGGTCGGAGATTGGTCCATTCTTGTATGTTGTCCTCCCACCTCTTTTTGGGACGGCCTGTTCGTCGTCTGCCTTGCACCTTTCCGTGGAGGATCATGTTTACAAGACCATTTGATCTCGATATGTCACCGTACCAAGACCATTTGATCTCGATATGTGACCGTAACAAGACCATTTGATCTCGATATGTGACCGTACCAAGACCATTTGATCTCGATATGTGACCGTACCAAGACCATTTGATCTCGATATGTGACCGTACCAAGACCATTTGATCTCGATATGTGACCGTACCAAGACCATTTGATCTCGATATGTGACCGTACCAAGACCATTTGATCTCGATATGTGACCGTACCAAGCGAGTTTCCTTCTCTTGACAGCTGTCAAGCGGTCTTCAAAAGGCCGAATTGCTGTTGCAATTGTTTCTCGTATTTCCTCATTTGTAACTAGATCTTTGTACGCGACGTTTAGAAGTCTTCGGAAACATCTCATCTGCAGGGCCTGTATCCTCCTTCCACTGCAGGTCAGCTGTAATTGTCCATGTCTCACAAGCATAGAAGAATATTGACAGGATCAATGCACGCATTAATCTGATATTCATGTATATGTCAAACTGTTTATCTTGCTAGATTTTTTTAATCCGTGCAAGCGCCGATATTGTCTGTGCTACAATTAAAATAAATGGTTACATTTAGAGATTCAGCTTTTGTTTATAAATCAAATTTAGCTAAATAACAAAATATGGTTGGCATGCGCTGTGTTGTTTCAGATAAATCGGACAGTAAGTGGTACTACTCTAGTTGACTGTAATGGACAATTTGGACAGTAAGTGGTACTACTCTAGTTGACTGTAATGGACAATTTGGACAGTAAGTGGTACTACTCTAGTTGACTGTAATGGACAATTTGGACAGTAAGTGGTACTACTCTAGTTGACTGTAATGGACAATTTGGACAGTAAGTGGTACTACTCTAGTTGACTGTAATGGACAATTTGGACAGTAAGTGGTACTACTCTAGTTGACTGAAATGGACAATTTGGACAGTAAGTGATACTACTCTAGTTGACTGTAATGGACAATTTGGACAGTAAGTGGTACTACTCTAGTTGACTGTAATGGACAATTTGGACAGTAAGTGGTACTACTCTAGTTGACTGTAATGGACAATTTGGACTATAAAAAAAATGCGTAGTCCCAAAGATAAAAAAGAAAGAAACAGCTAAAATAAGAATAACGTAGGAGAGTATGAAGAGGTTATAGTTGTGGCCCAATGCTACAGCTGGAGTGAAAAGGGGACAAAGATGAAGGGGAATTTAGAACTTTGAGCTATGGTCTGCGCAATCAGGAATGACAATGTAAAATAAAGTCTGACACCTTAAATCTGATTTCTAAAGGGATTTATTTAAGCAGAAATCAATCGCAGACAACTGTCACTCACTATATGGATTAGAGCCAGAAGGGACAGAAGACCGATTTGTGAGGGAGGGCCAGGCTACCAGGGAGGGGGGGGGATTAAAGCTCAGACTTGGCTTTAACTATGAACATTATAACGTCAGAGGTTTTATTTTTGGGCCAGAAGATGCAACGGTGAATGAGCTGACAGCAGTTAGCGACTCATAGCTGCTTGGTTGTGTCAGGGTCAGCGAACCACAGCTGACTGACACCCTATTCCTGCACCAAGTGGCGGTCCTGGAAACAGGCTGCACTAGTGTAGCCTGGCTAAGAGAATAAGGATCGCAGTGAAAAGGCAAACCACGACATAACGTCCCAACGTCATAACGTCCCAACGTCATAATGTCCCAACGACATAACGTCCCAACGTCATTTTCAGGACGAACGTCAAAGGAGAATGTATCCAGAGCTGCATCACCATACGGAGAATGCCTACAAATCGTGTCCAAAATATGGAGTTTGCTGGTGGCATGAAAAGTCGTCATCATGTGTGATGGCCACTGACTGCTCTATCAGTCATCAAGCAAGGACTCGAGAAGGATTACCTTAGCTGAAACTTGAGAAGGGCACATCGGGCCCCAAGAATGAGGTGAGCGAACCACAGCTGACCAACATACTATTCCACCTTCAAGTGGTCACCCTAGAAACAGGCCGCACTATTGTCTGGCTAAGAAAGCAGGGATTGCTGTGGTAAGGCAGACCAGATACCCCACAAAAAAGTCAACTTAAACCGGATGTGTCCGGCCGAAAAGTACAGATATCGCAGCCTCGCTATAAATTATGAAGCGACCTACTTTTCAGAACGAACACTGAAGAAATAAAAAGGATAGGGTAAATCATAATGTAGGGTGGGGATGGCGTGGGCTAGTGGTTAAGTGGCACGGCTCACAATCTGAAGGTGCTGGGTTCGATCCCCATCACAGCACCGGCCGTTACCCCGGGGAAGCAAACCCTTAGAAAATGCAGGAGGAAGCAGACCCTTACATAAAATGGTTGCTGAAGTCGGATGCACTGGGCCGACAGGCGCAAAATAAAAACCACAGTGCAACGCACACCTCCTCGAGAAATACAGAAAGAAGCGAACGCAAAAGAAAAATAATATAGTGTTGGACCTATACTCCGTCAAATGGAGTGATAGTTTTAGCAATAATAACAATAATATAAAAATATAAAAATGATTAATTGATTGATGTTGAATGCCCACAATGAGTAGCTACTCTTTTTTTCGCCCTGAAAAGGACGTTTAACTGCGGGTTGCAGTAGTTTTCCTCACATACAGAGGGTGCTGATGGAGGTGGACCGGAGTCCTGCAAGCTAGTGTGTTATGCTTGGCTTCATTTGCGTTTCTCACACTACGGCGGAGGATCACGTCGATCCCCCACCTCGTTAGCCAGGCTGCCATGAAAACAGCCCGTTTCCAGGAAAAACTACGAGGAAGTCGAGACAGGGTCTTGTCCAGTATGTTTTGCCTGACCTTTACTAACATATCTGATCAGTGTGTTTTACCTGACCCTGACTAACATGTCTGATCAGTATGTTTTGCCTGACCCTGACTAACATGTCTGATCAGTATGTTTTGCCTGACCCTGACTAACATGTCTGATCAGTATGTTTTGCCTGACCCTGACTAACATGTCTGATCAGTATGTTTTGCCTGACCCCGACTAACATGTCTAATCAGTTCAGTATGTTTTGCCTGACCCTGACTAACATGTCTGATCAGTATGTTTTGCCTGACCCTGACTAACATGTCTGATCAGTATGTTTTGCCTGACCCTGACTAACATGTCTGATCAGTATGTTTTGCCTGACCCTGACTAACATGTCTGATCAGTATGTTTTGCCTGACCCTGACTAACATGTCTGATCAGTGTGTTTTGCCTGACCCTGACTAACATGTCTGATCAGTATGTTTTTCCTGACCCTGACTAACATGTCTGATCAGTATGTTTTGCCTAACCAGACGTTAGTCTCCTCTCCTCCACAAAAAAAAAACTATAAATAATAATGTTAAAATATTAATATAATTAAAACTAATAATAATGTTTCCTATTTTCGGTAGATTATATTAAATTCTCTCTCGTTTTCTATCTCTCTCCCTTTCTTAATTTCTCTTTCTTTCTCTCTTTTACTCTGAGGTTTTGTCTCACGCTTTCTCTTGTTCTACTGCTTTCTCTTTTTTTTCTCTCACTTTCACTTGTTTCCCTACTTCAGTCTGTTTCATTCGCTTACTGTCTTTCTCTCTCTCGCTCTCTCTCTCTCTCTCTCTCTCTCTGCCTTTCGTCTTTTCTTTCTTTCCATCTGTCTCATTCTCTCGCTAAATTTCTCTCTTTCCCTTTCTCTCGATGTCTCTATCAATCTCTTTTTTTTTCTCTCGCTTTCTCGTTTTTCTCTCCTTCAACCTGAGTGATTTGTTTACTTTTCTGTTTCTCTCTGGCTCTCTGCATCTTTAGCTCTCTTTCTTTCGCTCTTATCCATAATCTCTTTTTCACTCTAAATCTGAGGTCTGTAAGGACAATGAACACCCCTTTCCTATTTATACACGTCACAAGTCTCATTCGTCCCATGAAACTAAGCCTATTGACCTTAATTGTTATCAGACCGTAGTTAAATTCCTGTCTGTTCCCTCCCATTTTTCTGGATCTGGTTTCATTCACTAGAAGGAAAATCTTGTACAGGTTACTTCCCCTGGTTACTTCCCCGCGCGATTCAAGACAGACTTGAAAGTCTCTTTCTCAAACTTGCTTGAGCTCAAATCGACATTTATTTTCGAGATTTCTCATTCTCCAGATTCAGGGGGCGCCAAACAAACAGGTCGGTTGAGCCGCTTCAACAAGGCCCACCCGCAGCGTCTGAGGTCTCGTAGGAATTTGTTGTGGCTCCTTGACCACTAACGTGACTTTATGCGACCCCTGAGCCATCACTTTGAAAAAGTTAGTTGCACATCGGAAGCGATGGTGACAACACCAGCAGACGTGTTTTGTCTTGATGATCTAACTTACGCTATATTTGGATTTTAGTGAGGAAGAAGCTGAGCTGGGTATAAACCTCACTATCTGAGCCCGAACTAGCTTGGATCTGCAGGAACTCGGGCTAACCATTTGGCTTAATGCAACCCTGGAACCGTTAACTTGGCTTCTTGCAGTCCTCGTACCAATTACTTAACATTTTCAGCACTGTGACAATTATCATGACTTAATAAGGGATAAGGGTCGGATAGTATCAGGGTGCCTAAAACCAACCACATCGATACAATAAGGGAGGGGGGGGGCCTGAAACCAACCACATCGATAAAATAAGGGGGCCTAAAACCCACCCCATCGATAAAATCAGGATGCCTAAAACCCACCCCATCGATAAAATCAGGATGCCTAAAACCCACCCCATCGATAAAATATACCCCATAATTGGCACAGCACCACCCGAGATCCGAAGAAGCGTCACATGAGAAATCGAACGATTAAAAACAGGAGCACAACCCAAGAAACCCAATGTTTGGACATCAGGTACAGAGCACAAGACCCAAAGACACCCAATGTTTGGACATCAGGTACAGAGCACAAGACCCAAAGACACCCAATGTTTGGACATCAGGTACAGAGCACAAGACCCAAAGACACCCAATGTTTGGACATCAGGTACAGAGCACAAGACCCAAAGACACCCAATGTTTGGACATCAGGTACAGAGCACAAGACCCAAAGACACCCAATGTTTGGACATCAGGTACAGAGCACAAGACCCAAAGACACCCAATGTTTGGACATCAGGTACAGAGCACACGACTCAAATCCAGACATAGTTTCTTAAAATCAACAAAACTGAAATAAACAAGCCCCGAGAGCCGCGGCATCGAGAGATGGCACGAACTGATTAAACTTCGGGAGGAAACTTGTCCCGGACATCATCTTTCATGCATAGCGTGTGAGTCGCTGAACAGAATTGGTGTATCGCGGTAGAAGAGGAATATGAAACGATGGGGGTACACAGGTGATGAGACATGCGACTTAGGCACAATACAGGACCCAGGCCACCTGATGCCCATTAACTTGACTTCGTGACGTCCTTGGTTCATCAACTTGACTTGATGATGTCCTAACCCATTAACTTGACCCAATGAAGGTCTTGGTCTGTTAACTTGATTTCATGTAATCCTTAGTACATTAATATGACTTCATGCAACCCTTGGTTCATTAACTTGACTTCATGATGTCCTTAGTCTATTATCTTAACCTTATGAAGGTCTTGGTCCATTAACTTGACATAATAAAGGTCTTGGTCCTTTCTCCTAATCTAATGAAGAAGTTGGTCCATTAACATGCCCTGATGAAGCCACTAGACCAACCGAAGCACTTGGTCCATTACCGACCTAGTTCATGCCTTGTAGATTGTTTGAGACATCTTATCCTGAATTTATTTATGTCACTTTTAAAGAAATGTATGACTGATGGAAACATAAAAGGCAAGTCAAGAAGTGTATGACTGATGGAGACATAAAAGACAAGTCAAGAAGTGTATGGTGACTGAAATGCCCATCTTGACTGAGGATCAAATTGAAACTTTTCGTAAACACGACATTCCGCAGCTTAGTACTCCCAGATAATGTACGAGTAGTTGACGATTTAATTTAATGTCGGTTTCATTTCGGCATCTGTTTTACTGATTTAACCATCTGTCAGTCTTCAAACCGAATGACTTTTACTAATAAATGCGGCTTTCATTATTATTGTTATCATCATCATCATCATCATCATCATCATCATTATTATCATCATTATCATCATCATCCTTATCATTATCATCATCATCATCATCCTTATCATTATCATCATCATCATCATTATCATCATCATTATCATCATCATCATTATCATCATCATCCTTATCATTATCATCATCATCCTTATCATTATCATCATTATCATCATTATCATCATCATCATCATATAGCATGTCCTTTATAGAAGTGCTCACATCACAGCCTATCTGAAAGAAACTATAACCTCCATGACAGTCATACCAAGGCATACCTGGATATCTTGGTGCCGTCTTCTTCTTGGTCTACCCCTGCCTCTTTTGTCTGACGCCATACCTTCCATCACTGTTCTCTCAAGACCGTTGTGTCTCTTGATGTGACTACAGTATTTCAATTTTTGGTGAGGGCATGTTAGTGTTCAGGAGAAGAACGGATGGATAAATGTTTGGGTACCGGTCTATTAATCAATGGGGCACGGGTTCGAGACATCGTTAAGGCATATGTTATTTTCTATCACGAACAATACATTATCTTGGCATGTAGGTTTTTTGTCTCGAGAGATTAGGGATATTTAGTCCTCAGTCCTATAAATCCGGATCGATCATCTCAGTAGGAACAGTGTGTCAAATAAGCTCATTTGTGTACGTATTAGTTTTCAGTCTTGTCGCTTAGATTTGTTAGAAATTATCGTTTTTATAGTTGTTTAGTCCTTGACGAGGACCTTTTTCTCGTAACGTAGGTTATTGTTTGAATATTGCACCCACGTAGAACTAATTTATATCATTGCCCATATTTAATTGGTAGTTTCGTCTGTGATGTTGGACTAACTGGAAATGTACATTTTACATGTACAACTAACGTCGGAAAGTATCCCAGTGAGAATTAACCGATTAAACAAAAAGTATGATGAAGTACGATCCACTTAACTATAAGGCGCAAAACATAGTAGAAATAGTAGAACACACTCCCTCTTAGGGAACTAGCTGAACTACAATTCTTTTATTTAACGTAAAATGAACATTAAACAAATGTGAAAGGTAGATACAGGTAGTCTTACAGCAGGCACTGCTGTCCGGGATGAAGTGTTAGAAACTTCATTGCTTATGAATCAGGGTGGTCAGCTCTCTTCCTCACTGACTTTCCTTCTTTGACAATAAACCGTGTAACCATTTGCAGCTCGGTCGACTGGAGCATGCCGATGCCGTGAAAAGCAAGGCTACAATTACAAAGCTAAATAGGCTGATAGTACCCGTATCATTACTAAGTGCATTATTTCTATATTCTAAAGTAAGCTAAGACTATCGTATAATATCCACAGAACAAAGCTTTGAAATTTACCTTAGTATTACTTACCTTTACCTTAGTAATACTTGCCTTTACCTTAGAAGTACTTACCTTTACCTAAGAAGTACTTACCTTACTTTAGCAGTACTTACCTTTACCTTAGAAGTACTTACCTTACCTAAGCAGTACTTACCTTTACCTTAGCAGTACTTACTTTTACCTTAGAAGTACTTACCTTTACCTTAGTAGTGCTTACCTTTAGCTTAACCTTAGTAGTTCTTACCGTTTCTCTAACAGTACTTACTTTTACTTTATTAGTACCTACCCCCATTACCTTACTAGCAAAGTGCTGACCTCCAAATCTGCCTTTCCACAAAACGAAGCTGGGATCCACAATGGACGTGGAGCTTGAGATGCTCCAAGTTCCGCGTATTCAACTCAAGGTTCACTGTATTTTCGATCTCATCTTGGTGTTCTAGGAAGCAAAACTGAAATCACGGTCAGAACCACTTCTCTCATCTTCCGGTTTTTCTGGAAATAGGCTGTGCTACAGCAATCTGGCCAAGGTGGTGGGATTGACACTGTGATCTCTATAGTGGTAAACACGGTGAGAAGCCTCGCATTACATTGCAGCTACAGCTATATTCTTCAGTACTTTTCTGGATACGAGAAGAGTCACTGCAACCTGCTACTAAAGTAATATCATCAGGATTGCAGAACTCCGCACTGTTACTTCCAAAAACGAATAGGTTTTTTTCTCTAGATTCAATTGAGCAAGCTTCGAGAAACAGACCACGTTTTAAAGATGTTGAAATTTGAAAAAAATAAATAAATAAAAATTAAAATAGAATGACAGTAAATAGATACCAAAAAATATTATTTGCCCGTGAGATCTTGATGTAAAAGAATTTAGTTTTATAAGAAACAAATATGTTACGTTTAAATCAAAAGCTTAGGCTTGTATGAAGAAGACAATCAATGGACGAATGAGATACGAATTCCCTGTTTAAGGAAGGCTAGGCGTGTATTTTGGGAAATCATAATCTTCTTGGTTTTAATCGCGTGAGAGACTGCTCCAAAATCCGCAGCCACATTAAAAAAAAATTTGTGGTTGCGGTAGAACGGGACTGCGGTTATTTCAAGAGATAGAAAGATCCATTAAATCTTTTCAAGATACATGATTTTATTGTTGTCTTGTATTATTTCTGTGTCTTTCATTCCATTTAGAGTTCATATTTTTATTCGTTTCTTAAATGCTTTGCGCAAACATTCACTCCTTTTGCACTGGCATGCTTATGCCACCTTTGTAATAACATCCCATCCTAATCTTTTTTTCAAATATCTTTGTAGCTTCTATAGTCTGTATTGGCGCTAGTAATTTAAAAGCCATGTCATTTTTTTTGGTGAGGGCATGTTAGTGTTCAGGAGAAGAATGGATGGATAAATGATTTGGGTACCGGCCTATTAATCAATGGGGCACGGGTTCGAGATATCGTTAAGGCATAGGTGATTTTCTATCACGAACAATACATTATCTTGTCATGTAGATTTTGTATCGAGAGACAAGGGATATTTAGTCCTCAGTACTATAAATCCGGCTTACAAATGATGAAATCACCGGGCAGACACACCTCGAAAGCACTTTCAACATACTAAACCGTCGCCGTTTTGTCGCATTTGGACATATGGTCGGTTTTGCCAAACACGTACCCGCCCATCACCTCTTAAAGTAGGCTACGGACATCAAGGATAGGAAACATCATGGTTCTGTCCCAGCGACTGTCCAGGCACTAAATAGTTAGGTCAAATTAGAAAAATACTTCTTCTTCTTCTTCTTCTTCTTCTTTTTCTTCTTTTTCTTCTTCTTCTTCTTCTTCTTCTTCTTCTTCTTCTTCTTCTTCTTCTTCTTCTTCTTCTTCTTCTTGTTCTTCTTCTTCTTCTTCTTCTTCGTACGCTGTCAGACGTCAACTTGAATTTATTCGAAGAAAGCAGCTATCAAACGAGGGCCATAGAAAGCTGATCCATCTGTACATTTTTCCAGATACTTCACTTCTTCGTAGCTTGACTTTAAGTCCCTCTTTCCACACCTTGTCAAAGGCCTTCTCTATATCCACCCAAACCGCTACTGTAAGCTTTTTCTCTTGGTAAGCATCCTCTATTTCCTGTGCTATGAGAGTGATCTGGTCCTCAGTGGATCTGTGTTGTCTAAATCCTGCTTGCTGTGGAATTAATGTGTTTTTCTTCCAGGTGCCACATCAGTCTGGTGTTTATCATACGCTCCATCAGTTTACCTACACAGCTCAGTAGACTGATAGGCCTGTATCCATTCGGATCTGTTCTATCTTTTTCTTTCTTTGGTACGGGTATAAGTACAGCATCTTTCCATGCCTGCGGTACAATTCCCCTTTTCCAGCTTTGGTTCAGGACTGACAGTAACTTCCTCTTTGCTGTTTGGCCCAACCCCATCAGCATTTCATTTGTTACCCCATCTTTTCCGGGCGATTTCTTTTTCTTTAACGTTCTCATGGCCTCATTCATTTCATTCATCGTTAGTTTTTCCATCATGTGCTCCTCTGGTGCAATCTTGATGTTGTCGTGGCGCTTTTGTTCTTCACTATTGTCGGTATGCCTGTCTATAGGGACATCAATGTGGTTTGCTCTGGCATAATGTTGTATAAAGGCGTTTGCTGCTTTTTTTCCGGTAAGCATGTTGTCATCCTGCTTGATGGTAATTTGTTTATTTGATGGTGTTTCGTCATTCAGAAAGATACCATTCTCACTAAATGCAGCCTGACACTCTGCCATTTATCATGATTTTATACGATTGACGCGATAGGCCCATATCTTCTAAGCTGACTACTTGCCCACATGTAAATCATCCTGTTGTGGAGCAATACTAACAAAGAATTGAAACTGAAGATACTAAGAACATGCGTATTCCTGGGGGCAGTATACGGATGCGAGACATGAACCATCACACAAATATTAAGGAAGAGGATGGGGGATTTCGAAACGAGATACTACAAGAGAACTCTAAAAATACCCTGGGTAAAGAAAATGACAAATAAAGCCATCCTGCAATATTTTTTTTTCTTTGCGTTCGCCTTATTTATCTATTCCCACAAGACGGTGTGCGTTGCATTATGCTTTTATTTTGTGCCTGTCGGCACAGTGCATCCACTTCGACATTCATTTTATGTAAGGGTCTGCTTCCTTCTGCATTTTTGTAAGGGTTAGTTTCCCCGGGGTAACGGCCAGTGCTGTGATTGGGAAGCGAACCCAGCACCTTCTGGTTGTGCACCGTGCCGCTTAACCACTAGCCCACGCCGTCTACCCTTGCAAGATCTGAATGTCGAATAAAACTGGTTTATAAACCACGTTATGTTTCGGAAACTTAGTTTTTTCGACTGAAAAAATCAGTTCTGGAGATCATTGTTCCAGGAAGACGAGGCAGCGGTCGACCAAGGCGTAGATGGACACAACACATCAATGGCACCCTAAACATGAAGATGGGACAGGCGGGTAGACTGACAGCTCATCGAGACATCAAGGACACCCTAAACATGAAGATGGGGCAGGCGGGTAGACTGACAGCTCATCGAGACTCCTCCAAATGGCTGTGGTGAGAGCAAAGTTTTATTAAGGACATGCTGCATGAAGAGGATGATGATGATCTTCTTCTTCTTCTTCTTCGTTCGTTCTCAATCTCCCGCTACCAAACCCTGAAAGGGCTTAAGTAGCAGAATGTAGTCCAGAGAACGGAATGCGTTGTGTTGTAGTTTACAGCTTGGCTGCGATATTTGCACCTATCGGTCCAGCACATCCGACTTCAGCAAGCATTTTGTGAGTACCGGGTTAGCATTCCCTCTTCGATCCCGTCTCCTTAGCCAGTCTGCCCTGCTGCAGCCTGTTATCCAGGATCACCGCGTGGAGGTGTAGAAGGGTCTTGGCAGCTCTGGTTCGCTGGCCCTGACGCTAGCAGTCAGCTATGGGTCGCTGACCACTGCAGCTCATGCGCTGCTCAGCATCTTGATCCCGGATGATGATGATCGTCAGCGACATGAATAAACGCCGTCAGGAGTGCAGCACATAAAATAAATTGTATTTACCATGCGTTTCATAGCAAGGGTACCTGGTTTGATCTCAGTTGCCGACGCTCTCAAGTTCAATCAGCTGTAAGTAGTTACCTGATTTGCTGTTGGTGAAGGATAGGCAACAAGGAGGAGAATTAGTACCCTACTCCTGGAGGACAGGGGCGACAACCCCAACCAAGCACGTCCACAAGTGGCGGATAGTGGGGCGACCGACCCCAACCAGGCACGTCCACAGGTGGCGAATAGTGGGGCGAACGACCCCAACCAGGCACGTCCACAGGTGGCGGATAGTGGGGCGACCGACCCCAACCAGGCACGTTCACAGGAGGCGGATAGTGGGGCGACCGACCCCAACCAGGCACGTCCACAGGTGGCGGATAGTGGGGCGACCGACCCCAACCAGGCACGTCCACAGGTGGCGGATAGTGGAACGGCCTCCAGATATGGAGCGTCAGCTGCGATATAAGCCAGGTATAATAACTGGACGAATAAACAGCCGCGAACCAACTGGCGGTGTATTCCTGCAGGATGGGGTGGGACAACAGGTGGCACTGCTTTCCTCACTGAAATACCCCATGTGTCCTATGACGGGTACACCAAGCGGGTAAGAGCCGCTATATGCTCTAGCCACGGGAAGGAAACCACGGTAGACAAACCAACCTACTGCCTTGCAGGTACCATCTGGAGATGGAAAGACTATGGGAGACTACCCAAAACAGACAACTCAACCCGACCTGCCGATGACGGAGTGTGTCAGCTACGGCGCAGGGACTGGGAAAAAATCAGGGCACACACGCATCAACAGGATATGGTCATGCGAGAGTCTACCCTATCGTCATGGTGTCGCTCCTACAAGTTACAACCGGGGAGGAGCGATGCCGGGCCTCCAGCCTCAAAGGGACCCGCCCAAACAAAAGCTGTGGGGCAGCCGCTCCGACCTGCTGAAGACTATAGAGTTCATCATGGCGACGGGCCTGCATATATAGCATGACCAGAAGATCCTGAACGCAAAGAAGAAGGAGAGGTCACCGTACTTCATAAATAAGCTGATGCTTAGTACAATGATCTCTAACACTTTATCCCCTACATCAGTGCTTGCTATTGAGGCTGGCTTTATCTATTCTATTAGAAATCGGTGTCACTGCACTTCATGTAAATACAAAGACGTCCAGTCCCTTTCAGCAAATTACAAATTTTGTAGATACGGGTGGTTATCGTAGCTCACTGGTTGTACACACTATTAATTCGTCCTCTCAACTACCACTCTCTCCTGGACCCACATCTGTTTTCAAAAGTTTGCATTCTTTGAATTGAAGATCATCGATTGTTGTGCCATTGTTGAAGAGGTTGTCGATACAATTCAAAATGTCACCTCTATCAATCTCCGGTGTGCAATGGTGTGTTTGCGCTCGGCATTGCAAATTAGCGGTGCACACTGGGAAACTATGGCCGCGAGGCTGTAGGCAAACGAGGCAATGGCTCGTCTGAGGAGACGGGCTCCTCTAGGTCAGATGCAGATTTTGGCCCGCCCCGACTTAGAGAGGAGATGGGCTCGGCCAAGAGTCAACCGTCCAAAATTCACCCATGAAGAGACAATCACAATCAACTCTACCTGCACTGTCGCAGCCCAGCTTCACAATGACCGCGCCGTCCCACACCACGAGATAGAAATACGACAGCAATAGGGTCTTTTGAAGACCTATTGGTAACTGTCAATAGAAGGAAACTCGCTTGGTACGGTCACATATCGAGATCAAATGGTCTTGCAAATACGATCCTGCACGAAGAGGTGCAAGGCAGACAACGAAGAGGCCGCCTCAAAAAGAGGTGGGAGGACAACATAAAAGAATAGACCAATCTCCGACCAGAAGAGTCACAGGCAGCGGCTGCTTGCAGAGAAGGGTGGCGTAGGGAGTGATGATGTCTTCATATGTGCCCCAACGACCTCACTAATTACGGGATGATCTGACCTGACCCCGATCAATCTCCAGTGTCCCCAGTAATCGTGGGTTTGATGTCAGAATTTTCATTGCCGCAAACGTCTAGCGTATCGGGACAGTAAATCCATTGAAAAACTTGATGAATGGAGGTATATATGTCCACTACCCACTCATGCCATTGTCAGCGCCTTCTAACTCGCCGAAGGAAGGATTGATAGTCTGAAACGATGACATCCCTCATTGAAGATGTCTCAGACGATAACCTCTGATATAAAGTCACTGCCTGAATATCAATTCTCATACTGAAGATTGCTGTTATCTATGCACTGATCTAATCGACAGCGATTTTGCTTCTCACTCTACCAGAGGAGCTTCTTTAAAAAAAAAAGTCCAACAACATAAATGTTTTAAGGGATGAAGTGTTAGTGACTTCATTGAACTAAGCAACATCTTGTGTGAGATGAACTAGTCAGTTCTCTTACTTGCTGTCTGTCTTTTCCTAACCATATGTCAGATACTCATTTACAAATGAACACCCTATACAGCTGGATCGACTGAACCGTGGCGGTAGTGGACGTTGAGCCCCTTATCCTTGCTTAGAAAAGTGCCTGCTATTATCACTAAACAGTTATTTAACCTCAAAGTCCTCTTTTTTGTTGGACAATTCTCTGTATTCTCTGTCTGAGTAGACGTGATGTGACCTATTTCAGGTGAGTGCGCTATCTTCTCCTTATATGTTGACATCCCCCATATATGCATTCTCCTCTGCTTCTATGATTCGTTAGTTAATTATTGTTATTGTTCGTTGCCCATGATGAAGGCATATTGGTGGTAACGTAAGTTTCGTTTGTGTTTTCGTCTCAGTGCGGTATCTGACTATATCCATTTTCAATAATTTTTTTAATTTTCTTTTTTCTTCATTCTCTGCCTGGCGTGATGATTACTGTGGTAGACCGTCTTTTTATTGCCAGTGTGGACTTATTCATTCCAAATATTTATAGTCCATACCGCTCTCTCCGGACCAATCGTAATATCTGGCAGTGCCATCCATTAAATCCCACACTTGTTTCTTATTCCAGTCACATCTGCAGTGTTAATCTGCAATGTATACCTCTGATCTTCAGTTACAAGCGCGTACACTTTCGCATGAACCATAGCATATTCGGATTTCATAGACACAGTAAATCGGGAGATCCCACAAAGGATAGCAGCGGGTTGGCTCAGCTTCAACTGCATTAAACCCATACTGCAACAGATGCGAAACGTCAACGTATGGGCTCACACCTTGTTACTCCACATATGGTATATGACTGCGAGGTGTGTCGCCTACGATGCAGATAGATTCCGCGCTGCCCGACGAGCGATGGAGCGAAGATCATTAAAGATCTCCATTCGAGACCAAAACCGGAACGCAGAAATGCGACGTCGAATTTCCTTCACTGACATAGATGTCGCGCTGTTACGAAAATACAGATGGTCCGGCCATGACGTGCATGCTGAATAACAGATGGGCACGTAGAGTGACGTCATGGAAGCGCTACACTTTCAGACGCCCTCATGGTAGACCGAGCTTGGGGTAAAGAGATGACCTGAATGGGGGCCCCGGTCCTACATGGTACACCAAGACAAAAGAGCGAAATGAGTTTATTCAACAAAAAAACACCTACCATCATTTAAAGAATAGACAGAAACGATCTTTTGACTTTCCGTCCCCACACACTTCAAGCTCCCAAACACAAAACGCAGTATCAATTCGACAAGAAATATACATGTCCATATATACGAAGAACCGATACATCTGGGTCTCACATTAATCGACTATATCGAACCGTAAGTCGTAGATAACGCAAACTCGCTGTAAGCTATGACACAATGTCGTAACCTCATTTTCAGAACCAACGCAGGAGAAGAAAAAGAAGAGGTAGAGAAAGAAGTAAAATCGAGCTCAAAGCCCCCACTAGGTCATCCACTGAATAATTCTGTTCAGACTACTCGCCTGAAGAACAGGCACTCCCTATTACTGCAATAAAAATACACATGATCTATTCCCGAGTCGTCCACCGGGGTCTTCGTGTATGACAAAGACAATTTTGGCACCACTGCCCCACAGAGAACATATATTAAGATGTGAATAACTGTGTGATATGGCATAACACTGGCCATAGGTCGTATGTTAAGAGCAGCATAGATAGTGCCTAGCAGACTGCGCGTCTAATTTGCTCTAGTGTTTGGGTCTATGAAGATGGACTCGCACATCAGTTAACTACCCTCCAAGAAACTGGTTGTATACAGACTCAACAGAGTCTCCTAAACCAGTATAAAGACATGAAGTTAGGTTAAGATAGGACAGCAGGACAATGCCAGCAGATTGTGTTCCATATATATGAAATATTAGTTCTTCAATCTCTCAAAAATGATAAACGGTCATAACTTGAAGCAGCTTCAGGTGAACTAAAAGCCAAGATAATGTTAGTGCTATAGTGGGTATCATTAAAGGGTGGCATGCCAGGAAATGAGAGAGGAGACACGTTAACGGAAGAAGAAGCAACACAAGAGCAGACAGGGGAAAGAAAAACCTTCTAGGGTAAAAGACCACTATCCAATTCATAAAGAAAGTCGATCAAACGAAAGACTACTATCACTGCCTTGATCGAACAGCGCAAATGACTATGTTCCGCATGAGAACATGACATACCAAATTGAATGAGAACTTCCTGGCAAACAAGATAGCTGTGCACTTGGCGACCCGGGCTCTTGCTATGTTATTCAATACAAACGGAATTCCGGATGCTGTAACTGTGGGGCATGAAGCTGTTTCCGTGTCTTTCATCATTCTGTAGTTGGATAATTGTTGAAATATTCCCCACAGATTGAGATAACGATTTATTTGTGTACGTTCGTTCGAGTGACCTCTGACGTCACGTTGCATCTAGGTGCTGTTTTCGCGAATGGCGCAGGATTTACGCGCGGTTGTTAAACATCAGAAGTTTAGTCGAGCACGACAACAGTCTGCCCTAGCAAGATAAGGTGCTGGAGACGGAAGCATTCAGTCACGAGGCGC
Organism: Ariolimax columbianus; assembly: GCA_036924085.1. NCBI lineage: Eukaryota > Metazoa > Mollusca > Gastropoda > Stylommatophora > Arionidae > Ariolimax > Ariolimax columbianus. Next base: position 19,173,183 of record JAVGWX010000005.1, on the reverse strand, counting down.
CTTAACAATCAGGAGGAAACGTAAATACGCACTTTGCCATTACGTTTTTATCTGCAAAACGTTATGACACTCAAACTGTGTTGGACAATCAGGCATACACAGATCGGTTCCTCCGTCTCAAAATTGGCCAACCTTTAAACCTTCTCGGTTGCCCCGTGGAGCCAGGAGGCACACACTTAGATCCACTGTACAAAATTCATCTATATATATGACGTTTTTCGCCTTTACTGACTATTTTTAACGGGGTTAGAGTCTCATTTAGCAGCACATTTCATGACTGATTTCAGAGCCACACTTTACCACTGTGAGTGCAGGTAATGGATATTTTGTTACATTTGATTTTGTCGCTTGCTTTCCAATCTATTTTTTAGCATTTCCTCGAAAGTCTCTACACCTCTATATAATGTTGTTTTTCGTGCAACTCTATTCTCGGCAAGATATAAGCAAGACATTATACAAGAGATATGATTCCAGATATGACATTTACAAGCGAACGAAGGAAGATCAAGAAGAATAACCGCTTCCACAGACTCAAACTGGCCCTTTTACCCGCGTGTGCGGATAAGGAGCTCAGACAGCCGAATATATCCTTCAAAACGGTCAAGTGCTTAGGCAACTGAGTACTGAGTACTGACACACGGAAATATAGGGGAGGTCAAATTGTAATGACCCACATAATTTTTTTCAGAAACTGTTTATTAAAAATGCAAGATATTTTTACACAATACAAAAGGATATGTCATGTAAACATATTTATTACTCAAGATAATTCTCATAAGCCTGTAGGGCTTTACGAATACGCGAAATAAGTGTATATATGCCTTGCCAGTATTAGTTTTTATCCTGATCGCGTACCAATTTCTTCACTGTTTTAATCACATCATTATCATCCTCAAAACTTGTCTCACATCGTGCATTTTTAAGTGGGCCAAAAAGATGAAAGAGGGAGCCAGATCAGGACTGTAGGGTGAATGAGGGAGTACAATCGAACCCAATTTGGTTACTGCATCACGTGCTGACAGACTTCTGTGAGGGTAGGGATTGTCATGAAGGAGAAGCAGTTCTGTAAGAGTCTTGTGAGAACTAACTCTACAGAACCGTCGATTGAGTTTGTTCAGTGTCTTGATATAACCTTGCGAATTGACTGTCTCTCCTTCTTGGCATCACATCCACAAGAATCCCAGATTCATTGTCCCAAAAGACAGTGATCATGACCTCTTCGACTGAAGGAGTTTTCTTGAATTTCTTTCTCAGTGGTGATTGATGATGATGCCAATCCATTGAATGCCTTTTTGTCTCAGGCTCAAAATGATGTGCCTATGTTTCGTCACCTGTAACGATCATGGACAAAACGTTTTCTCAGTTAACATTGACGCGCTTCAGTTCAGTTCAGTTCAGTTCATCTCGTAACCCATCAGGTCGTTGGGGCACACACGAAGACATAAAAATCCCACGCCATCCCTCTCTGTCTGCCGCCGACTGACGTATCTCACCGGGACGAAGGCCTGACCACTCAGTGATGTTGTCCACCCATCTCTTCCTTCGCCCTCTCTGTCCCGGTACGGACCCAAAGAGTAAAGAGTTGGTAATTCCGTTGGACCTCGCGACATGCCTCTACCAGGCCATCTTTCGTCTTTTGATAGCTGTGAACAGATCTTCAAATGGACCAATAGTGACGCGCTTCAGCGATTTAAAATGAACTGTTTTTCTGTGCATTTTGTATTGATTTGTGAGACTTCGAGGAATCCATCTTAAGCAAACTATTGAAAATCAAGAGTTTTGATAATTTAAACTGCATTTTCTTTGCTGACTGAAAGCTGCGAGGCAAATTACTTAATGGTGATTTGCCCATCGCTACGAACAATTACATAAGCACGGTTCAACATATCTGACCATGTTGCTGTGGCAGGACGCCCAGAGCGCTGAAGATCATGCAGCTCCGTCTCTCTACTTGCTGAAGTTTTAATTCTCTTAGCATTTGAATATTCAAAAGAATTTCTTTCTTTACAACGAATTTTTCTATAACAATTCACTGTTTGTAACGTATATTGTTCAGAGGCGCCATTTTAACGGTTTGTTGCGTCTAATTTATCTGTCGGAACGCGGTGTAATTTCTTACATACAATCAATACATTCCAAATTTGAGGCGTGCAAAATGTCATGTTTATATTTGTATTATTGGCTAAATAAATTATGTGGTGCATTATTTTCTTACCTTCACTCGTATTCGTATTTGCAAAACTCTCTCCCAGCAACCTCTAGCCAGAGAACTCTACTGTAGACATACTGAACAACGCGACGAACGAGAAGATGGCTTACAATATACTTGTGTCTGAATGGCAGCGTGATACAAGTTCTTGTCTCTCGCTGCAGAGAGAACGGGACTGGGCCTCAGTCTCGACACACTACAGCAAACCCAGCTGTAATTTGGTACCTGGCATCTAACTACGGAAGACAAGACAGTGAGGAAGGGAACTGGTTTGATTACGTAACACAAAACACTGAAATCTAATACCGTGCAATCTTTAACTGTAAAGATATCGTATTCGATTCTCGTTAACAATACGCTTCAGTTGGTCCAGCTGTAAACGGGTATCTGGCTTACTGTTAGGTAAGGAAGGCAGCAATGAAAGTCTCATAACAAATTGGATGCCTCTTACAATAACGTCTTTATTTACCAGTAGTGTCTGCATGTGGGTTATCTTTTCTTTGAGAGACGTCACATATCGACTTTGTATACTGGTACTCCCCAAAAGGCATCTCAAAATCAACTTTGAGGTTTGTCTTGAGTTATTTACTAGACATGTTTCAACCTTTAAATAGAGACTTTCGACATATGTCACTCCTGTGCAGAAAACTGAAAGCATGTTATTTCCAGTTGCTGTATATTTCATCTAGAGGTAAGCCGGATTAATACCTCTACTGGCCAGATTTGAATTCTGCATTCAATGTGCTAAACATATTTATATACCATGGGGTATTTGCTTAGTTGCAATGCCAAGAATATTAATTAATTTGAGATCACAATATGCGCAGTCCCACCGTCTCCCATTTCCATTTGTAAAGGCGCGTTCTGCCGTTCAATTCTTGCCTTTGGAGAGAGTTCAATCGTTTGTCATTATTTTCCTGTGATATTTGATGTGAACAAAGCTATTGTGTGGATTTGACGGTCGTCTACTGTAGCGTTATGTACGTTGTTTGTGATACTTGTTATGCTTATATTGTGTGACATTTCGTAGTCAAGTGGATGGATTGCCAGCAACGATCGACTAGTTATTAAATTGTCAATGCCATTGATGAAAAAGTTGTGACTTGTATCTTGGGTTCACACACATCATCACAACTTGGCTAGATTACTTCCGCTGCCTCCTGTGGGTTTTATGCAAGCTGGAGCGCATGAGCTGCAGTGGTCAGCGACCCATAGCTGACTGCTAGCGTCAGAGCCAGCGAACCAGAGCTGCCAAGACCCTTCTACAGTTCCACGCGGTGATCCTGGATAACAGGCTGCAGCAAGACAGACTGGCTAAGGAGAAGGGATCGAAGAGGGCATGCTAACCAGTACTAAAAAATGCTTGCTGAAGTCGGATGTGTTGGACCGAAAGGTGCAAATATCGCAGTCAAGCTGTAAACTACGACACAACGCATTCCGTTCTCCGGACCACATTCTGCTACAGGATTTGGTAGTGGGAGATTGAGAACGAACGAAGCCAAGTCAAGACAAGCTGGATTAACCAAAGCGCGTCTGCCACTATGGTGGTGGCCTTGACTTACAGTGTGTGACAACACTTTGTGAATATGTGGAACATTATTTGGTACTTACAATTCGTTGTGCCATTGGTGTTATGAACATAGAGATTTAATCCTGTTGCGGGATACCTGTTTACGGGAAAGGCTTCGGGTATAATCCATAAGGAAAACGTCATTCTGTACTATCTCCAGTGGTCTCGATAATCTCTTGATCAAAGGTAACTCAGGACCAGAAACTGAGGTTGACAAATTGCCTAAACGTTCTTCACTTTACTCGAAATCGCTATGCAAGTCACTCTTTCGCCAATTCCAGAGCACACAGTAAAAGGAATAGATTTTCGAAACAGCTGAACAGAGTGGTCATCATCAAACGTTATGAACGAACAACATTATCCCCTTTTGTTAATTTACAGGTTGCTAGCGTCGAAATTGATAGGGAACAATTAAAGGAGGTAATTTGATCATCAGATATTATCCCCATTTGAAAACTTGGAATTGATCTGATAATTATACATGTTCCCCCGAATGAGGTAATCGTTTAGGATAATTTTCTTTCTGGCACATTAAGGCTGAGCGCAAACCCAATGTTGAATATTTGATGAGGTTGCGCGGTTGATCAATTGATATTTATGTGTTAAGAATAACATTATGTTGCGGTACGTGCGGTCTCCTGTGGGAGATGTGCGGTCTCCTGTGGGAGAAGTGCGTCAAATACACAATAACATGTGTTTTCGGACAGTTTCTCAGTCTGGGGAATGGGGTTTCTCAGTGCTTAGGCCCTTCCTTTTTGGGATCACAAGAATTTTTTCTTCTACTTTTTCTTCTTCTTTTTCATCACCATCTTCTTCTTCTTCTTTTTCTTCTTCTTCGTCGTCTTCTTCTTTTCATTCAACTACTATAATATCTTCACCTTACTCGTCGTCTTCGACTTCTGAACTTATCCCAATCGATAACAGTTACTCACTAATTCTCCTGCATCAAATACGAATTTGACAAGTGTTTCTAGAGCTTTCTTTCAAACTAAGTGGAACGTGCTCCGTGTGTTACACCCATGTGTTGGAAGGTCTTCTATTCTAGATTAGATGGATTTGGGGAGCACATGTAAAAAACAGATTAAATATAACACACAAGAAGTGCGGGCGATATATGGTCAAAATAAAGACGAGTGACACAAACAATACGAGTTTAGGTTAGAGATTCAGAGCTCGAATGAGTTTAGGTTAGAGATTCAGAGCTCGAATGAGTTTAGGTTAGAGATTCAGAGCTCGAATGAGTTTAGGTTAGAGATTCAGATTTCGAATGAGTTTAGGTTAGAGATTCAGAGCTCGAATGAGTTTAGGTTAGAGATTCAGATTTCGAATTAGTTTAGGCTGGAGATTCAGGGTTCATATGAGTTTAGGGTAGCTATTAAAGGTTTGCATGAACTTAGTTTAGAGATGCAGGGTTTATATGAGTTTAAGTTAGAGATTCAGGTTTCGAAAATCATGCGAATCCTAAACCTCTAACCTAAACTTCGGTTAGATTTCGGGATTGTATGAGCTTAAGTTTGAGTTTCAGGGCTCGAAACATCCTGAACTTAACGATTGGAGCTGAAAATGCAGATGTGAAGGAGCTGACTGTAACTAGCGACTCATAAGCAGCTGTTTACACAGTGATAGTATCCCATAACTGACCAAGATCCTATATCGTCTCTAAATGACGGTTCTAGAAACATACTGAAACCATGTAGTCAAGCTAGGAGATTAGGGGGCAAACAGGGAATGTAAACCTGGTCCCTTAAATGCCGTGCTGAAATCGGATGTGCCAGGCCGACATACACAGATATCGCAGCCTCGATGTAAATGATAATACTAACAAATGTCTCTTCCAGGACGAACACAGAATAACAGCATTACACGATTGGAAATTGAATGAAGAATAATTACCACTTGTGAGTTTCGTTATTAATAAGATCATTGCAACCTAATTTGCTTGTGGTAAACATCATTCAATGAAGGTGTGGATGGGGTTATCAACCTCATCATGTAAAACAAAGTGTCACACAAGCTACCATTGAAGAAACATTTACGGATCAAGATGCTGAGTAGCGCATGAGCTGCAGCGGCCAGCGACCCATAGCTGACTGCTAGCATCGGGGCCAGCGAACCAGAGCTGCCAAGACCCTTCTACACCTCCACGCGGTGATCCTGGATAACAGGCTGCAACAGAGCAGACTGGCTAAGGAGAAGGGATCGAAGAGGGAATGCTGACCCGGTACTAAAAAAATGGTTGCCGAAGTAGGATGTGTTGGACCGAACGGTGCAAATATCGCAGTCAAGCTGTAAAGTCCGATACAACGCATTCCATTCTCTGGACTACATTCTGCTACTTAAGCCCTTTCAGGGATTAGTAGTGGGAGATTGAGAACGAACGAAGCCAAGCCAAATTGAATGAAGAATAATTACCACTTGTGAGTTTCATTATTAATAATATCATTGCAACCTACTTTGCTTGTGGTAAACATCAATCAATGAAGGTGTGGATGGGGTTATCAACCTCATTATGTAAAACAAAGTGTCACAGCAGCTACCAATGAAGAAACATTTACGAGCTTTGCCGCAGCATTCATGCAATGATCTCAATGTGCCCAATTAATGTGAAAAAAGGGGGTCGAGCTGTTTGAACATTGGTCTTCTGAAAAGGAGATCATGAGATATGTTCAAAACCGCGAAATGAAATGAAATTTTGAAAATCGATGTTATAATTAAAACTCAGCCCGTATACCCTGTCTACAATGTCTAGCGGCATTTATTTTTCAGCCCTATAACTGTTTGTGGTGGGCACATGGAATGAGAATAAGTGATTACATGATTTGTACGCGCGCGCGCGCGCACGAACGACTGCACACACGCACTCACACACGCACGCACGCACACACACGCACACACAGAGACACACACACAGACACACACATACAGACACACACACACAGACATACACAGATACAGACACACACACGCACACACGCAAGCACGCACGCACACACACACACATAGACACACACAAACAGACACACACACACACACACAGACACACACAGACACAGACTCACACACGCACGCACGCACACACACGCACACACAGAGATACACACACAGACACACACATACACAGACACACACAGACACACACAGACACACACACGCAAGCACGCACGCACACACACACACACATACATACACACACACTATTTACAGGCATCAATTCGGATCAGCGTTCTGCTATCCGTTTGTTGAGCAGCCAAGGGGTTGAACATTGAAACTCATTGACGAATAAAGGTTCACTGCTGTCATCCATCCCTTTGACTTGAGGAAGTGTACGAGTTCAGTTCATCCAGTAACCTATCAGGTCGTTGGGGTACACACGAAGACACTCCCAAAATCCCATGCCATCCCTCTCTGTCTGTCGCCGCCTGTCGTATCTTACAGGGACGAAGGCCTGACCACTCAGTGATGTTGTCCACCCATCTCTTCCTTGGACGTCCTCGCCCTCTCTGTCCTGGTACGGAACCAAAGAGTATCGAGTTGGTAATTCCGTTGGACCTCGCGACGTGCCCGCACCAGGCCATCTTTCGTCTTTTGATAGCTGTGAACAGATCTCCAAAAGGACCAATAGCGTCTTCAACTCTCTGACGTATTTCTACGTTCGTGACACGATCTTTATATGTAACATTTAGGAGTTTTCTATAGCACCTCATTTCCATTGCATGTATTCTGCCCTGGATATCTGCTGTATTTCTGTGGGCATTCAACAACAATAATTAAATTTGTTCTGTCAACTACCAACGGACTATTGAGATTTATTGTAAACAAAAAGACAAAAATGAAACTACGAGAGCTTACACATAAATTCAAGAATTACATTTAAATCAAATAAATAATCATGATTATGTCTGAATTGTTTCATGAGTTTCTCATGCGCACACAACGTTGACCTCGTTTCTGACGTCTGTGAAGCAGAAACTGGTGAACTTTGAAAAACAAAGGAAGTTAAGTTTGATTGGCAAGAGTCGACCAGTCAAAACCGTAATGTTCATTTTTGAGTGCACGGAAGCATCCCCGTCATCCACAGTTGTAATATGTGATTTATTATATTTAACTAAATTGATATCTTGTGGCAGATTACCATTCATTATATTAATTATATTTTGTTATTGTGTGGGCGCTCTTAATGATGAAGATGTCATCATCGAAGAAGAGGAAGATTTGCAGCGAATGTCGTCAACTTCTAAAGACGTTGACTTAAGTTTACGTTTTTTGTTATGTAGAATAGAAACCTTAATAGTTTGGTTTGTTTTGAAAATATTTCCATTGTGAAAGAATGCAACATACAAAGTCATTTTATAATACAAAGTGCGTCAATTTCAGCATTGTCAAAGATCAGATGAGAAACGATATAACAATTTGAGAAAGAGTAAATCTGTTTATTAGATGCTTTACTATAAACCTAATAATGAAGCTAACAACATTGTTCTGACAAACTTTATTGTCAGTGAAGAGATTGCTAAGCACTCAAAGCTATATTCTGAAAGTGCCTTTGTCAAAGAATGTATTAGTGCTGTTATTAAAATAATGTGTCCTGATCAAAGTAAGGCCACTGAACAAATACGACTTTCAAGTTTGACTGTGATGAAACATATCTACAGAGTGACTGATTACATAAAATTAAGCCTCAAAGAACTTGCGTCACAATTTTAATCAGTTTCAATTGCTATAGACGAGAGCACAGACTCTACCGATTCCACTCAGTTGATTCTATTTGTCCACGAAGTCAATGCTAAATTAAATTGCACGGAAGAATTTCTAGCTCTACAACTAATAAAAGATATTTCAAGGGAAGAAGATATTTTTAATTAAATTAACATATAAAAAAAAACTCAACTTTATGTGGGAGAATCTGAACTGGATATCAACCAATAGGGTGCCAGCAATTATATGGGTCAAACTTTGTCAAACAAATATGAGTTATTTGATATAAACATCAACACAAAAGATTGTGTTGTGCCACACTACGTCTTACACCATCAGAAATCGTGTACAATATCAATCAACTTTGCTCATATCAAGATCAGGGTAGTTTCCTGTTTAAATTAAAATTAAGTCGAGAGTCCTAAACCACTCCCAGTATCAAGATTTGCATAATCTTTTGCTGACATTTACGTTGGTTAAATAAAGGAAAGAAGCTCCATCGCTTCATGTTTTAGACAATTAGGTAGATGTTTTTATGTACAATGAAAGGAAAACGTCTGTGGATATTAACAAACAAAAGCTGGATGTATGGCCTGGCATTTCTTAAAGACGTAATAACTCATTTAACTGAACTCAATACTAAGTTACGAACTTAAGGGCAGTCCGTTCATGTGCTCTGTTGACACAACATCTTCTTCTTCTTCTGCGTTCATTCTCAATCTCCCGCTACCAAGCCATGAACAGGGCTTTGTAAGTAGCAGGATGTAGTCCCGAGAACGGATTTGCATTGTGTCGCTAGTTTACAGTTTGACTGCGATATTTGCACCTTTCGGTCCGACACATTCGTCTTCGGCAGGGACACAACACTTAATTCTAGAATTGACTTCAGCTATGGAAAAGTTAACAAAGGACTGACAAAACGCATATTTTCCCTCTCTTGTGAAGCACAACAATGATTTTTATTGTGGCTCATTTATGACAAGCTCAAATCTTTGAATTTAAAATTCAACACGAGATTATTTGGATATTTCAGTGCAAGAAACCAATTTCCAAATGTAACGTGGTGTTTTAAAAAAATTTTTTTTTTTACATTTTGTTGTTGTTGCAAGGGAAACTAATTGTACTGCAGGCAAACTCAGATCTGAAAACAAACAAAAGGCAAGGGTGTTTCATAAAAAAATATTTCTTAGAGGACATGCGTCCAAAACTCCCCAGCTTTTGCAATTAAAAGAACAAAACTATTTATAACCACCTACAACCCCGAGAAATTTCTTTATAGAATTTATTAAATCAAATACGGGAATGAGGAATAAGGAATTCACATCTAGAAAACGATGGGTGTTGCACTTTCAGTTATTTTGAAGAACATTGACTTTCTTGTGAAAGACTTGAATACTTTAAGTTTGTTGGACTCCTTCTTCCTCCGATTGATCTGATATTCCTTAAGCATAACTTAATTTTATTCGTAAGTAAACTTTAAATAAGACATAAAATTGATTGTATTAAACATTAAATAATAAATTTGAGACATCATTGTCTAGATCTAACATTTTATGAGCTCCAATCTTGCTGTCTTAACTAACCTAACAGTAAGCCAGGTATCCTATTACAGTTGGGTAGACTTACGATCTACGATATGTATCTCGTAAATATATATACGAGAAAGAGAGAGAGAGAGAGAGAGAGAGACAGACAGAGAGAGACAGAGAGAGAAAGAGAGTAACATAAAAAGATGTCTGGAGCTGTTCGTGCTGAATTGAATGAACTCTCTGACTACGTTTCTTTGGTAGTGGGTTACGGTGGCTCTTCTTGCATCTCGAGGCGTACTTGAAAAAGTGGACCGGGGTCCTTATGGTGGTAGTGAAATGTGAGTTTCCTCACTAAAATCACCAATGTGGAGATCGCAGAGTAGATCGCCAACTCGTTGACCCGACCTATGTGGCAGTCTTTTCCCGGGAGCACAAACAAAAGCGTAAGTTGGGATGTCTTGTTCATATGTTTCACTTCATCCTGATTACTTGTCACCCTCAGAGTTTGATAGCCAGATATATATATATATATATATATATATATATATATATATATATATATATATATATATATATATATATATATATATATATATATATATATAAATATAGAGTGAGAGGAAGAAACAGAGAGAGAGTGTGAGAAAGAGGCAAAGTCATGTTATGGTCTACCCGTTATGTCCCTTTCCCCAGTCTAACGGAACTGACATAATAAAATCAGCTAAAAATTGGGATTCACTTTCTGTCCCAGTTAAAGGAACAATAATTGAAACAGCATACACATTATATGACGTTAGAGCGGGCAAGCACAGGCAGAATGGTAAACCCTCTCCCACTTATTGTAAAATGAAATAGTCGACGCCGTGAGATAATGGATTTATCTTCGTCTACATCTGCTTCTTCTGTTTGAGTTATTAGTTTCTTCTCGTCTTCTTCCATTAACTTTTTCATCTGCTACTGATACCACTGCTATTGAGGCTACTACTACTGTTACTACTACTACTACTACTACTACTACTACTACTACTGTTACTACTACTACTACTACTACTACTACTACTACTACTACTACTACTACTACTACTACTACTGTTACTACTGCTTTTACAACTATTACTACTGCTAATACTGCTTCTACTGCTACTACTACCACCACTACTACTATTGTACTAATTCTACGCGTACTACTACTACTACTACTGTTACTCTCGCTACTGCTACTCATACTGTCACTACAACTACTACTTATGTCACTACTACTAATGTTACTACAATTACTTCTACTACTACCACCATAACTACTGCTTTATTGTCAACTTGCTCTCTCCTCAGCTTCTCCTTTATTATTTTCATCTAATTCTATTTCAAACCATCATCATCATCATCATCACCTTTTTCTTTTCTTCTAATTTTAAGTACTATTAATACAATAATAACAATTATTATTGTGCAGGTCCTTAATGTAAGAGCATTAGACGATTAACGTATGTGTTAAGTATTAGTAAGGTGTCATGGTGATATTTTGATATTATTAGTAAGGTTTCATAATGACATTTTAATGTCATTGGTGAGATTTCTTTTTTAATTGAGTACTTAAATCGTGGTATTCTTCTTCTTCTTCTTCTTCTTCTTCTTCTTCTTCTTCTTTTTCTTCTTTTTCTTCTTCTTCTTCTTCGTTCGTTCGTTCTCAATCTCCCGCTACCAAACCCCGAAAGGGTAAGTAGCAGAATCTAGTCCAGAGAACGGAATGCGTTGTATTGTAGTTTACAGCTTGGCTGCGATATTTGCACCTTTCGGTCCAACACATCCGATTTCAGCAAGCATTTTTTGAGTACCGGGTTAGCATTCCCTCTTCGATCCCTTCTCCTTAGCCAGTCTACCCTACTGCAGCCTGTTATACAGGATCACCACGTGGAGGTGTAGAAGGGTCTTGGCAGCTATGGTTCGCTGTCCCTGACGCTAGCAGTCAGCTATGGGTCGCTGACCACTGCAGTTCATGTGCTGCTCAGCATCTTTATCCCAAATCGTTGTATTCAATCAAGCAAGGATGTCTAACGCCATGTAGACAAAATCTGTTTGAATCGGTGAATGTCCTTCGTCCTGGAGTACCATGTTGGTCCAAAAGCGTGGTGCGTGTGCAGATCGTCTCTCCATCTAGTTGGCGGGCGGCCACGCGGATGGTTGTAGTTGCATGGCCTACAGAACGACCATCTATTGTCATCTTTTGCTATATATCTATGGTCGATCTATTGTCACATTTTGCTATCTATCTATGGTCGATCTATTGTCATCTTTTGCTATCTATGGTCGATATATTGTCATCTTTTGCTATCTATCTATGGTCGATCTATTGTCATCTTTTGCTATCTATCTGTGGTCGATCTATTGTCATCTTTTGCTATCTATCTATGGTCGATCTATTGTCATCTTTTGCTATCTATCTGTGGTCGATCTATTGTTATCTTTTGCTATCTATCTATGGTCGATCTATTGTCATCTATCTATGGTCGATCTATTGTCATCTTTTGCTATCTAATCTATGGTTGATCTATTGTCATCTTTTGCTATTTATATATGGTATATCTATTGTCATCTTTTGCTATCTAATCTATGGTCGATCTATTGTCATCTTTTTGCTATCTGTCTATGGTCGATCTATTGTCATCTTTTGCTATCTATCTATTGTCATCGTTTGCTTTCTAATCCATGGTCGATCTATTGTCATCTTTTGCTATCTATCTGTGGTCGATCTATTGTCATCTTTTGCTATCTAATCTATAGTCGATCTATTGTCATCTTTTGCTATCTATCTATGGTCGATCTATTGTCATCTTTTACTATCTATCCATGGTCGATATATTGTCATCTTTTGCTATCTATCTATGGTCGATCTATTGTCCGTCATGCGAACCACATGGCCGGTCCATCTGTACTTTTGCATTGACGCAATGTAACTGGTTGTATACAGACTCTGCAGGGTCTTCTAAACCAGTATAAAGACGTTAAGTTAAGTTAAGTTAAGTTAAGACATTCCGGATCTCGGTTTGATCGCATATGTCAGTATTTGGATGTGGTCTCTTAAGAAGATATTTAGGACTCTTCGCTCCATTGCTCTTTAGGTAATACGAAGCTTCTCTGCGTCTGATTTGCGTAGACTCAAAACCCTGGCCTTGACGTCCATCATCTGATGGAGTTTCGGTTTAATTCAGTTGAAGCTAAGCCAACCCGCCGCTCTCCTACCAGAGATCTCATTTTCATTGTTGATTTCCTTGCCCAGACAGACATACCCATCGACATGACATCCGCGATGGGCTTGTTTTCCAATCACAATTCTCCACTTAGGGCAGAAAGTGTTCAGTAGAAATTGCGTCTTCTCTTTATTTATGTTCAGGCCAACCGCGTTGTATGCTTCATTCAGCACGTTTAAGCTTTGTCCACCTTGTATGCTTCATTCAGCACGTTTAGGCTTTGTCCACCTTGTATGCTTCATTCAGCACGTTTAGGCTTTGTCCACCTTGTATGCTTCATTCAGCACGTTTATGCTTTGTCCACCTTGTATGCTTCATTCAGCACGTTTAGGCTTTGTCCACCTTGTATGCTTCATTCAGCACGTTTAGGCTTTGTCCACCTTGTATGCTTCATTCAGCACGTTTAGGCTTTGTCCACCTTGCATGGTTCATTCAGCACGTTTAGGCTTTGTCCACCTTCTACACTGCTGTAGCTGCAAATCACAACGTCGTTCGCAGAACGTAGGTGTGAGAGCATCTCGCCATCTATGTTGATACCGCGATCCTGTCTGTTCAGGGACCGAAAAACGTCTTCTGGGAGGGTAGTGGTGGGGGTGGAGGGCGGGGGCTGGCCGGGGGGGGGAGGTAGGGGTGTCGTGGGGGATCAGCCATGGACAGCAAATAGGATATGGTATCTTCTTGTCGTACTCTTCGTGGTGTAAGTATGGAAAGTGGCGTGTCGAAAAGAGTGATTTCCGCTTATCAGCCCTCTTTTAACGTCTCTACACACTGGACGCAATTTTTGCTGGTAATTGGCACCTCGATGCATTTATCACTGCATTTATTTCCGCGCGATCAAAGGCCTTTTCAAAGTCTACAAACACAATGCGTAGGGGCATACGGATTCCCGAGCTCTCTCCATCAACTGGTTGATTCTGTGGAAACGGTCATTGGCTGAGTAGCCCTTCCTGAAACTTGCCTGTTCTCGCTCTTGGTTTTCACAGAGCTGCCTTTCTGCGGGTAATGATGTCTGTCAACAGTTTATAAATAGTTGATAGCAAGCAGATTAGGATGTAGTTCGCCAGATTTTCACTGTCACTGTCTTTGTGGATCGGAGTTTTCTTGGAGCACTTCCGCTGGTCTGGAATTTTTCTTGTACGGATTTTGAAACCTATGACCAGTTAACAGAGAAATGGAGTACTTCTGCAGTGATTCCGTCCAGACCAGGCGATTTGCCTGACTTTAGGTGTTGGGTCGCGTGCAGGACCTCGTCGCTACCTATATCGGGTAGTGACTCGGAATCTATATTAAGTGGTTTGGTGGTCACTACTGTTTTTGATGTGAATAGAACCGTATAGAACTTTGTGCATTCTTCCTCGATTTATCTGTCAATGTTGTACCATCTTCTTTCTCCAGGGATGTCATGATGCTCTTCTTTTGTTGTAATGTCTTCCTGCATTTTATGGTACTTCATTTTGTCTCAACAGCCGCTATCAGACGCTGTAAGCTATACTAATCATGATCTTCTTTGAGCCTGTGTCTAATCTTCTTGTTTGGTTCGCGGTCGGTTACCCTATCGAGACAACCTTTGATCTAGTTGCAAGAAGTCGTGAATCCAGACCGATGCGTGTGTCTGCTGCTGGTTTAGATATTTTGGTGTTGGTGGCGCAGATATTCAGAACGGGCATCAGTTGTTTCAGGTGAGGGGTCACTCTGCTGAGTTGTGCATTAGCTGCAGAGGTCAGTGACTCAAAGCTGACTGCCAGCGTTAGGTCCAGCGAATCATAGCTGCCCAGTCCCTTCTGCACCTCCACGCGGTGATCCTGGATAACAGGCTGCAACATATCAGGAATCTGAGGAGTCAAAGAGAGAAGGCTAACCCGGTACTAAAAAAAATGTCTGCTGAAGTCGGATGTGTCGGACCGAATGGTGCAAATATCGCAGTAGAGCTGTAAACTGCAACACAACGCATTCAGTTCTCCGCACAACATCCTGCTACTTGCAGAGCTCTTTTCAGGACTTAGCAGAAGTATGAGAACGAACGAAGGAGAAGAAGTTGTTCCAGGTGGCCAATTCTCGTTCTGAATAATGTCTGCAACCTTTGCAGCATTTAGTGGTGTGGGCACATTAAAGCGTCGTTTGAGTGTTCAGGTTCATTGTAACCCTAATCGGAATCTACTTACTGCCTATATCGTCGGTGCAGGGCTTACGTCACTACTGAGAATGTAGTCGATTACAGCCTTGTTCTGTCAGTTTGATGAGTGCCACGTCCATCGCTTTCCAATGTGTTTTTTGAAGTAAGTGTTCATGACGAGTGGCTTGTACATCGAAGAAAAGATCATCGAGCGATCACATCTACCATTGTGTTTGTCCTGTGAGAAGGCCTAAATAGGTTTCATTCTCCTGTTTTCGCCCAACATGTGCGCTAAAATCTTCAATGCTGATTTTTTTGTGCATGCAGGATATTGTATTTGTTTCTCTGGGTCTTGGTAGAACAGTTCTTCGTCGTACCGAGTCAGTGGGGAAGGAGGGGGGGGGGGGGGGGGGATAGCATTAGACTAGCAAAAGTGGTTTCTCCTGGCCTCTCACTCCTAGCTTGAGCGCTGCAATTCTGGAGTTGACTATCCGGACAGACTGGCTGTTTGGTGTACGTCTAGTAGCTGTGGTAATTACAACAGCGCCATTATTGTACTAGCCTTTACCGGCACCAATATCTCCATTGTCGGGCCACGTTTGGTGTGTTTCTGTCCGTGCACAGGTCTTTTAGAGCAAGGTAGCTTCTCTGGGTCATACTGCCTCTGGGATCACGATACTGAGCACCGCATGAGGTGCAGTGGTCAGTGACCCTTAGCTGACTGCTAGCCTCAGGGCCAGCGAACCAGAGCTGCCAAGACTCTTCTACACCTCCACTCGGTGATCCTGGATAACAGGCTGCAGCAGGGCAGACTGGCTAAGAAGAAGGGATTGAAGAGGGAATGCTAAACCGGTACTAAAACAATGCTTGCTGAAGTCGGATGTGTTGGACGGAACGGTGCAAATATCGCAGTCAAGCTGTAAACTACGACACAACACATTCCGTTCTCTGGACCACATTCTGCTACTTAAGTCCTTTCAGGGTTTGGTAGCGGAACATTGAGAACGAACGAAGCCAAACCAGCCAAGCCAAGCCAGACTGCCTCTCTTTGGTTTGTATAAGTGAGGGATTCCTGCAATTTATGTTCTGGTGATTGCTGGAGGGGAGAGGGGAAGGGGGGGGGGGTGCTCCCCAATCGCACGTGACTGTGCCTCTCAGTTTGACCTCGAGTTACCAATGTCCTGTTCTGAGTCTAAATATCCTTGTCTGTTAACCTCTACCCAGTTTATCTCTGCAGTCATTTATTGGTTTGTATTATTTGCGCTGGTCTCTCCATTCCTTCGTCATAGATCTTGTTATGATTGTCTTTGCTTCTTTATAACTCTGTAGATGGTGAGTCTGCGTACCGCCACTTCCGGCTTTGCGAGCTTTATTTGCCTTTTCGTTTCCAAGGAACTCACAGTGGACCGTAATCCACCGTAGGACATGTTTTTTGTTGTTGACAGAAACCCCAAGTTATATTTTATTTCATGTAAGAGTCTATATTGTTTGAGGCTTGAGATGGAATGTAGTACGCTCCTGGAGTCTGTTAGAATTTGCGTTTTTTAGAGTTGTTTTTTGGTTGTTAAGAATCAAGCTGCATCAGTTCTGAAATTGGTACAGGTCTCTCCTCCTGGTATGAAGTGGTTTCTTTGGTCGTTGTTAGAGTGTGGGATATAGATTCTACTGTTTCCCCTTTGTGCGGTCTCATTGACACATTCATTTGTGTACACAAGTTTCATATTGATATTTTGATATTATTAGTATTGTTTCATAGTGATATTTTGATATTATTAGTATTGTTTCAGTGATATTTTGATATTGTTAGTAATGTTTCATAGTGATATTTTGATATTATTAGTAATGTTTCATAGTGATCATTTGATGTTATTATCTGCTGAAGACGGATGTGTCGAACCGGCAGTTGCAAATATCGCAGTCACACTGTAAATTGGTGACACAACGCATTCCGTTCTCCGGACTTCATCATTCTACTTGCAAAACTCTGTTCATGCCTTGGTAGCGGGAGATTGAGAACGAAAGCAGAAGAAGAAGATGTTATTAATAATGTTTCATAGTTATATTTTGATATTATTAGCGATGTTTCATTTTGATATTTTGATGGTTTAGGTAATATTTCATAGTGATATTTTGTTGTTATTAGTAAGGTTCCATAGTGATATTTAGGTAGCGTTATTAAGGTTTCATTTGAATCTTTTGTGGTCTTAGAAAGGTAAATTATGTGTATGTTCGTGATATCAGTAATGTTCCATATGGGTATGTTGTTAGTATTAGTAGGGTTCCTATATTAGTATGCTGTTGGTTTTAGTAAGAGATAATATGGGTATGTTGTTGGTTTTAGTTATGTTTAATATATTTTATTATTTAATCAGCAGAGCAAGGAAAGTATCAATTTCCCCCATTCCAACTGTGTGGTTTGTTTCCTTGCTGAACTAAATCACACAAACACTTCCCCAGCGGTCAACACTTTTCAATTCACAAGTTTTATGGTGGTCCTTCTCTCTAATGGTTAGTTGGTAATAATAATAATGTTCGCGTAGGCGTCACATGCCTGTTGCGTCGATTGACCACTACCATATTCAACTGCTGAGATTACGTTCATGCGTAGTGTGTCGACCGAAATCCCTACAGACTCCCCAGGTAGAGCTGTGTACTGCGCAGTCTTGGTATGAAGGCCTCGGGGAGTGTGTTAGACCAATGTTTGTGTCCAGCTTTATTATATACTATTAGTATTTCCACCACTAGTCAGTTGGTAAGTTTTGACCAAAAGGACAATGGGCAGGAAATAGGCCGGGTTTTATGGCAGAGTGGACTGACAGAAGTCTAAGGTAAAGAATGGTTCTCATGTAGGCCATACATTACCTACCCCCTAGACGTCGGTACAGGTACACAAAATCTTTATGGCTCTATAGATTTTGAGGAAAAATAAAATAAATATATATTCAAATGTGTGTGTATAAGTAAATATGTATGTACGGATACGTACGCATGTTCCATATGTGTATGTGGGTACGTGTGCTTATGCATGTACATATACGTATATATATATATATATATATATATATATATATATATATATATATATATATATATGCGTATGTACATGTGTGTATGTATATGTATGTGTATGCGTGTATATGTATGTATGTGTGTGTGTGTGTGAGTGGGTGGGTCGGAGGGTGTGTGTGTATGTATGTGTGTATGTATGTATATACGTGTGTATGTATGTATGTATGTGTATATATATATATGTGTGTATATATGTGTACATGAGTGTATATATGTGTGTATGTAGGCATATATGTATATATGTATGGTATGGTTATATTTGTATGTACATGTTTGTGTGTACAGATATATGAATGCGTATAAATGAATAGGTATTTATCAGCAAGTACACAAGCGCATTCATTTATACTTTCACAAATAAATTGATGTCACCATTCACCTCATGCAGTGTAACTCCCACCATCTCACGTTGCATCTCATGGGATTTTAAACCTCATTTCACCTCACATCACACACAGTTTTGTTTCAAAATTGTGCAATAATGAATGTTAAAAAAAAAACAAAAAAACAAAAAAACAAAACAAAACAACAAACAACACACATAACTGAGATTAGCAAGTTCGCTAACCTATTGTGTTTGTTTGTTTGTAAGTTTTACTTTTCGTTTAGTGAAAGCAATCACAGTTATGTTAAGATGTATAAGCCGGGAGAGAAGACTAAAGTCCAGCCAAGCAAAACCTACTGATCAGACAGTGTTAGTCAGGGTCATGTGAAACATACTGATCACATAACGTTAGTCAGGGTCATGTACGTAATGATCAGACAATGTTAGTCAGGGTCATGAGAAGAATACTGATCAGACTATATAATTCAGGGTCACGTGAAGCAGCATACTGATCAGACTATGTTAGTCAGGGTCACGTGAAGCAGCATACTTATCATACCGTGTTAGTCAGGGTCACGTGAAGCATACTGATCAGACTATGTTAGTCAGGGTCAAGTGAAGCAGCATACTGATCATACAGTGTTAGTCAGGGTCACGTGAAGCATACTGACCAAACTATGTTAATCAGGGTCACGTGAAGCCGCATACTGCTCAGACTATGTTAATCAGGGTCACGTGAAGCATACTAATCAGACAATGTTAATCAGGGTCACGTGAAGCAACATACTGATCAGACAATGTTAGTCAGGGTCACGTGAAGCAGCATACTGATCAGACAATGTTAGTCAGTGTCACGTGAAGCAGCATACTGATCAGACAATGTTAGTCAGGGTCACGTGACGCAGCATACTGATCAGACAATGTTAGTCATGGTCACGTGACGCAGCATACTGATCAGACAATGTTAGTCAGGGTACCGTGAAGTATACTGATCAGACAATGTTAGTCAGGGCACGTGAAGTATACTGATCAGACAATGTTAGTCAGGGTCACGTGAAGTATACTGATCAGACAATGTTAGTCAGGGTCCCGTGAAGTATACTGATCAGACAATGTTAGTCAGGGTCACGTGAAGTATACTGATCAGACAATGCTAGTCAGGATCACGTGAAGTATACTGATCAGACAATGTTAGTCAGGGTCACGTGAAGCATACCGAAAAACACCTCACCTCACTTGCAATTACTTCTCGCTGGTGAAATGCTATTTCATGGCAGACTGGCTTACGAGGCGATCCCTAGATTAGTGAGCCTTCTGAAGAGCCTCGAATTGCACTACAGGGAGGTGAACTCTTGTCCCCTTTTAAAGTGCACCTCGATTTGTGAGAAACGCCACTGTAACCCGTCACTAAAGAAAATTGTCAAAAGCATTAGCAATAAGATCCATAAGCCTTTATATTCACGTGTGTGTGTGTATTTCAATGTGTGCTGTCAAGTTGTGCTTCTGTTGGACCGTTGTCTGTTACGCTAGATGTCTCAACTCTTTCGTTTATCTCGACCACTTCTTTATATAGAGCAGCTTGAACTATTCTGTAGATTTTGTTTTCACCAATTGAACAGAATATTGTATGTTCT
This sequence comes from Ariolimax columbianus, assembly GCA_036924085.1. Taxonomy (NCBI): domain Eukaryota; kingdom Metazoa; phylum Mollusca; class Gastropoda; order Stylommatophora; family Arionidae; genus Ariolimax; species Ariolimax columbianus. The sequence goes on along the minus strand of JAVGWX010000005.1, from coordinate 19,152,791 downwards.
TCTTCTTCTTCTTCTTTTCTTGTTCTTCTTCTTCTTCTTGTTTTTTTTCTTCTTGTTCTTCTTCTTGTTCTTCTTTCTTCTCGTCTTCCTTCCTCTTTCTGCTCTTCTTCTTTGTTCGATCTGAAAAGATCTTGCGACATTGTGTGGAAGTTTACAGCGAGCTGCGTTATCTACATCTTTTGGTACAGCATTTACCATTTCCGTTGGCATTTTTGGGGAAATCAGGCTTGCCTACCAAAAGCGATTTCTATTCTCTTAGCCATACAACACCACCAGTGCAGCTAGTTTTCAGGGTCTCCGTTTTAGGGCGAAATTGGTTCTTGGTCAGCTCTGGCTCGCTTACCCTGATGCAAGTAGCCACGAGTCTCTGTCTGCCGTCAGTTCTGGCTCATCGACCCTGATACAAGTAGCCACGAGTCTCTGTCTGCTGTCAGCTCTGGCTCGCTTACCCTGATGCAAATAGCCAGTTGTGAGTCTCTGTCTGCTGTCAGTTCTGGCTCACTTACCCTGATACAAGTAGCCAGTTATGAGTCTCTGTCTGCCGTCAGTTCTGGCTCATCGACCCTGATACAAGTAGCCAGTTGTGAGTCTCTGTCTGCCGTCAGTTCTGGCTCATCGACCCTGATACAAGTAGCCACGAGTCTCTGTCTGCTGTCAGCTCTGGCTCGCTTACCCTGATGCAAATAGCCAGTTGTGAGTCTCTGTCTGCTGTCAGTTCTGGCTCACTTACCCTGATACAAGTAGCCAGTTATGAGTCTGTCTGCCGTCAGTTCTGGCTCATCGACCCTGATACAAGTAGCCAGTTATGAGTCTCTGTCTGCTGTCAGCTCATTCGCTGTGCAGCATCTTCGACCCCAAATGTATTTTTATATTGGAAATGTACAATAGCACTGACAGTAAACAATAAATCCAGAAATGAATAGAAGATGATCCATTGTCTGTTTCGTTCAATCCTGTAATGTACCCTTTATTTCTCTCATTCGTTTTAACATTTCATTTCTTTTTCAACTTTATTAGTCAATTTTCTCCTTTTTCGCCTGCTTATAGTTTTTATATATTTTTCTTTTAAGTTCTTGTTTTTAATTTTTCAGTTTTGTTTTACTTGTCTTCTTTGAAACACAATATAAGGTACAACCAGCAACGGTTAGAATAGCTGCAGAGAGACAATGGACTTGTTTTAGGTGCACAGGGGAGTGACACAAGGGACTTGTTTTAGGTGCACACGAGAGTGAGACAATAAACTTGTTTGAGGTGCCCAAGGGAGTGAGACAATGGATTTGTTTGAGGTGCACACGAGAGTGAGACAATGAACTTGTTTGAGGTGCACAAGGGAGTGAGACTATGGACTTGTTTGAGGTGCACAAGAAAGTGAGACAATGAAGGTGTTCGGAGTGCACAAGAGAGCAAGACAATGAACTTGTTCGGAGTGCACAAGGGAGTAAGACAATGGACTTGTTCGAGGTGCACAAGGGAGTGAGACAATGGACTTGTTCGAGGTGCACAAGGGAGTGAGACAATGGACTTGTTCGAGGTGCACAAGGGAGTGAGACAATGGATTTGTTCGAGGTGCACATGCGAGTGAGACAATGATGCATAATCTTCCCTTATCTGGTCAATATCTATGCAGAAAACATAATGAGAAATGTCAAGAATGACAGAGAGTATCTTTTGTTGTTGTTTTGTTTTATTTTGTTTTGCGTTCGCCTTATTTCTCTAATCCCCAAGGCGGTGGGCGTTGCACTTGGTTTTTATTTTGCGCCTGTCGGCCCAGTGCATCCGACTTCAGCATGCATTTTATGTAAGGGTCTGCTTCCTCCTGCATTTTCTAAAGGTTTGCTTTCCCGGGGTAACGGCCGGTGCTGTGATGCGGATCGAACCTAGCACCTTCGGGTTGTGAGCCGTGCCACTTAACCACTAGGCCACGCCGTCCCCTGACAGAGATTATGACAAATTAGACTCGTTCACAGTCGGGCGGAATGAATTACCAGAACTAATATATGCAGAGGATGCAGCTGGTCTCTGACAGGGTGAAACCAGACATAAAGTTATCAGAGAGAAATAAAAAAGCTAAAAACATCACAAGCTTTAAATAGCCCGATTCAACTATAACCCAACAACGGAGAAAATTAAAAAAATAAATAAGGAGAATAATGATGTTAAATAAAATTAAAAATGTATGACAGAACACTTACAAAATGGCCAAAATAAAGATCACAAGGACTAGCATCTTCCCGATGGCAACGTACGGATGCAAGACTTGGTCTGCTTCATAAACCCTCCGGAACAAGATTGAATCCTTTGACCTAAGATGATATACGTGTTAAAAATACCACGGATATCGATAAAGAGAAACTACGTGATCTAGAAATTGAACAAAACGGGCTAATAAACAACATTACGTCTAGGAAATTAACATACTTTGACCACATCAAAGTCACAATAGTCTAGAAAGAGAGATACTGAAGGATATGGTGCCTGTCAATACAGGTATAGGCAGACAGAGGAGACGATGGACAAGGGACATTAGAGAGGCTCTGGGGGTGACAGTAGAAGAGGCTGGAGAGATGGCCAGGGATCGAGTGTTTTACAAGTCGGCTGTCGTGGGAGCGATGTTCTACAAAGGACATAGTACATGATACTGATAGTATCTTGTTTTCTTTTCTTTTTTTCTTGCAGATATCGACTTTGGCGCAGTTTTTTTCATCATCTACTCATGTTTTCACTTCTTCCAAGTCTGTCCACCAAATATGTGTTCTCTTTTCATACTTTAATTATCAACAGTTTTTAAAAATATTTCCCATCGTGTTTTTCTCATATTTTACTTACTACTTCTAGATTCCATCACTTCTTGTCTTTCTCATCGTTTACTTACAACTTCTAGATTCCATCACTTCTTGTCTTTCTCATCGTTTACTTACAACTTCTAGATTCTATCACTTCTTGTCTTTCTCATCGTTTACTTACTACTTCTAGATTCCATCACTTCTTGTCTTTCTCATCGTTTACTTACTACTTCTAGATTCCATCACTTTTTGTCTTTCTCATCGTTTACTTACTACTTCTAGATTCCATCACTTCTTGTCTTTCTCATCGTTTACTTACTACTTCTAGATTCCATCACTTCTTGTCTTTCTCATCGTTTACTTACAACTTCTAGATTCCATCACTTCTTGTCTTTCTCATCGTTTACTTACTACTTCTAGATTCCATCACTTCTTGTCTTTCTCATCGTTTACTTACAACTTCTAGATTCCATCACTTCTTGCCTTTCTCATCGTTTACTTACTACTTCTAGATTCCATCACTTCTTGTCTTTCTCATCGTTTACTTACAACTTCTAGATTTCATCACTTCTTTTTCATTCTCTTTTTACTTTTCGCTTATTCAGTTCTACTTAAATTCCCGTTGTATTTCATTGACATTCAGACTATACAATTTTTCTGTTTCCTTGTGTATTTAATGTTTTGTGTATCACTCTATGGCAACTAAATACATTTTTTCTCTTTATTTTCTGTGCATTTAATTGTATTTCTTTTATCTTTTCTTCTGTTTCATTTTTTGATCCTTTTAATCGTGTCTTCTCTCAACATTATCATTATGTTAGTTTTATTTTCTGTAATTCGTTGTCATCTTTTACCACATCCTTTTAAAATGTTGTCTTAGAGAACCTTTCATTCCATCTGATTTCTTTCTACCTTTTCCTTTTCATGATAACTTCCCGCCTTTACCCTGTCGTTAATTTTTGCCTTTCCATCAATCATGAAAGCAGTGCGTGTTGGCCAACCATCTTGCATGTTTTGGGCTTTGTTACAACCAGACGTTCTCACTCAACGATCAGTTTTCTCAAACCAGTGAATTTATTAAATTATTTCCCCTTGTCAATTGCGGCCATGTATGAGATTCTGAGATGGAGAAGCCACTTCCGTCTCACTTTCTCTCTCTTTTTTTCTCTCATTCTCTCTCTCTCTTTCTCCCTCCATCAATCCATCCATCCATCTATCCATCCACCATCCATCTATCCATCCATCCATCCGTCTGTCCGTCCGTCCGTCCGTCCGTCTGTCTGTCTGTCTGTCTATCTATCTATCCATCTATCTACCAATTCGTCCATCTGTCCGTCCTTCCGTCAGTCCGCCCGTCCTTCCGTCCGTCCGTCCGCCCACCCGTCTATCTATCCCACAACCACACATGGCTACAAATATGTTATTTGAAGCGCTCAAGGACTTTAAATCAAGGTACTAGAATATAATTTTACCCAATGTAAAGATTCACTTTACAATTTAATTTAATTATATTGTTTAAATATAAGGGGAAGGTGGGAGGTGGGGGACCCAGTGGCCTCGATGTTAAAACCCTTGTATCTCGCGCTGGAGGTCACGTCTTCAAATCACAATGAAGACCCGGATTTTTTCGTGTGGATCATCCAATGTTCGGTCCCAATTCAAAGATTCTAACGATTATCGTCCCACAGAGAATATATGCAGAAAGGTGGCAGTGTGGCTATAACATCAAGTCTAGGTTATATGGTTAGCGGAGCGGCATAGATGGCTACCTTGCTCTGCCTTCCATTACTCACTATTCCCAGCGCGACAGGCGTTCGTTGTACAATCACTCTAATATCATCTATCCATCTGCCTCGCGGTCGCTCCCTTATCATGTAGTAGCATCTACTAGCGCTGTAAGTCACGAGTGGAGGTTGAATAAGGGTGCACTCTCAAGAGATGACCAAACCAACTTATTTTCTGCCTGGAAATGTATTCGATACATGACGTAGTGCCGACCATACTTCGAATGTCGTCGTTTCGCATTCTGTCTTTCCTGGTAACACCGATGACCTTCCTCAAACAATTTAATTTCGCATGTCGAAATTTTGCTCTCTGGACAGAGGTCATGTTTAGCACTGGCAGCACAGAGTCGGCATAAATGTACTGTCGGCATAAATGTACTATCGGCATAAATGAACTGTTTATCAGCTGTTGCTTTGTTACCAAGATAATGTTTGGGTTCCTAAGCAACGGTGACAGTAGATATTTTCTGAAACATGGTCTTGACTTTCCTGTCGAATCTAAATAATTGTTTCCTGCAATATATTGACATTTATTCACATTTAACTGTCAAAAGCACGCGTAGAATTCTTATCATGAACTGCATTTATGTTGCTTGCAGTGATCTCTCTGCTTATTCATTACCGACTACTCAAATCCATGAAGCAAAATGGATTCTACATAACACTACAAGATGGCGCTTCTCTCTGCTTATTCATTACCGACTACTCACATCCATGAAGCAAAATGGATTCTACATAACACTACAAGATGGCGCTTCTCTCTGCTTATTCATTACCGACTACTCACATCCATGAAGCAAAATGGATTCTACATAACACTACAAGATGGCGCTTCTCTCTGCTTATTCATTACCGGCTACTCACATCCATGAAGCAAAATGGATTCTACATAACACTACAAGATGGCGCTTCTCTCTGCTTATTCATTACCGACTACTCACATCCATGAAGCAAAATGGATTCTACATAACACTACAAGATGGCGCTTCTCTCTGCTTATTCATTACCGACTACTCACATCCATGAAGCAAAATGGATTCTACATAACACTACAAGATGGCGCTTTCATTGCAAGAGTCTTGTTTGTTAGTATATTTATTATTTTCTACAACCTTCCTTAGCTAGCACCATTCTGCTCCAAAATATATGAGTACAATCATACATTAGTTTCAACGGCACACTTTATGAGTAATACAAATGATGTACATTTGAAGAGGATAAGAAAACGAGATGAAAACAAAAACATAAAAGTTAACTGTGCAAAAGGTTTGATGCAAGATTGAAACAAATATATACTTCTGAAAGTCAGTATTAACAAAATAGTATCTTGCTTCACAAGATGTACAAAAACTTGTTCGTTTGCTTTTCACATAACATGATCAATGTAAACAATAAAAATTGAACCGTTCAAAGCCAAGCAGTATCTAATGATTGCCTGCCGATGTTTTGGCAGCGGTTGGCGATTTATTTGAACCAGATTCGGCAGTCTTTTGTTGCTTTTCGCTATTATGATTATAGTTTTCCTCCTTATCGTCTTGTACTTCATTGTCATTATTATCATCATCGTCACTGTTGTCATACCCGTTATCTGTGTCTGTTCCACGTGCCGCTGAACTTTCATAGCTGATCAGCTCTTTAGTCTCAATGTCTAACATATTAAGTTTGTCTCCTTGCCCGACAAATGTATTTGAGTTTCGAACGAACGCTCCAACTGGCTTTAAAGATCCAACATCCTCACTAATAGCATTGTCTAACGCTTGGCTCAATAGACTAGAATCAGTCACAGCGTTATTTTCCACGCCGGGAACTACACCAAACGAATCTCTTTTAGAAACCTGAGTTAACATCAAACTACCGACGCGTCTTCGCTTTGTATTCTCAGGCCCGATGAAGTTTTGTCTTATTCCAGAAAGGTCGCCAAATTTAGTAATAGGATCAAAGCTCCGTTTTTCGTTTATGCTGCCACCGAAGTTCAGCCCATTCATCTCTGCCTGTTCTCGCATGTTCTTGAAGCTAGGCCCAGTTCCGAGAATACCTTCAGGAAACTGTTTCGTTGGGAACAGTAAATGTGTGCCAGGAGTTGGATTACGAGACAGAGCTCCTAGCAAATGATCTTGGTTTATCCTTGTCAAGTCACTATACCTGGGCCCGGAACCTAAATACCGTTTCTCAGATCTTTTCTTTAAATCCTCACTGAGACCTTGGAAATCATTATCGCCGGATACCTCTGTCTGTTCAGGACTTCTCTTGTCCACAGGGTGTGGAATAAACAGACCGTTCATATCCTCCTGAACATTCTTTCCTGTCCCGAGAAGTGGGCTGGATGCTATAGTGTTGAAATTGCGTTTGCTTTGAAAATTTGGATCAAAGTCTTCGGGGCGCTTAGATAAGAAATTTTGCATGATACCTCCAAAACCACCGTTGGCAATTGCATCAAAGTATCTCTTTGTTACAAAGTCCTGGTTCACTCCCATCCTGGAGATTTTATTAATAGAATCAAAGTATTTCTTGTCAAAAAAGTTTTGCCGTAAGTCACCTAACGCCCCGTCACTGATTGCATCAAAACGCTTGTCAAGAATATTCTGGGCAGTCTCTCCAATGCGGCTCTCTCCAATGCGGCTCTCTCCAATGCGGCTCTCTCCAATGCGGCTCTCTCCAATGCGGCTCTCTCCAATGCGGCTCTCTCCAATGCGGCTATCTCCAATGCGGCTCTCTCCAATGGAGTCAAATTCTCTTTTCTCTAGAAAATGCTGCCTGCTGTTACCTAACGTTTCATCAGAAATCGTGTCCAAGTGTGTTTTATCTTCAACATTTCGGTTCAGGTTTTCAGTGTTCTCGTGCGTATTTGAATCATCCCACATTTTACCTTCATAGTATTCTCCCGTACCATCCAACAAGTCATTTGAAATATAGTCAAATCCATTCTTGTCAACAGCATGTTGCTTCCGTTCCGATACTGGAGACATCCCCACAATTCTTTCAAAGACGTTCTTGTTCAGATGGTTTTGTCCTACTGCTAACAAATGGCTACCTCTAGAAATGAAGTCCAGATCATTCTGGTTGTGTCCATCAAATATGTCACTGGCAATTGGGTCATACTGGCGTTTCCCCATGTGGTTTTGATATAATCCAGACAATCCACCTCCACCTATTGAATCAAAACTTTTTTTCCCCATGTGGTTTTGATATAATCCAGACAATCCACCTCCACCTATTGAATCAAAACCCCTTTTCCCCATGTGGTTTTGATATAACCCAGACAATCCACCTCCACCTATAGAATCAAAACCTCTTTTACCCATGTGGTTTTGATGCATTCCCGACAATCCACCTCCACCTATGGAGTCAAAACCTCTTTTCCCCATGTGGTTTTGATATAGCCCCGACAATTCACCACCACCTATCGAATCAAAACCCCTTTTCCCCATGTGGTTTTGATATAAACCAGACAATCCACCTCCACCTATTGAATCAAAACCCCTTTTCCCCATGTGGTTTTGATATAAACCAGACAATCCACCTCCACCTATTGAATCAAAACCCCTTTTCCCCATGTGGTTTTGATATAACCCAGACAATCTACCTCTACCTATAGAATCAAAACCTCTTTTACCCATGTGGTTTTGATGCATTCCCGACAATCCACCTCCACCTATGGAGTCAAAACCCCTTTTCCCCATGTGATTTTGATATAGCCCAGACAATCCACCTCCACCTATGGAGTCAAAACCCCTTTTCCCCATGTGATTTTGATATAGCCCCGACAATCCACCTCCACCTATGGAGTCAAAACCCCTTTTCCCCATGTGATTTTGATATAGCCCAGACAATCCACCTCCACCTATGGAGTCAAAACCTCTTTTCCCCATGTGGTTTTGATATAGCCCCGACAATTCACCACCACCTATCGAATCAAAACCCCTTTTCCCCATGTGGTTTTGATATAAACCAGACAATCCACCTCCACCTATTGAATCAAAACCCCTTTTCCCCATGTGGTTTTGATATAACCCAGACAATCTACCTCTACCTATAGAATCAAAACCTCTTTTACCCATGTGGTTTTGATATAACCCAGACAATCTACCTCTACCTATAGAATCAAAACCTCTTTTCCCCATGTGGTTTTGATGCATTCCCGACAATCCACCTCCACCTATGGAGTCAAAACCCCTTTTCCCCATGTGATTTTGATATAGCCCCGACAATCCACCTCCACCTATGGAGTCAAAACCCCTTTTCCCCATGTGATTTTGATATAGCCCAGACAATCCACCTCCACCTATGGAGTCAAAACCCCTTTTCCCAATGTGATTTTGATATAGCCCCGACAATCCACCACCACCTATGGAGTCAAAACCCCTTTTCCCCATGTGATTTTGATATAGCCCAGACAATCCACCTCCACCTATGGAGTCAAAACCCCTTTTCCCCATGTGGTTTTGATATAGCCCCGACAATTCACCACCACCTATCGAATCAAAACCCCTTTTCCCCATGTGGTTTTGATGTAAACCAGACAATCCATCTCCACCTATTGAATCAAAACCCCTTTTCCCTATGTGGTTTTGATATAACCCAGACAATCCACCACCACCTATTGAATCAAAACCCCTTTTCCCTATGTGGTTTTGATATAAACCAGACAATCCACCTCCACCTATCGAATCAAAACCCCTTTTCCCCATGTGGTTTTGATATAACCCAGACAATCTACCTCTACCTATAGAATCAAAACCTCTTTTCCCCATGTGGTTTTGATGCATTCCCGACAATCCACCTCCACCTATTGAGTCGAAACCCCTTTTCCCCATGTGATTTTGATATAACCCAGACAATCCGCCACCACCTATTGAGTCAAAACCCCTTTTCCCCATGTGGTTTTGATATAACCCGGATAATTCACCCCCTCCTATTGAATCGAAAGCGCGCCTTCCCATGTAGTTTTGGTGCATCCCCGCCAGCCCCCCTCCTCCTATTGAATCAAAACCTCTTTTCCCCATGTAGTTCTGATACAACCCTGATATTCCCTCACTGCCAATAGAGTCAAATTGACGTTTTCCAAGGTGGTTCTGATACAACCCTGATATTCCCCCACTGCCAATAGAGTCAAATTGACGTTTTCCAAGGTGGTTCTGGTTCAACCCTGATATTCCCCCGCTGCCAATAGAGTCAAATTGACGTTTTCCAAGGTGGTTTTGATACAACCCTGATATTCCCCCACCGCCAATAGAGTCAAATTGACGTTTTCCAAGGTGGTTCTGATACAACCCTGATATTCCTCCACTCCCGATCGAGTCAAATTGACGTTTTCCTAAGTGGTTCTGATAGATACCACTGATACTATGTGGTGAAATAGAGTCGAATCCTCGTCTTTCCCATTCTAGTTGGTCTGGTGCTTTCCATTGTGGAGCATTTTGTGAGATGAATTTCCCCTCTCTCTTTACTAAAACGTGTGTTAGACTATTACGGCTGTCAGTGTCTAACCCAAATTTTCTTTGACCTTGCCCACTAAATCTGGTATTCTCTTCTGCAGCAAAAAATTTATTGTTGATCAACAATCCTCGCTTGAAACGGGAGAGGAACCTCCGAGACATGCCTTCTTGTGGTAGAGATAACAAATCCTCCTCAGTCAGCTGATCCTGGTCAGAGGAAACATCACCCAAATTAACGTCGTCTTCCAAGTCCGTTTCCGAGGTGTCGCTTGCCTCAGCATCCGTTTGATAGTCATCATCAAAGGAGTTGAACTTGTGAATTCCAGTCCTCTCCTGCAAGGTTTGTTCGCTAATAAGGTCGTTTTTATCTAATAAAACAGAAGGCAAAGCGTTCATAGATCTCTTGTCAATTCTATGCTTAAAGGCGTGGATCCCATCTGACAGTCCACTAGAGGAAAATCCTTGCACTGGCGCATGATGGCCGAGAGATGACCGGGGTCCAGATTGATGACTTTTCGAGTACTTTGTCCTTATATTTTGTCCCCTGAAAGATGTTTTGGACTCTGCGGTAAATTTTTGAGGTGAGTTCTCATGTGATCCGTGAGAACCAAGGTACGTGTCGTCAAATGAAGAAGACGAAGAGGAAGTAGGAACAATATTATTTTCTGGCTGCTGAGAAGGTCGGCTTCTGTCGTGTGTCGAGTGATGTGCAGTTGCAGACTTGCTCGAGTCCTTTTGAGAGATTTTGTTAGAAACTTGAGATGGTTCTTGTCCATGAATATTTGCAACAGGAAGTGCACTCTGACCTTGTGATTCAATCCCCGTGTGGTCGTACTGCGAGTCCTGTAAAACAAAAGTAAAAGTCCTTTTATTAAAACAAAAGAAAAAGTCCTTTTATTAACACACAAGAAAGTAAATAAAGCGTAGATACAAATAGCTCAAAAATTACCACAAAAAAATTGGAACACGACACATCATGGTGGCACAAAACCAAGTTGAGTGTCGAGAACTGAACCAATTCACTGCAGTATTGGTGTCCCAATGGCTTTTCAAGTTACTGGAGATTGACGATGATATTATATATGTACGAATATGTATAAATTAAATTTGATGTAACTTTTCTTCAAATATACGAGTATATTTGCATTAATATATACATAGATACAACCCCTATCATGTAGCATATCCTTGGCAGAACGTCGCTCTTATCACAGCCGTTCGATAGGAATATCGATTAGCAGTCAGTCTACTCGCCTGCTCCATGTTCATGTTTAGGGTGTCCTTGATGTCTTGTGTCCATCTACGTCTTGGTCGGACTCTGTCTCATCTCCCTGGAACAATGCCCTCCAGAACTACTTGTTACAGTTCGTTTTGGCGGTTGATGTATACATAACCTGGTTTATAACCCAGTTCGCTTCGACGCCCAGATCTTGCAGGATGGCTTTATTTGTCATTTTCTTCACTCAAGGTATTTTGCGGCTCTCTTGTAGCATTTGTCTCGAAAGCCCCGACCTTCCTTCTTAATATTTGTGTGATGGTCCATGTCTCGCATCCATACATTGTCACCGGGAATACGCATAATCTGAGGATCTTCAATTTCCAATATTACATTTCAATGTACATTATATATATATATATATATATATATATATATATATATATATATATATATATATATATATATATATATATATATATATATATATATATGAGGACACGATTATAAGTTGTCCAGGTGTTGCCATTTGTCTGCCATAAGAATAAACAATTCTCTCATGTCCAGATAGTTTTGCTCAAGTGAGAACTATATTTCACACTTTTGTAAAATCTTAAACCAAATGACAAAATCTCTCAAACTCATTTATCCTCACGGAACAACAGTTCCCTGTGGCATTAAATGAGCTATGCCCAAAAGAAAACATATTTAGCGGTTTCCTTAAGACAAAAAACGGGGACTTGAAAAAAATACTTGGGTCATCTAACTCGTTTTCGTTTAAATGTTGGGCTATTTCTGATGCAAAAAATTTCTTCAAATGAAACATTGACATTACTCCAGGTTGCCCTATTTTGAAAACAATAAAACACATATATATAGCACACTAGAAGACATGTCAGCAGAGAAGGTATTAAACATACTTTCATCTACATCTCGCACAGGCCGCCTTCTGAGAACTCGTGCTAATGACATTAGAAACAGATATTACATCTTCTTTGAAAACTAATCTTTGTAGGAGGAGTAATCTTCAGCCGAGTGACGCGGGGGAAAAATAATATTTTACGTTCAATTAGGGCCTGCATCGATTGTTGCACAGGGGATCTCCACGTCGGGGAAATATCAAAGAATGTTGACAAATGTCAGCGGAACAAATTGGAGTTTTAAGACTTGTTATGTGGCAACTTCAAGCTTCGTTAAACTTTATATATATCTTGCATACACAAAACACGATGCTGTAATACTAGATGAAGTGTCTGCACGAGTGCTTTCACTTTTCTAGCGTGCTTCCGGCGTTTACCGCACAGCTAAGTAATCCGATTTTTGATTGGTTAAGCTTGCCATTGGGTAGTGGTGCACATATTTGGCTGTGATTGCGTCTCTGCTGAAGTATATATTTTTATTTATAAACTCCAGCGCCATTAAATACAAAAAAATATTTGCACATACCTGTAATTTGTAATGCGTAACTCTTTCTCTTCCGCCCTTCTCTGGTTTGGCCCCCCTACCTCTATTGCAGCCTCTTTGAGTATGTCTTTGAATTTAACCAGAGCATTTTCATATCTTCTTCAGATTCCTCTATCCTTTCTATTGCTATTGTTATGAGCCCTTGGTATCTCCTCTTAACATCTGGTTCTCTTAGTTTGTAAGCCTTTATTTTATTTTCGCCTTGTGTGTTATTATGTTTCTTGCTTGTTGGTGGGTGTTGCCTGGCTAGATAATTGTTTTCGATTTCTCTCTTTATTTTAACTAGGTAGTGGTCGCTTCCTAACTCTGGTACTGTGAACACTCTAGCATTCTTCACGTGCTTGAAACACTTTTCCTCACTATCGCATAGTCAATTATGGATCTTTCATTTCTTGCCTGCTCGCATCTTGAGTAGGCAAAGAAACGCTTGTGCGGAAACCTTGTATTTGTAATAACAAGATGTTGTTCCCTGCAGAACCTCAGCAGTCGTTTTCCATTGACGTTTAAGACATCTTATCCATATCTACCGTTCACTCCATCCCATTTAGAATGGTCGTTTCCAACTCTTGCGTTGAAGTCTCCAAGGAGAAGTGTTTAATTTTGGCAATCGTCAACGTTCATTTGAAGGAGCTCATACAATTCATCTTTTATCTCAGTGCTCTCATCTTCGTTTGGTGCATACACAGTGACGATATCCATTTCACTATCTCCTCTTGTAGACTTAGAACCATCAGTCGTTCCGTAATGAACTTCCATCCTTTAATGTTTGCTTTGTTATTACTATCCACTATACAGCCCACCCCAGTCCTGGCTCTTTCACTCATGGGAACTCCGCTGCAGACTAACATGTTGCCGTCATGGTGCAGAACGCCCTGTCCCTTTTACTTTATTTCTGTAAGTACCAGGATTGTCAATCTTGCTCTCTTCATCTGCTCTATTAGTTCATTTTCTTTCGCGTTTATACTTCTTACATTCCATGTTCCGTAAATCGTGGTCCTTATTTCTCACCTGTTCGTCGCCGTTATGATCAGTCCGATTTTCTGTATGGATTGGCTTGTAATCGTTTGTTAAAACGAACAGGTAATTAGACTGTTGTGTATTTGTATGGTGGAGAGGCTGCCTCCTTACAGCCTCCATGTCTGCTTATTTATTCGAAGCTGACGTCCTTTCAGCAATCCGCAAACATGCTTACGCGCCTGGTAGGAGGTAGGTTCCTCCACCAGGATAGTAAAGAAAACAAGAGATATAATTTAACGCAGCATCAACAACTTCAACCACGCTGAACAACAAAAGTTAGTTTCTTGGATGATTATCCCATCAGTCAACGGAAACCATGTTCAGAAAGAGCATAATGCGGGAAGAACTGGTATTTCTATATGCCGCCAATTCACTCTATGAAGAATTATTGTGTTCAACTCAGCGTGAACGAAATAAACGCGCTTGTGAGAGTATCCTGACACTACCATTTATATTTGTATTAAAAAAAAAAAACCCAGCTATTTGAAAAGCAATTGTTTTCTTGACTTAAAGTCAGATTAAGAATTACGCTAAATAAAATACATCCATTCTGAAAAATATCTGTCGCATAACCCCTCTTCTGGTCTCCAATTTTGGCTAGCAGATTCCAGACTGTTGAGAGTTCTGTTCTGTTCTAGGAGTCGACTTCACTGCACTCCGGCATACCCATAGGTGCTCAGTCTCTCTCGGTAGATGGTGCAAAGTGTGGATGCTGATGGTGCCTGTAGCCTGTTGGTTGTACACCTTCCTGTTTCGTCCTCTCAGGTTCCCTGATCCATTGAATCCTAATTTGACTCCAAAGTGCCGCAGCCTGTGCCTTGCAGACTCATCCAAAGCAGTGTCGTTTTCCAGCAGGTGGTCCTTGATAACCGTCACTATGTCACCGTTATCCATGTCCACTGTGCCTGTTAAGGGTGCGTGAGACGCCAAAAAATCAGCTCGCTCCTTGCCCGGAACCCCGGCGTGACCAGGACAGTAGATCCACACCAGCCCCTGGAGTTTTGGGGTCTCCAGTGCTGCTATCCACTCATGTCGTAGGTACCCTTTCTGCACCTTCCGAAGTAGTGTTTGGGAGTCTGACACGATGACTGCTCCTGTTGAAGATGTCTCAGACAGCCACATCAGAGCTTCAGTCACCGCCTCCATCTCCATTCTCATACTTGATGTTGTAGCCCCGTATGCGCCACTTCGTTCAGCAACGATACGTTCTCTTATTCTAGCCGAGAAACCCCAGCCTGATGTTCCACTACTTTGCACCGACCCATCAGTGTATATGATGGTATCACTTTCATGCGTGTTGGCGCTTATCAGCTGGTTGACTTCGAGCTTTGTCTGGCTATTTCGCCCCTGTTGAGAGTTATGACAAGCGTATTGATCTGATAAAGAGACAGTAAACGAGGACTATTGTAGAAACTTCTTCATGAAACAGTTGTGTGTTTATGGGGTACTGAAGATGGGGATGTACAGAAGAATATACACGTCTGACGAGAAAATTAAAAAGAATGCTCAACTGATTGATACACGAAATCAGAGTCAGGCGATTACAATATTTTAGGCTGGCTCTTCTAGTTTTTTTTCTTATTTACTTTTTCGTTTTCCTCCTTCTTTTCCTTATTTTCAACCTTTTTATTCTACTACTTCTGCTTTATCTTATTTTTCTTTTTCTTCCTCTTCTTTCTTACTTTTCTTCTTCTTCTTTTTGTTGTTGTTGTTGTTCTTCTTCTTTTTCTTCTTCTTCTTCTTTTTCTTCGTCTTCTTCTTCTTCTTCTTCTTCTTCTCTCCTCTTCTTCTTCTTCTTCTTCTTCTTCTTCTTCTTCTTCTTCTTCTTCTTCTACACATTTTTTTCTTCTTCTTATTTTTATTTTTCTTCTTATTTTCTTCTTCTTCTAATTTGTTTCTTCTTCTTCTTCCTCTAATTTTTTTTCTGCTTCGTCCTCTTCTTCTTCTTTTTCTTCTTCTTCTTCTTCTTCTTCTTCTTCTTCTTCTTCTTCTTCTTCTTTTTCTTGCATCTTCTTCTTCTCAGGCTTTCAAACATCAACTTGAATATATTCAAAGAAAGCAGTGGTCAGCCTGTGTGTATTTCCCCACAGAGCCTGTTTAGAAAAGAGAATAATGATATCCATATACACTTTCTCTGTTCCTGGAATGTTGGATAACCTTGCAGCAAATGTTCAGCAACAATTTTATCAACTCCGGCGACTCTTCAATTGATTGTTTTAATATTCCACTGAAAGCGGTACTACAGTGTCAAGTTGGCTGCAAACGTGTAAGAGCAGCATAGCCATATTAGTGAGATTCGAGTACAGGGAAACTTATGTCAACCCCACCATTAAGGTCAAGCAAGCCTGTGGAAGACGGGCTTGATAACTGAGCCTCGCTGTCATTTTGTGGATTAGCCTTGCTGTAAATTACGATGCAAGGTCACAATGTCCTTTTCAGGACAATGGCAAAGAGGAAGAAGACTTTGTCGATGGTTTAACACGTCTCTGGTTTAACACGTCTCTAGTTTGTACATACACATATGGCATTGACTTCAATTGAAAAACAAAAACCTAGTGTCACAAATAAGCATAGACAACAGTTTATTCTGGACATTGTAACCTAAAGTATTGGATTAACCAATATAATCATCATCTGGTTGATCAGTTCTAAGACTGGTTGTAAAGTTGTCTGAGCATGTCTCTCCATTTGACCCTATTCTCTGGTTGATCAGTTCTAAGACTGGTTGTAAGGTTGTCTGAGCGTGTCTCTCCATTTGACCCTATCCTCTGGTCGATATAGTTCTAAGAGTAGTTGTAAAGCTGTCTGAACATGTCTCTCCATTTGACTCTATCCTCTGGTTGGTCAGTTCTAAGACTGGTTGTAAGGTTGTCTGAGCATGTCTCTCCATTTGACCTTATCCTCTGGTTGATCAGTTCTAAGACTGGTTGTAAAGTTGTATGAGCATGTCTCTCCATTTGACTCTATCCTCTGGTTGGTCAGTTCTAAGACTGGTTGTAAAGTTGTCTGAGCATCTCTCTCCATTTGACCCTATCCTCTGGTCGATATAGTTCTAAGACTAGTTGTAAAGTTGTCTGAGCATGTCTCTCAATTTGACGTTATTCTCTGGTTTGTCAGTTCTTAGACTGGTTTTAAAGTTGTCTGAACATGTCGCTCCATTTGATCTTATTCTGTGGTTGGTCATTTCTAAGACTGGTTGTAAAGTTGTCTATTTGACTCTTTCCTCTGGTTGATCAGTTGTAAGATTGGTTGTAAGGTTGTCTGAACATATCTCTCTATTTGACCCTACCCTCTGCAGCTCACTTTATTTTAGGTTTGTACTTTAACGTGTCTGCATGCCTGAGACGTAAACGTCAGTCTTGGTAGTCCCCTTCTTCTTTTCATTTGCATCTTGACCGGAAATATCTTCTATAAAAGATTATCCTGTCACATACTGTGTCCCAGTCAACGCCATCTTCGTATTTGTATCATTTTCAAAATTTATCTTTGTGCGTCTACCTCAGTGAAGACATTGTCATTGGATTTTCTTTCTGTTCAACTAACTCATTTCATTCTTCTATAGCACTACTTTTAAAACTCTTCAAGCATTTTGTCATCCTTATTTGCTGTAGTTCACGTTTCAGCGCCGTACAATGTAATTAGTCATACATGAGTACTAATTATTCTCGTCTTATACTCCTTGAGCTTACCCTTTTTTTTATTTTCTCTGGTCATTTTTTGCCAATGCAATTCTCGTCATAATTTCCGTTTCTGGTTTGCCCTAAATATGTAAAGTTCTGTAATTGTTCGATTATTTCTCCAGTGATGATTATATATAGTTGCCTATGCTGCTTGTCTATTACCACAGTCTTTGTCTTCATTATATTTGATTGAGAAATAGATACAGAAACTGTAAGTAGGACCGGATTATGATTTTATAGCCCCGTGGGTTACAGTGACTGTGATTGCATCAGTAATATCTTCAATCACGAATATGTAGAACATTAGGTCAGGTCAGGTCATCCCGTAACCGGTGAGGTCGTTGGGGCACACATGACGACATCCTCCCAACTCCATGCCACCCTTTTCTGTCAGATGCCGCTGCCTGTGCCTCTTCTGGTCGGAGACTGGTCCATTCTTTTATGTTGTCCTCCCATCTCTTTTTTTGGGCCGGCCTCTACGTCGTCTGCCATGCACCTTCCAGTGGAGGATCGTATTTACAAGACCATTTGATCTCGATATGTGACCGTACCAAGTGAGTTTCCTTCTTTTGACAGTTGACAAGAGGTCTTTGAAAGGCCATATTGCTGTTGTAATTCTATCTCGTATTTCCTCGTTTGTAACTCGATCTTTGTACGTGACGTTTACAAGTTTTCGGAAACATCTCATCTTCAAGGCCTGTATCCTTCGTTGAAGGTCAGCTGTAACTGTAACATACAATCTTATTAATCCTTGAAGGCACCTTATCTCACAGGGACATCTAGTCTGCAGTTCTCAAAGTCAATGGCTTATCAGACACCAACTAGAACCTGCGAACATGAGACGCTGTTACGGCACAGAGTAACCAGATGTCGAATTTATTGCTCAAGTGTTTACCTCACTGCAACTTCTCTCTGCCATCCATACAAGTACACGCCTCTGTATCTAGTATCTATGTAAGTACATCATTCTGTAGCCATTATCTATATAAGTACATCATTCTGTTTCCAGTATATATATATGTACATCATTCTGTATCCAGTATCTATAAAAGTAAACGATTCTGTATCTAGTATCCATATAAGTAAACGATTCCGTATCTATTATCTATGTAAGTACATCATTCTGTATCTAGTATCCATATAAGTAAACGATTCTGTATCTAGTATCCATATGTAAGCGAATCTGTATCTAGTATACATATAGGTACACGATTTTGTATCTAGTAACCATATAAGTAAACGATTCTGTATCTAGTATCCATATAAGTAAGCGATTCTGTATATAGTATCCATATAAGTAAACGATTCTGTATCTAGTATCCATATAAGTAAACGATTCTGTATCTAGTATCTATATAAGTAAACGATTCTGTATCTAGTATTCATATAAGTAAACGATTCTGTATCTAGTATCTGTATAAGTAAACGATTCTGTATCTATTATCTATATAAGTAAGCGATTCTGTATCTAGTATTCATATAAGTAAACGATTCTGTATCTAGTATCTGTATAAGTAAACGATTCTGTATCTATTATCTATATAAGTAAGCGATTCTGTATCTAGTATTCATATAAGTAAATGATTCTGTACCTAGTATCTATATAAGTAAACGATTCTGTATCTACTATTCATATAAGTAAACGATTCTGTATCTAGTACCCATATAAGTAAACGATTATGTATTTATTATCTTAATAAGTACATCATTCTGTATCTATTATCTACACGAGTAAAGGATACTGTATCTAGTATCCATATAAGTAAACTATTCTGTATCTAGTATATATATAAGTACACCATTCTGTATCTAGTATATATATAAGTACATCATTCTGTATCTAGTATCTATATAAGTACACGGCTCTGTATCCAGCAACCACACAAGTACACGATTAAGCTACACGAACTCGCTGAAGTGGATGTGTTGGAATGAAAGATGCAAATATCGCAGTCAAGCTGTAAACTACGACACAACGCATTCCGTTCTCTGTACTACATTCTGCTACTTAAGACCTTTTCAGGGTTTGGTAGCGGGAGGTTGAGAACGAACGAAACCAACCAACCAAGTACACGATTCTGTAACTTTTCTCGTCTTTGTGGTTTATACCAGTTCTATATTTTCACTATTATTGTCAATGTTAGTTTTGTTTTGTTAGTAACGTAAATTGCACGCGTATCCGCGAAATAGTGTAAAATGACTCATACTTCGTGATATTATTCTGGACATTTCGACAAAACAGCTCATTGTAACATCCCACAATGATGTCCTTATTTGTGTCCATTCTGACCTTAGCATTGTTATTTTTATACTTTCGTTCTTAATTTTTGTTTTCGCGTTTTTGTATTTGTTCCCGGTGACATGCAGTTTTATGTTTCTTAATTTGTTGTCTTGTCCATTCATTGCACGTTGTTACGCCTTTATTCTGAGAGCGGGAGGATGCAATTAAAAAACCTCCTTGTTTGCTGTCCCCCCACGCCCTTACCCTCCCCAGTGTCTTTGTCCTGTGACACGTTTTTCACTGAAATTTTTTAAATTTTAGATCTGTTAATGCAATTTGAATTTATGCCATGTGCCACCCAAGACATAATTCAATGCATGGATTGTTCTGTAATATTCAGTTTCTTAACGACTCTCATACACCCACACAAACTTGCATCAATTATTATATAATTAGGTCTGATAATTCAATTTGGTGTTTTATTTCTCAGATGATTTATACTTGACTTCAATTATCAGAAATATATAGTAGGGACAGCGAAGTAGTCAACTTAATGAGAGATTCGAACCCTAGCAGTTCTAGATGACGCTTGCTCCAGATAAATTAGCTATTAAAAAGGAACCGATTGTAAGCCATTGATAGTGACGATATGCAGCGAAAAGAGATAGGAAGACAACATAAGAGGGTGGACGGGAATGTCCATAGCTAGAACAAATATCCTTACACAAAATTAAGTGTAGTGGTGAGAACTAGGCCAACAATTTGCAGTATTGGTGCCCCAATGGAGTGGCAGGAACTGGTCCAACAATCTGCAGTATTGGTGCCTGGAGTGGCAGGAACTGGTCCAACAATCTGCAGTATTGGTGCCCTAATGGACTGGCAGGAACTGGTCCAACAATCTGCAGTATTGGTGCCCCAATAATCTGATACTGATGAGGATAATGCAGAAATGTTTAAACAATCCTCTCGTATGTTTCATAGAGCTGGAAATTGGAACACAGAATTGCAACACCGTGAGTTGTGGGACATGTAATAAGAGTAAAGGATTGAGGGTTGAACGTTGGACATGCTACCACATCTAGAAACTAAGAGCCACAAGAAAGGAAAAGAAGAGATGTAGACAAGTCGTGACATATTCAGGTTAATATAGGAAAACAAAGCTAATGTGGTTACTTACAAGCTTTCACGATTAGTAAGACAAATAACAAGAGCTGTGGCAAACAGGGCAGATTATCACAAAGTGCCTGCTGAAGTTGGATGTGTCGAACAGAAAGGTGTAAATATTGCAGTCAGGCTGCAAACTACGACACAACGCATTCCGTTCTCTGGACTACATACTGGTACTTGCAAAGCCGTTTTAAGGGCTTGGTAGCAGGAGATTGAGAACGAACGAATAGGCAGAAGAGGAATACCAGTTATCTGTTATCAGTGTTAGACATAATCCTAACTAAGGCCAAGAAGGAAAAATCACACACAATGTGAAATTATGTGTTTAAGAAAAGCGGTGATTTAATTTAATAGTCAAAATTAAAACCAAACAATTCCGATGAAAGTAGAAATAATGCAAAGAATGACATATATTTTACATACAGATAAATGACCTATGTTAACAAATAACAATAATGTATCCACACCTTTCTGGGAACCGAGGTACCGCAGGGTCTAGTGCATTGGCTTTTCAGCCGAGCGATCAGGGTTCGGTCCTCAGTTGATATAGGATTTTTCCTATCGCAAAATTGCCTCAAAATTGGCAACCAGTTTAATCTGGGAAAGTAAAGGCGGCCCATGTTGACCCCATCATCCCTTGTGGGCCGTTGGTCAATACAAATATGGGCCTAACAACATATTCCCATTATGCCACACTTGTGTGTTAACGGGTTGTTTCCTTTTTTTCTAAATCTCAACTTTTCGGCAGCAACAATAAGACAAATTAGATGAAGATGAAGATCAAGAATAGGATGGATTGATGATTTTATAGAAAAACAATCCCTGCTTCTGCAGGTACATAACTGGCTGTGGCAGGGGTGGATATCGGACATAAAGACTTCGAATTGTATGGATAATTTGTGGATCACTGACCTGGTCAAGGTCATACTGGGGTTTGCTGGAATGAAAGAGGTGATATCCTTCCTGGTCTAAGGGGTATCCGTAGTGGGGACGATGGCAATGGATATAAAAGGCATTTTGAAGTTGATCAGGGACCACCTCTTGAGTAAAGACACATATTGCAAAAGTTGAGAATCATGCGTGTGTCCAGATGAGAGGCTCACGAAAAGATGACGCGAGAGTGTATATAACCAACTAGCTATTGGAAACATTAGTATCTACCCTCCTCGCCATTTGCTGGGAGGTACTGAGCACCTATGAGTCTGCCCTGAGTGCATTGACATAAATTCTTGACAGAACAAAAACAGAAATAAAAGAAAAACTAGAGGCATAGATTGCAACGACGTACCATGGATCTTACAGATGCCACATGGAACAAGCTTTACGCTTCCCAAATTCGCCAGTGCATTTTTACAATGAATCAATAGTGTCCCTATGTTTACTATAACTCCATCCATTTTCAATTGCTAAGTGCTTTTAACGGCTGCCCAAAAATGGAAGCCTCGACGCTGAGTATTTTTTTAGGGCACATGTGCCATAATTGTTTTGTTTCTGTTAGTGGCCCATCCCAAGCGATGATGAAGACACTATCAGTCGTTTTCTGTCTTGATGATGTAACTTGCGCTGCATTTGTATGATAGTGATGGTGTAACTGGGCTGTCATCTACCTCACTCTTGTCCCAAGCTACCTTGGGCCAGTGAAAACACTTTTAGTGAAAACGACTGGCGGTAGCTCAAGGTGCAGCCGCTCTGATCTTATCTCCCTTGAGGAAAGAATTCGCTTGAAACTTGCGGGACTCGATCGCCCACCGTTTTCGTTCATCGCTTTGAAAGACGAGTGCCTTACCTCTCGACTACAGTGAGCTCCATAATATAACAAAATAGACTCTGATTGCGGTTGAATGTGGCGTACTTCAGTAAAGGGAAGCTATAAAACTAACAAAGAACAACAACCCCAAATCGTGTGGATTAGTGGATACACGAGAATGGTCTAACACAACGTGTGAATTAATGGACAAATGAAACGATGGTCTAACTGCTCATGTGGTGTTCAAGTGAGCCGATTATGTCTGCTGCCAGGTAGCTAAAGGCTATCCAAAGTGGATTCCTTATTTTTGCAATATTTGCTTCCTGCTGCTTACTAGGTTCGTGAGAAAGGAACTTGCATTTTGGGTAGGAATGTTATTATTGTTTCTACAATTTTGCCAGGACAGTGGCTAATAGCCCACTCTGACCAATGTCCAACTGCGAAGAATCTTCAGACTCCAGGACAGTGGCTAATAGCCCACTCTGACCAATGTCCAACTGCGAAGGATCTTCAGACTCCAGGACAGTGGCTAACAGCCCACTCTGACCAATATCCAACTGCGAAGAATCTTCAGACTCCAGGACAGTGGCTAACATCCCACTCTGACCAATGTCCAACTGCGAAGGATCTTCAGACTCCAGGACAGTGGCTAACAGCCCACTCTGACCAATGTCCAACTGCAAAGAATCTTCAGACTCCAGGACAGTGGCTAATAGCCCACTCTGACCAATGTCCAACTGCGAAGGATCTTCAGACTCCAGGACAGTGGCTAATAGCCCACTCTGACCAATGTCCAACTGTGAAAGATCTTCAGACTCCAGGACAGTGGCTAACAGCCCACTCTGACCAATGTCCAACTGCGAAGAATCTTCAGACTCCAGGACAGTGGCTAATAGCCCACTCTGACCAATGTCCAACTGCGAAGGATCTTCAGACTCCAGGACAGTGGCTAACAGCCCACTCTGACCAATGTTCAACTGCGAAGGATCTTCAGACTCCAGGACAGTGGCTAACAGCCCACTCTGACCAATGTCCAACTGCGAAGGATCTTCAGACTCCAGGAAAGTGGCTAACAGCCCACTCTGACCAATGTCCAACTGCGAAGGATCTTCAGACTCCAGGACAGTGGCTAACAGCCCACTCTGACCAATGTCCAACTGCGAAGGATCTTCAGACTCCAGGACAGTGGCTAATAGCCCATTCTGACCAATGTCCAACTGCGAAAGATCTTCAGAGTCCATGACAGTGGCTAATAGCCCGCTCTGACCAATGTCCAACTGCAAAAGATCTTCAGACTCAAGGACAGTGGCTAATAGCCCACTCTGACCAATGTCCAACTGCGAAAGATCTTCAGACTCCAGGACATTGGCTAATAGCCCACTCTAACCAATGTCCAACTGCGAAAGATCTTCAGACTCCAGGACAGTGGCTAATAGCCCACTCTGACCAATGTCCAACTGCGAAAGATCTTCATACTCCAGGACAGTTGCTAATAGCCCACTCTGACCAATTTCCAACTGTGAAAGATCTTCAGGCTCCCGGACAGTGGCTAATAGCCCACAGTGAGTAATTTCCAACTGCGAAAGATCTTCAGACTCCAGGACAGTGGCTAACAGCCCACTATGACCAATTTTCAACTGCAAAGGATCTTCAGACTCCAGGACAGTGGCTAATAGCCCACTCTGATCAATGTCCAACTGCGAAGGATCTTCAGACTCCAGGACAGTGTCTAACAGCCCACTCTGACCAATGTCCAACTGCAAAGGATCTTCAGACTCCAGGACAGTGGCTAATAGCCCACTCTGACCAATGTCCAACTGCAAAGGATCTTCAGACTCCAGGACAGTGGCTAATAGCCCACTCTGACCAATGTCCAACTGCGAAGGATCTTCACACTCCAGGACAGTGGCTAATGGCCCACTCTGACCAATATCCAACTGCGAAGAATCTTCAGACTCCAGGACAGTGGCTAATAGCCCACTCTGACCAATGTCCAACTGCGACGGATCTTCAGACTCCAGGACAGTGGCTAACAGCCCACTCTGACCAATGTCCAACTGCGAAGGATCTTCAGACTCCAGGACAGTGGCTAACAGCCCACTCTGACCAATTTCCAACTGCGAAGGATCTTCAGACTCCAGGACAGTGGCTAACAGCCCACTCTGACCAATGTCCAACTGCGAAGGATCTTCAGACTCCAGGACAGTGGCTAACAGCCCACTCTGACCAATGTCCAACTGCGAAGGATCTTCAGACTCCAGGACAGTGGCTAATAGCCCACTCTGACCAATGTCCAACTGCGAAAGATCTTCAGACTCCATGACAGTGGCTAATAGCCCGCTCTGACCAATGTCCAACTGCGAAAGATTTTCAGACTCCAGGACAGTGGCTAATAGCCCACTCTGACCAATGTCCAACTGCGAAAGATCTTCAGACTCCAGGACATTGGCTAATAGCCCACTCTAACCAATGTCCAACTGCGATGAATCTTCAGACTCCAGGACAGTGGCTAATAGCCCACTCTGACCAATGTCCAACTGCGAAAGATCTTCATACTCCAGGACAGTTGCTAATAGCCCACTCTGACCAATTTCCAACTGTGAAAGATCTTCAGACTCCAGGACAGTGGCTAATAGCCCACAGTGAGCAATTTCCAACTGCGAAAGATCTTCAGACTCCAGGACAGTGGCTAACAGCCCACTATGACCAATTTCCAACTGCGAAGGATCTTCAGACTCCAGGACAGTGGCTAATAGCCCACTCTGATCAATGTCCAACTGCAAAGGATCTTCAGACTCCAGGACAGTGGCTAATAGCCCACTCAGACCAATGTCCAACTGCGAAGGATCTTCAGACTCCAGGACAGTGGCTAATAGCTCACTCTGACCAATGTCCAACTGCGAAGGATCTTCAGACTCCAGGACAGTGGCTAACAGCCCACTCTGACCAATTTCCAACTGCGAAGGATCTTCAGACTCCAGGACAGTGGCTAACAGCCCACTCTGACCAATGTCCAACTGCGAAGGATCTTCAGACTCCAGGACAGTGGCTAACAGCCCACTCTGACCAATTTCCAACTGCGAAGGATCTTCAGACTCCAGGACAGTGGCTAATAGCCCACTCTGACCAATGTCCAACTGTGAAGGATCTTCAGACTCCAGGACAGTGGCTAACAGCCCACTCTGACCAATGTCCAACTGCGAAGGATCTTCAGACTCCAGGAAAGTGGCTAACAGCCCACTCTGACCAATGTCCAACTGCGAAGGATCTTGAGACTCCATGACAGTGGTTAATAGCCCACTCTGACCAATGTCCAACTGCGAAAGATCTTCAGACTCCATGACAGTGGCTAATAGCCCGCTCTGACCAATGTCCAACTGCGAAAGATCTTCAGACTCCAGGAGAGTGGCTAATAGCCCACTCTGACCAATGTCCAACTGCGAAAGATCTTCAGACTCCAGGACATTGGCTAATAGCCCACTCTAACCAATGTCCAACTGCGAAAGATCTTCAGACTCCAGGACAGTGGCTAATAGCCCACTCTGACCAATGTCCAACTGCGAAAGATCTTCATACTCCAGGACAGTTGCTAATAGCCCACTCTGACCAATTTCCAACTGTGAAAGATCTTCAGACTCCAGGACAGTGGCTAATAGCCCACAGTGAGCAATTTCCAACTGCGAAAGATCTTCAGACTCCAGGACAGTGGCTAACAGCCCACTATGACCAATTTCCAACTGCGAAGGATCTTCAGACTCCAGGACAGTGGCTAATAGCCCACTCTGATCAATGTCCAACTGCGAAGGATCTTCAGACTCCAGGACAGTGGCTAACAGCCCACTCTGACCAATGTCCAACTGCAAAGGATCTTCAGACTCCAGGACAGTGGCTAATAGCCCACTCTGACCAATGTCCAACTGCGAAGGATCTTCAGACTCCAGGACAGTGGCTAATAGCTCACTCTGACCAATGTCCAACTGCGAAGGATCTTCAGACTCCAGGACAGTGGCTAAAAGCCCACTCTGACACATGTCCAACTGCGAAGGATCTTCAGACTCCAGGACAGTGGCTAACAGCCCACTCTGACCAATGTCCAACTGCGAAGGATCTTCAGACTCCAGGACAGTGGCTAACAGCCCACTCTGACCAATGTCCAACTGCGAAGGATCTTCAGACTCCAGGACAGTGGCTAACAGCCCACTCTGACCAATTTCCAACTGCGAAGGATCTTCAGACTCCAGGACAGTGGCTAATAGCCCACTCTGACCAATGTCCAACTGCGAAGGATCTTCAAACTCCAGGACAGTGGCTAACAGCCCACTCTGACCAATGTCCAACTGCGAAGGATCTTCAGACTCCAGGACAGTGGCTAACAGCCCACTCTGACCAATGTCCAACTGCGAAGGATCTTGAGACTCCATGACAGTGGCTAATAGCCCACTCTGACCAATGTCCAACTGCGAAAGATCTTCAGACTCCATGACAGTGGCTAATAGCCCGCTCTGACCAATGTCCAACTGCGAAAGATCTTCAGACTCCAGGACAGTGGCTAATAGCCCACTCTGACCAATGTCCAACTGCGAAAGATCTTCAGACTCCAGGACATTGGCTAATAGCCCACTCTAACCAATGTCCAACTGCGAAAGATCTTCAGACTCCAGGACAGTGGCTAATAGCCCACTCTGACCAATGTCCAACTGCGAAAGATCTTCATACTCCAGGACAGTTGCTAATAGCCCACTCTGACCAATTTCCAACTGTGAAAGATCTTCAGACTCCAGGACAGTGGCTAATAGCCCACAGTGAGCAATTTCCAACTGCGAAAGATCTTCAGACTCCAGGACAGTGGCTAATAGCCCACTCTGATCAATGTCCAACTGCGAAGGATCTTCAGACTCCAGGACAGTGGCTAACAGCCCACTCTGACCAATGTCCAACTGCAAAGGATCTTCAGACTCCAGGACAGTGGCTAATAGCCCACTCTGACCAATGTCCAACTGCGAAGGATCTTCAGACTCCAGGACAGTGGCTAATAGCCCACTCTGACCAATGTCCAACTGCGAAGGATCTTCAGACTCCAGGACAGTGGCTAAAAGCCCACTCTGACACATGTCCAACTGCGAAGGATCTTCAGACTCCAGGACAGTGGCTAACAGCCCACTCTGACCAATGTCCAACTGCGAAGGATCTTCAGACTCCAGGACAGTGGCTAACAGCCCACTCTGACCAATTTCCAACTGCGAAGGATCTTCAGACTCCAGGACAGTGGCTAACAGCCCACTCTGACCAATGTCCAACTGCGAAGGATCTTCAGACTCAAGGACAGTGGCTAACAGCCTACTCTGACCAATGTCCAACTGCGAAGGATCTTCAGACTTATAACGGCACATTGCAGAATCAAAGTCCACCTCAATAGAATGGCGGTGTCCGCCACATGCGACGGCGGAGCGCCCAATCAGTCACCAGAACATTTCCTGCGGGGCTGGCGGACTTATACAAACCAAAGACAGGCAGGTATTCTCGGGATTGCGACCATGCTCCTGAAACTAAATATGAAAAACAGAACAGAATAACAAATCAATCACAATTTGCTGATCAGCGCATGAGCTGCAGGGGTCAGCGACCCATAGCTGACTGCTAGCATTAGAGCCAGCAAAACAGAGCTGCCAAGACCCTTCTACACCTCCACTCGGTGATCCTGGATAACAGGCTGCAGCAGGGCAAACTGGCTAAGGAGAAGGGATCGAAGAGGGAATGCTAAACCGGTACTCAAAATATGCTTGCTGAAGTCGGATGTGTCGGACCGAAAGGTACACATATCGCAATCAAGCTGTAAACTACGACACAACGCATTCCGTTATCTGGACTGCATTGGGAGATTGAGCACGAACGAAACCATGCTCCTTAAACTGTGGGGAAGCGGCGAAGACCTAATACGCACAGTCTCCTTCGTGAACCTTACCGAGCTAGAAGCATAACATCAATTGATCGAAGAAGAAGTTTCACAGTTTTCTTTAAAACCTGGTCGACATTCCTCACTAAACAAACTTTTAGACTTGCGCAACTAATGGAATGCGCAATGTCATATCTTAGAGGGAGGTTTATCGTAGATGCATCTAGATAGCAATACTTTTAATCTCCCTCTATCACATGATCTCAGTGTGCCAGAATCTTACAACGACGGTCCATCTTGACGTGAATGGAGAGCATGTGTCCCAATGACCTCGAGAGCTATGCCGGAAAGAGTTTTACTTCTGACAGGATCACCTGAGTCAGACAGGTCCTGAGAGAGGAGCCAGACAGGTCCTGAGAGAGGAGCCAGACCAAGAGGTTGAGGAGTAGACGGAACCTTATATGTATGGATGCAGAACCACCGTCGAGTGGTACACGCTATGATACGCAACAGTCCATCTCCACTTCATGAGTTAAATGTGTTTCTTGCTTTTATTTGCTTATGTTCTCTATCTATCAATTTGAAGGCTACGTCAAATTCCAAACCACCGATGCCTTGCGAAAGTTACAGAAAGAACAAAGGTTAAGACAGCAAAGCCAGAATTAAAAATGGAAGCAGGCAGAACACATGGGCCTGGTAAAGCAATCTACATATGGAAGAAAGTATCCAGTGAGTAAAAAAGCAACCGTTGGTGTAGAAAGATGTAGGCACAAGTTGCACTGTCGTAGAAAACTATAATCTAAGCAATCAAACAGATGCTATGTAACGAATACTAGTGTTGCAGTCGCCTTGTTCTCGTCTTTGTGGTTGAGAGGTAAGGCTTTCGCTTGTCAAGGCGATTAACGGAAACAGCTTTGGCATGATCCCCGCAGGTTTCAAGCGAGCCCTGGTCTCAAAAGTGGTGGGACCAGAGTGCAGGCGTCCTGAATTACCTCCAGTAGTTTTTACGTATGTCTTGACACTGGCCCACGGTAGTACAAGACCAGAGAATGGAGTTAATGACCAGCGCAGTTTCTTCCTCACTATAATATAAATACAGAGGAAGTTATATCATCAAAATAAACCGTCTGATGATGTCACATCATCGCTTGCATTTGGGCAACTAACATTCTCGTCTGTCTCTGACACATAATCAAGCGATGTGACGTAAATAAGAAGTATGAAATGAAAACAACATGAGAACAAAAACATTTTTAAAAAGAACCCACCGCAAGCAGGAATTTCATTTCGGTAAAAAGAAAAACTAAGGTAACAGTTGAGTCTATCTTTCTATTTTCAGTCCACTTATGTCGTTAGACGTCGTGGGGAGGTGTGGCCTCCTTTGTTTCATTTCTTTTGGAAGGACAAAATCCACTTGTGACTTGCCAGGTCAATCCCAGCATCTGTTATCCCTGGAATATACTATCACCTATTTTTGAGACTGGTAGAAGTGTAAATTAAAGTAATATAGACCCGCAACTTGTCAGACGCCATCTAAGCCGCTCCGCTAAACACATAACCAAGACCTGAAGTTATAGCCAAACAGTCCTCTTTTTGCGACATATTCTCTGTGGGGCGAATATCTCTAGAATAATTTGAGCAGATTTGTAACTGAATTTTGCCCGAGTAGCGGCCGTTAAGCCTACTCTTTCCGATTTTTAACGAGCCGCCACTGCACACGGGTGTCTGATCTCACTGCACAGAGATTAGGGGAAATATTTACAGGATGGTCCACGTGAACAAATGCCGGTCTCCACCATGATTTGAACCCGCGACCTCTAGAACCCGAGGGGAACACCTTACCTCGAGACCAATGGGTCACCCCAACAATTTAATAATGCCACTAATTGCTGTTTACGTGTGTCCCAAATATTTGTTGGTAGAACAGAATGTATTTGTCTAAAAAACACGTTTCAAACCACATAAGACTGAACTGGTTCTGAAGTTGATAATTGTACTGCAGAATTGTAATATAGTAGTATTCGTCTTTATTACAAGTTCTGAAATAACCACATCTACTCATCTCATAAACTTGAGGGTTTCTCTCAAACATCTCTCGCCCTCAAACCGTTTATCTCTCAAATAACCACATCTACTCATCTCATAAACTTGACGGTTTCTCTCAAACATCTCTCGCCCTCAAAACGTTTATCTCTCAAATAACCACATCTACTCATCTCATAAACTTGACGGTTTCTCTCAAACATCTCTCGCCCTCAAACCGTTTATCTCTCAAATAACCACATCTACTCATCTCATAAACTTGAAGGTTTCTCTCAAACATCTCTCGCCCTCAAAACGTTTATCTCTCAAATAACCACATCTACTCCTCTCATAAACGTAACGGTTTCTCTCAAACATCTCTCGCCCTCAAACCGTTTAACTCTCAAATAACCACATCTACTCCTCTCATAAACTTGACGGTTTCTCTCAAACATCTCTCGCCCTCAAAACGTTTTTCTCTCAAATAACCACATCTACTCCTCTCATAAACTTAACGGTTTCTCTCAAACGTCTCTCGCCTTGAAACCGTTTATCTCTCAAATAACCACATCTACTCCTCTCATGAACTTGACGGTTTCTCTCAAACATCTCTCGCCCTCAAAACGTTTATCTCTAAAATAACCACATCTACTCCTCTCATAAACTTGACGGTTTCTCTCAAACATCTCTCGCCCTCAAAACGTTTATCTCTAAAATAACCACATCTACTCCTCTCATAAACTTGACGGTTTCTCTCAAACATCTCTCGCCCTCAAACCATTTAGCTCTCAAATAATCACATCGTCTCTTCTCATAAACTTGACAGTTTCTCTAAAACATCTCTCGCCCTCAAAACGTTTATCTCTAAAATAACCACATCTACTCCTCTCATAAACTTGACGGTTTCTCTCAAACATCTCTCGCCCTCAAAACGTTTATCTCTCAAATAACCACATCTACTCCTCTCATAAACCTGACGGTTTCTCTCAAACATCTCTCGCCCTCAAAACGTTTATCTCTCAAATAATCACATCTACTCCTCTCATAAACTTGACAGTTTCTCTAAAACATCTCGTCATCTTCTTCTACTTCTTCTTTTTCATATTTGTCGTCGTCGTCGCTCGTTTTTCGAATGCTGATTCGCTGATTAGGCTATGTCAAAGCAATGTATCAGGTGATCTGTACTAATTTATGAATCTTCTTCGAAATTGTGCAATGCGTCGTGCATGCTCCTAATATATTTGTCAGATTTACCACACGAATCAGCACCCGGTAGTTACAACTTGGAGTTAATGAATGTTTTAAAAATTTAAAACATCTGCTTAATTTTGTTAATTTTTTTAGGAGCAGGGCCCGGGGGAGATTGAGAAGGAAGGACAATAGGTCGACGTTTCAAGAAATATTCCTGCCGTTGTGTTCACAAGCCTGCTTCTGTCAAACATGTATCACTTGATTGGTATTGTTCTCTGAAAGCTGTCACCTGGCTAAACTTCTGGAAGCAAACTGAACGTCTGCCTTATGTCAAATATCAGGCTACTAAAATGGAGAAGAATGCGAGAAAATTAGTATTAAAACTAACTATTTAATAAGATCTCAAATAATATTGAATGTGCAATAATTTTAAAACTACTCTAGTGTGACGATGTTACTGTCAAGTATGTGTGGAATGCAGTGTCAGTGTCAGATATTATGTGGTACTGTTGAGTATGGATGAAATGTGGTGTGTGTCTGTGGCATATATTATATGATAGTGTTAGTGTCAGGCATATGTGAAAATGTCATGTATGAAGCGTGGGAGATATAACTACAAATTTGGATGCGGAAGGATAACGAAGGCTTAGACAATGGATGCATGTTTTGGCGCAGATGTGAGATGGTTCAGGCAGAGTTCAGAATATCAGCCGATTTTGATAAAGTTAGCGGGGATTTATCATTATTCAATAATCAGAACAGAGGAAACTTAGGAATTATTGTAAGTGTTGTTAAAGTCCAGAGCGAGGATGCTAAAGACTTTACACGTGTACGATTTGGAAGGGCATAGACAATTTTCCAAGAGCTGGGGGAAGAGTTAGCGTATCGCAAATGTTGTAGTGATCAGCGGACACAGAAATACGTGGTAAAAGCTTTGACTCCTCCCATGCTGTAGTATTCAGAACGACACTTGTAAATTGATATGGACTTTAAGTTACGTATGGTTGCAGTGCAGGCCGAGCAATGACGCGAGCTACAAACTGATCAACGGGGTGGTCACAGAATGGGCAAAAAACATGAAAAAAAACTAGTAAAAGTTGATTAAGGTTGAGCTTAATCAAAATTTAAAAATGGGTATGGTCAGATACCGTACCGAGACGAGAACACCAACAAAACCTACGTTACGACCAATAGGCCTTCATCAGGGACAACAACACTGAACTAACAAATCAACATATAAGAAAAAATGGTCAACTCATCTGTTTCAGGTAGGAGACGCTTTCTGTCTAAGCGACCGGTTGTGCCAAGTGCTCGATAGAAACTGAAATAGGAGCGGCCAAACAAAAAGTGGCGGAATAGGCCTGATAAGCCAAACGTTGCCAAATAGTGGTCCAGATAGGAGAACAATGAGAAGGCAATATAAGCCGGGAGGGCGTGATATTGATATAAGAGAGGGGGGAAGAGAACTGATGGAAGAACGGGGGAGGCGGGGGGGGGGGGAGGAAGACAAATAGATGGGGGCCAGTGTGAGGGTTTAAGAAAAAAGTATGGAAGATATTAATACCATGTGGTTGGAGACATCCCATACTCGAGATAAGTCTGTTCTCAAGGGCGAATCGATGACGATCGTCAGAGAAGCACGAAACTAGACCAGTGACACTGACGTCAGCCATACCCCGGTGCTCAGGACCATTGAAGTGGCTGGCAATTGAGGAACCAGTGCGGTTGCGGATGTCGTTGAGGTGTTGGCGGAAACGCTCCCGTAGTTCCATACCAGTTTCCCCAATGTAAGTCATACCACACTGGCGGCAGATGATGGAATAGATGAGGTTACGAGATTTGCATGTGAACCCCTCTTTGATGAAGAATTCAGCCTTAGGAAAGGTAATGGAGCGACCATTTTGGAACGGATGGAGAATAGGCATGGTCTAAAGAGCATTAAAAACGGTTGTTGTTTTTGTTGTCGTCATTATTGTTGCTGTTATTATCCCATAGCTGCCAAGCAAGCCTACTGTTGGTAGATTAATGCCATTTTCATATCTCTTCTTCAGTTGCATCACTGCTTCGTACAATGTGTTACCAATTTTTGGCTGTGACATTTTGCTAAATACACTACACTGTTGTTTCCCGCGCCCACACGTTCATCCAGATTTCCCTGTTATTATTCTTAAATAAATTATTCTTAAATAGGAAACAGATAAAGACTCGAGCAAGAGAAAGTCTAGACAGAGATGGCGGGAGGTTTCACAGCGTGTGGTTCTTGGGCATCGCACGATAATTGCATAATGGAAGGGATGGTGAACTAAAGATAGCGACGGAGAGTGAATCAGTAAAGTTGGTAACAACGTAACTTTGGATTTCATGAACATCGGCTCTTGATGATCTGCTGAAAATGATATAAAAGTGATCACTTCGAGTGACAAAGTTGGTGACAATTTATCTGTGGATTTCACGGACAACTTTTAATGATTCACTAAAAAGGACAGCAAACTAATGTGTAAAAGAAACACACAAAGAGCGTTATCTATGTCAGACTTGTCAGCTGGATCCATAGCCTTCTGACAGACAGTAAGGTGAAGCCTAAACTCCTTATTGAGCACGCTCACAAGGTTCGTGTGGAAATCCTTTAATTCTACAACGGAGACCAGACGGACGGAAGCTGCAGACTGTCAGAGACCCGCCTGTCACGCTGACGACAGAGGATCACACGACTCAAGAGATTAAATAGTTTAATTCTATTTGAAATTGTTAGATATGATAGGGATAGAAGACAGAATATGGGTATAGATCAGGAGATTCCATCAAGCTAAATGCTAGAAAACTTTGTCTAGAAAGATAAGTAAAATAAAACAAAATAAAAACTGTCGTACGACATTATTCCTATTGCCGGGGTAGTCAAGGGGTTTTAAAGTCGACTACCCTGACTAGAAATTAGTAATAGTTAGATAAGTTGATAATGCTGTCAATGATTAGACTGCAAAAAATCAATTACCTTGTGTTTTAATATTGAAAGAAGAAGTTTTAGTGTGTTGAAAGAATAATTGGTTGAAGAGAAATATGGTAGTATCTGACACACTAGTTTCAGGAAAAACAACTGTTCGTTATACTATTGGCATAGCATTTAGTATATATATATATTTAGTCGTTGTAGTCAAGAGAAAAATCACTTGCCTCTCAATGCGATAAACGGAACCGGCGGGCGATCGAATCCCGTAAGATTCAAGGTATCCTGGTCTCAATGGAGTTAAGACCAGATGACATGTATCCTGACTGATCCTCTTGCCCCTTGTCCAACATGGCTCCGTACGAGAAAGTGAGTATGATGACCAACGCATTTACTTCATCACTATAATCTAAATACATCGCAAGTTACATCATCAGGACACAACATGCCGTCTGATGATGTCCCTAATATCTCTTGCGATGTTGTGGGCAACTAACTTTAATAAAGGTAAAGGAAGTCATTCAGCTGACTTGACGGCTGGTCAGAAATGAAGTGTTAGATACCTCAGTATAGTAAACCTCAGCTTGCGAGGTTGGGTGGCCTGTTCCCTTCCTTGCTGCATTTTCCTTCCATAACCGCAAGTCATGTAGCCATTTACAGCTGGGCTAACAGAAGCTGCCGGTAGTGGCAGTTAAACCTGATACCGTTACTATGAAAAGCAAGTGCTTTAGAACTGCGCAAATCAGCTAAATAATACTATTAATAATAATAATAATAATGATAATACTAATATTAATAGTATTTATAAAAACCTTAGTCCAATGAATGAGGCACAGGTCATAACAGTACATTTGGATTTACGCTATCCGGTTTATAAGGAATAATTGATCCATTTGTTTATAGTGGGATTTTATTGGTAAGGGTTTTAACGCGTCAGGTTGCACGCCTATCACGACCTTCCCTGGTCTCCAGTTTCTACCCGCTAGGGACATCCATGCGAGTCAGATGAAAGGCGGGCAACAATGCTCGCTAACAATGAATATGTTGATGTTTATTTGAGAATACATCTCCAAGTCCCACCTGATTCTCAACAGTTACAATCGACTGTTTGACTGTGAGCCATTTGTTCCTGCCATCAAGTCCTCTCATTAGTATTGGCGTTTCTGGTACACTATTTTGTTTTAATTAAACGGATATATATATATATATATATATATATATATATATATATATATATATATATATATATATATATATATATATATATATATATATATATAAATATATTATGCAACCAACCTAACTTACATAATGGAGAAATACAGAGGCTATACATAATAATAATGTCCGCTTAGGCACCGGTAGCCCCTTGCGTCAATCAACCACTGCCATATTCATTTACTGCAGCAAAAACAAACAGAAAAAGAACACTCCAAGTTGCATTTCGTATTGAAATTATAATTTCCTGGGATGAAGCCCTATCGCCTTGTGGTAAGTGTGTCGACCGGCAACTCCCTGGACTCCTTGAGGGGAGCCGAGTTTCTCCGCTGCATTGAAACGGGGGCCGTGAAGATTAAAAGCATCATTCAGTGTGTGAACCCTGCCGAAGACCTATGTGTCGGACCAAAAGGTGCAAATATCACAGCCAAACTGAAACTAGCGACACAACGCAAATCTGTTCTCCGGACTACATCCTGCTACTTGCAAAGCCCTGTTCAGGGCTTGGTAGCGGGAGATTGAGAATGAACGCAGAAGAAGAAGAAGAAGAAGAAGAAGGAGAAGAAGAAGTGTGTGAATGATGTGTCTTAGGCGTGTTGATAACATGGCAGACCCAATCTCTCAAAGGCGATATATTAGTTCATTATTGGCCCTAGTTTCGCCAAAAAACAGGGCCAAGGGCGCCAATTTCGTGCACCGGACCGTTGAAACACGATAGGGGGTAGGGGAATTACTATTTAAAATAGCCGATGACTTTGCAAGGATATCGGAGAAACAGACACCACATAGTCAACAAAACTAATTAATCCAAATTTACAATCGCAACACGTTTCTGTTGCCACAAGTGTAAGTTAACTGGTATGAATCTCAGTGTTACGGAACACATATACGAGAAAGATCAAGTGGCAGAGACAAAGAAATCATACAACAACGCAAGACATTTCGTCATGTAGCAAGTCATTTATAGAACGTCGCTCCCATCACAGTCTGTCTGAAAGAAACTCGTTCCATTGCCAAAACTCCAGCCTCCGCCACAGTCATACCCAGGCATTCCTGGATATCTTGGTGCCATCATCTTCTTGGTCTACCCCTTTCTATTATACCTGCACCATACCTTCCATCACTGTTCTCTCGAGACCGTTGTGTCTCTTGATGTGACCAAAGTATTTGCATTTTCAAGCCAAAATGGAATTGATAAACCAGTTCTCATCTATGCTCAACTCTTGCCGAATGTCTACATTTGTCTTTTTCTCCGTCCAGGGTATTTTAAGGATCTTTCTGTAACATTTTGACTCGATTATTTGCCTAGAAGTTTTGGTAATCGTCCATGATTCGCAGCCATAAGCTACAACATGAAAACACAGGCTCTCAAGACTTTTACTTTTATCATTTTGTTGGTGCTCTTCAACACAATTAGCTAATAAAAATGAAACGACAGTTTCTCTGGACAAATAGATTCATATATAAATCATAGATAAATCGACAGACAAATATATAGTTGGACAAACATATATATTTATATATTAAAGAATAAAGAAAATGAGATTAGAGAGACATTTCACACGATATTCCAATCGTGGAAATAAAATAGACATATGTTTGATTACTGAGACCTGGACCACAAATCGTGAGAAAAGCCTCTTATTCCAGTGCCAATGCATGTCTGAAAGTCTCAAGTACTTTTTACCGAGGCAATCCAACGGTAAAACAGGTGCGCTTCTTAGAAAAACAATATTTTCCAATAGCTTATGACACTTGACGTCATTATAGTCGGCTATCTTTCATTTCTCGGTGATGTTCTTTGGTAGTGTTTATTTCTATGTCACATTTTCTTCTCTTCCTAATTCTTCTTCTCTTTCTTTTTCTTATACTTCTTCGTCTTTTTCTTCTTCTTCGTCTTCTTCTTCTTTTTCTTATCCTTCTTCTTTTTCTTATCCTTCTTCTTTTTCTTATCCTTCTTCTTCTTCGTCTTCTTCTTCTTCTTCTTTTTGTGTTAGCACATTTTATGTTGGTATTTGTGTCTTAATTCAACCAAAACAATAGAAAATCTATTTTTAGTATCGGATTTGCGGTAGCGGTGTCACACATTAGTCCACCTTTTAACTGTTTAGGGTATCAGATATTCTACGAGAATAGACGAGAATTCCTGCTTATTCCTGTCATCTTGTAAATGAATTTCTTGAGTTAGAGTTGGGATTAGTATTAGAGGTATAATTAGGATTAGGGTTAGGTTTAGGGTTAAGGTTAGGATTATGATTAAGGTTAGGATTTGGGTTAGCATTTTTCCAATATTTCGATCTGTATCTAACTCGTTACTTATTTATTTAAAATAAAATTATATCGACCTTTCCTCCACTTAATCCGAGATGGAATGTCAAATACGTAAGATGGACATCCAGGGAACTCTGTTGTGAGTTAAGACGCAAGTACCTAGATGTTTACACTGTAAGACGTTTTCCCGTGATGAAGTCGACAGTTCTTTGGAGTTCTACAATAGTTCAGTTTTGAGTTTAGTGATGAACCGTTTGACCAGTGTATCTTCCTTAATTGGGACAGTCCTGAAGTATATGATCAGCATTTCACATCTCCACATAGATGAAGCCTACTGTCGGTGCTTGTACATGTGTCCGTTACGTCTGCTGTATCTTCCTGTCCTGAGGGGAGCACTGGTGATCTGTCCTTGCTGATAAAGGATCTTCTAGTCTCGTTTGGTTGATCCTGGTATGTCGTGATGCTCATAATGTCCTTGCCTTTTTTGCAAAACTATGTTTTCTCGTTCCCCGGTACGAGAGAGAGAGAGAAAGAGAGAGAGAGAGAGAGAGAGAGAGAGAGAGAGAGAGAGAGAAAGAGAGAGAGAGAGAGAGCGAGAGATAAAGTGAGAGGTGTGAGGTAACCATGTGATAATTAATCTAAAGCGAGGATTTGTCAGACACAGGGTGGGGGGTAGAGAAAGACAGAGAGACGGAGAGAAAGAAAGTAACAGCGAGAGAGATAGAAAGGCAAAGAGAGAAAGCGTGAACGTGAGAGGTAGATACAAGGGCCAATCAAGAGCAGTATGAAATGCTCGTCTCCGCATACAATGAGGATGATATCTTTCCGATTTGACATACCCAGATTGTGCATTGATGGACGCGGGGAAGTTCCTTTCGGAGACGGTCACGAGAACGAAACCATGACGGAAACGGTCGCGCGGACGGGACCATGACAGAAACGGTCGCGGGGATGGTTGCTTCCCATCCTTTATGTCAAGGATATGACCACAGACACTGGTGTATTGTTCGCCTTCTGGTATCTCGACATCATCATCAGCATCATTATCGTCATCATCATAATCATCATCATCATTGTCGTCGTCATCATCAGCATCATCATCATCATCATCATCATCATCGTCGTCGTCATCATCATGTAACATGAACTTTGGGAACGTCGCTTTCATAACATTGATCCCTAGCCAGAACTACTCGCCTCTGTCGCAGTCATCTTCAGGACCTCCAGGATGTTCTGTGTCCACCTTCTTCTCTGTCGGTCTCTTCCCCGTTTTCCAGACCACATACCCTCGAGTATCGTATCGTATCGCTACAGACCATTTTGACGTTTGATGGGGCCAACATGTGTTAGTTTTCCAGACCAGATATTGTTAACTGGTCAATTTTCTTAGATATCCATTTCTTTTAGGATATCTGCATTTTTATTTCTCGCTATCCACGGTTTTTTGATCACCCTTCTGTAGCACTTTAGATCAAAAGAATTAATCTTTCTCCGAAGTGTTTGTGTGGTGGTCCACGTTTCACATCCGTACGTTGCCACCGAAAAGACGCAAGTTCTGGAGGCTACCTTGCTAAATTCACTACTCAGTTACGGTAGATCGCCTCGGCAGAAAGCTCACAGCTTGTGAATGTGACTACCTGATGTCTATCATAATTGTAGTTATAAATGACATCCGTGGCTTCCAAGAACTGATCACAGACGCAGATATAATTGTCACTTTGTGTAGTCCACATCTGATTATTCCATTTATTTCCTTGGAAGACTAGTAAATGGCACTAGTGAAAGTCGAAAGATAGATAGTACAGAAGAAGAAAAACGCAATACGAATTGCTGCATAGCATATAGGATTCTGGCGTATCTGAGGCTACCGCAGGAAACCAAAGATAATGAGGATAGATGAAACTAACATATATAAAGGGATGAAGACTCTAGCTTTAAACTTTCTGCTGCCTTGTAGGTTGACAGAAGATAGTCAAAGACTAGGGGGAGCTAACTAAGACAAGAACCAACCGAACAAAAGTTAGTTGCCCATCGCAAACGATGATGCGACATTATTCTACGTTTTTTTTGGGTCTTGATGACGTAACTTCCGCTGTATTTGGATTTCAGTGAGGAAAAAAACTGCGCTGGTCATCAACCTCTTTCTCTGGTCCCCAACCACCTTGGACCAATAGCAAGACTATCAGTAGAGGGGGTTAGGGATAATTCAGGATGAAGGCATTCACCCAATTGCACTAAAAATAAAACCAGTCTATCTCAAATTGGACACTGCGGAATTCGAACCGGATGAGTCGGAATTGTGAAACGTACGTTTCATCCCTAGGCCACACTGCCACCTCAACTAAAATAAAAGATGTACCGAATGCACAAGGGCCGGTCCGAAATAAATAAATATAATAGAACAACTGTAACATACTGCACATCATAATTCATGCTCACAGCCGAGAATCCCTCATACTTACTTTGGAAATGGCATTCCTACTGCGAAGTCCTGACAGACAGAGAGAAAAAGTGTATGGCGACTAGAGAAGTATGACACAGACAACCAAGTTTATGAGAGAGATGGTTACGATTATTTCAGAACAGAGAAGAAGAAGAAGAAGAAGAAGAAGAAGAAGAAGAAGAAGAAGAACAAGTAGATGATGAAGAAGATTATCTTTTTTTTTTTTTTCATTCGTTACCACCCATGTCGCAGAAATTAGTTAGCTATTCTTGATTGCCTTGTCGTTTATATCCGACGAAGACCTTTTACTCCTAACACAGGATTAAATTGTTGAATTGAAGTCAATGCCGAACTGACTCGCACTTATTTATTTTATTACCGAATTTTGTTTGTTTAGCTTTGCTCAAACGATGGAGATGACGATGCTGGTGATAATATAGAACATTGTCGTAGTCTTTCTGGTGCTGGATATTATTATTTCAATTTAAACATGCTCGATTTTTTGGTAAATTTGTTAGGTTTCATCCATGTCTTAAAGTCAGACTAGTTCTAATTTCAATAGTGGAGATAATGATTGTCGACCAGAGAAGTATTAGAGTAATCGACAAAGTACACACAGCGGAGGAATGAAAGAGCTAAAGACATTCAACTCGCATAGAATTACAACTTGAGAGTTCACCTGATCGTTCCAGATTCGTGTTACAGTTTCCGCGAGAACCGGAAGAAGTAATGAGCCAATGAAAGACGTCAAATTAAAAAAAAAAACGCTGAAGAGGGAATGATATCCCGCGCAATCTTTCCAGTTCAGACTAATAATTTTCGGACTTTTGGAGCGATTTTGCTCGATAAGAAGTCTCCAAGTTAATGAATAGACGGCGAGAACACAGATATTGTATATAGACGGTAGGGTGTCCAAGCTGCAGCAGTCAGTTGGTTGTATTCGCAACTTCTCCGGCATCTATTGAACTCCACTCCGCCAGCATTTCGTATGATTTCAAAGCATAGCACTTTGTGAATCGCTGATGCATCAATTGATATGTCATTATCCAACAGGCGATCAATAACATCCTTGAAAATGTCTCCCTATCTTTATCTACATTTATACATTATAAATGAAGGTGGAATATACGGTCATATGCATATGTATATGTATATATACATATATTTTCCCTAACACACACACACATACACACACAACCACGCATACACACAAGATAAATTAATAACATACCACATCTGACTAAGCTTCTTTTTCGTAACACTAACAAGAAACAAGATAAATGAGCCATCTGGCATTGTAAGCGAGAGTCATGAAGTGTTTTGTGAAAGTAATATTCCTTCACAGACATCAATCATTATCGATGAATCACATTACTATTATTATTATTATAGGTTTTGTTTGTGTTCTCGTCTCGGTGTGGTATCTGACCATACCCATTTTACAATTTTGATTAAACTCAACCGTAATCAACTTTTACAATTTTTTTTCATGTTTTTTTCCTATTTATATTATCATCATCATCATCATTACCATCAATAACTGGTTATGTCAGTCCCAAGACTGGTTGTGTGGTTGTCTATGTCTCTTCATTTGACCCTTTCCTCTGGTTGATCAGTCCTTAGACTGGTTGTAAGGTTGTCTATGTCTCTTCACTTGACCCTTTCCTCTGGTTGATCAGTCTTTAGACTGGTTGTAAGGTTGGCTATGTTTCTTCACTTGACCCTTTCCTCTGGTTGATCAGTCCCAAGACTGGTTGTATAGTTGTCTGTCTCCTCATTTGACCCTTTCATCTGGTTGATCAGTCACACGACTGGTTGTATGGTTGTCTATGTCTCTTCATTTGACCCTTTCCTCTGGTTGATGAGTACCAAGACTGGTTGTATGGTTGTCTGTCTCTTCATTTGACCCTTTCTTCTGGTTGATCAGTCCCACGACTGGTTGTATGGTTGTCTGTCTCCTCATTTGACCCTTTCATCTGGTTGATCAGTCACACGACTGGTTGTATAGTTGTCTGTCTCCTCATTTGACCCTTTCATCTGGTTGATCAGTCACACGACTGGTTGTATAGTTGTCTGTCTCCTCATTTGACCCTTTCATCTGGTTGATCAGTCACACGACTGGTTGTATGGTTGTCTGTCTCCTCATTTGACCCTTTCTTCTGGTTGATCAGTCCCAAGACTGGTTGTATAGTTGTCTGTCTCCTCATTTGACCCTTTCTTCTGGTTGATCAGTCCCACGACTGGTTGTATGGTTGTCTATGTCTCTTCATTTGACCCTTTCCTCTGGTTGATGAGTACCAAGACTGGTTGTATGGTTGTCTGTCTCTTCATTTGACCCTTTCTTCTGGTTGATCAGTCCCACGACTGGTTGTATGGTTGTCTATGTCTCTTCATTTGACCCTTTCCTCTGGTTGATGAGTACCAAGACTGGTTGTATGGTTGTCTGTCTCTTCATTTGACCCTTTCTTCTGGTTGATCAGTCCCACGACTGGTTGTATGGTTGTCTATGTCTCTTCATTTGACCCTTTCCTCTGGTTGATGAGTACCAAGACTGGTTGTATGGATGTCTGTCTCTTCATTTGACCCTTTCCTCTGGTTGATCAGTCCTAATACTGGTTGTAAGTTTGTCTGAGCATGTTTCTCTATATGATCCAATCCTCTGGTTGATCAGTCATGAGACTGATTTTAAGGTTGTCTGAGCATATCTCTCGATTTGATCATATTTTCTAGTTAATTAGTCTTAAGACTGGTTGTAAGGTTGTCTGAGGGTTTTTCCATTTGATCCTATCCTGTGTCTGTTCAGTCGAGAAACTGGTTGTAATGTTGTCTGAGTACGTCTCTTCATTTGACCCTATCCTCTGATTGATCAGTTCTAAAACTGGTTGTAAGGTTGTCAGAGCATGTCTCTCTATATAAACCTTTCCTCTGGTTGATCAGTTTTGAGACCGGTTATAAGGTTGTCTGAGCATGTCTCTCTATATAAACCTTTCCTCTGGTTGATCAGTTTTGAGACCGGTTATAAGGTTGTCTGAGCATGTCTCTCTATATAAACCTTTCCTCTGGTTGATCAGTTTTGAGACTGGTTGTAAGGTTGTCAGAGCATGTCTCTCTATATAAATCTTTCCTCTGGTTGATCAGTTTTGAGACCGGTTATAAGGTTGTCAGAGCATGTCTCTCTATATAAACCTTTCCTCTGGTTGATCAGTCATGAAACTGGTTGTAAGGTTATCTGAGTATGTCTCTTCATTTGACAATATCATTTGTAGCTCTCTTAATTTCTTGACAGGTTCGTACTTTAATGTATTTGCATGCCAGACACTTCCTCTTTTATCATGTATCTTGCCTCCTAGTATCTTCTGTAGAAGACTTTCATGTCGCATTTTGTGTCCCAAACACCTACATCGTTGTTTTTGTATCATTTTCAATATTTGTCTTTATGGCCTACCTCAATGAGGACATTATCATCGGATCTTCTTTCTGTCAATCTCACTCATTCCTTCTACTATAGCACCACATTTCAAACATCCAAACTTGTTGTTAACCTTCCTGTGCTAGAGTCCATGTCTC
This sequence comes from Ariolimax columbianus, assembly GCA_036924085.1. Lineage (NCBI taxonomy): Eukaryota > Metazoa > Mollusca > Gastropoda > Stylommatophora > Arionidae > Ariolimax > Ariolimax columbianus. The sequence continues at coordinate 19,108,728 of JAVGWX010000005.1, read as the reverse complement.
AGCACCGTGCAATGTAATTGACTATACTTGAGTAGAGATTATTATTTTTCTCACTTGTATTAATATATTCTTAGACGTCAGCAATTGTAGTTTTGTTGTTGTCTGAAGGTCTTTTTTGCCAATACAATTCTTGTATTCATTTTCTTGCCATTGCAGTCATCTTTTGTAATCGATTGACGAAAGTGTGTAAACTTCTGAATTTGTTCGATTATTTTTCTATCAATGATTACATGTTTTGTGCCATTGTTTGCTTGGAAGCGTTTGATTGGTGAAAGTGGTAAATCCCTCGCTTTTCACTACTAGGGTACCGGGTTCAACTTCAGTAAGCAGACGATCATGCTGTAAATGGGTACCTGACCTACGGTTAGGGAAGGAAAAGGCAGCGAGGAAGGGAACTGCTGGCCAACCCACCTCACTCAAGTTGTGGTTTAATATACTGGTCTCTAATACTTCGTTCCCTACCAGCGGTTAAGTTTGCCGGAGGACACCCTTAAACTTCTCATGGTGCTTGGATATTACCATAATCTTTGTCTTCAACGCTGAGAAATAAAGGTTGTTTGCCAATGCAGTCGCCACATACAGTGGAAGCCCGTTTTTATTTTTTAAAATTTTTCTACAGAAAAAAAACACAACAACATATGATCACCCAGGGTCTGAACCCGTGTCTCCTTGGCCAGGAGACCATTTACACACCTCTCAGACCACACAAACATTCGATTAAGGGAGTCAATATTCATAAATTGAAGAAACAAAATGCAGCAAAAAAAAAACAAGATCGTTAGGGCTTTGCAGGTATAAATAATAATCAATGCTGCCGTTTAGGGGAAAGTAGTGATTTAAGGAAGGATGAGTGTGTAGAATGGGGTGGCACAAGAGAAAAATAGAGAAGACAAGAGAGACAGATAAAAATCTATGCTGCAAGTAAGTTAGAAAAAGCAAAAAAGTGATGGGATGAACAATGAGAAGAAAAAGAAGAAGGTAAAGAAACAAACTGTTGTAAGAAGAATAAGAGGGAGGTTTGAGCCACGAAAGTGGGAGGTTTGAGCCACGAAAGAGGGAGGTTTGAGCCACGAAAGACGAACAAAAAGATCATGAGATGATAAAATTATAAATGTGAAATAAAAAAAAAGAGAGAGAATGCACGAGAAGATTAAAGGTAATGAAATTTATATATATATATATATATATATATATATAAAGATAGATAGATATATAGATATATAGATAGATAGAGAGAGAGAGAGAGAGAGAGAGAGAGAGAGAGAGAGAGAAATGCCGAAGACGAATGTGGCGGACCGAAAGGTGTAAATATCGCAGTCAAGCTGTAAACTAGCGAGACAACGCATTCCGTTCTCCGGACTACATCATGCTTCTTGCAAAGCCATGTTCATGGCCTGGTAGCGGGAGATTGAGAACGAATGTAGAAGAAGAAGATGAAGAAGAGAGAAAGAGAGAAAGAGAGAACTATTATGTAAAGTAAAGAGTAAAGAAATAATGAGATGAACAATAAGAAGCAGTAGAATAATAGGAGAGAACAAGAGGAAAAGCCAAAAGAAAAAAAATACAGTAGAATAAAAATATATTTCACCTGTATAATAAGAGACAAGTGAAGAGATCAATAGATGAACGATGCAAATTTAAAATTTAAAAGAGAACAGAAAGGAGGATCGAGACCGTTTAAGGCTAATAACTGATCGATATAAGATTCCTCGTCGCCTCTCTCTTCATTACAAGAGCTGACCATCTTCCGTCTGATCCGGTCTAGAGGAGCTGGCGATTGTCTTGGTAATTTGATCTCACGGCTAAATCTGCCAGTGACGTCACATCTGTGTTTACTGACTCGCGAATACTAACAGGCCACACTAAGGAATATCCGTCCTTTGCCAGCTAAAGCAGGCTTAATATAATCGACTTCTTTATCTGCATCTCCCCCTCACTCTCTCCTTTGACAGTCTAAGACCATACTTCGCTGTAATACAGAGTACACTCAGTGCCGGACTGCCCCTTCATGCGGCCATAGGCAGGAAGTTAAGTTGTGGCCGTTCTCTGCAATCTTGGAATTGAAAAAAAATAATTTTATGTGACCAAATATTACTCCGATTTGGGATTGAGCACCTAGGTAGCAGTCTAGACAGCATGTTAGGGGATAACGCATTGATTACTTACACTTTCAATAAATACTTACTCTATATTTTCTTCACAAAAGCAGAAAAATCTCACATACTAGACAACAGGTTGTGAATAGATTCCAGGTTAAGCAGAGCTGACACCAGGACGCCACAGGCAGACCAATAGGTGTTAAGGCACTTCCATCAGATGTCAGACGAATGCAGTTGTGGTACCGGATAAATGAGCGCTGAACATCTGCTGCAAAACTTCCCGAAATACGAGGACCAGAGAAAGCACATGTGGCCATCACCAGTGGCAACACTAGACAAGCTCTATGGCAGTGTCGACAGCCTCAGGATGACCACTGCTTTTTTCGAAAAAATACAGGTTGACGTTTGACAGCGTACGAAGAAGAAGAAGAAGAAGAAGAAGAAGAAGAAGAAGAAGATGTCTAATGGTATAGACACTGAGTACTCTTCCAGGTGGTTGATTGACCTAACCCGCGCATGCGCTCCTGTCTGCTTAATCTAATCTTGATTATACACTCCCACAATCTGTTGTATTCCTGATTCATTAATTGTAGGATCATAATGTAACATAATGCGATTTATTAACGTACCTGCGAAGTGTCTTCACTGACGATTGCAGACTAGACAGAGAGATTGAAAAAAGAATTGAAAAGACGAGGTGCACTACCAGCTGGTACTGATACAGAAACATCCAAATGTCACCATGTCCACTAAACAGACGCTGATAAACACACTGATCATCCCTACGTCATGTTATTAGTGTCAAACTTAGGCCTTATTTGAAAGGCACAAACGTAAGCTCGAGACCTGTGAGATGCGCTGTGTACGAAGTGCAACGGAAAAGACAATTGGCAACAAAATTCACAAAAGCACGCTGAGAAAAATGGTGGAATTACATTGATTAATTACTATATTTTTCATCAGTTATTAGATTAATTTGATGTCATGATTTCAAACACTCACAATAATATCCCTTTCACGCAACACTTGGCTGAGTTGATAGGAAAGACATCAACATAACTGAATGCAGACTGGGACTCAGCCATTCATCATGCCTATGGCAGTTTGACGCGGCAGATCGCCTTGAACGGACTACTTACCTACAACCCTACTTAAAAACCTGCCTACCTACCCGCATACCTACCTACCTACCTTTCTTCTCAACTACCTACCTACCTACCTACCTACAATAACATGAATCAAATATTGCGACTGTTCATAAACTTCACATAAATGGAGTACCAAATCGCCACATCACCAACCCTCCGCGGTCGCCTCTTACAACCTGCCGGGCTGGTCACATTATTCCTATCTGCTTTCCTTTGGTCTCGCTGCAGTGCACACTAATATAAGGTGTTATACAGTAACCTCAATGTTTTTATTATCAATAGAACATGCCATATGAAGATTATTTCTTGACAATCCTGTAAGCCAGAGGTGGTCAAACTACGGCGTGAGGGCTAGATCCGGCCCGCCAACCCGTTTTGACCAACCGCCAACCATTTTTAGCCGGCATCTTATTATTCATTGAAAATTACTATACTCCGACCGCTGTGCTAAATAATATATTACAAAATAGCACGCACAGGCACCAGAAACAAAACCAAATAGACCCAAAATGTACGATTTACAACTTTTCAAATCCAAGACCAGAAACAGATGAACTGACTCTGTATTATCCCATGTTCTCACAATTTCTACGTCAAACAATGGAAGTGGACATCAAATCGCTGTTGAAAAGTTTTGATATGCCCCACTCTTCACAATGAAATAACACACAAAGGTATGTTTGGAATAAATAATTATATGTCAAATTACAAATTAAAAAACAAATTAAAAGAACAGATTCAAAATATAAAAAAAAAAAAGAAGGAATTTCAGTCCTAAAATAGGTATACATGTCTGGCAGGTGTGCAGTACAGTAGCTTGGCGTTGCTTTCTTATGTGACTCATTATATGTGTAAAACTAAATATCATAACGCTATTTTTTAAGGATGTAATAGGTCTGGTCCTCTGGTTTTACTGTTTATCATAATATGGACCTCGGCCAACCTTAACTTGGCCACCACTGCTGTCAGCCATTGAATAACTCTCTTAATCCTCACAAGAACATCCGCCATTTTATATTGACAATGTCGGAATTTATCGTTTGCTTCTGTCCGAACATGACGGGGAGTTGTCGCAGATGTAACCGAATAATACCGGAGTAAAATTTTCTGTTCGAGGAGACAATTCGAGTCTGTGAGGATAAGTTACGGCCCGTTTATTGCAATGTCTGTCTTGAGGCATTCATGTGACAAGATGAAGAGATGTGTCTGTTTCGATACATGATCCCAAAGGAGGGAGGGGGGGGGGGGGGGGGAGGAAGAAAGAAAGAAAGAGAGGGAGAGAGAATGGGAGAGGCGACAGAGGAAGTGGGTGCGAGAGAGAGATAAATAGAGAGAGCGAGAAAGAGAACCACTAGAGCAGGTCATTTATCTGACAAAAGGAATAGATAGGGTACATATACCACTGTTAAATGATTCATCTGAGAAGAGGAGAGAATTGGAGAGAGAGAGGGAGAGGGACGAGTGAGAGGGAGAAGCAGCAAGAGAGTAATAGAGAAGGAAAGAAAGGTGTGAGGCATTCATGTGAAAATCTGAAGAGATGGTATGTCTGCCACGGAAAAAGAGAAAGACACAAAGTAAGAGAGAGATAATGGAAGGCGATAGAGGCAAAAGGTGAAGTGAGAAGCAGCGAGAGATAGATAGAGAGAGAAAGAGAGACAGATAAAGAAAGAGTTAGAGAAAGAGAGAGATAAAGAGAGAGAGAGAATGAGAGAAAGAGAGTGAGAGAAAGTGAGAGAGAGAGAGAGTAAAAGGCAAATGATATAGTGTGAACCAGAGTGAGAGAGAGGGATGGAGAGAGAAAATGGTAGACGTGAGTCGTTCATGTGATAAACTGAGAAGATGTGATATCTATACCGCGGCAAACTGGTTCACCGGAGAGAGAGACAGAGAGATCGAGAAAAAGAGAAAGAGTGACAGAGAGAAAGTGAGAGGTATGAGGTAGCCATGTGATAATTAATCTGAAGTGAGGATTTGTCAGACACGAGAACATACGGGTGGGAAAAAGAGAAAGACAGAGAGACGGGAAGAGAGAGAAAGTAACAGTGAGAGAGATAGAAAGGGAAAGAGAGAAAGCGGGAACGTGAGAGGTAGATATGTAGTCCGCTTAGGTGACAAGGGCCAATCAAGAGCAGTATGAGATGCTCGTATCCGCATACAATGAGGATGATATCTTTCCAATTTGACATACCCTGATTGTGCATTGATGGTCGCGGGGAAGAGTTCATTTCGGAGACGGTCACGAGAACGAAACCATGACACAAACGGTCGAGGGGACGAGACCATGACGGACACTGTCGTGGGGACGAGGCCATGACGGAAACGGTCGAGGGGACGAGACCATGACGGAAACGGTCGCGGGGACGAGACCATGACGGAAACGGTCGAGGGGACGAGACCATGACGGAAACGGTCGCGCGGACGAGATCATGACGAAGACGGTTGCTTCCCATTCTTGATGTCATGACCTATCTTAAGAGCAGGTAGGCTGGGCATCTTCGGCAAACCAAGCCACATATCCCTATAGGGCCAAACAGCGACGGTTTAGCATGGGGAGTGGGCTCCAAAGACCTGTCCGTCGGGTGATTTCACCATTGGAGACCCGGTCAAACCAGTGGATCTTAAGATTGTGCCTCGTATTCCGGAAGTGGAAGCCTTCAATATGTTTCTGATCGCCATGCAGAATAGGCCGTGTTTTGGAATCATACAGCAAGAAGTCGCCGGCCCAAGTCATGCGAATTTGTAGCTGCTGAGTTCGACACAGAGGTTTTCCTCGGAATGATCTCTCCTCTCCGAGCAAGAAGTAATGGCAACCTACCTGGCAAGAAACCAATACCAGCTACATATGTTAACAGTTGTAAGAAGCGAAGTTCTGCAAAGGACATGCTAGTTACTGTTAAACAAAAGTGAAAACTTCTGCTGGCTGCAGACCCGATTATGGGCGTTCATATCGGCGGCAGCCAGACCAACTCTTCGAAAGATGTCCGGGGGCTTCATGCGTTGGAGTTTTGTTTACTGCCCAAGAACATTATATCCTCAGTGAACTTGTTGTAGCTGTCATCGGTCGCTGTGAAGTTGTGTCACAGTTTACATCAATACTGCGATACCTACATCTTTCGGCCCGACACATCCGATTCCAGCCATCTATTCTGATTACCGGGTTTGACTTCCCACTGCGACCCTATCCCTTAGCCAGACTACACTAGTGACTAGTGCAGCCTGTTTCCATGTCTGTCAGATGGAGGTGGAATAGGGTCTTGGTCAGCTGTGGTTCGCTGACCCTGATGCAAGCAGCCAGCTATGAGTCGGCAACTGCTGTCAGCTCATTCACTTCTGCATCTTGGCGCCTGGAGCGCAGCTGAACCCCAGTATTGTGGAATCGTAGGCTTGCTGGATTGTCCATATCGTCTTGTTTATCTCTAGTTGGCTCCCTACGAAATACAGGGCCATAACTATATATGGCATAATATTTTTCAGGAAGTGTGACAATTTATTTGTGCCTCACGTTGCTAGCCCTATGTGTAGCCATTTTCGGTTGTCTTTTAAGACATGAACAGTGATTCTGTTCTGTCTGCTCCAGTATTGGACCCCTAAATATCTAAGAGAGCATCACGATCTAGCATGGAGTTATTAGATAATTTAAGTGTATCCACCTTCATCCGACTGAATTGCTCGCACCGCTTGTACATCCAAGCCAGGTTATCAGCTCTTATTACGGTGATGTGGTCCCATAACGATAATAAAATATTTACAAATGATGCAGTTGTTGACATTACTGATGCGTGTATTAGTGTACGTATCCTTCTGAAGTCATCGCAATTAGTATGGGGGGGGGGGGGGGGGGGCTAATATTTAGCTAAATGTATAACGTAGTTCCGTTATGAACAACCAATCATGGTGCTAGATCTTAATGGTGCTAGATCTTAATGGTGCTAGATCTTTATGGTGTTAGATCTTCATGGTGTTAGATCTTCATGGTGTTAGATCTTCATGGTGTTAGATCTTTATGGGGCTAGATCTTCATGGTGTTAGATCTTCATGTGCTAGATCTTTATGGTGCTAGATCTTCATGGTGCAAGATCTTTATAGTGCTAGATCTTTATGGTGCTAGATCTTTATGGTGCTAGATCTTTATGGTGCTAGATCTTCATGGTGCTAGATCTTTATGGTGCTAGATCTTCAAGGTGCTAGATCTTCATGGTGCTAGATCTTCATGGTGCTAGATCTTCATGGTGTTAGATCTTAATGGTGCTAGATCTTTATGGTACTATATCGGCATGTTGCTAGATCTTTGTGGTACTATATCGTCATGGTGCTAGATCTTTGTGGTACTAGATCTTCATGGCATTAGATCTTCATGGTGCTAGATCTTTGTGGTAATAGATCTTTGGTATTATATCTTCATGGTGCTAGATCTTTGTGGTACTAGATCTTCATGGTATTAGATCTTCACGGTGCTAGATCTTTGTGGTACTAGATCTTCATGTTATTAGATCTTCATGGTGCTAGATCTTTGTGGTACTAGACCTTCATGGTGCTAGATCTTTGTGGTACTAGATCTTCATGGTGCTAGACCTTTGTGGTACTAGATCTTCATGGTACTAGATCACCATGATACTAGATATTTCATGTACTAGATCTTCATGGTACTAGATCTTTCATGTACTAGATCTTCACGGTACTAGATCTTTCATGTACTAGATCTTCATGGTGCTAGATCACCATGGTACTAGATATTCATGGTGCTAGATCACCATTGTACTAAATCTTTATGCTGCTAGATCACCATGGTACTAAATATTTATGGTGCTAGATCACCAAGGTACTAAATATTCATGGTACTAGATCACCATAGTACTAAATCTTTATGGTGCTAGATCACCATGGTACAAAATCTTTATGGTGCTAGATCACCATGGTACTAGATCTTTCATGTAGTAGATCTTCATGGTACTAGATCACCATGGTACTAGATCTTTCATGTACTAGATCTTCATGGTACAAGATCACCATGGTACTAGATCACCATGGTACTAGATCTTCATGGTACTAGATCACCATGGTAATAGATCTTCATGGTACTAGGTCACAATGGTACTAGATCTTCATGGTACTAGATCTTCATGGTACTAGATCTTTCATGTACTAGATCTTCATGGTGCTAGATCACCATGGTACTAGATCTTTCATGTACTAGATCTTCATGGTACTAGATTATCATGGTACTAGATCTTCTTGGTACTAGATCTTTCATGTACTAGATCTTCATGGTACTAGATTATCATGGTACTAGATCTTCATGGTACCATATTTCACTTTACTGCCATGCCTTTCTTTATTGTTTACTCAGGTACCCAATAACAGCTGAATAGACTGGAGTGTGTTGATATTACGATTTAGATAACGTTTTTCACAGAGAAAGAGACACAAACATTCTATATGCTACATCACAAGAGGTTTTTTTTTTACCCAAGTGTGAGTTAATTTGAGCGTAGGTGCTTAGTGGTCATATGTATTTCTGGCGTTGAGTAGTAACTAGTAATGAAGAAAGTTGACGACAAATATTTGATCATGTATTTACTCGTTGCAGATCTAGTCCCTTGTTAGTAAATGCACATATTTACGAACTTTCCGATGACGCACAGTCATGGAAAGGTCACACAGGCGCAGAAGTGACGTGCCATTTTGTTAATTCTAGTGTCAATGGTTGGTCCCCGTGTACAATGATGTATATTTGATATCTGTTTAAACAACGCGGTTGTAGTATCATCATAATCATCAGCATTATTATCGCTATCAATAGAGTTATCAAGTGCCGTGCTTAATAGATTTGATGATCAATTGATTAACCTTACATTACTGTATTTAGCTTTGTTTTTACGTACGCTTGTGTCAGAAGCAATTCAGGAAGCCGAAACCGGATTTCCCTATATTTTGAGCGGCGCTGATCGTTGTTAGTGAATGGTGTAGTATTTCTAATATGTTTACTATCCATCTGCCCCGGTGTCTTCCTCATGGATTCTAAGCCGATCTTCTTGTGTTATACGTGTGCATGGGTAGTTGGTCAGGTTGCATTCTTAGGAGATGACCGAACTATTTTACGTTCTGTCGTATTGCGTATTCGTGCTGATCAGACATGTTAGTCAGGGTCAGGCAAAATGTACTGGTCAGACATGTTAGTCAGGGTCAGGCAAAATGTACTGGTCAGACATGTTAGTCAGGGTCAGGCAAAATGTACTGGTCAGACATGTTAGTCAGGCTCAGACAAAATGTACTGGCCAGACATGTTAGTCAGGGTCAGGCACAACATACAGATCATACATGTTATTCAGGGCCAGACAAAATGTACTGGTCAGACATGTTAGTCAGTGTCAGGCAAAATGTACTGGTCAGACATGTTAGTCAGGGTCAGACAAAATGTACTGGCCAGACATGTTAGTCAGGGTCAGGCCCAACATACTGATCACACATGTTATTCAGGGCCAGGCAAAATGTACTGGCCAAGACCCTCACCTCGGCTTCAACGTAGTACTTCCTGGAAATGAGCTGTTTTCATAGCAGCTTGACTAACGAGGTGAAGAATCGACCTGATCCCCGAAGTAGTGAATCACACGCAAATGAAACCAAACATAGTGCAGCCGCTCGGAGGACCTGGTCCACCTTCATCAGCACGTTCTGTGTGTGAGGAAGGATACCACTATCCGCCACTCAACGTCCTTTTGATGGCGCACAAAAAGAGTAATCCTATTTAATGAGGGCTTTCACCACCACCACCACAAACAACAACAACAACAACAACAACAACAACAACTCCTTGCAAGCACCATGTGTGACGCAGTGAGCCCGACTGAACTGTTCGGAGCAAGCAGTTCTCAATCAGCAATGCAGAAACTTTTAGAGTTACTTTGTATCGTTTCTTTTGTCCCCCATGCTAGCGCTGACCTGTCATGAGCTCATCGTACAACAGTATTTAGGGAGACGCTCATCTGATATGCGAACAACATGCCCTGTCCATCTGATCTGGGGTCTCTGTGGCAGCGTATGGATGTCAGAGAGTCTAGCCTTGCTGAGGACTTCGAGTTGGGCACTCTGTCATGCCAACTAATCCTGAGCAGTCTGCGAAGATAGTTTATATAGCAATGATTACGTTTCCTGACATGTCTGTCTCTTGACTGTCCATGTTTCGCATTCGTACAGAAGGGTGGTTAGCACAACAGCTCGATACACACTTATCTTGGTGGCAAAACTTATTCCATGCCGGTCCCAAACATTCTCTTGTAATCTTCCTAAAGCAGCATTCGCCTTGGAAATCCTGTTGTGGACCTCAGTCAATATTTTCTTCTCAGGTGAAAGCATTGCCAAGGTAGGTAAAGCTATCAACTGCCTTTAGGTGTTGTCCCTGTACAGTGACGTTTGGTTCGTGGTAGGTCTCCCTGGGCACAGGTAGAAACATTACCTCCCTTTTCTTGGTGGTTCCAGTAAGAACAAAATAAGTGAACGCAGTTGAGAACTCATTCATGATTGCTTGCATGTCCTGTTCTGAGCACGTGTTAATTGGGCAGTCGTCGGCAAATAGAAGATCTAAGATAGTTGCTTCTTTCATCGTTATGAGGGACTTTAGGCGTCTCAGAGTGAACAGCTGTCCACCCATCTGATATCTGATCTGTATGCCAGTGTCACAGAACCGTGTTGAATCAGAAATAATGACTGCACATACCATGCTAAAAAGTGTTGACGCCAGCACACAGCCCTGTTTGACTCCATTTATGACTTAGAATGCTGCAGAGAATACACAGTCTGACATGCCATCATGAAACTGGCGGACGACTATGATGAATTTATCAGGACAACCAAGTTTCGCCATGATTTTCCTAAGTCCGTCCCTGTTGACGGTGTCAAAGGCCTTTGTCAGGTCAAGAAAAGTCGTGTACAGATCACGATGGTGTTCCTGACATTTCTCATAGCTTTAACGAGCTGAAACCATCATGTCAACCGTCCCACGACCAGCTCGGAAACCAGATGGACTCTCTGGAAGTAGCTTCAGGTCGAGAAGAGTTGTTAAGCGGTTGAGCCTAGCGAGAGCAATCATTTTTCCAGCCATAGACAGGTAGGAGTTCCCGCTGTGGTTATCTCAAGATTGACGACTGCCCTTGTGCTTGTACATGTTGACAATTGTGGCATCTTTCAGTTCCTGCGCCATCTATGCTGCTCTGAACGTTTGTTTATGCCATTTCACACAGTTAGTCGCTCCATGTGGGGGCAGTGGTGCTATTCTTGTCCTTGTCATACACAAAGAAACATGCAGACTACAATTTTACATATTTGCGATGTACATATTACCATTGGGTCGACTGTAGCGTGTTGGTTACAAGATCGAACCATGTACCTTTGCTGTACGCTAACCAAACGATTCCTAGCGCTATATATAAAAAGAAAGCTTCTGTTATAAGGTATTTGATGAAGATGGAATGGAAGACAATTAGAAGCGTCTTGGAACCTTTTGAAGATTTGTTGAAACCGGCTTATATAATGATCAAAGGGTAATGATACTATTTGCATGGCTACGTTTGTACGAGGGCCGGTCGAAAGCGAACTGGAGTTACTTGGTTCTGGGATAGAGAGAGAGGTAATCCTAGGCAACGGGGTAGATGAAAGATTTAAATCGTCTAATGGACACTGCATTACTGTTGTAGATGTGTGGAGGATGGGCAGGTGGTCGAGAAGTTACGATATGGATCTATTGACCACATGGAAGGGTGGAATTTTATAGGTTCAAAACCTCGATATGTTATTTGTGTTTTTTCTATCTAGAGTTCTACTTTGCAGATCCGGTGGTACAGGGGTTTGAACTTGGTTCACAATCTCAACGAACCAAGTTCAAATCACATTTGAGAGACTGAACATGCGCTGTTACGTGGTTTATTAACTTTTTCCAGTCAACCCAGTTGTAAATGGGTGCCTGGCGATGTCAGGGGAAAATGTTGGAGCCACGCATGAGCTACGGAATTTGCGTTCTGTCGTTGCCATTGTAAGCAGTAAAAGGAACTTAGCACATATCGGGGCGCCGGAGTACAATGAAGTCGGCGCTGTGAACCATTATCCATTTCTATCTGGGGTAATATTTAAAAGATGGCGCCATCATGCGTCTGTCCTATAGATCTCTGCTTGCAGACATCCTTGAAACAATTGCTGTGCGGGACGGTAGATACTTCTAGCTTCAAAAGCCAGCTGATCTTAGAGGATATCGTTTGTCAGCCTCTGATCTTCCATGCTGTAAACATGCGCCAACCATCGAAGATGTCGCTGGCTCAACAGTGAGTACAATGCAAGCGGGGCAGAAAGTCCTGCGACATCTAATGCGAGGGCTGGGAAACAATCGCTCAGGAACGAGCTATTTGGAGACAGTCAGTTGAAAGGGGCATAGTTGCTGCCGACGCTCTAAGAGGCCTTCTGGCTGCAGAGAAAATAGAAATACTGAAGGCATCGAGCAACACCCCGTCAAGCCAGCCTCCTCAGTGTAGTTGTATGATCTGTGGCAGGAACTGCCACTCGAGGATCGGCTTTTACAGACATAGCAGACAGTTTCGAAATACAGGAGACAGAGCTAGCAAATTTCATAGGGCACCACGCGCATGCTCTACAAATAGTGATACGCCAATGAATTTTTTGTTGTTGTTGCTTAGATGTTTGCCTCACTAGTTTGTACTGGCGGAGGCGCGCCCATTCCACCACAGAACGTAGTCCATTGGGTGATGTCAGGACGCATAAACCAGTGCTTGGATGCATGTGTGCATCTGTATGTACCTATGCTAGGTTTGTGCGCCTTCAGAAACTAGCCCAACCAAAGTGCAATGGAAGGGCCTCACCATGAGGGCGCGTGTGAAAGTTGTGCAAAAGTGTGTCTGTAGGACAGTCAAATGAAACATTCATACGCCAATGAATAGAACCCCATTCTCTTTTTAACAGCGGCGTTAGAATTGGGATACAATATCGTACTGACAGTTGCGTTATGAAATGTGTGGCGGTGACTTGTTGTTGTCTTTTATTTAACAAGGTCTTCTATGTCATTATTACCATTATTTACACAAACCATGTCTTTTGTTTTCTTATTCGGTTTTCCCTTCCTTTTATTATGAAAGGGAAAAATCTTCCATCATCATCATCATCATCATCATCATCAAGTGCCGTCTACGCATCGTAGGTTGACGGTAATGGATCTCCAGCAGTCTCTGTCTCGGGCCAGGCTGGTACACTCAGTCAGACTGTGTCCTGGCCACATATTGATGTTGTCTGTCCATCTGTACCTCTGCTGCCATCTGGCACTTTCGCCCTTCACTCTTTTCGCCAATATAACTTTTGAATTTTCCTGCTTTTTATCTCATTCATAAGCATCCTCTCCACGTTGAGTTGTTCCAGAACCGAACTAATTGTTTTCCTATCAATTCAAGAAACTTGACCACGTCTTCTGAAGACCAACATTTCAAATGCTTCAACACTCTTTCCCAGTTTATTTGTTAGAATCCTGGTTTCTATTCCAAACAATAAAATTGAATGCACATGGCCTTCATTGATTCTAATTTTTACGTTGTAAGATACCTGCTTGGACAGAAATGTATGTCTCATGATGTTAAATGTATTATTTGTTATTGGAGTTCACTTAATGGTCTTCTTTTCACTACATCAGACGCACATATTAGTCTAAAATGCAACCAATATTATCACGATTATTGATAAATAACACCTTCGCTGCTGTACACTAATTCCATTCCATGTTTGGCCTCTATAGGCTTATCCGGATTTCTCCGATGCTTACCCCCTCATGGCCATATCACTTCCGCTCGCTTATATCTCCCACTTTCTACCTGGCTCTGACTTGATGACTAGTGAGGAGACCGGTGACGGTATTTAATTCCCTAATCTAGCTAAGCACCTTTTTTTTTTAGAAACTATTTAATATATTTATATCTCTGCTTGATTTATTCACCTCTTTCTCTATGCTTCGCTAGCTCACAGTTTTCTTTTTCGTTGTCCCCGATTAAGGCCTTTTGATCGTAACGTAAGTTTCATTTCTGTATTCGTCTTTGCGTGGTATCTGACAATACTTATAAAGTTTTTCTTTACACTTCACACTTTGTATTCACAACATACCAACAGAAGCAAACTCATACACCGCTGCATTGAACCAACTCCTACTTTCATTCGCGATTATTCTTTTCATCTGTATATAATCATTATTCAGACTCTTTTCACGTGTTGTTTGTATATTGCTCTTCTATTTAATTTGCAATCCGTACAATTCTTATAGAAAAACTAATTTCTTAAAATGTTACAAACATTTCGTATATTTTCACTCAAAGAGATATCATCAACCAGGTAATGAATGAATCCAGACAGAAGATAAGGCAGATTACCTTCCTGTGTTGTAATGAAGCTTAAACAACTTTTGATATCTCTGTTGGTATAACGGATTGTGGCCTTTGGTTCGGTACGTTACAATTACATTAGAGAATTTATGTTGGTTTAATAAGATCGAGAAGTACTTTAGAAATTAATGAAAAAACAGGCAGCCAATATGTGTCTTTGAGGTTGTAAATGTCACACTGACAAGCGAAATACAGCCAAAAGATGCAACTACTACAACAACAACAGCAACGACAATAACAACAAAACAACAACACAAAACAGCAACAGCAACAACAACAACAACAGCAGCAGCAGAAGCAACAACAACAACTACTACTGTTGCTGCTACTACTTCTACTACTATTACTACTACTACCACTACTGCTAATAATATTTCTACTACTATTACTACTACTACCACTACTGCTAATACTACTTTTACTACTATTACTACTACTACCACTACTGCTAATACTACTTCTTCTACTATTACTACTACTACCACTACTGCTAATACTACTTCTACTACTATTACTACTACTACCACTACTGCTAATAATATTTCTACTACTATTACTACTACTACCACTACTGCTAATACTACTTCTACTACTATTACTACTACTACCACTACTGCTAATACTACTTTTACTACTATTACTACTACTACCACTACTGCTAATACTACTTCTACTACTATTACTACTACTACCACTACTGCTAATACTACTTCTACTACCATTACTACTACTACCACTACTACTACAATTACAACAGCTATTACCAATTACTACTACTTTTACAACGATAACAACACCAACTTCTACTACTACTGCTGTTGCTATTACTATTAATAATACAACTACTGCTGCTGTTACTACTACACCTACTGCTACTACTACTGTTACTAATACAACTGCTACCACTACTACTGTTATTACTACAACTTCTACCATTATTATTAGTGTAATTAGTATTTCTTAAGGAGAGATACAGCAGTATTCCTTAAATATATGCCGCCGACGCGCTCTTACCATAGTACAGACTGTGACACCGATTATTCTTTGGTTCGCTGTAAAATGAACTTGCGGCCAAAGAAGTTCCATCACACCAGAAGTAAAGGTAAGTCAGGCATCGACACGCATCACAGTGCTTTTGAGAAAACTCTCATTATCCACCATCATGACAGCGATGTTACAGAGACCTGGAAGCATCTCCGGAACGTCATCCTTCTTCTTCTTCTTCTGCGTACGCAGTCAGACAGTAACCATTATTTTTTCGAAAAAAGCGGCGGTCATCCTGAGGCTCTCGCCACTGCCATAGAGCTTGTCTTGCAGTTCCACTGGTAATGGCCACATCTGCTCTCTCTGATCCTCGTATGTCGGGCAGTTCTGCAGCAGATGTTCAGCGGTCATTTTACCAGTACCGCACGGGCATTCGTCGGTACACCCTATCTTCAATTTGTTGAATAGGTGGTACCTCAGTCTGTTGTGGCCAGTGCGAAGTCTGAAGACAACGACCTGCTCTCTTCGGTTCAACTGGTAATAGGCATCGTTTTTGGTGTAACCAGTATGTTCGGTTTCCCATTTGTTCATGTATCTGGCTTTGATAAGCCGTTTTGACTCTTCGTACGTCATACTGGTATCTGTTTGTGGTAGTCTTGCACCTTCTTTTGCCAGTCTGTCTGCCTCCTCGTTGCCTTGGATGTTGCAGTGTGACGGAACCCACTGTACCACTACCCTTTTTGGTGCGGACTGCTGGCACAGTTTGCAGAGTGCTGCTCTTAAGTCATTAAGCTGCTCAGTGTTTTTCTGGCTTTTTAGCGCTGTGACTACGGCGAGAGCATCTGTCAGCAGGACTATATGGCTCTCATTTTCACTGTGTGTCACCATTTCTTCCACTGCCGCCCTCAGTGCCTCTGCCTCCGCTCTGAAATTGCTTGTGTACTTAACAGTAGCGAGTGACAGTGTTATTTGTCTGCCATTTGGTAGGTTCAGGAATGCTCCTGCCCCTCCGTTCTGTGTAGTGTTTGTTACAGAACCGTCGGTGTATGCATGGGTCCAGTCCATGCTTGGGTAGCTTTTCGTTATGAAGCTTAGGGTAGTATCTCTCCTTTCTTTTTCAGTCTGGCAGTTTTTGTTTGCAATACCTGGTATATTTTCTACCACCTCTGGAAATATATCCTGCCTCCAGGTAGGTTTTCGTACAGTAGTGATGGGTTTTGGTGTTGTTAGTGCGTTTATGGGATCTTCGTGCATCTTTGCTTTGGCTATTTCTGCAAAGTTTCTCCGCTTTAGTTTCCCATTTCCCAAATTGTTTAGTCTCTGGTGCATTGGATGGTCAGTCAGTCTTCGGAGTTTCTCTGACTGCAGCTGGGCTCTGCAGTCTCTTCTATCGGTCATGGATTGCAGTTTTGTAATCTTTTCAAGTTCTACAATTGGCGTTGACTTCATGGCACCTGTTATAATTCTCATGGCTTGGTTTTGAAGTTTGTTAACTTTATCGAAGTTCGCCTTCGCTGCTGTTGTCCATGCCACAATGCCATACTCGAGAACTGGTCTCACTCTTCCAGTATACAGTTTCTTTAGTATGCCTTCTTCTGCTCCCCAGCTTGTGCCAGCAAGTTTCCTCATGATTGCCATTCTTTCTCTGGCTTTCATTCGGTTTCTCTCAATCTGACTTTTCCATGTCATGCGCCGATCAAATGTGACTCCCAGATAGGTTGGGTTGTCGTTTGGTTGCAGGAATTTGCCATTTAGACTTAATTTGGTACTTTGGGGTTTTAATGAAAGCGAGAATATTGTGCATGTGGTTTTCTCCTCGTTTATTTTGACCAGCCATGAGTTCGCCCACTCTTCCAGCGATGTTAGGGCCGTCTGCATCCGATTTCTTGCTATGGTGAGATTCTTTTCAGAGGTCCACATAGCCAGATCGTCTGCAAACATTGAGCTATGGACTCTTCTTGGTATATTCTCTGTAATATCGTTTATATATACCAGGAAGAGTGTGGGTGACAATACTCCCCCTTGGGGTACTCCCTGCTCGAGTGTCACCTTTTTGCTCATCTGCCCTTGTACTTGGACTCTGGCCGTTCTTTGTTTGAGGTAGTGGTTGATCCACTTGTACATCTTCCCACAAACATCACTTTTTCTTAGCTTGACTCTAAGTCCATCCTTCCAGAGAACGTCATCCAAAGCACTGCACTTGCTATATTTGGAAGAAGAACTGGTAAATCAGATGACTGGTTTGAAGCGAAAGTGGAGGATATGACACCCGTCATTGAAGCTAAGCGCTCTACTTTGATTAAATGCAAGCAGCTTCCAAATGCAGGTACTCTACACAACTTCAAGACTACCAGAAGCCAGGTTCAACAAACAACTCATAGTTGTGTAAATGAGTATTGGCTACAATGTACTAAAAATATCCAGATTGCAGCACAAACAACGCCAAAACAACGATCAGGGAGATCACCATCAGGGATCTGCTTTTCGCTGATGATGCTGCAATTCTCACCCACAGTCAGCAGGAACTTCAGAGGATGATAGATTGATTTTCCCAGGCTTGCAAAGATATTGATATGACAATAAGTCTCAACAAAACAAATGTTCTGGAATACGAAGTAGATACCACACCAAGTCTTAGCATAGATAATTATGAACTGGCAACTGTACACCAATTCACATACCTGAGGTCGCTCATCAGCGACAAGCTCTCTCTAGACCCAGAAATAGATAGCGGTATTGGCAACGCTGCTGCTACATTTTCTCGCGTTACATCGCGTATTTGGAAAAAACCAGAAACTGATAATTAAAACCAAGACAATGGTGTTCAATGCATGTGTTGTCAGCACACTTCTATATGGTAGCGAGACTTGGACAACTTATGTCAAACAAGAGCACAGGCTTAACACAGTCCATGTACGGCACCTGCGATCCATTCTTGAAATTACACGGAGGAACAAAATGACAAATGCAGAGATGCACTCTCGCACCTGTCTCCTACGAATGTGCACTCTCCTTAAGCAGCGAATACTTCGATGGATTGGTCATTTCGTCGCATGGAAGATGGTCGCATTCCCAAAGATATCCTCTACGGACAGTTGGTGGATGGCAAAAGAACAGCTGGACAACCACATTTGAGGTTCATGTATGTGTATAAGCGTGATATGAAAGCCCTGGACACGAATCTGACATCCTGGGAAGACGAAGCTATAGACCGATTCAAGTGGAGATGTACCCTGAATGACCACCTCACGCTTGGTGA
The DNA here is from genome assembly GCA_036924085.1 of Ariolimax columbianus. Taxonomy (NCBI): domain Eukaryota; kingdom Metazoa; phylum Mollusca; class Gastropoda; order Stylommatophora; family Arionidae; genus Ariolimax; species Ariolimax columbianus. The sequence continues at coordinate 19,089,818 of JAVGWX010000005.1, read as the reverse complement.
AAATAGGCTCTTGCAACACAGAGAAGTGAAAAGTCAACAACGCAAGGAGAAAGACAAATAAAGATAAGTAAACATGTCAGGACTGAAAGGGCCTTCCAACTAATTACCACTGACACTACTACTACTTCTTCTTCTGCTACTACTACTACTACTACTACTACTTCTACTGCTACAACTACCACTACCACTGTTACTACTACTACTACCACTGTTACTTCTATTACTGATACCACTATTACTTCTACTACTGCTACTACTATTACTACTACTACTACTACTACTATTACTACTACTACTACTACTACTAATAATAATAATAATAATAATAATAGCTGTCCATCGTTGTCGATGAGGACCGCCGACATCATCCTTGTCACAGATTTCCCTGTTGGGTGTGGGTGCAAATGTGGCTGAACAGGCCAATGCGGGCACGAAAACATCTGCTACATAGCGGACACACGAGGGTTGTAGAAGATGATGGTGTTCCCGCTGTTCGGGATTTCCGGGTCTCGCGTCTGCTCTGGGCTTTCACAACACGGTCGTCTTCGCCGGTAGCTACACCTGTTTTGACTGCGCTTCTCCAGTCAGATCTGTTTTGCGCAAGACATTCCCAGGTGTCGATGTCTATCTGGCAACTTTTCAGCGAGTCGTTTAGACCGTCTTTAAAACGTTTCTTTGGGCGCTCTCTCTCGCGCCATCCCTCTCTCAGCTCGCCGTAGAGAAGCTTCTTTGGGAGCCGCTGGTCTGACATACGGACGAGGTGTCCGGCCCATCCTAGTCGTGCTTTTTCTAGCAGTGCATGGATGCTGGGCATGTTAGCCCTCGAGAGAACCTCGATGTCAGTGACATGATCTTGCTATCGGATGTGGAATATTCGCCTCAGACTACTACTATTACTTCTACTACTGCTACTACTATTACTACTACTACTACTACTACTATTACTACTACTACTACTACTACTACTGTTACTTCTATTACTGATACCACTATTACTTCTACTACTGCTACTACTATTACTACTACTACTACTACTACTACTACTACTACTATTTCTGCTACTACTGCTACTACTATTACTACTACTACTACTACTACTACTACTACTACTATTACTTCTACTACTGCTACTACTATTACTACTACTACTACTACTACTACTACTACTACTATTTCTGCTACTACTGCTATTATTTCCTCGCAGGTCTACATACGTCACTTTGAATATATTTAAAGTAAAAAGGAAATGTGCTATGTAGTTGTAGGGAGATACAAGATCGTATCAAGATAAAGCAATATGAAAACTCCGCGTGGTTGAAATGCATCAGGACATCAAATACGATTTTCCGGTTATTCTCACGAGAATGCAACCTTATCAACAACCAATCCACACACACACAACGTAAGAGAATATGGCTATATGGCACGGGGAAGTCTGCGAGGCAGATGGATAGGGGACGTAACAAATATCTTACACCACACACGACTAACAATACCTGAAGCAATACACCTCACACAAGAATAACAACTTAATCTCATCATATTGATGGACGTTATAAGTGGATGGGAGACAAGTACATAACTACCGGAAATAAATAAAAATATCCAACATTTTGGACGCACGAAAATGACAACAAAAGATGCCCGTGAAACTGGATCAGGGTGTCAAGAGACAGAGTGAGCGGCGAGGGCACATTGACTCGAAATGATGGAGCAACACCAAGTGATACATTCATATATATGTGTATGTGTGTGTGCGTCTGTGTGGCGGCCTCGGAAACAGACTCAACCTTGCAGTCTGATTAAAAGATAAGAGATTGAAGGTAAAACCGGTCCCAAAAAATTATATGCTAAAACGGGATGTGCCGAAAGGAAACTACCAGCCAACATCACATCTTCCTTTTCAGAAAAGGAAGATGTGACGTAGTTTCCTTTTCAGTACTAACGGCGAGGAAGACAGAAGAGATGCAGTTGTGAATAAACAATGACCTTCAAATTATTATTGAATAAATAGGCTATGAATATGTTCAGGATGTTGAGTTTCTAATGTTTGGGATTTCATGGAATTAGAAAGGTAGAACTGTATGAACTCGAACTAATTCTTTCAGAAGAACGGGATTTTGAAGGAGATTTAGCAGGGCTTGATGTTGATTACTCGCGATCTCAAAGTGATAGGGAACACTGCAGTTAGTTGGTTCTTGAAAAAAGAAGAGCATAAACACTAGTCTTCGTGACGTTCTCTTCCATTCCCTATGAATATTTTTGTGACAGACTATTTGATGTTAGTCCACTAGTAATTTAGAATCTTTGTCGAAATTGGAATGCACCTTTTCCAAATATTAAATTGCGCCCTCTATTTTGGCGATTCCGGTTTTTGGTACTTTGATGGTATTTTCCTAAGGCCAAAATGTTTTTCCAAATATGATTCCTTTGTTCTTTCATCACCACAAAATCCTCATCACTGCGAGTTGAAAATAGACTCGGGCAGCTCTGTAGGGGCTGAAAACGGAAGAGGACATGCGATGGGAGCAGCTAGCGACCTATCGCTGGCCGCTTTTGCCTGAGGGTCAGAGAAACATGGCTGACTATACAATTTTTCTGCCTCCAGATCGCAGCCCTGAGAGCAGACTGAACTCATGCAGACTGGCCTAGAAATCAGGCATCGAAGAGGCAACGCAAACCTGATCCCAAACAAATGCTAAAACCGGACGTTCCGGGCTGAAAGGCGCAGATATTGCAGCCTCGCTGCAAACTATACACAATGTCTAATCGTCCTCTTCCGTACGAACACCAAAGAATAAGAAATAACGGAAGCAGAAGAAGAAGAAGATGAAGATAAATAAGTAGCAACAGCACTGTAACATATTGAGACTCCTCTTCTTCTAGCTTAGATTCTGACAACATTTGAAGTGGCGGCCTTCACTGTTTCCATAAATAGTTTCGGAAATCCTCAATTGGGCACTAATTTGGCCTTTTCAAAAAGATTTTTAGATTTAATTCTTAAACATCGGCAAGCATCTCTGATAGTTTTAATTCCATTCAGAATATTCAATCCTTTTCAAAATGCTTCTATTTAATTTTGTTTGGACCCCTCATTAACATCAGCATCTAGTCCAGCTGTAGACTTGGTGGACGTCCATCTGATATAGTCAGATATCAACGATTGCAGTTTGATCCATCGGCGGCACATAAGAAAATGTTTTTTTGGGGGAAAGAAACAGAGCTTGAATATCCTTGTAAGTATCTCGCAAATCTTTAGAGATTTATAGCATTATCAAAGAGCAGTATCATTTTAAAGGTAACATTCTCTGGTTTACAATAATCCTCAATCGAACCCGGCACATTACCAGTAACTGCAATATCTGCCTCTATCTCCTCTACTATATTATGTAAATGAAGTCTTTTCCCAAATTTATCCAACCAACCCCAGCTTGCTCAAAATATCTCTTTAGCTGACGTCTCTCCCAAATGTTTGCCTTTATTTGATTAAATAACGTTTGCCCTTTTGTCAGGATCAGACCTTGGCTTAGATGAATGGCGGGGTTGACTTGGTCTTTAATGCATACATTAAACACTTTGTCCATCTCACCGATTAAATTGTGCTTCTTTCTAATACGTTTAGTGAGCAATGAGGTTTTTAAAATGTCTCCTAAAACTTTCGTTTTGTGTTGTATAATTGTGCTAACTGTAGTGCGAGATATATCCAGCTCGGGGCCTATTTCAGCATTAGAGACGCCTTGATCAATTAAGCTTGATCAATCGTTTCTTTGCAAATTGAGAACCTTTAATGATTCTTTGAACTTTGTCACTACACTTAGGATACATTACTTAAACATACTATAACTAACTTTTTGCAGTATATTCAATTATGCCAAAAAAAAAATGAACAGTTTGGTTATTTTTATCACACAAAATAGGACATGGATGTCATGAATGGCACATGCAGAGGGAAATAATGGTCAGGCAACCATAGTAAAGACCATAAACGAAGGGAAACAATTGATTCACACCTGAGATAAAATGACAGACTACCACTATTTCATTATCTCCCCGGGGATGAAATGCAGAGACGGGTACAACGGGAAAGCGGACCTCGAGGTCAAACAATTAATAAGTGAAAATGACCAGGGTTCTGGTGCTGTCATATATACCAGGGTTCTGGTGCTATCATATATACCAGGGTTCTGGTGCTGTCATATATATCAATGGATTTTTGCTACGCTGTAAGACACCCGGGACGTCTCTGATTGAGTGAGAGGCAGGGTCGTTGTTGAAGCCAGTGGTGCATACATGCCAACAACGAAAATGAAGATCCAGACAGGGATTGAAGTTCTGAGGGAGATATATGGGACTCATTTCATGAGGAGCATGATCACTCTTGACTCTCTATTGGACAGGACAGAAGAACTTTCCAGTGGCATGAGTGGATAGTGGACAGAGAGAACGTTTGTGGATATACTGTCATATCCATGTTGGGGTTTTTCAGAAAGAAAGAGCTAACAGCCTGGTCTAAGGCGCATTCCCAGTAGGACCATTGGCAATGGATAGAGGTGACATTCTGAAGTTAATCAGCGACCGCCATTTGGATGATGACAGTGCAGTCGATGAACCATTGGTGCGCATATTGTAGGGTTTTGAAATCATACACGGGTCCAGCAGAGCATTATGAGAGGACGGGCCAGGAGTGTATATAACCATCGGGCTAAATAAACTACCAGTATCTTTACTCTACACCATTTGCTGAGAGGGACTTATCCCCTGTCTGTCTGCTCGAAATGCAGCAACGTCAATTCTTAATAGAACAAAATAAAACAGAAAAGTAGAATTAAAATAGTTTAATCACAGCTATAAGAGATTCAATGCGAACAAGGTTAAACAAATAACAGTGCATAATGAACGACATCTTTTTAAGACTGAATGACTCAAGAAACATGCTGCGAGTTACTATGCTGATATAACAGAAAGGTAACGAAGCTTCGAAAAGTGGTCATTATTCGACGAGAGAGCGGAGCGTCGAAAGTCATGTACGTCAATGAGGATCCATTTGTTCCGTTGTTCTCATATCTTTTATCTGAGCCATGGACACTTTTATAGTCACATAGACATTGCAGTTATGCCTACGAGTTTTTGCTGTTTATTAAAGGTTAAAGTTCATCTTTATTTCGCTCATTACGAAGCATATGGTTACATCGATGGATGGTTCGCTACAGGAATATTGGGGAGCAAGACTAACATCTGGTCAGGCATAATATACTGATCCTACATGTTAGTCAGTGTTAGGCAAAATATACTGGCCAAGATCCTCACCTCAACTTCCTCGTAGCTCTCTCTGGAAACTGACTGTTTTCGTGGCAGCCTGGCTAACGAGGTGAGGAATCGACGTGATCCCCGTAGTAGTGAGTGACACGCAAATGAATCAAAGCACAGCACAACCACCTGGCTGACCCCAGTCCACCTTCATCAGCACGCTCATGATGTGAGGAAAGCTACTGCAACCCGCCACTTAACGTCCTTTTCAGGGCTCACAAGAGAGTGAGTAAGCCTACTCATTATGGGCATTCAAAACAACAACAACAACAGCAACAACAACAACAGCAACAACAGCAACAACAACAACAACAACAGCAACAACAACAACAACAACAGCAACAACAGCAACAACAACAACAACAACAGCAACAACAAAAACAACAACAGCAACAACAACAACAACAACAACAGCAACAACAGCAACAACAACAGCAACAACAACAACAACAACAACAGCAACAACAACAACAACAACAACAGCAACAACAACAACAACAGCAACAACAACAACAACAGCAACAACAACAACAACAACAGCAACAACAGCAACAACAACAA